>CM028133.1:955220000-956420000 GCA_016271365.2 Neoceratodus forsteri
AGAGAAACAGTACCGTAGACACAAATGGCAAAAAATAACAGAAACACAAGCACAAATGAAAACGCAAAGGATAATGCACATGGTGGCATAGACATCAACGGTAAGTGAAACAGGTACAGAACCGCAAGCATAAAGGGCAACGGTAACAGTAATGTAAGGGCACAGGCTGGTTTTCCCCCAAAAGCTGCATAGAGAAAGACAGTGAGTACAAAGAATGTATGCATAATAATGGGTATCGGAGCAGAAAATGAGGACTTGGAATACTAAATAGGTCATATCTCAGGAACCGTACGATGTAGAAAAAAAATTTAAAAGTCATATAATTTACAACTGTCCTGGCTAGTTTTGTACTTAGCCCCCTCATTTTTCCAACGAAAAGTCCAAATCTCGCACCATTTCCGAGATACGGGCCCTGAAAGGCACGGCGAATACCGTAATGTTATCCTATGGGAAAAAAAGAGAAGTTCAGAGTGCCATAATATTGCCTCCCTGCAATATTTTTTCACCAAACCACTGAAAGGCACATCTGTGGGCTATTGGCTGTCTTCCCTCTAAATTTCAGGAAAAAAGACCAAACCATTATTTTGCAGCAGGGTGCCAAAGGATTCCTGTAATGCGTCGGGCGCTGTAATGTTATCCTATGGGAAAAACCATCAACTTTGGAGTGCTGTAACTTTGCTGCCATGTAATATTTTTTCAATACAACACTGAAAGGCACATCTGTGAGATGTCGGCTGCGTTCTCTCCAAATTTCAGCCCAAAACTCCCAACCGTTCTTTTGCAGCGGAGTGCCAAAGAATTACTGTTATTTTGGGCATAGTGTCACTAAAGCAGTGTGCAATTTCGCGAAAGCTTTCACAAAATTTCGGCACTTTCATGAGAGTGACATTACTTTCTGAAAGTACTTTTTCCAGAAATCTGAAAAACATATTTCTGGGGTGTTTTACCCCAAAATAAAGACATGGCTAGCATCCTCAGGGCCCGACTAGGTGAATACAAAAAGAATTAGGTTGCTAGAGGGTCTCAATTTTAAATGCCAAGCATTTTTCTGATCACTAACTGAAAACAAGATGGCAGATTTGCAACAAGTAACAGGGCCATTGCGACAGTAAAAGTGCATTACGACACTGTCGAACTTTTTGTTAACTTTTTCTATTGACTTATAATGGAAATTGTTTTTTGAATAACTTTTGAACCGTTTAATATTTTTTCACGAAATCTTCGAAAGGCACATCGGGGACCCTGGCCGCATGTTCCCTGAAGATTTTGGGCAGGTCGCGCAAACCGTGCGACCTGTAGGTGCGACAGCAGAATTCCAGAAAAAGCATAAACACACGCGCAGATCACGCTTAATAACTCCACAGCCGTATATCCGACCGGTACAAAACTTGGCAGATCATGTATTCCAAATTTTAGGTAAATCCATCAAATGGTTGTAAAGTTATTAAGGTGAAAAATTTTGGGTTTAACATAGAAATGGCTCCTCAACCCTAACTATGGTAGCACTATCGTGCTACCATAATATATGTAATAGATATACCACTCTGAGTGTGCGGTGCGCACTCTGATATACGCACGCCTTGCCACAAGGCCGAGTGTGTCAACCGCCCAAGCAAGGAGCACAGAGCGCCGACCGCACACCCCAGGGTGGTATATATCTATCTTATAAATGTCAAAATTGTTTTGAGGGTAAAGTGCAGGTGTGCGGCCCACTCTGATATATGCACGGTCATGTGATGGTGTTTAGTCCAATGCTATGGATCGTGACTGATTCTTTTTTTCCCATTTTATAAATATATATATATATATATATATATATATATGTGGAATGTGACAATGTATATACTGTAAATGTGATTTACAGCATTGTGTGAACCAATTTAGAGTAGACTCTACTAGTAGGTGGTTCATAGAGTTATGGTTACTTTGCCATGAGTTCAGAACTGAAATGTCACTCCGGGTCAATTTGGCACAGTGCCCCGAGGGACCTCCTGAAGGATGGAGCTATTAGGCAGCCCTGAAGGTATTGGACCTTGGACTCAGGGGGCCTCCATTCTTTTTGAAATATCAGACAATTAGTGTGACTATCATTGTGCTTGTACAGTCAAGTTTCCCCCTAGCTTTCCCATGGGGTATGTAGGACTTGATCTCTTTCAGTGGAAGGCCAGGGAGGAAGGCTAGCAAATGTCTGAGTGCTCACGATGTACTTCAAGCATTCAGAGATGTGTGTGTGTGTGTGTGTAGCCTCCCCCCCACCCAAGGAGTTCTTCTTATGGAGACCTACTAGAGATATATTAACTTATTATGTAGGCATCCATACCACAAGGAGTAACGTCTGGCTTCTTTGGAGGCTGAGACAGCAGGACTATGCCATTGTGTTACAAAGGAGAGTGGCCACCTGTGGAGGCTGGAGAACAGAAGCAGATTCCATCATTCTGGAGGGAGCCACATGGCTAGCAAGGAGTGCCAGTGCTCACTCCTATGAAGCACTTTTCTAGAGAGTGAGACCAACTTTAATCCAACGAGATGTCATGGTGGCTGCCGTTGACAGATGACCCAGTGGGGACTGACCCCGAGAATAGAAGAAAAATAGGAAGCTTAGGGGGAGTTTTGCTCCAAGAGAGAGAGAGAAAGAAACTGGGAGAATGGACTGGCAATCTGAAGTGAACTGTTTTTAGTTCTGAATGGAGAAACTGTGTAGGCACTCAGCAGTGCCCCTTCCCTGTATCATGAAGGATGGTTTTGAAGAATTGTACTTTGAGAATGAATTTGGCCAGGGAACCTTAACCCACTGGGGTCAGTTCTTGGGAGAGGGTGGGAGGCAGCACCTGTGGTGGCCTCGGACTCCCAGAAGTGTTTGCCTCACCTAGCCCTTCTAAATTGGTGAGAACTCCACCTGGATCCCCAAAAGTGGGGATGTAGTCTGCGATGGAACTTTACTTGGAAAAGGACTCTCAACCTTTGGAGGGCAGTTCCTAGGAGAGGGTGGGAAACAGCACCTCTGTCAGCCTCAGACCTCCAGAGGGTGACTGTTGTCCCATGCCACTGTAAAGTTTGGTGTAGGTCCACTTTCCCTGAGTGTGTATAGGGCTTGTGGGATAATATCACTCACCCCTGCGATTTATACTCCAGGCTAGGGTGGCTCCCCACCCCCAGATCTGTGAACATTTTCCCTGGGGTGTCTAACCCATTCTGTTTTTAACAGGCTGTCCTTCACGTCCCTGTCTGTGCTTCTTAACCTTGACAATCGCACTTACCCCCTTAGAGACAATGTGTCTGGGTCCTTGCATGTACCTAAAACTAAGACCAACTTTGGTAAATTGTCCTTCACCTTCACTGCCCCTACCATCAGAACTCCATCCCTGCTGTGATCCGCAATGTAAATCCCTGCTGACCTTCAAAAAAGCATATCGCTCCTTCCTCCTTCAGGCTGCTGTATGTTCCTGCCTATAGGTCTTTACAGGGGAGGGCTTCCCCAGTCTACTTCATGTTTACTTCTACATCTACTGTTTTAAAATGACCATGAATTCTACTGTATAATTCAGTTGGTTGTATACACTGTCTAATGTTTCATATGGTGCTTATTTTTGTCCATTGAATAGTCACCCATGCCTGCAATCCATTTTGCTGCTATTAGCTTTCCTTGACTGTTGCACTTTACATTGTAGTCTAATCAAACATTTGTCACCATGTTTTACTGTTCCTCTGTTGTACTGTCCCAGGTTGTGCGAAAATAGGTAACTGTCATTGTCTAGTACACTTACCTGGTAAATAAAAACAAACTAAATAAATAAAATAAATAATATATGGGCCTATGGGTTGGGGCTCCTGCTGTTTTCCCACTGCAGAGGGCAGGTAGTGGGTGCATGGTACTAGGCCTAGGGGAGGTACTGTAGGTGGGTAGTCTTCCCAGACAGCATTGCAGTGTGAAATGCCCCCTGCTGTGCCCAGGTTACTGGTATGCTGGGGGGCTAGACTGAGGCAACAATTGGCTGTTTAAAGTGTAGAGTACCTGTGCCAGATGTTTGGATTTAATCCCTGATTATATCAGCAACAAATACTAGCATAGAGACAGAAACAGAGTGTATCCCACTGGGTTGTATGCAACCTTTAAATTAATTCTGTACTGACAAAAATGGGTCAATAAGAGGAGTTTTGCAAGGTGGGGGTATATTGGAGTGTCACCCTAAGGGTAACTTAACAAGAATGCTAGAAGAAATTAATTGCACTATGGACCTGAAATGAACTGTGCAAGCAGTGGATTGTTAAAACTGCTTACTTTTGGAAATGGTTCTCATGAGCTTTGAGGAAAGGAGGAGAACAAACTGAACACACTACTGTAACTACCAAAGAGCAATCTCCCATTAAGAAGGTGTCATTCCTGTCCATGGAGATTGCTCCAATGAGGAACAGACCAGCTCACCTCTTTTGGACTGTAGACAGGTTACTTAAAAGAGCTTGAAAGATCAGTTTCAGCCACAAAGTTTTAAGAGTGCACTCAGTCCTTCTCTGACAGGGTGTCCTCTGTCAGGCCTGGGATTACTCAGGTGGGCTGTCACAGCCTTGAAGTGGAGAGCTGGTTATCGCTAGGAGCACTCCTTCTGTCTGAGCAAGTTTAGGCCAATGGGGGTGAAGAGGTTTGTGAGGTGATCTGAAGTTGCGGCACACTTGTTGTGAACTGTCCTTTAGCTGTCTGAAGCTCAACCCAGACAAGACAAAGGTTCTTGGATTCAGCTTGCTCATTGGCAGGGTGCAGAGGCAGTAGGGAGATGAATGGCCTGGTGCTTGGTTCTTCTCACTTGCTGCCTCTGCTAAGGTGAAGAATCTAGGGTCCCTCTGAATGATAGGTTGACACTTGAGGCTCAGGTGTCATCTGTTGTCTAGAGTGTTTTTTATCATTTTAGGAATATCGCCTGGATTAAAGCCTTGATCCTGCCTAATGATCTGCCCTCACTAGTTCATGCTTTTGTGACTTCCAGACTCAACTACTGCACCACTCTTTACCTTGGAGTTAATGGAGGAGTCCTATGTCACCTGCAGTTGGTGCACAACACAGCGGCCAGGTTACTGACAGGGCCGTCTGAAGTCCTGTCATGTGACCCTGATCCTGCATGACCTGCACTGGCTGTCGGGGAGGTGGTGAATCATCTTCAGGGTCAGTTTACTGACCTAAAAAGCCCTATATGGACTGGGCCCTGGATATGTAAGTAACCTCCTGACTCTTTACCATACCCAGTGCCCTCTCTGCTCCTCTGAGGTGGCCTCCTAGTGGTTCCCAAGATACGGCTAAAATCATCTAGTGATTAAGCATTTGACGTGGCTAGACCTGCCCTGTGGAACTTGATTCCAAGATCCTTGAGGGAGGCTCCCTTGCTGGAGGCCCTTAAGAGGGGGGTGTGAAGTCATACCTACAGTATTTAGGGAGGCCTCTGGAGTGTAGGCAAGGCTCACTACACATTGACTGCTAGTCAGACTTGCATTCCAGATTTGAAATTCTTTATTTGATTATTTAACTTATTTTATCTATTGTATTTATTATGACCTGATAGTTATTCGAGAGTTTATATCTAGAAATGTTTTATGTTTGTATTGCCCAGACCTCTGTACTGTGCCCTGAGCCCCAGGGAATAGGTGCTCAACAAATAAAATGTTACTTACTTACTTACTAAAATAAAATGATGCCTGAATTTGAGTCAACTATAGGCTGATACAGCACTCTGTCGCCCCCTGATTGGCTTCGGCTCCTGGGGATTTGAACTGCCTGGTGCCTTCCGCTGGAGCTCATCTTTCTGCTGCCTAAATTTCTTTTCTTTTCCTACCTTTTTTTGTTTTTGACTTTACCATTAGCAGATTATATCTTCTAGCCATCAGAGGGTCATATCTCTGGTAGGAGTGAAATTTGCAGTGTCCATGCCACCAATAGCAGGTTATATGTAGTTGCTGTCACAAACACACTCAGTAGGTCAGCCCTCTACTCCCAAAGTGGCAACCTCCGAGCACAGTCTTGTGAACAGTTTAACAGAACATGGTAACCTCTTGTCTGTTTTGTGAGTTCGAATCAACCTTTGGTCTCAAGTCTTGGAAGGATTCAAACTGTGAACCTCTTGTTAGCATACCCAATGTACAGGCTCAGATAATTCTGTCTTCAGGGTGCCAGATATCTTTGCCTATGGGCGCCTAACCAGGTGTACAGAAATTAACCCTTAACAAGACCTCAGATTTAAAATGCTTCTCTTTCCAGTTTGGTATCACCATTCAAGCTTATGCCTAGTGTCAGCTATAACCATATATACTTTTCTTACAAATGAAAGAAATTCAAAGACAGACCAAGTATGCTCTACAAAGAGTTTTACTAAAATAGATAATAATATGTAAAACATACAATACAGAACTATTATATCACAAGACATACAAATCTTATAAAAGAACAAGGTTTTAAACAATGCAATTCTTACTTCAGTACTTAGGTTTGTCTTTCTGTTCTAAATACCTGCTTAAAGTACTCCGAAGATGTTTCTTTGTCAGAGTCTAGATAAAAGTGTCTCTGTATAGTAAAAATAGACTATTCCCTAAAAGAAAACTGTATTTGCCAACTCCTTTGTGTGAGGTCACTTAGCTCCTCCTCCTCTGTCAGAATATATATATACAAAAAACAGGATGTCTTCTCAAAGTATTAAATTCTGTAATCCTCAAAACAACTAATTTTCATTTCCAAATGCCATCTCTTTTTCATCTATTGATCAAGCTTCCCTCTCACACAGACACCAAAGCATTTTTGATTTTGCACCAGTGTACTAAACCTGGTTTCCTCCTCTTGAAACATCATAAAATGGATATCCTCAACTCAAGTCTCTTCCAGCCTGTAATTAACTTTAGATAAAGCAGGAGATCCTTGATCAAGGTCTGTTCTACTCTGTAATTAGCTTCAGGTCTTCCATGTAACATCTTGTATCTAAAACATGTGTGTGTGTGATGTCACATGCTGTTTCAGTAATTTCTCATGGCTTTCATCTTTCAGCTGAAACCTGGGGGGGGTGAGGTCACTCCAAGAGCACCAGATTTTATCAGCATCTCTCATGACATACAGTCCATAACTCATTTTTATTTTAATAAAAACGATACAATGATCAGAACAAGCTGTCCAAGCGCCACATTTCTCCTCACCTAGACTGAATTTGGGAGCTCTGTCCCCTGCATGGGATGAACTTCCCAAATCAGTTCACTTCTGATAGACCCTAGACAGACCATCTGAGTTCTGATTTTGTTTTCCAGCCCTATGAGCGATTTTCAGATCAAACTGTTGCAAAGCAAGACTCCATCTTAGCAATCTACCATTGTTTTTCCCCATCTGTGTCAGCCAAACCAGGGGTTTGTAGTCAGTCTGCACCACAAAATGCTACCCATACAAGTATGACTCCAGCTTCTTTGGGGCCACACTATAACAAGACATTCATTTTCCACCAGGGTATGCCTGCTCTCTGGAAGTAACTTTTACTCAGGTAGACTATTGGGTGATCCCTCCTTGGCTGGATGTCTAACTTAGTGCTGCCTCAATACCACGCCTGAGGCATCAGTCTGAACTATAAAGGTTTTGCTATAGTCAGGATTTGTCAAAACAGAGCACTGCACAGTGCACTCCTTTTGTTTAGTAAAGGCTTCCTCACAGGTTGGGCCCAGGTAATTTTCTTTGGCATTCTTTTCTTTGTCAGGTCAGATAGGAGAGCAGCCAGGGCACTGTAATTGGGTACAAATTTTCTGTAGTACCCTGCTGTCCTTAGAAAACTCCTGACCTGCTTCTGTGTTTCTGGTCTGGGCCACACCTAGATCACCTCTATCTTTATTTGGTTAGGGCAGGAGCTGTCCCGGCCTACCACATGTCTGAGGTATGCCACTTCCCCATGGCCACCTGGCATTTCCAAGCTTTGACAGTGAGCCCAGTCCTCTGTATCCTGTCCAGCACTTCCCTAAGGTGGGATAGGTGTTCCTCCCAGCTGGTACTAAAGATGGCAATGTCATCCAGATATGCCGCTACTCCTCAGCCCATTTAACACCTGGTTCACCAACCTTTGGAAAGTGTCCGGGACGTTCTTCATTCTGAAAGGCATTACTTTAAACTCAAATAAGCCTATCGGAGTGATGAAGGCTGACCTCTCCCTAGCTCTGCCTGTCAACTCTACCTGCCAATACCCTTTTGTCAGGTCAGTGGTCGTAAGGGAGGTCGCCCCTCCCAACTTGTCCAGGAGTTCATCCGTCCGGGACACCAGGTGGGTGTCCGGCTTCGTGACTGCATTCAGTCCACAACAGCCTACACAGAAATGAGTAGAGCCATCTGGCATAGGCACAAGGACTACAGGTGAGGTCCAGGGGCTATGGGATCTCTGGATTACCCCTAAATCCAGCATCTCCTCCACTTCCCTCCTATTGTCCTTTTGGATAGCCTCTGACACCTGATATGCTGTCCGCTGTATGGGCATCTGTGTCCCTGTTTCCACATCATGTGTCGCTAAGGGGGTTAGTCGGGGCTTGGCGCTAAACAATGGGGCAAAGTCTGCTCAAACCTCCCTTACTTTCTGGATCTGGTCGGGGCCAGCTGGGGAGACAATTTTACTTCCTCCACAGAGGACTCCCGCTTACTTTCCTCCAGCAAGTCCAGAAGGGGGTCTCCTTCGTCCAGCTCCTTCCCATGACTACACACTGCAAACACCATGTCAGACCTATTTGCATATGGCTTCATCATGTTGACGTGGTACATACTTTCTGTCTGTCTTCTGTCAGGTAACTCCACAATGTAGTTCATGTCATTTACCTCCTTAAGCACTTTGTACGGTCCTGCCCACTCAGCTTGCAGCTTGTCTTTCCAGACCGAATAAGGACCATGATTTCCTGACCTACCATGTCTGATCGAGTTCTGGCTCTGATCGTACCACACTTTTGTTTCTGTTAGGCAGCTGCCAGGTTGCTCTGGGCTGTCCCAAAGCTCCTTCAATCTTTCCCTAAACCTATGGACATAATCCATAATGGGAGTTTCCTGGGTGGCGTGCTTGCCTTTCCATTCCTCCCGGATCAAGTCTAGGGGCCCATGTACCCGGCATCTACATAAGAGTTTGAAGGGAGAAAATCCTGTCAACTCCTGGGGCACTTTCTTGTATGCAAACAACAGGTGGGGAAGCTATTTCTCTCAGTCCCTCCTATGCTGTTCAGCAAATGCCCAGAGCATTGATTTTAGGGTACCATTGAATCTTTCCACATGTCCATTGGCTTGTGGGTGATACAGTGTTGTGCATCTCTGCACCAGCCCACACTTCTTTCATAAGCATTTCATCAGGTTCAACAAGAAAGAACCCCCTCGATCGGTGATTATCTCCTGCAGAAACCCAACACGGAAATCCCAATTAAGGCATCTACCACTTTGTCCATCCTCAGTGAGGATAGGGAGACTGCCTCTGGGTACCGTGTGGTGTAATCCACCACAGTCAGGATGAATCTCTTCCCTGAGGAGCTGGGGGTATTTAAAGGCCCTGCAATATCCATTCCCATCCTCTGGAATGACTCCTCCACTATGGGCAATGGAATCAGGGTGGCTTGGGTTTTCTTTCCCGCCTTTCCTATTTCTCGGCACCGGTGATAAGACCTGCAATACCCCTTCACCTGCTGGATGAAGTTAGGCCAGTAGAAATTCTGGGCCAACCACTGCATTGTGCGTACAATTCCCAGATGACCAGATAAGGGAATACCATGTGCAATCTTGAGTAACTGCTCCCGATACTCCTGGGGAATGACAAGCTGCCTGCCTAGCATCCCTCCCTCTGTCTGTACTGCCTGAGTATACATAAGTCCATTTTCCCAATAAACCTTATGTCTGCTGTCCCCTCCCTGTGTGCCATCCGAGTCTGACCAAGCCCTTAGCTTCTCTAAAGTAGGGTCACTCCTCTGAGCAGCTGCGAACCCCTCACACATTCCCAAGGCATGGAACAGGTCCCCTTCAGTGGCTAAATTAGGGTCCCAAGCACTAGCGTCAGGGCACTCAGGATCACTGTCAATCCCAACCCTCTGACAAAGGGTCACCCCCCTCTTGAGTAACCCTCTGTAGCTGTGTGGTTACTTGCTACTGGTGAAATTTCTACCCCCTCTTCATTAATCTCCATATCAGGAGACACAGGCTGGGGAACCAGCCTCTCAGTGGTTTCCACAATGGCTTCTATGTGGTTCAGGGAACTACAATTTTCCCTCGCCACTTGGTTACGGCAACTGCACACACCATTTCCTGTTTGAGATTGTTGCCCAGGATCACATCTGCTGCTAGGGTTTGGGCTACAGCTACCTGTTGCACAGTTCCCCCTGTTTCACCCCAGTCTAGGAGAACACTAGCGAGGGGCAATGTTTTCTCCCCACCCACAAAGTCCTACAGTGACGTATTTATTGGGTATAAGCTGACCAGGCTGTACCAGATCCCCCTTTACCAAGGTCAGGGATGCCCCTGTGTCCCTTAACCCCTGTGTCTCTACACCATTCACCATGACTGGGTCCCTCATGTTCACTGGCATGCTTCCAGGGACACACAAATAACCTACTTCTTTTCTAGCACCCTGTTTGTGTATTTATACTTTTGCGGGTACTGTCTGGCAATATGCCCAGTTTCTTTACACAACCAACATTCATTTCTTCTCTCAGAGAAGTCTTTTCTCTGAAACCTGGAGCTAACTGGTTTCAGTGGAGGCAGTTAGGGTTTTAGCTGCCCTGAAGGCGCGCTTTTCCTTTTCTATGTTGCCACACCCACCCCATTTGCTCTCAAAGCAGGTCTGCTCTAGGCATAGCAGTCCGAGAGTTCAGCAGCCTCTTGCACTGTTTTGGGATCTTGGTCCTCTAGCCAGGTTTTTAGCTCCGCTGGGCATGCCCAATAAAACTGTTCTAATAAAATCACATTTTCAATTTTATCAACAGAGTTTGCCTCAATTCCTTCCCACCAACATTTTAAAAACTGATGTTGTTTCATGGCTAGCTCCTCATAGCTCATATCAGGGCTTCTCCTGAGCTTACGGAATTTAGCTCTGTATGATTCAGCAGTTAATTCAAATGTTTTTAACAGTACAGCTTTTAGTTTGCTGTAATTAGTACTGTCCTCATCGTCAATTTGACCCAATGCATCCTGAGCTTTCCCAGTAAGTAGTGGGGATAGCTGGAATCTCCAGGACTCTCTAGAAATTTTAGCCTGAATACAAACCTTTTCAAAATAATAAAAAAAAAGGCATCCATATCCTCCCCTACTTTAAATTTGACTATTAATTTGGAATTCAATTTGTAACCCAGTTCTGCAGTCCCAGTTAAACCCAAGCCACTTACCTGCTCTAGTGCCACTGGTTGGAGTTGTAGCTTCTCCAGTTCATGTTGCCTCTGGCACTCCTCTCTCTTCTCTGCTGCAGCTTGCTGACACTCACACTCCTCACGGTCTGCGTCTCTGCCTCTCAACGTTCTCCCTCTGCCTCTTGTTGTTCCCACTTTTTCTTCTCCTGGAACTCCAGCTCCATCCTGCACAACTCAATTTTTAGCCTGAATACCTCTGGATTCAGGATGCTGGTGACCTTCCCCTGCTGTTGAGTCCCTTCACTGACAGAGGCCCTGGTGACCTTCCCCTGCTGCTGTGTCCCTTCACTGACAGAGGCCCTGTTGCCCTCCTCATCTGATCTGGACACTGCACTGGCCACTAGCCCTGCCACGCTCGAGGTTTGGTCCTTTTCAGTCATGGTCCGTGACTCGCTGCTCTGGGCATCTGCTACCATCAGGGCATCTATGAGGTTCTACTTTTTGGCTATCACCTCGAATGAGACTCCTCTGTCCCTGCACAACTGCTTTAAATAATGTACAGTGTGCCTGCTGTAGTTAGAAGCCATCATTTTCCTTGACTACTGCTACTCTGACTTGTACTTTAGAAAAAAAAATTAAAACAGTTAGGAACTTGACTGTACGCCAAGTGATATAGTTCTGTTTCCTTTTTAAAAAAATAAATCACTGAGACTTCAGGTGATGTCATGGAGCCAACAGCGAGCAAGTGAGTGGAGCTCCCTACCCCTTTAGCTCAAAGAGACAAAAATTCTACAGTACTGCATTAAAACATAAGAAAATGGCATCAACAAATCACAACAAAGATAAAGCAGGTCAGGATAAGCCAAAAAGCAAGTTCAATATGCAGGATGAAAGGAGATCGAGCTTACCCACTAGAAGGCTGTGTCATAGCACTTCTGTTGCTAGTGTAGTCGACATGGAAAAAGAAACATATCATTTATCTTGCTCTCATTTTGAACAACTCTTTAAGGAAATGCAAGAGATGAGAGCTGAGACAAAGCTGGAATTCAGAAATTTAGATCAAAAATTATCTGGGTTGAAGCAGCAACTGGAGACAGCTGAAGAGCGGATTGCAAAAACTGAGGATGGCACAATTCAAATGGGGATGATAATGTAGACGCTAATAGCCCAGACAAAGAAACTACATGAAAAGTGTATTGATTTGGAGAGTCACTCTCGACGGGAGAATATTAGATTGTATGGTCTCCCCGAGGGTACTGAAACTGGTCAGATAGCAGATTTCCTTACTGATTTATTGATGGATGCCCTGCAACTGCCTGCAGGATATCTGCTGAACATTGAGAGAGCACATAGGGCTCTTCAGCCAAGGCCCACGGAGGGAGGAGCTAGACCACAATCTATAATTATAAAATTTAATAGCTATAAAATAAAGGAAGACATGCTGACAAGAGCATGGAGACAGAAGGAGGTTATGTACCTAAATCATAGATTGTACTTTGACCATGATTATCCACAAGAGATCCAAAGGCAGCGCTCTCAATACGCAGACATAATCAAACTGCTAAAAGCCAAGAGGCTCTGTTTTCATACACTCTATCCTGCAAAATCAGTTTTTTGGCCAGAAGGACCTAAAATGTATGACTCACCAGAGAAACCAGAGGGTGCTAATCGAAAAGGCCTGATGGAGTCACAGCCTCCTTACCAAAACTCAACTTCCCAGAAGTCTTTGGAGCGCTCAGGTTGAGCAATCTCAATAGGAAGCTTGATCCAGAAGCTACAAGAGAATCGTGAGGCCTGCAGATGGATTCTTGAGATTGACCAAAAATTCCTGGATTCCTTGAGTATAGGGCTGCTGCCTCATGGCACAATTTGAAAATCATCTGTAGGAGGAAAACAGGTCAGTGCTTTTATAGCTCATTTTCTCCTATCTGGTTTAGCCTTTTAGAACTGAGATCAAAGCCAGACTGAACTATATGTTTGCAAGTCTTTTACATGAAGGCACATTTTAGTTTTAATGTTTTTTTTCCCTCTTTGGACATGTTTTCTTTTTCCCAATTCAAAATGTATATTCTGTTTAATGTAGTTACCAGAGAGAGTTCACTGGATTTAACAGTAGCGGTCTTTATTTTGTAACTAGCATTGTCTTCGCTACATTTAGGTACAATATAGTACTTAAACAAAAGCAGTATTGTTGTTCTTATTATTTAAAATAGAATTGTAGTTCCTTTGAGCAGGGGGGAGGGGTATAACACTTGCCTAATTTGAACAAAGTTTATTTTTTTTCTCTCTGGCTGAATTGGTTAAGCGACGTCACAATCACACTTTTCAGTGTAATTAGAAGTGTGGTAAAAAACACTCCTCATTCTGGTGATCTTCCAGTAGAGGGTGATCACTGGAGCTAGAAACCACTGCTTGGTGCACTTAAGGGGTTTTCACATTTGAAGTACAAGTTCAAATTGTTACTGTTTTAGTTTTTAAATTGTTTCCACATCCATGGTTTCGATGTGGTATTATTCATTAAGATTTGAGTTTATTAGATGTTATGGGGATCTGGTTGCAGCTGTTTTGAGGTGTGTTGTGGGAGAAAAGGAAGAGCTGGGAATATGAACACGCAGGGAGTTTTAAAGTTACCAAATATCCCAAATGGAAAATGGATAGTTCTGAGATAACTACTTTGTCCTTTAATGTAAATGGTTTAGCACACAATTAAAAGAAGCTGAACAATGTCCTTTTGTGAAAATTATAAGCATCATTCATATTGCTCCAAGAGACTCATTTAAACAAGAAACAGCATGATAAACTTAAAAAATCTGGCTTCCAGTCAGTTCTGTCTTCATCATATAAGAAAGGCAGATGGTGAGGTGTTGCAATTTTGATCCTGAACAAATGCCCATTTAAGTATGTGACTCCATCAAAGATTGCAATGGCTGCTATGTAGGTGTAAAGGATAAATACAATGGTACCAAAATCTCTTTGGTCTCACTGTATACCCTCCAGGCTCAGACTTTTCCTTCTACAGGAATTCCTTCTTAGAATAACTGAATGGGCAGAAGGCCACCTTGTTATGGGGGGATTTAAACTTGAGGTTTAACATTCATTTGGACTCATCTGGTGGAGTGGTCTGGCAGGAATGTGGGACAGCTAAGAGGGTAGTGAAACTAATGGGGGAATTAGGGCTTGTGGATATTTGGAGATAGATGCATAAAAGAAGTAGACAGTACACATTTTTTTCATCGGCTCATAAGTCATATTCAAGACTAGACTACTTCTTAATGCCTAGAGACTCCATGGCTCTGTGCTCTGATTCTTGGCTGGGGATATGGTGCTGTTGGACCACTAACCAATTTACCTGAAACTTAAGTTAGGCCCTATTAGACATAACACTTGCTGGAGATTGACTCTCTCATTGTTACATGAGGATGAGACTAAAGAGACAATAGAAAAGGTACTGTAATAGAACAAGTGGTAAAGGATAATACTGATCCAGAAATATCCCTGGGGATTTTATGGGATACAGTGAAAGCAATAGTGCGTGGCAAATTTATAGAGATTTCATCTAGAAATAAAAAACTGAGGGAAGGAAAAAAAGTGCAGTTACAGAACCAAATAGCCATTTTGGAATGTCAACAGCAGCAGCAACTAGATAGGTATAGAGGAAGCGTTTGAAAAGTTGAAAGAGAGTTGTTAGATATACTAGATTACGAGTCGAACAAAAATTACTCTATTTGTGCCAAAGATATTATGAAGGGGGTCCAAGGGCATTGAGACTTCTAACTTATAGGCTTCGACAGCAGAAGGCCAAAGCATGCATTCCAAAAATATTGGACCCAAAAACTAAGACCTGGCAGTTCAAGGTGGAGGGGATTGCTGAATCTTTTAAACATTTTTATATAACATTATATAGTAAAGGGGCAAATCCCACTCCTGAGGTGATTGAAAGGTACCTGGCACCCCTTTGTTCACCCAAAATTTCTAAACAACAACAGAAGACCCTAGCTTCCCCATTTTCAGTGGGAGAGACACAAATGGAGATAACCGCCTAAAGGCAATAAAATGTCCTGGCACTGATGGTTTGCCAAATGAATTCTATAAATAATTCAGGGAGGTTGTTATACCCCTAATAAGGGATGCATATAATTCCTTATGGGTGAACGAGGATAGTTGCACTCCATCCTGGACCCAGGCCATCATTTCAGTTTTGCCAAAGCTGGACAGGGACCCCACTATATGCTCTTCATATAGACCAATTTCCATATTAAACACAGACTATAAAATACTAACAGGGTTAATGGCCAGAAGGCTTGAAAAAATACTACCAGAAATAATTAATTTAGATCAGACAAGTTTTGTCCTGGGAAGGCAAACTTTTGATAACATAAGGAGGTTGGTGGATATAACTGAACATTTACAAAAGTTGGGGACTCCAGCATATGTGATGAGTCTGGATGCCGAAAAGGCTTTTGACCAAGTATCTTGGTCATTTTTGTGGGGTGCCCTGGCCAGCTTTGGCTTTCCCGCCCCCTTGTTGAGATTTTTATCCAAATTATATACCCACCCCACAGCACATATTAGGGCCAATGGACACATGTCCAGCTCCTTCATGCTTGAGAGAGACACCAGCAGGGTTGTCCCCAATCTCCTTTACTTTTTCCTCTGTATATAGAGCCTTTAGCACAGAATATATGGGTAAAAGAGGGGATTGCTGGTGTAACTATGGGAAACACCAATCACAAAATGACCCTTTATGAGGATGATGTCTTGTTGTATTTGATTAATCCTTGCCAGAGGTCTTTAAACAAATTAAGTGTTTTCATTTCTTTCTGGTTATATTTTAAATTGGTCAAAAATGGATGTGTAAGTGATATCTGCTACTGTTCCTGAAGATATGAAATCAAAATACCCTAGGAAGTGGAATAGTGAGACCTTTACATACCTGGGAGTTAGAGTAGGTAAATCCCCAGCAACATTATATGAAGATAATTACCCAACTTTGATTAAACAACTGTGAGCAGACCTACAGAGATGGAACTGTATACCATTTCCATTTTATTCTAGATTACAAATAAATTAAAACTAATATAATGCCAAGGCTCTTATACCTAATTCAAACAGTTCCATGCACAATTCCACAAAAGGAACTTAATAGTTGGCAAAGCTGGGTTATGGCCTTTATATGGGGAAATAAGCATCCCAGAATAGCAAAAACACATTGTACCTACAAAACAAGAGGGAGAGCCTGTCCACATATAATAGATTACTGGATTGTACTTCAAATGAAAATTGCATTGTTATGGGCCCATCAAGTACAGGGCACACTGGCAACAACTGAACTGCATCAGGTGGGTAAGACACAGCTATGCTCTAAGCTGTTTGATCCTCATGGCAGACCTTCTGACTTAGAAACATCACTGTCCTCAGTCATGGCGACCTTGAATCGCTGGTAGCAGGGTATCAGAAGGGATCATACAGTCAGGAATATCTGGAGATATGCTTGGTGGTCTTCAGATACGTGGTTTACCCCAGCTAAGTTTTCAAACTGGTACCAAAAGCAGATGGATAGGGGTGTATACACTTCTTGGCAGCTACTTCAAGGAAATACGATTATTCCATTTGAAAAGACTAAGTCCCTGTTTGGTTGGACAGAGAGAGACCTTTACATTATTATCTATTAAAGAACTATATTATTGATAGGATGCAAAAGGACTCACAATATGTTGATCTTAGACCTTTCCCCAAAGTAATTGAACTTATTTGGGGCTCACCACATGGCAAGGGAGCAGTAACAATGCTTTATTGGAATCTAATAGCTGATCGAACACATAATGCATGATCTTTACAAAAACGCTGGGAGCAGGAATTGGGAATGCGTTTAAACCACATACAGTGGCGTCTGGCGTTTAGAAGCAGCTGGCATATTACATCTTCCCCAAATTAGCAAGAATTTGCCTGGAAGATTAAAGTCAGATACTTCTTAACCCCATGCAGACAGTTTAGAATGGGCTTGAGAAATAGTGCAGAATGCTGGAGAAAATGCGGCTGTTTGGAGGCTGACATGACACATATTTTTTGGAAGTGCCCTCCACTCCAGACATATTGGAAAGAGGTAAAGAACCACCTCAATAAAATATTTGGAACAGGTATCAGGTTAGGCCCAGAAAATATAATATTGGGACTATATCCTTTTGAAATCAAGGGGAAAGAAGGGCATTATTTATGGGCTATACTATGTGTAACTGCTTTGAAGGCCATTACCAAAAAATGGCTTCAGCAGTCCATACCAGAGACTAAGGACTGGCTGCAGATAGTTAATCAAATTCAAACAATGGAGAGAATTACTTTTGCAGCTAACCATTGTATAAATTCCTATATGAACAGATGGACTTGTTGGGATTTATATAAAGATATAATGGAATAAATTGTAATGCTTCTCCCCTTCTCCCCTATTTCATGTTTCCCTTAACTTTGTTTTCTATTTCTCTATGCTGCTATTTGTCCCTTAAAGGTTTTGTTTTTCTTTGTGGATAAATTTTAAAATAATGTTGAGATTAACTGTTATTAAAGCGTGTAACAAGAATACATCAGGAATTAGTAATGTTAGTATTGGAATGTAATCTTTTTTCTTAAAACAGGCATTTCATTAGAATGATTGTCAGTAAATACTGTATGAAAGTTGAATTGTAAAAATGAAATGTTTTAAATAAAGTACAACAAAAAATCATTGCCTTTTTCTTTCTTTGCAGGTGAGCTTACGGTCTCAAGCTGACACTCTAAGCAATAAAAGCTTGTGATACCAAAATTATCCACACAGTTGCAAACCAATCTGTCACAAACCCACTCAACAGATCAGCCCTCTACTCCCAAAGTGCCAACCTCCGAGAGCAGTCTTGTGAACAGTTTAACAGAGCAAGGTAACCCTCTTCTCTGTTTTGTGAGTTCGGATCAACCTTTGATCTCAAGTCTTGGAGGGATTCAAACTGTGAACCTCTTGTTAGCATACCCAATGTACAGGCTCAGATAATTCTGCTCTGGGGGGGGGCAGATATCTTTGTCTATGTGCACCTAACCAGGTGTACAAAAATGAACCCTTAAAAACGTTAATAAAAACCTCAGCTTGAAAATGCTTTTCTTTCCAGTTTGGTATCACCATTCAAGCTTATGCCTAGTGTCAGCTATAACCATATATACTTTTCTTACAAATGAAAGAAATTCAATGACAGACAAAATATGCTCTAAAAAGAGTTTTACTAAAATAGATAATGATATGTAAACATACAATGCAGAACTATTATATCACAAGACATACAAATCTTATAAAAACAAGGTTTTAAACAGTGCAATTCTTACTTCAGTACTTAGATTTGTCTCTTTGTTCTAAATACCTGCTTAAAGTGCTCCAAAGATGTTTCTTTGTCAGAGTCTAGATAAAAGTGTCTCTGTATAGTAAAAACAGAATATTCCCTAAAGAAAACTGTATTTGCCAACCTCTTTGTGTGAGGTCATTTAGATCCTTCTCTGTCAGACTATATAAAAAATATATCTATGCAAAAACAGGATGTTTTTCAAAGTATTTAATTCTGTAATCCTCAACACAACTCATTTTGCTTCCAAATGACATCTCTTTGATCTATTGATCAAGCTTCCCTCTCACACAAACACTAAAGCATTTTTGATTTCTCACCAGTGTACTAAACCTGGTTTCCTCCTCTTGAAACGTCATAAAATGGATATCCTCAACTCAAGCCTCTTCCTGCCTGTAATTAACTTTAGATAAAACAGGAGATCCTTGATCAAGGTCTGTTTTACTCTGTAGTTAGCTTCAGGCCTCCCATGTAACATCTTTGTGTGTGTGTGTGTGTGTGTGATCTCACATGCTGTTTCAGTATTTTCTCATGGCTTTCATCTTTCAGCTGAAACCTGGGGGAGGGGCAGCAGGTCACTCCAAACGCACCAGATTTCTCAGCATCTCTCATGACAGACAGTCCATAACCCAATTTTATTTTACAAAAAATAATACAGTGATCAGAACCAGCTGTTCAAGCATCATAGCTGCCACTAGGGGTTCCTATCCTATCTGGCACATCAAGTACATACCTAAATATAATGATGCTGTCTCATCTGCTCCCTCGCTTATTTGTGCTCACATTGCTGATTTCGCATGCTAGCATACCAGGAGCCTGCTACCCATCCCAACCTCCCTGCTACGTGCTCAATAAAATCTACCTTACTCCTGGTACTCCTGCCTTCGATCCTCTCTCAGCACATTGTAGCTGTATGCCTTATGCCTGGTTTGACACTTACCATCAGGGATGAGTAACATGCACCCATACTTTATCACATTCCCCTCTATCCCTCATGCCCACCATCTGGGAATGCTGACAACAACCAAGACAGAGGCGGATGGCAAGACTTACCTACAGACAGTTAAGATTATGCCTGCTCAAACATATACTTATGTTGTTACTGCTGACTGGAAATATACATCCAAACCCTTGCCCCAGCCCACCACATAAGGCAGCCTCTTTAATGCAGCCTGGGTTACTTATTTTAGCAGCTATGAACATCTGCAGTCTCCTCTGTAAACTGGATGCTCTACATGTCTTTGTTAACCAACACAATCCAGACATCCTGACAATTGCTGAAACATGGCTCTCACCAAAACTCCCTGAAACGGCTATTGCCTTGCCAGGTTACACCATCTTCAGACTGGACAGGACTACCAAGAGAGGAGGGGGATGTGCAATCTATCTCAAAGAGTCACTCATGGGACACCCTCTGCCGGTACCTACTGCTGGTTCAATCACACAAATACTAGCCATCAAAATTCTGCTAGGTGCACATAATAAGGCACTTACTGTAGCATCAGTGCACATCCCTCCTAAAGAGCAGGGGAGGGGTCTCAATTCTGTCATGGACTTTATCAGAAACCAACCCCCTGGCTCGGAGTTAATTCTGATGGGGGATTTTAATATTAATTGGCTTGCATCTGAGAATGGGAGCTTTAGGGATGCCATCTCTGCCACAAACGTTTCCTAGCTTGTTAACTCCCTGACTAGATCCAACTACAAAATGGGACCCAGCAGTCTACTAGATTGGGTCCTAACCAGTCTTCCTGATCACATTACTAACACTACAGTCCCCCTGGACAGGCTCAGTGACCATTCCCCTGTCATCTGCACGTGGACGAACAAATTCTGCAAACTCTACCAAAGACAATGACCAGCAGGGTCCTAGCATGGGGTCATCTTGAACCCCTCAAATCCCTCCTTAGTGTGCGAAATTGGACTCCCATCGACAGTGCGAAGGATGTCAATACGGCACTTGATTATTTCATCAACACCTTTAATGCTGCCTGCAACTCCCATGCTCCCCTAAAAAAGTAGAAAATCAAAGGCCCTTGCAACCCCAGCTCTCTGCAGACTTATTAGCTCATATGAAATCTAGGGACCACCTCTGACATCAGGCTCGAGCCACCAGCATGCAATCGGACATTCAAAAATACAAAAGAGCATGGAATGATTGCACAAGGTCCATCCGCCTTGAGAAAAATATGTAACCACCCCTTCCCTTCTACCTGCATGCCCACCCACAGGTGGTGCTGCCTCAGGGAATATAGGTTGGCACCTGAGTTCGTGATTTAAATTGGTTGGGTGATTGGCATGGTGCCTTCACCTATGGGAATCCTTCCAACAGCGCACTGCCAGGGTGCTTCACCACAGGAAATGATATTCAGCCCCTTCCCTTGGAAACAGGTAAGACAATATACAGTCCCTCCCCACTTCTAACTCTAAGCATGAAATATCACCTACACAATAATGCAATGGCTGCAACAGTTTTCAGAAAATAAACAACAGTGGGTTATTTTGGGGTGGATAAAGAGGTAGGGAGCATTGGAAGCAAAGGGAAACGAAAACAGTCCATAATCAGGCTCTAAACTCTATGCAAATCAGTAAAATCACAACACATTGGCATTCATAAGTGCTACGATGCATTCCAGTATTACCAGCCCCAGTTCTACTCCCCCCACTGGTGCACCAGTTAACCCCACAGGCCTTGCGACAGCTTTCAGTTTTGGTGTGCATACACTGAGCAGTTGCAGGCCTGTGACGTGGAAATGCTGGGTGCAGCATAGATGAAACACTGAGTGGCTGCAGAACAAAGTACCAACCACACCAGGGGGTTCAGTGAAACAGTTTATTCCTGGCTATACTAGTTGCTAAGGTCATGCAGGAAGCTCAGATGTACAGTTAACAAGCTAGCTAGCTGAATAATTACAAAAGTGTTTGGGTAAAAATCCAGTACTCACGACCTTTGATGAACAGGTGCAGGATGTTGGGGGATGTCTCCCTTTTTCAGGGAACTTGGAAGAACAGGCAGGAAGGCTTGGAATGCAGGCGATGATCCTCTTTACCCCACAGAGGGACTCAGCTTCACTCACCTCGACTTTAGGTAGGCAGTCTTCACCCCACGAAGGGACACAACTTCACCCACCTCGACTGTAGGTAGGCAATCTTCACCCCACAAAGGGACTTGTCTTCACCTACCTCGACTGTAGGTAGAACCTCAGGGCATGGGTCCTGACAGGAGACTAAGTCTCTGAACTGGTAGAAAAATGAGGCAGTGCTTTGGTTTACCTCACTCTCCACAGCAGACAACAAATTCTTTAGTTGGCTTTGGGTATTTGTGACAACCAATATCATAGTTAGGCTGAGGCAGATCCCAGTTTTGTGGAATCCACCAGGGCTGCCAATAGACATTTCTGGGCCCGGGACATGCCTTTAGGACTGGTCCCCCCTCACCCTCCCATCCCCTTGCAAGCCATACAGTATATAAATCAACAAGAATTTGTCAATGCTGAATGCTGATTACGTTGGTCCATTGAGCCCGCTCACTGGTCCTCTGTCACTCGCTCATTCTGTTTCTCCTGGTGCTGCAGGCTGCTGTTTTGTACTGGGCTCCTGCCTGCATTGGCACCTTTTTCTGTCCACAAAGAAATCTGCAGCTGGCCTGACAGAGCTCCGTTGAGGTGGATCACTCCCCCATCTCTGACTCGCTCATTCTGTTTCTCCTGGTGCTGCAAGCTGGCCTTTTGTTCGGAGCTCTTGCCTCAGTTGGTGGCTTTCTCTGCCCACAAGAAATCACGTGAGTCCTGCACAGGTCCATTGAGCTTGCTCACTCCCCCTCTGTCACTTGCTTGTTCCGTTTCTGCCAGCGCTTCAGGCAGGTCTTTTGTACTGGGCTCCCGCATGCGTTGCCGCCTTTTTCTGCCCACAAAGAAATCCACAGTAGTCCCAACAGAGCTAGGGTGAGTTCATTCATTCCCCCTCCATCACTCGCTCTTTCTTTGTCTCCTGCTGCTGCAGACTGCCCTTTTGTACTGTTTTCCTTCCTGCATTGGCACCTTTTTCTGCCCACAGAGAGATCTGCAGCAGTCCTGACAAAACTCCGTTGAGGTCGCTCACTCCCCCTCTATCACTCGCTCATTCCATTTCTGCAGGCGCTGCAGGCTGGCCTTTTATACTGGGCTCCTGTCTGCATTGTCACCTTTTCCTGCCCACAAAGAAATACGCAGCAGTCATGATAGACCTCCATTGAGCTCGCTCACTTCCCCTCCCTCAATCGCTCGTTCTGTGTCTGCCAGCACTGCAGGCTGGCCTTTTGTACTGGGCTCCTGCCTGTGTTGCCACCTTTTGCTGCCCACAAAGAAATCTGCAGCAGTCATGATAGAGCTTAGTTGAGGCTGCTCACTCCCTCTGTCTCACTTGCTCATTCTGTTTCTCCTGGTGCTGCAGGCTGCTCTTTTGTAGTGGGCTCCTCCTCTGTTGGAGACTTTTTCTGCCCACAAGAAAATCTGCAGCAGTCCCGACACAACTCCATTGAACTCGCTCACTCCCCATCTCACTCACTCAATCCGTTTATGCCGGTGCTGCAGGCTGGCTTTTTGTGCTGGGCTCCTGCCTGCATTGCCGCCTCTTTCTGCTCACAAAGAAATACGCGGCAAACACTATAGAGCTCTGTAGGTTGCTCACTCCCCTCTCTCACTCACTCATTCTGTTTCTCCCGCCGCTGCAGGTTGCCATTTTGTAGTTGGCTCCTGCCTCTGTTGGCACCTTTTCTGCTCATAAAGGAAATCTGCAGTAGTCCCGACACAGCTCCGTTGAGCTCGCTCACTCCCCTCTTACTCACTCATTCTGTTTCTGCCAGCTGCAGGCTGCCCTTTTGTACTGAGCTCCTGCCTGCATTGCAGCCTTCTTCTGCCCACAAAGAAATCTGCAGCAGTCATGCTAGAGCTCCATTGAGCTCACTCACTCCCCCTCTCTCACTCGCTCATTCTGTTTGTCCTGTTGCTGCAGGCTGCCCTTTTGTACTGGGCCCCTGCATGCATTGCTGCCTTTTATTGCCCACAAAGAAATCCGCAGCAGTCCCAACAGAGCTCCTTTCAGCTCTCTCATTCCCCCTCCCTCACTCGCTCGTTCTGTGTCTCCTGCTGCTGCAGGCTACCCTTTGGTACTGGGCTTCTGCCTGCATTGGCACCTTTTTTCACTCACAAAGAAATCCGCAGCTGTCCTGACAGAGCTCCACTGAGGTTGCTCACTCCGCCTGTCTCACTTGCTCATTCTGTTTCTCCTGGCGCTGCAAGCTGCCATTTTGTAGTTGACTCCTGCCTCTGTTGGCACCTTTTTCTGCCCACAAAGAAATCTGCAGCAGTCCCAACAGAGCTCCGTTGAACTCGCTCACTCTCCCTCTCATACTCACTCATTCTGTTTCTGCTGGTGCTGCAGGCTGCCCTTTTGTACTGGGCTCCTGCCTGCATGGCCACCTTCTTCTGCCCACGAAGAAATCTGTAGCAGTCATGACAGAGCTCCGTTGAGCTCGCTCACTCACTCCCCTTCTCTCACTCATTCGTTCTGTTTCTCTTGCTGCTGCTGGCTGCCCTTTTGTACTGGGTCCCTGTGTGCATTGCTGCCTTTTTCTGCCCACAAAGAAATCCACAGTAGTCCCAACAGAGCTAGGGTGAGTTCACTCATTCCCCCTCCATCACTCGCTCTTTCTTTGTCTCCTGCTGCTGCAGACTGCCCTTTTGTACTGTGTTCCTGCCTGCATTGGCACCTTTTTCTGCCCACAGAGAGATCTGCAGCAGTCCTGACAAAACTCCGTTGAGGTCGCTCACTCCCCCTCTATCACTCGCTCATTCCATTTCTGCAGGCGCTGCAGGCTGGCCTTTTATACTGGGCTCCTGTCTGCATTGTCACCTTTTCCTGCCCACAAAGAAATACGCAGCAGTCATGATAGACCTCCATTGAGCTCGCTCACTTCCCCTCCCTCAATCACTCGTTCTGTGTCTGCCGGCACTGCAGGCTGGCCTTTTGTACTGGGCTTCTGCCTGTGTTGCCACCTTTTGCTGCCCACAAAGAAATCTGCAGCAGTCATGATAGAGCTTCGTTGAGGCTGCTCACTCCCTCTGTCTCACTTGCTCATTCTGTTTCTCCTGGTGCTGCAGGCTGCTCTTTTGTAGTGGGCTCCTGCCTCTGTTGGAGACTTTTTCTGCCCACAAAGAAATCTGCAGCAGTCCCGACACAGCTCCATTGAGCTCGCTCACTCCCCCTATCTCACTCACTCAATCCGTTTATGCCGGTGCTGCAGGCTGGCTTTTTGTGCTGGGCTCCTGCCTGCATTGCCGTCTTTTCCTGCCCACAAACAAATCAGCAGCAGTCACGATAGATCTCTGTTGAGTTTGCTCACTCCCCCTCTCTCACTCGCTCATTGTATTTCTTCCGGCACTGCAGGCTGCTTTTTTGTACTGGGCTCCTGCCTGCATTGGCACCTTTTTCTGCCCACAAAAAAATCTGCAGCTGTCCCGACAGAGCTCCGTTGAGGTCACTCAGTCCACCTATCTTACGCGCTCATTCTGTTTCTCCTGGTGGTGCAGGCTGCCCTTTTGTACTGTTGTTCCTGCCTCTGCTGGCACCTTTTTCTGCCCACAAAGAAATCTGCAGCACTCCCGACAGAGCTCCGTTGACCTCACTCACTCCCCCTCTCTCACTCACTTGTTCCGTTTCTGCTGGCACTACAGGCTGCCATTTTGTACAGGGCTCCTACATGTGTTGCGCCCTTTTCTGCCCACAAAGAAATCCGCAGCAGTCATGATAGAGCTCCATTGAGCTTGCTCACTCCCCCTCTCTCAGTTGCTCATTCTGTTTCTTCCGCCGCTGCAGACTGCCCTTTTATACTGGGCCCCTATGTGCGTTGCTGCCTTTTTCTGCCCACAAAGAAATCCACAGCAGTCCCAACAGAGCTCCGTTGAGCTCACTCATTCCCTCTCCCTCACTCACTTGTTCTGTGTCTCCTGGTGCTGCAGGCTGCCCTATTGTACTGGGCTCCTGCCTGCTTTAGCACCTTTTCCTGCCCACAAAGAAATCCGTAACAGTCCCAACAGAGCGCAGTTGAACTCGATCACTCCCCCCTTTCTCACTCGCTCATTGTATTTCTTCCAGCACTGCAGGCTGCTCTTTTGTACTGGGCTCCTGCCTGCATTGGCACCTTTTTCTGCCCACAAAGAAATCTGCAGCTGTCCCGACAGAGCTCCGTTGAGATCACTCACTCCTCCTGTCTTACGCGCTCATTCTGTTTCTCCTGGTGGTGCAGGCTGCCCTTTTGCACTGGGTTCCTGCCTCTGCAGGCACCTTTTTCTGCCCACAAAGAAATCTGAAGCACTCACGACAGAGCTCCGTTGACCTCACTCACTCCCCCTCTCTCACTCACTTGTTCCGTTTCTGTTGGCACTACAGGCTGCCCTTTTGTACAGGGCTTCTGCGTGCATTGCCGCCCTTTACTGCCCACAAAGAAATCTGCAGCAGTCAAGATAGAGCTCTGCTGAGCTTGCTCACTCCCCCTCTCTCAGTTGCTTGTTCTGTTTCTTCCACCGCTGCAGGCTGCCCTTTTGTACTGGGCCCCTGTGTGCATTGCTGCCTTTTTCTGCCCACAAAGAAACCAAAACAGTCCCAACAGAGCTCTGTTGAGCTCACTCACTCCCTCTCCCTCACTCGCTCGTTCTGTGTCTCCTGGTGCTGCAGGCTGCCCTTCTGTACTGGGCTCCTGCCTGCTTTGGCACCTTTTTCTGCCCACAAAGAAATCCACAGCAGTCCCAACAGAGCACAGTTGAGCTCAGTCACTCCTCCCTCTCTCACTCGCTCAATCCTAATCTGTCCCAAACACTGAATTACGACAGTGACTGTGGTATTTTGCGAGCGCAAAAACACATTTGCCAGGATGTGAAAATGACAGCTGTACTGTTCATAAGGAGGTGTGGAAAATGACAATGTTGAAAATGTGGCATTAAAATATTACTAATTTGCGAATTTGCAAGGTGCATGGAAACTACAAAACACATAGCTCAGTAACACAGTCATTTTATGGAGTTTCATCACAAAATTTTCAACATAGGCATTTTAGCACCTCTGCTCATGAACAGTGTCTGTGTGATTTTCTTAATGTGTCCTGAGCACTGATTTCCCACAGCAACCACGCTATTGTGCGCCAGAAGAGCAAAAACACATTTCGGTCAGGATGTAAAAAATGACAGCTGCACTGTTCATAAGGAGGTGTGGAAAAATGGCAATGCTGGAAATCTGAAGGGAGAATATTGCAAAGTTGCAAAGGTATGAGCATGCGTGGAAACTGCGCAATGTATGCTCGTAGCACATTCATTTTACAGATTTTGATCACCAAATTTTCAATACAGGCATTTTAGGACCTCTGCTAATGAACAGTGTCACTGTCATTTTCATAATGTGTCCTGAACATGGATTTCCCGCACCGACTGCTCTATTCTGCACTGGCAGTGCGAAAACACATTTCGGCCAGGATCTGAAAAATGAAAGCTATACTGTTCATAAGGAGGTGCAGAACAATGGCAATGTTGAAAATCTGGAGTGAAAAAATTATACATTCGCGAAAATACGAGCATGTGCGCAAACTGCGCAACGCACGCTGGTAACAGTCATTTTATGGAGTATCGGCAACAAATTTTCAACATAGGCATTTTAGGACTTCTGCTCATGAACAGTGGTACTGTCATTTTTGTAATCTGCCCCAAACACTGATTTCCCACAGCGACCTTGCTATTCTGCGCTGGAAGTGCGAAAACACATTTTGGCCAGCATGTGAAAAATGACAACTGTACTGTTCACAAGGAGGTGTGGAAAAATGCCAATATTGAAAATCTGCTGTCAAATATTGCAAATTTGCAGTTCTGAGCGTGCTTAGCAACTGCATAGCATAAACTTCGTAAAACAGTCTTTTTGGATTTTTCCACCAAATTTGCAACATAGGCTTTTGAGAGCCCACTTCATGAACACTGGCACTGTCATTTCATTAATCAGTCCCTAAAGGTGATTCCACTCAGTGACCGCGAAATCACCTTTCGGGGCTGATTAACACCATGATAGTGGCAGAATTCATGAAGAGGGGTCCCAAAAACCCCATGTTGAAAATTTGGTGCCAAAATTCCAGTCAGTGACTGAGATATGCATCAAAGTTGAAAAAAACCTATTTATTTCAGTATACAGCTTACCAGCATTTCCTTAGTTCGTGGTCGCCCTTGAAGAGTGCAGACGTGTTCCTGGTCCACTGAAGATCGTCATGCCAGACTCCGGAGGTAAGTATGGGGTGAGGGGGTGTGGGGAGGCAGGGTGTGCAGTGGTGGGCCGGGCTGCAGGTGGGGGCAGGAAGACTGGCGAGGACCGTTTCTTTTTCACAGTGGAAAAACTAAAAACATCACGGAACCGTTTTTTTCAGGGATGTGGCATGCTGGGGTGGGTTGCCAGCATGCCAACGGACTCTTTTTTGGGGGGGGGCAGCTGTAGCTGACAAGGGATTGGGCACCCCCGTCGGCACACAACAAAAGGGGGGGCCACATCATGCCGACGGGGATTGGGCACCCCCGTCGGCACACAACAAAAGTGGGAGGGGGTGACATTATGCCGATGGGGATTGGGCACCCCCGTCGGTGCATACTGGTATAGGGGGATCTCATGAGCCGAGGGGGACTGGGCACTCCCTCAACACACAAGAACTTGCGGGGGGAGGGAACATGCCAACAGGGATTGGGCACCCGGTCAGCAAATAAAACAGGGGAGGGGACATGATGCTGAGGGGGATTGGGCACCCCTCGTCAAACAGGCAGGGAATGCAAGGGAGCCCTGTAATGAGGGGTCGCTCACTCATTGCAGCAGATAATGCTGCAATGACAAGGTGGCCCCTGATTGCAGCAGCTAAAACTTCTTAAGGCTGTGGCACACTGGCTGAACAAGTGTCAGCAGCAGCGTGCCACACCATTGGGGAAAGCGGGCCAAGCCTTTAAAGGCCGTGGGGGCATTGACCACAACAGTGCCATGCCTCCACAACCTGCTTCTGGCAAGCTGCTGCAATATGTTTCTTGCACAAGCGCGCAATCAACATAATAAATGAGTAAATTTATATATAAATAATATATTTAAATAAAATATTGCACCACCACACCACGAAATGAAAAGACTATAAAAAATATATAACGGAATTAGCACTTTATTTGTATTGTACTTGTACTTAACCAACTTACATAATGCAATTAGACGCATTCCACTACACCTTCCCTCTAAATTCAATCTGAAGTCCATCTCTCTGTGCTCCACCTCCCAAGGGCAAAGGGTGATGTGAATCTACCAGCTTCAGGTGACACGCCCTGGCAGCCCCTCTCCACATCCTATACCTCTGGCAGACCCCCTCCTATTAATTCTATTGGAAGCAGATTGAACTCATATTAAATGATACACACACCTAAGATATACATCTCCTAAGCAACCCCCAAATGTCAGCCCGTATCTATATTATGTCAGTTTACAGTGAAGACCTATCACCAGTGGCTGACCATTCAAAACAATTCTTATCCCTCCCGCATTGAAAACTGTTTCTCCAGACCATTGCCACAACAAAGACTACTCTCCCAACAAAATTAGATAGACTCAGCCCTGCTACATAGGTACTGACTAGGCCTTCAGTATAGCACAATACCAGGTTCAAATCCATCATTACTCCTGTTCCTGGCAGCCAGTAGGATGATTTCAAAACAAAGTGACTACTCTCTAGTCTCAGGCTGAGTAAAAATTATTATAAAAAAAGTTTTCCTTCAGTAGACTTGCAGAAGCTCAGAAAAATTACTTACTTACCAGTTGCCCAACTTGCCCTGCCTGCCCAGCCAGTGATCCAGACCCTGGTTGGCTGTAGCCCAAATGATTGAGGGGGTTAGCTGCCTGGTCAGGGATCCTGCTTTGCTGCCCTTGTGGCCTCCTCCATGGTCCTGGTCCTGTGGTCCATCCGTCGTCCATCCAACCTTGTCCTCCGCAGTCTCTGGCTCTCTGCTCCATGCTTCCAAAGCAGCAGCAAGCAACAAAAGAAAAATTATAAAAGCACCCATTAAACTACTCTCAAGTGTGACCAACCAAAATAAATGCCGCCTAGATGACGAGTGAGTTGGTGACCGACGACTCCCAATGAAGCAACAACATGCGACAGGGTCTTGTCCTCCTTCTTGAATGATCAATGCAACTGGAGGAAAGACAAGGATGAAGTATCTCACATGCGATGGTCTGCAACCCACACATCACCAGTCACCATCCAGGGCCCACCTCAATGAACTCCTCCTGACCTGTGACCCAGAAAACTGTGACTGGATGACCTCCTCCACTCCCGAGCTGACCCCTGGGCTGGCTGGTATTTAAATTTGATTAACTCCCAGTCCCAGTCTGGAGATCAGGATAGGAAGGAAGGAGGATTTGGAAGTACTGAGCATGGAGTGGAGGAGTGGAGGGGCAGAAGGTGAGGTTGCGCGAGTCTGAGGACTCAGAGAGTGGTTGTTGCAGCAAGGCACAGGAGCCAACTGGGTGTTGGAACTGGCAGGGGGCAGCAAGGTGTGAAGCAGGGAGGGGGGAGAGACATGGAGTTGATTTGAGCCTTGAGGTGTGGAGTGGGCAGGTGAGTTCTGCAATTCTTGCCACCGGAATTCCGAGAACAAACTGATCATCGGACAGCGGACAGGGCCCCCCCGAGCCACCGGGCCCGGGACTGTTGCCTCGGTTGTCCTCCTCTGTCAGTGCCCTTGGAATCCACCAGGATATTCAATCACCGGTTCTGGACTTGCACAGAAGGCCCCACTAACAGGATCTATCTGGCCACAGCAGAAGCAGATAACAAATATAACTTCTCATATACAGTCACTGGCAAGTCTCACTCTGACTCCTAGCTTGTGCAGAAGGCACAATTGCAGGATTTTTCAGTATGTCAGCAGCAGGAGCTGACAAGAAACACTTCTTCTCACTTCAAACTCTCATTCAAAGTTGCACAACAAACTGTAAACTTCAGAATCCTCAGGTTTTAAAGTCAGTCTCTGATTGGTCCACACAACTTACGAGCTCTTCATCCTGATTGGATGTACTGCAGCTACCAATCAGATCCTACGCTGTTATCCAGCAACCTCTGCAAAGATGGCCACCATCAAACAGTTCCTCCAGCTCAGTCACTTTTCATCAACTGTAGAATAATAAAGGTTCGCTGTTGGCAGCATCTGGCTGCATGGCTAGCACCCTCCTTGTCCCTTCTGAGGGTCGCTAGGGCCAGCGGGTACATTTCTGGTACATGAGTCGAGTTGCTGGCTGCATTTTAAGGGCTCCCCTGGTGGAACTGTGTCTCTAAATGGCCATCCTCAGACGCTAAGCATTATGGTACTTGTAGTCCCTGACAGTCACCATTTTTCCCATTACTCCCGACCCACTGGAGGGATTGATAGGTTCGGGAGTGCTTTTAAAAGTTAATTTCTTCTTTCTGGTCCCCAGCCCCTTAGGCAGTCCTGTGGTGCTGGGGAGATGAATCCTTCCTTGCGGTGCTTCTGCTGCTTCTTGCGAGCACCCGGGAAGTGCTAGGCTAACAATGCAGCCTTTCCTGGAGATCCCCGCCCCTCTGTGCAGCAGTTCAGGGGCAGGGAAGCAACTGAGCTGTGCTGCAGTCTGGCTGTTTGTATTTAGGTGCAGGAGGCGCCAGATTTAACTTTTTTTCTGCTCCCCGGCCCCAATGGCAGTTCGGGGGAGCTGGGGAAGCAAGAAGACCAGACGGCATCACTGGCCGCTAGTTAAAAGTGCAGGAGACGCCGATGTAAATTACACCACTCCCGGCCCTGATTGCAGTCCAGGATTGGGCCGGGCAGTGAGAAGAACAGCAGCCCGGTAAGCTTCCAACTTTGGGAGGGGGGTTACAAATAAATACTACAAGGGAGTGCTTACTGACACGTGGGGCAATGGTAAAACTTTCTGGAATAATATCAAAGAGGTTACAGAGAAACAGCAACATGGAAGTCTGCCAATTTTCCTACCTAACAAATAAGCTGCGGATCCAGGTTAACCAACAGCTTACCTCCTCCTACCCCCCACTAGGACTGCCTTATGTCTGTCCCATGCATTCTTGAATTCCCTCACTGTTCTTGACTCCACGACCTCCTCAGAGAGGCTGTTCCACGCATCCATAACCCTCTCCATGAAAAAATACTTCCTCACATTACCTCTGGGTCGTCGCCCCTCTATCTTCAAATTGTGCCCCCTTGTTCTTGCACATCTCTTTTTCTGAAAGATACTACCCTCTTGGACTTTGTTGATTCTCTTGAGGTACTTGAAAGTTTCTATCATGTCCCCCCTCCCTTCTTTCCTCAAGGGTATACATATTAAGCTCCTTTAGTCTTTCTTCGGATGCCTTCTGGTGCAGACTCTGCACCATTTTGGTTGCCCTCCTCTGGACAGCCTCCACTCTGTCAATGTCTTTGCGGAGATGGGGTCTCCAGAACTGCACACAGTACTCCAGATGGGGTCTCACCAACTGTCTGTACAGAGGGATAACAACTTCCTGTTTTCTACTATTGATGCCTCTCCCTATGCATCCCAGTATACCCCTAGCCTTAGCCTTCCTTACTGCCTTCTCACATTGCTTGCCCACCTTTACGTCATCTGATATAATTACCCCCAGGTCCCTTTCCATTTTTACTGTTGTCAGTATCTCACCCCCCATTGTGTACTCTTCCCCTGGGTTTTTGTTTCCCAGGTGCATTACCTTGCACTTTTCTGCATTGAATCTGAGCTGCCATACATTTGACCATTCCTCCAACCTTGCAAAGTCCCTTCTCATCCTTTCCATTCCATCTTGTGTATCAATGTGCATAGATCTTTGTGTCGTCTGCAAAGAGACATACTTTTCCTTCCAGGTCCTCTGCAATGTCACTTATAAAGACATTAAAAGGACCGGTCCCAGTATGAACCTCCTGCAATTCCGCCAGTAACCCCCTTTCATCACTGTGGACTCCATTTACTACTACCCTTTGCATCCTGTTGTCTAGCCAATTTTATATCCAGGCTACCACCTTGGGACCCACTCCAAGGCTGGCTAACTTGTGTATTAATCTTTTGTGTGGGACTGTGTCAGATGCCTTGCTAAAATCTAGGTAGGCCATGTCCACAGCCCCTCCCGGGTCTATTGCTTTGGTCACCCAGTCAAAGAAATATATAAGATTCATCTGACATGACTTTCCCATCATGAATCCATGTTGCCTTGGGTCCTGAGCCCCAATGGCCTCTAGGTACACTTCTTTCCTTCAGAAGTGATTCCATCATTTTCCCTACCACTGAGGTCAAACTAACTGGTCTGTAGTTTCCTGCCTCTCTCCTGCTCCCACTTTTGTGAAGAGGAATTACATCTGCTCTCCTCCAGTCCTCAGGTACCACCCCATCCTCCCATGATTTATTAAAGAGAGTAGTCAGCGGTGTCACTAGTTCTACCTTTAGTTCTTTTAGAATTCTTGTGTGAATCCCATCAGGCCTCATTGCTTTGTCCACCTTCAATTTTATTAGTTCTTTCAGAACCCTTTCTTCTGTAAATGGACTGGTATCGACCTCCGTCTTCAGAGTGTTTCTCTTGTTCGGTTTAAGTACCTCCCTCTCCTCTTCCTTTGTGAATACTGAGCAGAAATATTCGTTCAGTAACCCTGCTTTTAACTGTCATCCTCTGCTCACATTCCCTCCCCTTTATTAAGCCTCAGTATCCCTCCTTTGGTCTTTCTCCGCTCCTAATGTACCTATAAAGGTCTTTCCATCCTCCTTCTTAACAGAGTTGGCTATCCTTTCTCAGTTTGGGCCTTTGCTATTCTGACTGCCTTCCCTGCCTCTTTCTGCTTTAACTATAAGTTCTCTGTCCTGCTCCTTCTGTGTTTTCTTATATTTCCTGAATGCTATCCTTTTCTCCTTAACCTTCCCTGCCACCTCTTTTGAGAACCATAGCAGTTTTTTCCTTAGTTGTGTTTTGTTGATTTGGTTTACACAAAGGCTTGTTGCCTCTGTGATGGCTGTTTTGATTACTCCCCATTATTCCTCCACCCCTCCTTCTTGCCTGTTTGCTAGTGCTTTTCTGAGGCACTCTCTCATTTTCCCAAAGTCAGTCCTCCTAAAGTCCAATACTTTTGTATGGCTTGATTGTATGGCTGTGTTTATCATGAACCACACTGTTTGGTGGTCGCTTGTTCCCAGATGGCTACCCACTTCTAAATCTGAGATTCCCAAAATCTGAGAAAAACCCCAAAACATCACCCACTTTACTTGGCGTTAATGGGACAACTCTGGACCCCCTAACTGTTGCCGATACCTTTAATAATGTATTCATGGGCCTTAGCAGTGTTCTTCCTCCTGACTTTTTTGATGCAGATGTCACCCCCACCAATCCTGTAAGCTCTCCCCCAACGACCAGTCACCCGCCATTCTACTTCAAAGAAGTCTCGTTGTGAGAGTGCACTAGCACTTGAAGTGATGGCAGCATAAGTGAAGGCTCTCTCAACCTCGGGATCTGTTCATGTCTTCATTGTCATAATATTTTATTTTAACGCATGTAATTGGTACATTTTTTAAAAAGTATTTCGGTCTTTTTTCGGTGTAAATCGTACCAGGATTTCAGCAGATATCAGTCCCGGTAGCATCAAGGACTTTCCTAACCTCCCAATGCCATCTGACAGTAAGACTGCTACCACAGGATCCTCAGGCCAGCTTGGGGTTTCGCCTCCATGATCTATGGAACACCAGCCACCCCAGGGAGGCTCCGGATATAACCTGGCAAAATTTAATACAACAAAAAATACTATGCCACAGACAAATGACATGGATTATATTAAGAAGAAATTGAAAAGTATGCATTTAGACATTTCCTCTCTAAAGCAGCAAGTAGTTTCAGAAAAAAATAAAACTGAGATTATAGAGGAAAGGTTATAATACCATGGAAGAAATGCTAGCTCTCTTAGAGGAGTCACCATGCAAAATTAAAGATAAAATGGATTACAACTATTCAAAATTGAATTTATTAGGAACCAAAGTGGATGATCTTGAAAATAGATTGAGGCGTAATAATCTGAGATTGGTTGCAGTCCCAGAACAGCTGGAGGGTAAAGATATGGTGAGATTTTTACAGGAGTTCATCCCCTCACTATTGAATGTTAATTGGCAATGTCTTCTGGAGATTGAGAGGGCACACAGGTCCCTGAAGCCCTTACCTAAGCAAGGACAAAAACCCAGACCAATAATTATCCAGTTTCTGAGGTTTAATACCAAGGAAGAAATTTTCGCTTTTCCTTGACAAAAAAAAACTTTGTACTGGGGTCAGGAAAGGATGTTTATATTATAGTACTTTTTGGCTGAAGTGGTTGAAAAGAAAAGCTTATGGGAAATCTGCTGGGTTCTGCAAAACCTTAACGTGGTTATCATATAAAATACCCTGCAGTTTTGGTCATCGTTAGAGGGGGATCACACAGTTTCAAAACACCAGATGAGGCCTGGGATTTTATACAAAAACACTGGAAAGAGTCATCCATTTTAAAACATAGGTCTCATGGTTTTACTAATTCAACAAAGGTCCCAACTGCCCCTGAAGGATTTTAAAAGCATCAGATTCTTTTTCGAAGGTGTGCCTCGTGCTCCTATGTCTCAGCGCAGCTATCATGCTTATCTCCCTCAGGAGAATTCTGACAATGCCTCCTTTAAACAAACGCATATTCTAGTTCCAAAATACAGCTCTAGGTTCCAAACAACAAAGGCATCTCAGCCAAAATCGATGGCATGGCCAACCAACCAAAATAACCAGGAAAACTCAGACCTTTTTTAAAAATAAATCGACACTCCTAACATCTACGGCTCCTAAACATATGAAGAATAATGACTGGCAGCTACCTCCTAAAAAATTTATTGCTAACTCTGATGTTTTCGGCACCCCAGTTTCAGTACCTGAATGTTTGTTGGACACATGTAGTCCAGTCGCTGATATGTTTGGAGAACCCTTCTTCCGGATCCTTTGGTTTCTGAGCTGGCATCCTTGGCTTCCTGAAGATGCCATCTGGAGGTTTTAAAGAAATGACTCCTCTTGGGAGAAGAAGCTGCTAATTGGTATGCTGAATCACATGGTTGTTTCCAGGATCAGGCTGCTTCATGAAGTTGGAATATTCTTATCTTTTGGGATTTATCCGGGACTATCAGGCAGATAAGGGTTTTTTTTTTTTGGTATTGTTTTAAGGTTATAAACATGCTCAGTATTTTATTATATAAATTTTGGCTTTCTTAAACAGGGTCACTGAGGGGTGGGCACTACAGAGGAAACAGAGGTCAGGGTTCACTTCCCATCCGAATGGAGCTTCATATGTACACCTAGAAGGAGTAAGTCCTCGATCTGGGATCTCTTCAATACTGCTTGTTTGTTGTCGGTAGGATTTACAATCTTAAATATAAGCCCGCTTGCAAGATTTAAGATTGGTGTAGCAATGTTGTAATTAATTATCTCTAGCATTTGCTCTGTGGTTTCCAGGCGTATGTCATTAGTGTGGTGCTGCATTTGCTTTTCATGTCTCGGGGGTTTGGTTGAAAGTGTTCAACAAAATAAAGGTGGTACAAATTGCATCATGGGGGCAGCTAATTATTCTTGGTTCCCAGATATTTAGTTACAGCTACAGGTAGTAAATATAAAGGTTATTGCCGAGACTATTTACTTTCATGGCCCTGCACTTCTATTTGCAGTTTCTTCAGAAGGGTATCTTAGGGTTCAAAACTGAGCACAGGCAGCTTTGAAGAGGGCTTGGGTATAATATGCACAATGAAGCAAATTGAAAGTCTGTATAGTGGCTGTGTTAGCATTATGTGGCCTATGCTTTCGAATTCAAATTTGAATTCTTGTCTTATGTTCAGGGCTTCTCCTGTGGGACAAGATTTGAAGCATTGCCTACTGCATTGCTGTGGAGTGTCTTCGTTGGCAGATACCTTCTGTATATAAAGTAGTTGCAAGTAGTGCTTGGCCAGATTGTAACAGTTTATGCAGTTTTTCTCTATTAATCTAGTTATCAAATCACATTCTCTGTGGATCCTGTTTTCCTTTGCTGCCCTCTTTTCTCAAAGTGCCTATTACTCAGAGATTTGGATTTAAATATTTATGGGCCCTGTAAACATAATGCAGCATCATATGCTTTTAATGGGTTTGTGGATTAATTAGAAAGACTCATTCTTTCTGTTAATAGTATTCATATATTATGGGTGGGTAATGTTTACACTGGCTGTCATAAGATAGTGTGTTCCGCGTTGAGGTTTGTCCTTCAGTGGTTGACACATATACTTCTTCCTGTGTCCGTCTTTTGGGTGTTAGTCTCTTTGTGTGTGTGTATGTGGGTGTGTGTGGGTGTAGTGTCTGTAAGTGTTTCTGAGAGCTATCAGTGTTAGCCATAATGTTTTAGTTAGATAGATTACTGTTTAAAGTTCTAGTTATTTTTACCACTGCATTTCCTCCTTTTAAGAGTTTTATCAATATTTTCATCGGTTGGAGAAATTTGGGAAATAGTGGTGAACATTTATAGTGAATAGGTTATTTATAGTAGTTAAAGTGCTTTGAAGTTGTTTACTATAGGCATCTGAAATCTTTTTAAAATGAGTACTGTCTGTATTGGTTCTTGCAATGTGGAGGGACTAGGTTCCCCTATTAAGCGTTAGAGAGTCTTGCAACACCTTAATAAGCACAGAACAGATATAGTCATGCTTCAGAAAACTCATTTGCTGCTTAATGAGGCAAATAAGCTAGCTCGATCCTGGGTGAGTTCAGTAGAACATTGTTGTTTTTCATCAAAAAAAAAGGGTGTGGTTATTCTAATAAGAAAAGGGGTTAGTTTTACTAAGCATTCTCACATAACTGATCCTGAAGGTCGTTTCCAAATTTTACTGGGTAATCTATACAGTAGAAAGGTGGCTCTGTGTAACATTTATGCTCCTAACAGTAACGAGAAGGATTTTTTTAACAAATTGGCATTCACATTAGCTAACTTAGGTAACTATGAGTTTATTATAGGGGGGGACATGAATGAAGTTATGGCCCCTCTCCTTAATAGGTCCCATTCAAGGGGTTCAGGCCTCTTTACTCCCTCGCAGAAAAGCCTACATAAAACACTTAAAGAAGTGGGGCTTTTGGATGCTTGGAGGATTATCCATCTGAAGAGCAGGGATTTTTCTTTTCTATCAGCTAGACATGGTACTTTCAGCAGATTAGATTACCTATTTATGCTTCTGAACCTTTGTAGTAATATTACACACATTAGCTACGAGAATGCATTTATTTCTGATCACTGCCCTCTTAAATGTTCAATAGTCTTTGAGAACAAAGCAGAGAAATCTAAGTGCTGGAAGCTTAATGTATCATTATTGAAGGATCCGGAATGTGTCCCCTTCCTCCCTTCCTTCCCCTCCTCCCCATCTGCTGCATTATCCCTCCTCTTCGTACCCCCTTTTCTTGACATAGCACTTACTGGATATCTCCTCTGACAAATGCCTCTGGCTGCTTCATCGTCTCACTCTCCACCATGCCGCTGTTTGTCATGCTAGCAGACCTAATACCTATACTATCTGTAACCATTGCACTCTGTGAAATGTTTTGTGTGAAATGTTTTGTCTACCATTTGTATTTCTCTGACGTGGAACCTTTGTAAAAGAGCCTTGGCTCAAAGGTATTTGTAATCCTAGATCTAAATAAATAAATAAAAATGGATACAGGATGAAACTGTCCTTTTTTTAAATAAACAGCAGAGGGGAAGTTGCAGCAAGGGTTGTTTAGGACACATACAAAGCATTTATAAGGGGGAATATTATTAGCTTTGCCTCAAAAAAAAAAAGAAAAGGTAGACTGAAGAAAATTCTAATTTTGGAAGAATTTCTAGGTAAATTGTTGACAGAGTTGAAGCAAAGCCCTCCACATAGGAAACAGCTCTTATACCAGATTCTAGGGTTGAAATTTGAAATTAATTCAATTTATTTGGAAAAAATTGAGTACTCTTTATTTAGGATCAAGTAAAGTTTCTGGGAATCTGGGGAAAAGGCTGGAAGACTCTTGGCACACCATCTGCAGAAAATATAGAACCACAATGCTATTAGTGGTATTAAAAAGGATCTGGGGGTAGTCACTCATAATGCTAGAGAAATAAATGAGTGTTTTAAATCATTTTATGAGAAACTTTATAGTTCCCATATATCCTCTCAGGAAAAAGCTTCATGATTTCTCTTCAAAACAAAATTACCTAGCTTATCAGAATCCGATAAGGAAGCATTAGATAGGCCTATCTCAATCCAAGAAATTAATGAGGTGATCGCCAAGCATCAAAAAAAATCTCCAGGTCCGGATGGTCTGCCTAGTAAGTTTTATAAATCTGTCATTAGTTCACTTGCTCCTCATTTGTTAAATGCCTTTCAATATGCTTTTACAAATGGAGCATTACCTGATTCAATGAATGAGGCCTATATCTGCTTACTCCGATAAGAAAGACGAAGACCCCTCTGAGTGTGGTAACTAAAGGCCTATTTCGCTTCTGAACTTTGATTATAAAATTCTAGCAAAGATATTAGCCACTAGGATCTCTAGACATCTGTTCATACATATAGGGAAGGAGTAAGTGGGCTTCATTCAGGGTAGACATGCTGCAGATAGTTTTAGAAGATTATTTTCAATCATATGGGCGGCTACATCTGGGGAATTTACTAACTCTCCTACAGTGGCTGTCTCCTTGGATATAGGTAAAGCTTTTGATTCATTAGAATGGGGCTTTCTCTACAAAGTTTTAGAAATATTTAATTTTGGTGGTGAACTGATTAAATGGATTGACTCTATACTCTTTACCGAGAGTTTGTATTATCATCAATTCTCTTAGATCTCCCCCCTATCCAGCTACATAGAGGTTCTAGACAAGCTTGCCCATTGTCTCCTCTCCTTTTTATCCTAGTAAGGAGAATCATGGATTCAGACAGAATCCATTGGATAAATATAGGTAAATATTCTAATAAACTATTGGCCTTTGCTGATTATATCATATTAACTGTGTCTCAACCTATATATTCATTGCAGAATATTATGATTATCCTACAAGATTTTGGGGAAATCTCAGGTTTATTTGTTAATTGGAATAAATCAGAGGAGCTAATGTTAAATAATTCTGAATCGGAACTGGTCACTTTGAAGAATATTCTGGATATTTCATGGCCCTCTGAAGGACTATCCTATTTAGGTCTTAATATTTTTCCTTCAGTCGATAAAATACTAAACTTTAACTTGACTAGGTTAATCCAGAACATTATGGTTGATCTTGAAATGTGGTCTACCTTCATTTATCTTTGTGGGAAAAATAAATTCAGTTAAGATTATTGTAGCTCCCAAATTGTTTTACTTCTTCAATAATTTCCTGCATATATCCGTAACAAGTGTTTTTTTTTTAATTGAAGAGGTTATATCTACCTTCCTATGGGGAGGTAAACCTCCTCGATTATCTAAACTCAAATTAACAGCCGCAGTCAAAACTGGAGGTTTTGCACTCCCTTGGTGGCAAGGTTATTATTGGGCTTCAAAACTCAAACAAACAGCAAATTGGTTTAATTTTAAGGAAATTAGGAACTCCCCTTTATGGCTAGTAATAGAACAGGACATCATTTCTCTTCTAGTCCTTTCTGATCTATTATTTGTACATATTCCTTGTCTGGTTACAAATCACCCCTCTCTCCAAATCTTGGTTATGGCTTGCAAAGAGTTTAACCAACTCAAAAAAGTTGAATCTGTTCCTTTGAAATTAATGCCTATATGGAACAACCCCCTGTTCACTCCAGATAATAAAAGCATTAAGGACGAGGCTGGATTTGTAAGGGCATTTTAAGGCTTGGGGATTTACTTGATGAACAGAATACCTTACTGTCTTTTGAGGATCTAAGAGCTACATTTCAGTTAAAGAAATGTGATTTCTGTTATTTTCTGCAAATTAGAATTTTTTTACGTAAAAGATTCCTGGATAAGAATTACACTCTGATCGATTCTTGTGAATGGAACACTTATCTAAAATTAGCCCAGCTTCCAAGAGGGTTTAGTCTGCTGTATAAATATTTAAATGAAAATATCTCTCCTCAGATGGAAAATGCCAGACTCAAATGGCAGAAAGACCTAGGTTCATCTATTTCTGTACAAACATGGAATCGGTTATGGGAGAACGTTGTAAAATCTGGTAGAGAGGTTCAAGGTAGACTATTTCAATTTAAAATTCTCCATTATTATTGCTACACCCCTAGCCAGCTATATAGGTTAGGTTTATCTCATAATGATCTGTGTTGGAGATGTGCTGAGCCCCACTCAGACCTTGCTCCCTTATTTTGGGATTGCAAGGAGGTTCAGAAAGGTTGGAAGTGAATACATGAGATGTGTGTAGATATTTTTAAGAGTGTCATTCCCTTTTCCCCACTGATCTTTATTTTTATCAAATGTACTAGCTTTAAATAAACAGGAGGGAATTTGGATTTTGACTGCTTCCCTTGCTTTTCAAAGGCTACTGCTTCAAAATTGGAAAGAAATGAAGGTGCCCTCCTTTCAACAATTTTTAGACACACTGGGTATCTTGGCAAACAATGAAAGAATCAATTGTACTCTCTTAGATAAGATTGATATTTTTGATATAATCTGGGACTCATTCTTAAAATATTGTTCCAGCTCAGTCTGAAATCTCCTTGTTTATAAATGAGTAAGACATAATCTTTATGCTTATGCCTGTAATGTAGACTTCAAATTCTGTTATGTTCAATTAGTTTGTTCTCTGACTCACTGTACGTTAAATGATTGTATTATTGTACACATTGTAAAAAAGTTGGAAAATGAATAAACTTTTAATGGAGAAAAAAAAAAAGAAGTCTCTTTGCATGAAGCCTGAAAATATATCCGTAAATCAACTGGGAAATCTAGACACAGTGGGGACTCCCTTGACCTCAAACTACTGTCCCTCAACCTTGAGGAAGTGTTAGCACCTTTAACCAGGATCTTTAACCTCTCACTCAGACTCACACAGTTCCCCAATAAATGGAAATCAGCCATGGTTACCCCGGTCTACAAGAGTGGAGACAGGACTCTTCATGTGACTACCAGCCTATCTCCATATTATCACTCTCTCTAAGGCTCTTGAATGCATTGTAGCCGACCAGCTTACTGAATATCTTGACAAAATAAGATCCAATGCACCTAACAACATGGGTTCAGAAAAGGGCATAGCACCACCTCGGCCTTTACGGAATTCACAGGTTCTATACACAGTTCCCTGGACCACGGTCAATTAGTTGGTGCTGCCGTCATCGACTTGACAAAAGCATTCAACACAATCCATCACCCTCTACTACTGAAACAACTACTTAATGCAGGGCTCTCCTCTGACTCCACTGCCTGGTTTATAAGTTATCTGGACAACCACACTCAACAAGTCAAAATTGTCGACGTCCTCTCTGACTCAAGACCTGTTCGTTCTGGGGTTCCTCAAGGGTCCATCCTGGGCCCACTCCTATTTAGTCTCTTTCTAAACAGTCTCCAAAGCTCCTGCCCTGAATAAACCCTACTCTACGCTGATGATGCTGTAATTTACACAACTCACCCGAGCCTATACCCCTTGAGACCCAGCTACTACTCGGATTTGCCTCGGTAGAGAAATGGTTTAGTCATCACAAGTAGATACTAAACTATAAAAAACTTAACTTATGCTCTTCAGCAGCTCCCATAACAAGCACAGGCAACATCCTCTGACTATCACTAACTGCATTGGTACTATCCTTGAATAGGTACAATTCTTTAAGTATCTTGGAGTCACCATAGACAGCAACCTATCATATGGGGTGCATATAGATAATGTTGCTAAAGCTGTAAATATTCATATTGGTCTACTCTACAGACGCAGGCAATCTCTGACCCCTGAAGCCTTAAGGATAGCTGTACAGAGCTCAATTATTTCTATAATTGACTATGGACTGATGCTCTTCGACTGATACCGCCCTCCAGCGTATCTCCACTGCTCTTAATATGGCATGTTGTCTCATCTCAGGAGTCCACCATCTCACCCTCACATGTGACCTCTATGCCCTAACCGGTTTGGCTACAGATTAAAAATCGCATCAAATACCAAACATGCATGATGGCCAAGAAAATAATCTTAGGCCTCTGCCACCTGGAGTACAAGATCTTCCAAAGGCCCCTTTCATAATCCATGCTGCACCCAAGGTTCTGAATCTCAGCTCCTACACATTCCTAATCGCTGAACCACCCGGGGCTAAGATCATTCACCTACAGGGCCCCCTTCTAGATGAATGCTTTCAACAGTGACATCTCCTCCAAAACTAAGCTGGGCCCATTCAAATCCAAGCTTCAGTCACTACTCTGTACAGCTAGCACCTGTGACTGTCTCCCTTAGCCATGTTTTCCCAAACCTCGACCTTAGCACTCAACCTCTTTCATAGTAATTTAGCAGTCTTGTCTCCTACCCTTCCCCCCTGCATCCCCTACCCCCTCTCCACCCTTCCTCTTCCCTCCCTTGCCCCACCTCTCCTCATGTCCTCCACTCTCACTGCTCCTTCCCAGCCCACCCTCCCACATCCCTTCCTACACCTTGTGCCCTGTTTGTCTTGATAAATTCTGCTGGCTGATATCAGTGTACTGTATGCATATTCCTATGCTTGAAACTGATTAGCATAATGTGTCTCTGTTGTTTTATGTTGTCTGTCCATTCTGATTTTGTGTCCATTATGATTTTTGTGTCCATTATGATTTTTGTACCTCCTATTTACACTTTACTGTACCATACTTTACTGTCCTGTTTAATCTGTTGTCCTTTCTACTGACATGGAACCTTAGTAAAAGAGCTCTTAGCTCAAAGGTATATGTAATCTGAGACTTAAATAAATAAATGAAAAATAAATAAACCACCCCTCTCGAGGATGCTTATGTAACCAGGGGTCGGGTTGGTGTTATTTTTTGTTTTTAGCGTGGTGCCTCCATTTTTGTAACCAACTACCTGGCTGCCTGGGTTCAGGGAGAAAACTGTTGCTCGGCATTTTGGCTAGGTTTGAAACCTCTGCACAGGGGCACCCAAGTAATCTGGACACAGGAAGCAATAACTGAAATGTCCAACCCAGGAGTGGGATTCTAGAGTGTGGCTTTTATTCACAACAACAACAGAATAATAAAGCATAGATGGACCCCCACGGGGCTACACTCCCTGGTAATGCAGATTAACGGAGACTAGAACACATCCTCCTCACAACACTGTAACCCCAGGTTCTGAACACACTGGGCCCTCAGCCTGATACTGGTACTCTTCTCTTGATTCCTGGCGGGCACCTCGGCCAATGTTCTTTAAGTGGCTATGTCCATCCCTGTAGACACCCCACTGTTTAGATGCATTTTAAGTCATACACAAACTTCAAGTACTGTACTTGGCTGTCCTTCTCTGACCCCACAGTAGCAGATACTTTACACACTGTCTCGGTGAAAACATGGGCTCTAAATCAGAGCTGACTAACCAACTGGTTTGCAGGTGCCCCAGGGCTTCTGGCAAAGAAAAACATATCTTGGTACTCACTACAAATCATCAGGCAGCTTTCCTCCTCAGCAGGGCCAGAAGATTGCCCCTGAATTGCTGGTCTCTTCCCCTATCCTCCAGGGATAGGGCACTGAAACAAGCTGCGGGCGTCTCTACCATTATGTCAGGTTTCTTCTGTGTCCTTCTCTAGGATGAGAACACACATCCTCTATCTCTGGGTAGCTCTAATGCAGAGCTAGTTCTCAGGGCTGCCACTTGCAGCATACCTCCTTCTTCCACAGCTCACTGCCCAAGACTGACTAAAAAATCCTCAACATTCTAAGCTAACCCCTTGCTGCAGCATTCCAATGTGGCTTATGCTGCTGCGAGAATTCTATATGATGTCATCCCTCCAGCTCAGCTCAGACTGAGGACAGAGTGAGACTGTGTGAAACCCAATTAACTGGTGTCTCACAAGCTGCCTTTCCCTGCCTGCCACTAGATTTAAGTGGGATTCTTGTAACCCCGGGTGACAGGGATGTTACACCCACCCTTGGCCAGGAAAATGACTGTCTGCAGTCATTACTTACCCGGCCCAGGCCATTTTACGCTATGTGTTGACTACGGGGAGGTAGCTCTACCTTCTCCCCTACCATGTGCCAGCACAGGCAGACAACACTAAGGGACCAGAGGCCTTCGGCTGGTGCATCAGCCTCTACTCTATGATGTTACTATGGATACCTAGTGGCCCTGGTAGAATTGTCCAGAGCATAGCCCTAATAGATCAGCACTTGCCGGTCAGGACCACAGCCTCTCTATCCCCCCCTAGCCCTCTAGGGAAAACCTATCTGACTCTAACCAAAGTTACCCAAAAACAGACAAACAGGGGAACCTTCCCCCAACCATGGACACCTGCAACCAAACACAAGGTGCTAATGCTACACTCTATACATTACTCCCACACTCCCCCACAACCATACCTGTGGAAGGAAATGTTACACACAGTAATAACAACAACACTGTACTTTAAAGACTACCGCATTAAAGTACTATGAGAAACTCCGCTGATTCCCTCTTCCTCTTCTTGTGTTCTCTTCTTGTCTTCTTCAGAAACACCTGCAAGAAAAAGAACGACAAACACCCCTAATCTGCAAACACAGTACTATCTAACCCCTACCAACAAAACACTGGAGAATCCCAAATATATTTTTTAGAAAAGTAGAAAACAGCTGAGAAAATAACAAACAGTAGAAAAACAATGACATTATTTACAATACACATCATGGGGATGGAAGGCCCTAAAAGTCCCATCTAGTGACAACAGTGCCCAAAGGCAAGTCCAATAAAGAGTCTCTCCTGGGCCAGACCCCAGTGAAGCACAGTTCTAGCAGGCTGGAATCCCAAAGGGGAGAGTCTTTGAGGAGAGTTCAAACATCTGGAGTCTGCTAGTGTAGGGTGTGTACTGCAATGTCATTAGAATAGAAAAGTCTGGACTTACCAGTCCCTTGTAGAATAAAAACAATATGGCACCTGGTTCCCACTGAAGACTCTCCCTGGCAGCATTCTTCAGATACAGCTGGGCGGATATCTTCTGGAAAATGACAGGATGGCACATCTGGAAACTGCTGGGCTGATGCCATCTAGGAGATGGAACCTTGGAACAGGAAAGGAAAAACAGCTGGTCTAAAGTCATCCGAAATCCCAGGCGATGAATCAGGATATAGCTGGGCTGGTGTCCTCTCTGGATATGAAGTCATCTGGTAGGCCAGTCGATGGAATCTGGAAAGCCAGTACACTGCAAGGCTGATGAATGTGGGGCACCTGGTTCCTGGAACGCCAGACTGGCGGAACAACATAGGTACGGCAACGGCTGGATGGCAGCACTGACTACCACTGCTCTGCTCTCCACTTAGTAGGCATGGACACATTCACAGGAAGGTCTCTGCATTGCAGAAAATAGCACAATGGGTCAGGTGCAAGAATTATTACCCTATCTGGATGCTCATAATATTGTGAAAGGTTTCATTGCCCTCTCCATCCACTATTCGAACAGTGTCTATAAACAATGTCCTGCCCACTTTCCACTGTCTGAATTTTACTTGTAACACTTTGTTTCTGACATATCTGCTTGCACCAGGATGCACATGTTTTGTGGCCTCTTCCACTATCCAGGATTTCCTGTTCCTTTCAATCTCCTCCCAGACTTTCTGAGGAAAGGTAGGAAACGATATCCCATAGATCTCTTTCGCCTTCCTACGAACCAGTCTTTCCTCTTTACTACACTTGGTCAACTTGAGACCTCTGGTGTGGCTCGGGGGCGGCCAGTCATGGTTCTGCCAGCTATGCATACTCAATGCAATGTAAAATGGATCCTTGACTCCTCATTGTGGGGACAGGGCTGTGGAGTCACTACTCTCTCCTACTTTCTGCTCCTCTGAGGCAAGAGCTTGAGGCTGTGGATCCGCACCTTCTTCATAAGGCCACATGGGTCCCCCCTCATCTTCTTCTTCCTTGCTAAGGATCTATGCCCAGGAGTGAGCAGTCGTCCTCACTCCTGAGACTGTCCACTCTTCACTGGGCACAGAGATCGACACCTCCCATTCAAGGGTCTCCCTTATCTCATCTTCTCCTATGAGACTTGGGCTAGGCCCCTTTCTCCAAGGGTCTGCTGATGCTCCTTCCGCCGTGTCTGTCTGTGACCCGGACTCGGAGACGTCAGTACTTTGCTCTGCCTGTAGCTCTGTACCTCCTGCTTTATGCCACCTCTGCTGGGCTTCACCCATCAGGCTCCACCTGGTGCTGTGTGCTGCCAGCTGCAGATTCTTGAAGTTTTGTCCACGTGGAGTCAAGCGAATTTTGGGTGCTTTAATCAGCCATATTTTCTAGGCACCCAGAACAGTGAGGAACCATGAAGACGCCCCTTCTAGCCTTTAAGCAATTACACACACTCTAACTGGATATCCAGGAATCACCACATGAGGAGGCAAACGCTCCTCGTAGTAACATCTCTTAATGTCTTTTAACTTGTTAACTTTTTCTACTATCATAGCCGGCATGATCCGGTAACGGCTAATCCCGGCCATGACTGCAGAGAAAACAAACAAACGCTCACTGTTATTTCAAGTCCCACTTTGATGGAAAAGATTTTACAAAATGGCTCCTGCTGCTGTGTTTACTTTACTACCCACCCTGTAATGGCAATGGCAGCACTCCTGGCATCAACCTTCTGTTTCTGACTCAAGCCACTGCGCATCCAATTTACACACTACTGATAATGTTCACTCAAACTGCATAAACTGCACTGGTTGCTCTCTCAGCACTTTTATATGATTTATGCAGGACTTTTCATTCACTTTAAATCACTGGTCTAGCTTAAAGTCCCCTAAAGCCACAGTATTTCATTGCACAGGACTGCCTGTAAACTCGTTGCATCTATCATACAACTCACAGTCTCTCACTTGGCTTTGAAAATTATACTGTTGCTGAACCTATAATTATGCTCACAGTCTAATGCCCAGAATTCTTGCTTTAGCAGATTAACTTGACACAGTCCTTCTTTGCAAAATAATCACACTGTTACACACAGATTCAACTGGCTTTAGATGAAAATCACACACAGTTTGAGCTGTTTCTCAGGATGGTACTCACTCAATCAGTAGCTTGTTATTGCGATGGAAAATGCAGCCTACAGCTGGTCTTGAAGGCCTCTGGATGAAAGCGGACTGGCAGTCCTGCCGGTTGTCCCTCCGAACACCACGCTCTCTTTCCAGATGATCCATATGCGGGTTGAATCCGATTTTAAACAGAAAAGTCCGATTTTACTAGTTTTACAATGTTTTCAGTCACCGCGACGCTCCTCCTGGCAAGCCAGTTCACACACTCCTCTCTGTCTCTCTCTCTCTCTGCCTCTCGAACACTGTGCAGTCAATCTAGAGCTGGCTTGGGGCCGGGACTGATTGCAGTCTCACCAATCACTCAACGCCATGCAAATGAGCCTGTCTCTTCTCGTGCTCTTTCTCCTCCACAGCGATCGTCGAGCAGGCAAAATTTAAACTGCAAACCGCACTTTTTTTTTCAACTGTAGCTCCTCAGCAGCAGCACCATTTCGACACTTTTTCATGGCATTTTACTCAGCGACTCTCTTAGTCCATACCACAAGCACTTCCAACTTCTAGGGCACAAAACTATCTTTCTTTTCCACAGTTTTTCGCACTTTTTCCTGTCACACAACACTTTAAAAGCTGGCAAACGTTGTAATTATGATGCAGGACAAGGGCATAAACTCTCGGGCTTTACTGCTCCTTGGTAAACAGTTGGCACAATCACAGCAGCACATAGACAGCAGCACACAGTGGCACATCCAGCCAGCAATGCCTCTGACTTCTAGGCCACCTACTGCCAGACAGCCAAAATGCTAGCCACCATCTGAGCAACCTTTCTTGCTTTTCTCCCTAAATTGCAATCCAAATCCCAGCAGTAGCCTCCAATTTGTAAGCAGGGGTCAGGTTGATGTTATGTTTTGTTTTTAGTGCTGTGCGGTGCCTCCATATGTAACCCACTACTTGGCTGCCTGGGTTCGGGGAGAAAACTGTTGCTCGGCATTTTGGCTAGGTTGAAACCTCTGCACAGGGACACCCAAGTAATCTGGACACAGGAAACAATAACTGAAATGTCCAAACCAGGAGTGGAATTCTAGAGTGTGGCTTTTATTCACAACAACAACAGAATAATAAAGCATAGATGGACCCCCACGGGGCTACACTCCCTGGTAATGCAGATTAACGGAGACTAGAACACATCCTCCTCACAACACTGTAACCCTCAGGTTCTGAACACACTGGGCCCTCAGCCTGATACTGGTACTCTTCTCTTAGATTCCCTGGCACCTCGGCCAGCACTGGGACATTTCTCCATATGGCATGGATATTTATCTGGTGACTCCCTCTACCACCCAGGAGCACTTCCTAGCTCCCAAGGAAAACATCATCCTCAGTCCCACATCTGGGTACTTTCTGCAGACACTGGCCAAGTGCCCGAAGAAAGCTATAGGTGCCCAAAGTGAACCTGTGGAGGTAAATCTGGTTATTCCAGATGGGGGGTCTCCCACCTCTCACTCCCAAATCCATACCCGGCCATTCATTTGGAATCAACACCTTTCCTTGTGAACCTCTCTGGTTGTAGAATGCTATCTTGAAACGTATATCACATTTAACATTCTACTCTTCATGAACTGGTGTCCTGACTTGTAATGTTCTTTAAGTGGCTATGTCCATCCCTGTAGATCCCCACTGTTTAGATGCAGTTTAAGTCATACTCAAACATCAAGTACTGTACTTGGCTGTCCTTCCCTGACCCCACAGTAGCAGATACTTTACACACTGTCTCGGGTGAAACAATGGGCTCTAAATCAGAACTGACTCACCAACTGGTTTGCAGGTGCCCCAGGGCTTCTGCCAAAGAAAACACATCTTGGTACCTCAGTACTTGTTCTCACAAATCATCTGGCAGCTTTTCCTCCTTCAGCAGGGCCAGGGATTGCCCTGAATTGTTGGAGTCTTCCATCCCTCAAGGGATGGGGCACTGGAACAAGCCGGGAGCAGTCTCACCACTATATCAGGTTTCTTCTCTGTCCTTCTCTAGGGTGAGAACACACACCCTCTATCTCTGGGTAGCTCTAATGCAGAGCTAAGTTCTGAGGCTGCCGCTTGCAGCGCACTCCTTTTCCACAGCTCACTGCCCAAGACTGACTAAAAAATCCCCAACATTCTAAGCTAACCCTTTGCTGCAGCATTCCAATGTGGCTTATGCTGCTGCTGTGAGAATTCTATATGATGTCATCCTCCAGCTCAGCTGAGACTGAGGACAGAGTGAGACTGTGTGAAACCCATTTAACTGGTGTCTCACAAGCTGCCTTTCCCTGCCTGCCACTAGATCTAAGTGGGATTCTTGTAACCCCAGATGACAGGGGGTTACACCTACTATGCCCAACTCTCTTCCATTGGCAAGACTCCTTTTTTGGGGCATCCTGTGTTCTGCCCCCAGGGGGGGCATTGCATCCATGCCAGGGTTCAAAAAAGGGAAGGGTTCCCTGTGGGGGGGGGCCATCGGGCTGTATGTAGGGCAAGTCGAGCTGGGGTTTCAAACCCCCAGCCTAGGTGGCACCAACTATTTTTGCATCGATGACTACGTGGATTTTCCTTTTATTTTCTGATGGGAAGGGTGTCAAGAGTGTGGTGACCGTTGGGGACTGGGGTTCTGGGCGCTCAGCAATCAGGAAGGGGAGCAGCTGGAGGTAAGCCATTTTTGGCTGGGTTTCAGGAGGCCTTGTGTTCCAAAAAAACAGGAAGGCTTGGCAGTGGGGCTGTCGTGGTGGTGGCAGGGCCACGGCAGGGCCTCTTGGAGGTGGCAGCTTGGAGAAGGTTGGTTTCCTCATGTGGCACACTGTCACAGGCAAGTTGGGTAGGTGCATTCTGGGTTTCACTTTATCGGGCCTGCCATGCCCGTGTCTGGGGCAGGACCTATGTTAGACCCATAAGGAATGCAGGAACAGTATAACTGAAAGAATGGAACTGTGTTGTGCACTCTGTAGTTCAAGCTGGCAGGCATCCTGTTTCATGGGAATGAGGGTCACTAACTGGCTGGTTTACAGGCAAGGTTTTATGGCAGCCACGGTATGCTTAAGACCGCATCCCAGGAATTAGTTATATCGGGATGGGAGTAAGGCACCTCCTGGTTCTGGTTCTGGACATGTTTTACTACTCTCTAAGGTCCTGAGCTTACTTTGACTCTGGGTATCTGCGTGAGTCTGCACCTGGTCTAATCTTCTAGGCCTGTTTTGAAAGCAGTCCTATTAGCCTGGTACTATTTAGCACCTCCTATCTCATGCCCTATGTTTGTTCTGTCTCCTGGCTCCATGGAGCTGTGCACTCAGTTTATTTATTTATATTTTTATTTTTTAGCTATTATTTTATCCTCCTGATTGATTGCCCCATCTCTGGAGGGAGCTCCCAGCCCTGTCCACCAGCCGGTGCCGACACATTACCCCAGGGCTCCCCCAGTGGCGGGCGGGCTCCCAACACCCACTCAAGACCAGATCCAGTGTGGCCAGCACTGCAAGTTAGTCGAGGGCAAGACCTGCGAGGTGCCCTCCATCATTTGCCAAGCAATCTGATTTTCTCCTCTGATTTTTAGTCCCCTAGAGGCGGGCATGCAATGACGCCAGCGATGGCAGCATGCATGCTCTTGTGTGCACTCCCTAGCCATTTGCCCTGATCTCACCCCACTGTCAGCAGTGTCAGTGTGCAGTCCCCAGCCCTCCACTAGGGGCCAGTCATATGCCAACCACTGAGTCCTCTCCCCGGAGAAGGAAAGCAGTCCCTAGGATGTTCGATCCTTCTCCTCTTCTGCTGACCTCTGGCAGCCCACGCCATTCCTGAACATGGGTTGCTGGCGAGAGGTGTGGCATCCAGCGATCAACCCTCAGCGCCACCAGGTTGGGCTTTATTAATTTTTAAACGAGAAACAATTAAATTTCTTCTTTGTTTTTCATTTCATGTGTGCAGGGATTATTGAATGAACAAACTGATTCCTTCCTCTAAAGAAACCATATTTCCAGTTTTGCCTCCTGGACCGGCCTGAAGTTGCAGGAGATGGTAGCTGAAGCCTGTGAAACCGTTATCAATCCACTCTACGCTGCTGGAACTGCAACTGAGGTAAGGCCTTGTTTGTTTGTTTTTTTGACATCTGCTGGCCTTACTTTTTCCCTGGAGGATTTTTGATTTGTACCTCCCTACCCAGTTACCATCAGGACCCCTAGACAAATAAGAGGAACAGAAGGGGGTGTGTGTTACAAAACTGATCCTGTTTTAAGCGTTATCTATTGTTTGGATCTTCAGATACTGTTCCAGGGACTATTGGTTGCTAGTCCCTTTGTGTCTGCAGCTCTGACTGGCCTAAAAGTGTCCGGATGCTCTGGATGTCATCCCAAGTCCTGTGAGGTCAAGTAAGTGCAAATCATTGTTTGTACGCCTCTGCTCTTTGTAGAGATGTTATGAAAGTTTTAATCTGCAGGCGGTTAAGGTGAAATTATCAAATTTGCCTCCACGGATCATTTCACAAAGTTTTTCTGTGTACAGTGGCATAATGCATAATCGTAAATCCCACTTAATTGAATACATTTCAAACCCGATTCTTTCCTATGTTTACCATTCTACATGGCTCACTTAAACGCATGCAAGTGGCTCATATAATCACAACTTTTTTTACTGATTTCATGTCCATTCTCCTTCATCACACTCCTCCGTACCGCTACCAGTGTGAAGTAATTAACTGCCATGACCATAATATTGACCACAATAGACCCCGTGATCGATGCAAACTCTGAACAGCATCCTGTTTATTGCTGGCAATTGCTGTTAAGTGCTTCATTGGCAAGCTATAAAAAAAGAGGTCCCTGCTATTCATCAACTGAGCAATGAAAGAAAATGTGTCAGTCAAACATTTTGACCATTTTAAGCCTTCATTTATTGATTAATAAAGTTTTTTTTTTTTTTACTTTCTGTTTATTGCACCTTTGCTTCCCCATTCTGTCCTTTCTCTCAGACCCTCAAGCATCCACACACTCCATCTTACTGAGGCATCTGCTCCTAGAGTGCACCACTCGTATTTTTACAGAACCCCGGTTAACCCCCCGGGCAGGGTGAGGAAGGTTCCCCACTTACCTCCCTCGACCTTCAGGGGAGGGCACACACAGTGGAGTCTGCCCTCGGCTTCTGTGGATGTGTGGAGTGGAGAGCTCATCACCAGGACCGACTGGGGAGTTTTTCCCTTTTTCTTGCTCCCACCCCTGCCGATGTCAGCGTCCAGGGAGGGCCACTGAGAGAAGTGCGCTGAGACGCGTCTCCGCTCAGGTCCTCAGCCAACGTCAGACCCCCTAGCTACTTTCCTCATCCGCACTGCCAAATACCTGTGGTCACCGGGAGGTGGCAGTATCACGGTGGGGCTAGCTCCCACCCCTCTCTGGAGAAGGACAGCAAGCCATCAGGCGCTCGATCCTTCACCCCCCAGCCGACCCCTGGCGGCCCGAATCCATCACCGAACCCGGGTCACCGGCGTGGCGCGAGCTGTTGCATCCAGCACCTCAACCCTCAGTGCCACTGGGCCTGCTTGATTAATAAAATTTTGAAGCCCATTTTAAAATGTGTTCCTCTGTCCCAAAGTTCAAGCACCCCCCACACCTTGCAACACTGTAATATTGTGTCCACAAGAAAATCATCTGAAAATCACATCACACAGTTCTAGAACACTGTTTTAAGTTTTGATGCCCATTTTAAAATGTTTTCCCGTGTCCCACAGTTCAAGCACCACCACAGTTCAAGAACACAGTTGAAGCATCAGCCCTTCAAAAGTGAAAACCCACTGTTTGCCATTAACATGTTAAATCCCACTGTTTCAAACACACCCTCCATAGTGCCGGGAAACAATAAAATATTCCTGTTCACTTTGTCAATTCTAACACCCCCACAGTAGCTGGTCAAATCCACCTACTCCAGCACACCAAAGAACAATACAGTACTGCTTTCGATCTCACAGCAAATCATTTCTTTAAAAATGTGTAGGAGGGGTGTGTATAGTGACAGACCGAAATGACTTTTGTTATCAGAGCACCTCAAAGCTACAGAAGGGCAAGATCGCAAAGGCACATAACCTGCTTAAACACATAATTAGCCGTAGTCCTGTGGTTATGCGTTTAAGCAGGTTTGACTGTAATAAGAAATTCACTATTGGTAACTTCACCATGCAGTTACACCTGTAACTTCTCCTTGGGGTACACAAAGGTGAAGTTGGGTCAAAATGACTTCTACCAGCTTATCCCTTCGGGTTTTTTAGGCATAACTCAGTCAAGTTTTGCTGAACTTATCTGAAACTTGGCATGGGTGTAGTCCAAGAGGAGGTACATATATGGCGCATTGTGTATGATTATCCCTTCCCCAACTCTAATTATATGCCCTGTTAAATCTGATTGACAGGAGCTAAACACAGGGTATAGTAAGGGGTATGGAGTAGGAAGGGCATAAGGGGAAGAAGCCCACCCTCAGCACGACAAGTGTTTTGACTCATTTATTTATTTCTTGGTTTATTTTCTTTTTTTAAAAAGAAAAGTATCTGAGGATCAGTGGCAGGATTTTTAGGACAGTAAATTAATAGAAAGGTGTAACCCCCTTACAGATGGGGGTACTAAAAGCCTTCCCGGAGCTTGCCTAATGTTCCCTGCCTAACTGGTGCTCAGTGCTATGGCGCCAAAATGCAGGCAGTGTGAGGCTTTTAAAGCCTGCGGTACTGTCTCTTTAAGGGCTGCTTGCTCGCAGGGTTCAGCGGGCTGGTATGGGGACTGGTGTTTCCCTGTTCGAGTCCCGCCTGCACCGCAGTGACATCGCACCCATTTGGCAGTCGATATATGTGCAGGGGGAGCCCCTTTTGAAAGATGTAACTGTTGGGGTATAATTAGTTAGACTACTGGTGGGTTACAGTTTGTCTAACCCTTTTTCTTCTGCAGCTGGGATTGTGTGCTGTGCCCTCCATGTTGGACCAGGACTTTCCGAAGGGTCCAATAGGGCAGGGGTGTCCCAAATGGCATAACTGGTGACCAACCAGGATTAGGGCTCTCTAGGGAGCCGGCGGACCAATGAGGACACAGCAAGTAACTGCAGGAAGTGAAGGCTAGACCCTGGCGCCTTTTTCGCACCACTGAAAAGCAGGACTAAGTGACTGGCATCTGTAGCCAGCCAATGGGATCGGGTGGCGCCTGAGCAGAGAGGATGGCCCCATGCTGTCAAGGGGCAGCTGCATTGTGGCTGTGAATGAGGAAGGAGCTCTGAGCTCCTGCGCTGTTGAGTGTTCGCGTGGGGAGCGAGTGAAAGGCCTGAGGCAGCCGTTGAAATCGCTAGCGATCCACGGACTAAATCCGCAGGGCAGCAGTCAGAGGAGGCTGTGTACAAGCACAGCTACCTACCAGGCTCAACCTGAAGAGGACTGGAGAATCTGCTGAATCGCGCTCGGTCTGTCAGGAAAGTTGAAGCTGCAGTGAGACTCCCGATAGCTGAGAGTTCGGTCGGGCCATAGGAGCAGCTGCCTGGTATGGTACCCCTCTGTTGTCTTTCATATAAATGTGTGGAGAAGTATCTGAAGTTCAGGCTCAGCCCTGTGAGTGATGTGAGAGCGCTTTTCCTTCTGGGGTTGTGAGTACTAAATCAGGATAGCTCCCTGTTAAACGTTGCTAGCCAGGGCAAGATTTTCTAGTTACGTTGCTGACTACATTAGCTGAGCCAGCTGGCTCCATCAAATCGTAGTAGGAATTAAATGGTTATCTGTGTCAGGGCCCTAACCAGCTGCATCGAGGAACTAGCCTTTAGTGCTTGGGTACCCATGGACAGTAACTTATAGGTTAGGCCTGTGCACAGAGCCCTAGGTGAATATTCTTATATTGTAGTGGTAAGCTAATCAACCTGATTCCCCCCAGTCCTTGCTGTCTCCCCTTGAATAAATCAGATTGCTTGTTTTGCAAAAGTACACTGGCTAGTTTGTGTATTCATGGGAAATATTGCACAGTGAATGTGGTGTAACTGTACCTTGCTTTTCAGGGAATCCCGGAGTGTGCTGATTGGTTCGAGCCGGGGGGTAAGTGTATATGATAAGAACACTGAAATTGTACTATGTGGGCCACTAGTGGGAAGAAAGAGGGGTTGCAGCAACCCAGAGGGCTGTGACCGAGTCAATCTCGACTGTTCTAACCCCGACCTCGGGGTGAAGGCACCAGCCAATTGATCTGGGCCCCTCACCCTGTCACAGTTAGGGCAGGCAGGGGTAGTAGCCCTTAGGATAGTGCCCCTTAGGGGTTACAAATTGGAGGCACCACTGGGATTAGCGTCCCCTAGTGGCCAAGTGGGTGAAGTGCATAACTATGAATAAATTAAAGGAGAAATTGGAAGGGGACATCATGGCTAAGATTAAGCTGGAACCTATTAAGATGATGGTACATAAACTGATGGGGTGGGGTGAAGCCGAAGAGCAGGACTCTCAGAGAATTGTGCTACTACTCAATGTACCTCTGGGGACAACGACCGCTGACATTATCTCTGCTGTGGAGCGTGTTAAGTGTTTAGGCAAGGTGGAGGTGAAGGGGCATATGGCTGACCTACTCGATCAGACTTTGCAGGTGCTACTCTTGTGTAGCATAGCCATCGACCCTGAGAGGGTGCCCCCAGTGATTTACCAGGAGGGTGCCCAACCAGGGTGGAGGGTCATTCACATATGGAGTGGGTCAGTCACCCCGGGGTCTCCCCAGACTAATAGTTTCAAAGATAAGCTACTTAAATTGTTGGCTGTAGAAGGAGAACTCACCCAAGAGTTAATGCAGACCTTGGACCTTCCAGTGAACCCACCTCAGGCCTCCCTGGTGCCTCCTGAGCCTCCCAAGAGTCCTATCTGGCTCCACCACCCCTAGTAATTCCCCTATACAGCTGGATTCTTACCGTAGGCTAAACTTTTTCTGGCACAGTGCCAGTGCCTTCAGGGAGGATGGGAGGTGTGGATGGACTATGCTACCCCTAGTCCAGGAGTGGCAATGCTCTGAGGGGAGAAATGAAAGAGACTGATGGAGAGTCTGCAGGGTCCAGCTTTGGAAGCCATTCGGTTTTTGTGGGCCACTAGTCCGGAAGCTATAACAGCAGAGTATCTTTCCGCTCTAGAGGGAGTGTTTGGGAGCACAGAAACTGGGGAAGACTTATTATGGAAATTCAAGTCTGCTAAGCAGTGGAGGAATGAGAAGCTTTCCGCCTTTGTCACCAGGGTGGAATGGGCTTTACAGAAGGCCTACCGAAAAGGGGGGGGGGTCACCGCCTCAGCCTTGAACCAGGTCAGGTTGGAACATGTTTTAAAGTCTGCTAGATTTTCCAGTGTGATACTATTAAAACTTAAGTTACATGATCGGCGAGCTGCCCTGCCTGAATACTGTCAATTGATGAGGGAGATTAGAGAAGTAGAGACTGATGAAGAGGGGTAGGAACCATATGTGGGGCTGTGAATTTGAGCCAAACCCTGAGTCTAGTGAACCTGATGAGACCCACCTTCAGGAGGCCTGATGTATCCCCAGAGTTACAGTGAGGGGTAGGTGGCCATTTCCTCTGATCCCCAAGTAGAAAGTGAATTGAAGGCCGAGGTCAGGAATTTACGAGAACTGCTGAGGGACTTGAAGCGACCCACTACCCACCCAGTTAGGCTTGGGGAACCTGAGTTATCTAGAAACCCATGCCCTGGCCCAGGGGAATCCCCTTGTCCCCCAGAGGGCCCCCAGCAAATGAAGTATCTCCCTCCCAATAGAGACCCCCGGGACCCCAAGTTCTGTTACCATTGTGGGGAGGATGGACACTTTCAGACTGAGTGCCAGTTGCCGGAGAATGTAAGGAAGGTCAACAGCAGACTAATCACTTGACATCGTGAGGGCCCCACGTCCAATCCCCAGAAAGGGTTTTGTGACCCGGCCAATGCCCAAGCAACTGTTAATGCTGTGCCCCGAGTGGTCTGATGTGGTCGGGCCTCGATGGAGGCTCCGTGCAGGTAAATGGGATTCCCATCCGAGCTGATTAGATAGTGGCTCAGGTGACCATTATGTTTCAGGACTGGTATCAGACGATCTACCTGAGGTGCCACTACAACCCTTGGATAGCCTACATGATGGGGGCTGAGTGACAAGGCTTATCCGATTGGGGTATATCCAGATCTGATTGTCATTTCCTACTTCTGTGGCTGGAGTGGATGAACAGGTGAAACTTTGGCTTTAGTCTGCCCCCACTGGGCTGCATGATGGGGTGCCCTTGTTGATTGTGACCAATGCTCACCACGTTTGGCCGATTAGCCCAGTTGTGTTCTGAAAAGTAGGTGTCCAGGACTGGGCGAGCCCTCGGGATACCCGTCTTGATCCAGAAGGCCTATGAGGCTCAGAGAAAAGCTAGTCAGGAGGAGCCAGAAGGCCCGTGGGTGTTGTCTGGAGTAAGGATCCAGAGCTGTTGCTATTAGCTCCAAATGCCCAGTGTGTCTTGCAAGGGAGGTTCGGCTTAAAAAGATGCCAAAATAAACTATTGATGTTAGATGCACCTGGAGAAGGAAGTTGCCTGGAGGACTGCTGGTTAAACCCAGTATCTTGCCTGCTAGAGCCATGCTTATGCCAGGAGAGTAATGGTTCAGGTTCATAATGTGTCTGACAAAGAGATTCGAGTAAATAGGGGCTGCACCTTGGCTAGTGTACATTGTGCGGATACTGCAGTGCTCCCTCACCACAAGGGTTTGGGGAAGGATGACAGAGTCACGCCAGACTTGTTTGATTTCGGTGACTCCCCATTGCCTGCCGAATGGAAAGTAAAAGTCAGTGAGAAGCTTGCCAAGGAGACCAGGTTTTTTCCCTGAAGGAGTGGGATGTGGGTTGTGTGCGGGGGGCTGAGCACCGCATTCGCCTGCATGATGAAAGGCCTTTCTGAGAGGATGTCTCAGTGCTTAGCCCCTGCCGATATAGATGATGTGAGACAACATCTGCAAGAGATGCTTGCTACTGGTGTGATACAAGAATCCAGGAGCCCTTATGCTTCCCCATTGTCGTAGTGAGGAAAAAATGGGCTGTTCGGATGTGTGTGGACTACCTGCACTGAACTGGCAGACCATCCCTGACCAGTATACCATGCCACGCCGACAGGATGCCTTGGACTGTCTGAATAACAGCAAGTGGTTCTCTGTGTTAGATCTCCGCAGTGGGTACTATCAGATCCCAATGGCTCCTGAGGACCGAGAGAAGACTGTGTTCATTTGTCCCCTAGGTTTTATGAGAGTTTATCCGGATGTCTCAAGGGATCTTAGGTGCCACCGGCTACTTTTCAGTGCCTGATGGAATGAGCTGTGGGGATATGAACTTGCTCAGTGTTTGGTTTACTTGGACGATGTCATACTGTTTGGCAGCTAGTTGGAAGAACATGAATGTCGATTGTTGAAGGTCCTGGATCGGTTGGAGGATTTTGGTCTTAAGTTATCTATTGACAAATGCCAATTCTTTCAAACTTCTGTGAAGTATGTGGGCCACATAGTATCCACTGAAGGCATAGAGACTGACCCCAGCAAGGTGGAGGCATTGACTACTTGGCCTCAGCCAAAGACTTTGAAAGAACTGCAATGGTTCTTGGGGGTTTGTGGATATTATAGGCAGTTTATTAAAGACTATTCTTGAGTGATCCACCCCCTCCTCAACCTCATTCAGGGGTACCCTCCCACCCACAAAAAGTATAAAAAAGTGGTGCTGTCTGGAACAGAAAGACAGTATTTTCATCCGAATGATGTGTCTGGAAACCGCTGGACTACTGAGTGAGAGAAAGCTTTCTATGACATTATATATCAACTTACCCATGCCCCAATGCTGGCCTATGCTGACCCGGGCCAAGCCATATGTTCTGCACACTGATGCCAGTCTACAAGGATTGGGGGCTGTCTTGTATCAGGAGCACCAAAACGGGCTGAGACCTGTAGCTTTTGCCAGCAGAAGTCTGACTCCCTCAGAAAAAAACTATCCAGTGCACAAATTAGAGTTCCTGGCCCTGAAATGGGCCATTGTTGATCAAGTTCATGACTACTTGTATGGTGCCAAGATATTGGTGAAGACTGATCACAATCCTTTGACATATGTGCAGACCTCAGCCAAGTTGGATGCCACTGGCCATAGATGGCTCTCTGCATTGGCCACCTACGACTATGCTGTTGAGTACAGAGCCGGCCTAAACCATATAGATGTGGATGCTCTCTCTCTCAGAGGCCTGTGCCCCGGACTGACTGGGTCAGGTTGTCAGAACCTGACATAAGAGCCCTTTGCCAAAAATTTGACAAGGAAGAACAGGTGTCTCCTGATGCTGTGGACTGCATGGTGGATTGCTTGGAACCATCCGAGAACTGCATACCTGCTGCCTACTGTCATTTTTATGCTTTAGACACTAGTGCGCTGCCCAAATTCAACAATGATAGTCTCCAACAGGCTCAGTCCCGAGACCCCATGATAAAAACTGCTTTGGAGGCTCTGCAAGAAGGGAGAGACGGTCCCAACTGCGGTCCGCTGAATTGAGAACTGCCCAGTTATACAAAGAAGGTCCAAATTGAAGTTGAACAATAGACTGTTATATAGGGAGACCATAGACAAAAGAGGCGAATAGACAACAACAACTGGTGTTGCCCACCGCTTTTAGAGGACTAGTGTTGAGGTCCCTGCATGACCACATGGGGCATCTTGGTATAGACCGAACTCTGACCTGGTACAGACCCAATTCTACTGGCCAAAAATGAGTGCAGACGTAGAGCAGTATGTCAAGACCTGTTTGCAGAGAAAAGCCCTACCTCAGAGAGCTGCCCCCATGGTCAATATCACTACCAGTGCCCCCATGGAGTTGGTCTGCATTGATTTCCTGAGCTTAGAACCTGATCTGAAAATATCAGCAACATATTGGTGGTCACTGATCATTTTACCCGGTATGCACAGGCTTTTCCTACTAAAGATCAGAAAGCAACCATGGTGGCTAAAGTTCTTGTTGAAAACTTCTTTGTCCACTATGGGCTCCCCAGAGAATCCATTCCGACCAGGGAGGGACTTTGAGAGTCACCTGATTAAAGAAATGCTATCCTTGTGGGAGTACGAAAGTCAAGAACCACCCGTATCATCCCAGGAGATCCTCAACCTGAAAGGTTTAACCGCATTGCTTGATATGTTGGGCACACTGCAACCTAAGAACAAGCTCTAGATGGAGCCAGCAGATTAGCACCTTTGTACATGCTTACAACTGCACCAAAAGTGATGCCACTGGATTTTCCCCATACCGACTGATGTTTGGGAGGCTAGACTGCCAGTGGATGTGTGTTTTGGGGTTTCCCTGATGGAGTACAAGCAGCAAATCATCTACAGTATGTACAGAAGTTGAAGGCCCAATTAAAACCATGCCTACTAACGCCCAGACCATGGCTGCTAAACGAAACCTGGCCAATAAGGAGAGGTATGATAAGAAAGTGAAAGCATGGAACTGAAAGAAGGGATAGAGTGCTATTGAGGAATTTGGGACTGCATGGCAAACATAAGATTGCTGACAGATGGCATCACTCTCCTCATATTGTTGTGGGAAAACTGGCAGATTTACCTGTATATAAAGTGCAGCCTGAAAACAATTCAAAAGCTGTGAAAACTATACACAGAAATCATCTGCTGCCAATCGGGCAAATCTTGATAGAAGCTGAACCTCCAAATGCCCCACCATCCAGGCCTATAACTAGAGCTGCTGCCAAGAAAAAAAAACAGACCACTTGATTCTTCGGCAAGCAAACTAAGAGGGTCTTCTACAACCCCCTTTGATGAAGATGATTGTCAGTCTGTGTCTGAAGACAGTGAGAATAATATTGAATACTATCCCTCTTATGAACTGAGCCAACTGTTTCAGGGCAATCCCCTAATTAACTCTGGAGATGAAGTTGGGCTTTCTGGACTGTCTGAGCCCCCAGCCTTGTCTCTGGAGCCAATGCTCCCAGAGAATGACGTGAGTGGCCTCCAAGCCGAGGGGGTGGGGTCCTTGAACCTGGCTGAACTGTCTGGCCTGGCTGAACTATCTAACTTTTCCAAAGAAGGAAGTGATGTGGTGGAGCAAGCCAGTGATATGCCAGAACCTGAGGAATATTTTGAGTGCCCTGATGGTTTCTTGCCAGTACTCAAACTGTCCCCAGCTGAGCCCAGTGGTGTGGGTCCTGATATAGAGGGTCATGTCCCTCAAGGTACTATGAGCACGGGGTCCCTTTCTCCTGTGGAGGTTCCTCTACTAATCTCAATGAGGCGGAAATGGAGCCAGGGCCTGTAGCAGATTTTAATGGGACTCTAGACGCACTGGCCAAGAAGGATGGCCTGTAGTGAGGTTGAGTTAACTTATGAGTCCCTGGGTCAGCCTGTGGACCTGCCTTTAAATGTGGTCCATAAGGGGGTGTATGTGTCCCCCGAGCTCCTTGCCCAAGTTAGCTTTGGGAAATGACTCCAGACTGTAAGTATTGCCTTCTGAGTATGGTACCCCTGCCCCAGTTAGCCCCCCAGTAGCTGATAGGGAAGGGCCCCCTCTTTCCAGGTGTCATGGGCAGGAAGTGACGACCTGATTTAAAAGGGAGGAAAAGGTTGTCTGTATGTGTAATATTGCATAGACGATAGTAAGCTGATGGAGTACAATGACAATGTATGTGACAAAAGGTCTAATGTGCTGTCAATTTAAACTGTTTTACCTTAAAGTGATTTAAGGGTAATTACTTGGCGTGGACACCAAGTTCTTTCCAGACCAGGAAGGGTGTAACCCCCTGACAGATGGGGGTATCTAAAAGCCTTCCCGGAGCTTGCCTAATGTTCCCTGCCTAACTGGTGCTCAGTGCTGTGGCGCCACAATGCGGCAGTGTGAGGCTGTTAAAGCCTGCGGTACTGTCTCTTTAAGGGTTGCTTGCTCGGAGGGTTCAGCAGGCTGGTATGGGGGGGGCTGGTGTTTCCCTATTCGAGTCCCGCCTGAGCCTCGGTGACATCACTCCCATTTGGCAGTCGCTATATGCACAGGGGGAGCCCCTTTTGAAAGATGTAACTGTTGGGGCATAATTAGTTAGACTACTGGTGGGGTTACAGTTTGTCTAACCCTTTATCTTCTGCAGCTGGGACTGTGTGTGCTGTGCCCCTCCATGTTGGACCAGGACTTTCCGAAGGGTCCAATAGGGCAGGGGGTGTCCCAAATGGTGTTACTGGTGACCAACCAGGATTAGGGCTCTCTAGGGAGCCGGCGGACCAATGAGGATACAGCGAGTAACTGCAGGAAGTGAAGACTAGACCCTGGCACCTTTTTCACACCACTGAAAAGCAGGACTAAGTGACTGGCATCTGTAGCCAGCCAATGGGATCGGGTGGCACCTGAGCAGAGAGGATAGCCCCATGCTGTCAAGGGGCAGATGCGTTGTGGCTGTGAATGAGGAAGGAGCTCTGAGCTCCTGCGCCATTGAGTGTTCATGCAGGAAGCGCGTGAAAGGAGTGAGGCGGCCTTTGAAATCGCCGGCGATCCATGGACTAAATCCGTAGGGCAGCGGTCAGAGGAGGCTGTGTACAAGCACAGCTACCTACCAGGCTCAACCTGAAGAGGACTGGAGAATCTGCTGAATCGCGCTCGGTCTGTCAGGAAAGTTGAAGCTGCAGTGAGACTCCCGATAGCTGAGAGTTCGGTCGGGGGCCATAGGAGCAGCTGCCTGGTATGGTATCCCTCTGTTGTCTTTCATATAAATGTGTGGAGAAGTATCTGAAGTTCAGGCTCAACCCTGTGAGTGATGTGAGAGTGCTTTTCCTTCTGGAGTTGTGAGTACTAAATCAGGGTAGCTCCCTGTTAAACGTTGCTGGCCAGGGCAAGATTTTCTGGTTACGTTGCTGACTACATTAGCTGAGCCGGCTGGCTCCATCAAATCGCAGTAGGAATTAAATGGTTATCTGTGTCAGGGCCCCAACCAGCTGCATCGAGGAACTAGCCTTTAGTGCTTGGGTACCCATGGACAGTAACTTATAGATTAGGCCTGTGCACAGAGCCCTAGGTGAACATACTTATATTGTAGTGGTAAGCTAATCAACCTGATTCTCCCGGTCCTTGTTGTCTCCCCTTGAATAAATCAGATTGCTTGTTTTGCAAAAGTACACTGGCTAGTTTGTGTATTAATGGGGAAATATTGCACAGTGAATGTGGTGTAACCGTACCTTGCTTTTCAGGGGATCCCCAGAGTGTGCTGATTGGTTCGAGCCAGGGGGTAAGTGTATATGGTAAGGACACTGAAATTGTACTGTGTGGGCCACTAGTGAGAAGAAAGGGGGGGTTGCAGCAACCCAGAGGGCTGTGACCGAGTCAATCTCGACTGTTCTAACCCCGACCTCTGGGTGGAGGCACCTGCCACAGGATCTGGGCCCCTCACACTGTCACAGTTAGGGCAGGCAGGGGTAGTAGCCCTTAGGATAGCGCCCCCTAGGGGTTACAAAGGGAACTAGGAGAGCTTCGGTAGCAGACAAGTAGTGGAATAGCTGTATAATTGCAGTATAATGTGGGGAGTGGTGCAGTGCAGTGGCTGTGGGGCAGCCATATTCAGGCAGACCTTCTGGACACTGAGGTGCTGCCCTATCTGCATGCATCTCTCTGGACTGTGGGATGAGGTAGCCAGACTCAGAGCAGAAGTAAACTGGGTCAGGAGTACCATCCCTATCCAGAGACCACCCAGTCCAATGCAACTGCCTCAAAGGATGCCGAGACGAGGAGCACTTGGATGACAGTGGGCTCAGGGAGAGTTAGAGCAGTCAGGCAGAGGCACATCCCAGATCCTATTCCACTCAAGAACTCATATGCCACACTGGCAAATGGGGACAACCAAATAGAGGTACCCAGAGAAGTGGAAGGAAAGGATGTGGAGGTTAGCCAAGGAGGTGACCTCAGCGGGGAAAGCAGTAGACCCCAGAGGAGGAGGAAGCAAATCCTGGTGGGGTACTCCATCATAAGAAGGATCCAGCTAGGAACACAGGAGGGGGAGGACAGGGAGGTAAGGTGCCTACCAGGTGACACGGCAAGGAGGGATGGAAGGAAGATCCTGGGGATCACTGGGAAGGCAAGATGGGAGGGTGAGCTGGATGTCATTATCCACCTAGGTACTAATGACCTGGCAAATGGGGAGCCAAAGGAAGTTCAGGAAGAGTTTAGGAAATTGGGGAGGGGTCTCAAGCAAGTAGCTACTTCTGTCACTTTCTCAGAAGTACTACCTGCGAGAGGCAAGGGAGAGCATAGGGGTGCATGCACCAGGAACTTTAACTCATGGTTGAAGAACTGGTGCTGTGAGGAAGGGTTTGGATTCACTGGTGACTGGGGACCCACCTGGAGGGATGGAGGTTTGTTCAAGCCTGACGGCCTGCATCCATACTGGAGGGGAATCCAAGCACTCAATGATAAGTTTAAATGCTACATTGACAAGCATTTAAACTGGCAAAGGGGTGGCAGGCCAGCAAGGAGGGTACCTACTTGCTCACCCCCACAGCTAGCAGTGGAACCAGTGAACCAAAGGAGTGGCTATCTCTACAAAGCAGTGTGCAAAAGATGGAGATTAGCGCCCAAGAGGTGGATAGGCAGAAAGGGGGCAAAATTCAGCAGAAGGGCAGACAGCAAGGAGAACCAGGGATAAAAGACAACCAAGGAAGGGACTGGAGTAGAACAGTGAAACAGTCTAGGGAGGTCAAATCATGGAAAGCCATGTGTGCAAATGCCAGGAGCCTTAGCAACAAGATGAAACATCTGGAGGCTGTCATGGTGCAGTCAGACCTGGACATTGTGGCCATCACTGAAACCTGGTGCAATGATAACCACGACTGGGAGATGACCATACCTGGCTACAACATATTCAGAAGAGACAGGGCAGGCAGGACAGGAGGAGGAGTGGCACTGTATGTGAAAAATGACATAACGGCCACAGAGATCCAGGAGGAACAAAATGGGGGAGAGATACTGTGGGTTAAACTGGAAAGGAAAATGGGGCCACCCATCCACACAGGTGTGGTCTATAGACCACCAGCCCAGGAGGAAGAAACAGATAGGGAGCTGATGCTAGCCATCCAAAGGATGGCAGACAAGGGTGAGGTAGTACTGGTTGGAGACTTCAATATTCCAGACGTGGACTGGAGCATCCCAGCAGCAGCATCAACTAGGAGCAGATTTATCCTGGACTCCCTTCAGGGTGCCTTCCTCAAGCAACTGGTCATGGAACCAACTCGGCAGAAGGCAATACTGGACCTTGTGCTCACAAATAGGGACAGTGTGATGGGGTAACAGTGGGGGAGCACCTGGGGAACAGTGACCACCAGTCACTGTGGTTTGAAATCACAGAAAGAGCAGAACCGAACCACACAAAAACACGTATCCTGGATTTTAGGGGGACAAACTTAGGGAAAATGGGGAGATACTTGAAAGAGGCATTAAGGGGAATGGGGCAGGAATCAGGGGTTGAGGAACAGTGAGCAGTATTTAAAATGGGGATTACAAGAGCAACATAATTATGCATTAAGCAGGTTAGCAAGAGGAAAAGGAAGAGGAGACCATTATGGTTTTCCAAAGAGGTAGCAAAGAAAGTGAAAGCCAAAAAGATTGCATTCAGACAATACAAAAAGACACAGGCAGAAGGGGATAGGGAGAAGTACCAGGAGAAGCAAAGGGAGGCAGGGAGGTCAGTAAGGAAGCCAAAGCTCAGACAGAAGAACACATTGCAAAATCAATGGGTAGAGGGGACAAAACCTTTTACAGATACTTAAGTGAAAAATGAAAGGCAAAGGGAGGGATAGTGAGACTGAAGGGGGAGGATGGGGGACGCGTGGAGGATGACAACAGTAAAGCTGACATACTGAACAGGTATTTCTGCTCAGTCTTTACTGAGGAAGAGGAGGGTAATGGGTCTGAAGGGAGTACAAGGGGTGAGAATGGTGCAGAACTAAGAGAGGTGGTGGCTGAACCTCTGACTATCCTGTTTAGCCGATCACTGGAAACAGGGGAGGTACCCAAAGACTGGAGGACAGCAAATGTAGTCCCCTTATACAAAAGTGGGAACAAAGAGGAAGTGGGAAACTACAGACCAGTCAGCCTTCACCTCGGTAGTGGGGAAGATCATGGAAGCACTACTGAAGGAGAGATCGGTGGAACATCTGGTTGTCAGTGGACTACAGGACCCAAGGCAGCATGGTTTCACCAGGGGGAGGTCTTGTCAGACCAACCTCATTGAATTTTTTGACTGGGTGACTAGGGAGGTGGATCAGGGGAGGCTGGACATGGCCTATCTGGACTTCAGCAAGGCCTTTGACACTGTGCCACATAGAAGACTATTACACAAACTGGGGAATATGGGTGTGGGCAGGACAGTAGTGTGGTGGGTAGGTAACTGGCTGGGTGGCAGGACACAGAGGGTGGTGGTAAATGGCTGTCACTCCACAGAGGGAAGAGTGACCAGTGGGGTACCACAGGATCAGTGCTGGGACCAGTCCTATTCAACATCTTCATCAGTGACAATGCGCAGGACCTAGAAGGCAGAATTTCACTGTTCGCTGATGACACAAAGCTCTGTAACAGAGTAGACACACCAGAGGGTGTAGACAGAATGAGAAGGGACCTGCAGAAACTTGAAGAATGGTCAGGGGTTTGGCAGTTGAAATTCAATGCAAAGAAGTGCAAGATAATGCATATGGGGCACAAAACCCTAGCACAATATATCAGTTGGGGGTGAGGATATAGCATGCACCAAGCAGGAAAGGATCTTGGGGTTATCATCCTGATGACCTCAAAGTAGGGAAACAGTGTGACAAGGCAGCAGGTAAAGCAAATAGGATGCTGGGATGCCTAGGCAGGAGCATCACCAGCAGGAAAAGGGAGGTCAATATTCCACTATACAAGACACTAGTGAAGCCCCACCTGAAGTACAGTGTATAGTTCTGGAGACCTTACCTACGTAAGGACATAGACAGGGTAGAGAAGGTTCAGAGGAGGGCAACAAAGATGGTGCATGGATTGCATCACAAGTCCTATGAGGACAAGTTGAAGGAACTGAACATGTACTCCCTGGAGGAGAGGAGGGAGAGAGGGGATATGATAGAGACATACAAGTATCTTACAGGGAGGAACAGGGTGCAGGAATACACTATTTATAAGTGAAAAAGATGTTCCAAGACTAAAGGGCATGGGATGAAGTTGGAGGGAGGACGATTCAGAGGAAATGTAAGGAAGAATTTCTTCACAGAATGGGTGGTGGACAAGTGGAACACCCTGCCAGAGGAAGTGGTGGGGGCTGAAACAATCACGGGATTTAAGAATGCATGGGATAGACATAAAGGAATTCTGGAGGTCAGGGGTAAGGGGCAACAGACTTCTAGGAAAACATAAACAGAACTTACAAGCTCAAATGTGCAGACTGGGTGGGCCATAGACCCTTATCTGCCGACACTGTCTATGTATCTCTGTATCTATTATCAGACTTAAATTGTGAATTTGACACTATGGCCAAGTTGGGAGGTGATTTTGGGGTGTTGTGCACACCCCGTTACTTTTTCCAGGGGAATTATTTATTACTATTGTAGTGGTATTATGTATTACTATTGTAGTACAAATGGAGACCCTTGTTTGGATGTATAGAGTGTCTCAACTCCAAAGACTGGTGGCGTTATGGCTTGATAAAGTTACAGTGTTATACTATGGGACATTAGGGTTAGTGTGGTCACTTGCAACCTATTCAGTAAACATGCCCCCCAGGGCAAGCAGAGGACCCACATGGGTACCGGGGGCAAGAGGACCAATCTAATGGCAAATCATCAAGCCAAGTAGGAAGAAAGGCAGAGGGAACTGGTGAATGGGGATGGTGGAGGTGGTGGTCCATGCATGCCAGCAGTGGTTCATGGAGGGTGTAAGGGAAGTATCATGGCTGGGTGGCGGGCACACCCTGTGGAAACAGCAGTACCCTCTGTTGAAGTTCAAGTTCCTCATGAACTAGCATCACTACGCACTCTCACCTGCTGCAGAAGTGTTCCTGCACTTGCTGCAGTTTATTGGTTGCATTTTCACCCCTACTGCTGCTCCTTGTACACCCGTTTCCACCACAGCTTAATATGTCTCCACTATATTCTTGTTTGATTACTTACTTTACCCATGGCTGCTACAGTGATTTACCTTGATGGTCCATGACTTTTGTTACTTCCTCAGAGTGTACCAACTCCCTTGTGTTTAATTTGCTGACATTTGACTTGTGTTTCTGTGTGTTGTATTGTACTTGTAACATGTTTCTCCTTTTAGCCCTCCCTGGGTCGCACCCGGAAATGAGCCCTGGCTCAGTGTACCTTTCCCGTTTGCCAACTTTTTAAATACATAAATCACCAGCAGCACCCACACTGCCATCAGTTTTTTTTTTTTTACACAAACAATACACAACAGGGATTTCAGGGACTAAGGGGAACACGCAAGAAGCCACAACTCAGGTAATTATAACAACATTGCTGTGTATACAAAAAAACTCTAACGTCACTCAATAAACAAAAATGAAATCAATATAGTCAAACTACAGTGACAAAACAAATTCAGTAAAACACACCTAACTGTTCTACAGAACTAAACTTGCAAATCAAAGAAAACAGGAAAATAAATTCACATAAAACAATGACTACAACAACACTAGTATTGCTAAGACAGAAAATGCTGCCTAATTTGCCTTTTTCTTTCTGCAAATTGCTGCAGCTAAGCTCCCCTCCCCCCAACAGTATTGCTTCACTACACAATATGGAAAACAGAATTATAGCTTTCGCAGAATCGCAGAAAATATCACAAATGTTTGGTGATCTGGAGGCGCACTGCACTGTAGACACTTAATGAAGTGATTTGTTGGAAAAACGGTCTGTTTTAAATGCTTTCCAAAGGTTTTTAGGCACAAAGATACAGAGCACACTTAACACCAACTGTCTCTTCCTCACACTGCACTGAATTCAGACTACGCATTGCAATACAGCTCACTGCAGCACCATGTGACCTCCATTCCCATGGATCCTTGCAAATTTCATCTGAGAGCCAAAATTCGCAGGCGAAGTTCACAAATGTTGCCACTCGCAATGTTCTCCTTTAAGGCGAAGTAGAACTTCGCCTTAAAGGAAAATATTATAAATTTGATGAAATTTGCGAATTTCTCCACGAAATGAAGTTTTCTAACTTTGACCACCTCTACCCCTTTGTTAACATCTGCATACCCCTAGACGTGGGAAGGGGGTTGCACTTATTTTTGAGGGTGCTTTACCCACTGTGAGTTGGGAGGACAAAAATCAAGGGAGACATGGTTTAAATCCCACCATGGGCTCCTTGCTGGTGCTCCAGCGGTGCGCAGCAGTCCCCACAGCAGCAGTTCAGTTCTCCGGGAAAACGGAAGGTGAAAAAAAGATATTGGGCTAAGGGACCACAAAGGTAAACCCCAGGTTTTGGGGGTCTTACTTGCATTTGACATGGTGGACCATGGGGTGTTACTAGATTATTTGTTTTATTTTTATTTTATTTAAACATTTGGTAACCGGGAAAGGCAAACTGAGCCAAAGGTTAATTTCCAGGTGTGACCTGGGGAGAGGGGAAAATGTAGGGTACAAAATGCAATGAGCAAATGCATACAATAAAACGAAACAAAGTTACATTGAAAACATAGGAGTGATAATCAGGAATGCCAATACATGAGACAGAATACTACAAGGTATACTTGAACAATTCACTTAAGACTGTCAAAATAAATAAAGCAAGGGTACAAGTGTGACAGCAGTGAAAATATATACAAGGCAGACAATGCAAATATAGCATATAAGTTAGTTGATGCTATGGGTGAAGGTGTGGTGGGCAGCTGGCGCTGTAGAGATTTGACAGCAGTGTGGGAAAGAGAGTTATGCAGGAGAGGCGTTTAAGAGTTCCAGAGAGAGGGAAGCCAATAGGAGTAGGCAGATTTTGGTTTTTAAACTTCTCTTTATTCGCCCCCTTCCTCCACGCCGGAGCCCCGCTCCATCGAGAGATGCACGTGCACCAGCCCCGCTTTGCTGCCTTACCTGGAATCCCTGGTGGACCCCCATGGAACCGTGGCTGTACCCCCCCAAGGTGGGTACAAGGTGGGGCCTGTACACCCCAAGAATTCAAATATTGTTGAGTCCCCCAGTGGTCAGGCAGGCAGGAGCCATTAGGGTCTGTGTTCTGGCACTCCTTCCTCTCAGTGCGCCGACGTATTTTTCCTGTTCTTAGCGGAATGGCATGCACCCAGATGTCACGGCGTCACTGCCAACATCACCACCCCCCAACCCCTCTGTGTGCATCTGCGCTTGCTGTGCATCTGGCTTCAAGTGCCAAACATGGATCCCTCTCCCTCCCAGGAGAGGAGAGCTGTCCTCCGGACACTCAATCCTCTCCCTCCCTGCTGACCCCCGATGGCCCGGGCTCATTCCTGAACCCAGATCACTGGCATGGCGTGGAATGTGGCGTCCAGTGCCTCAACTCTCAGTGCCACTGGGTCAGCCTGGTTTAGGCAGATTTGCCTGCATTACAGGATGGTATGGGAAGAGAGAAGGAGCGAGAGTCTCTGGAGCAGAGGGAGTATGTAGAGGAGGGAGCAGGGGTGAGGTGGGAAGAGAGGTAGGAAGGAAGGAGGTTGAACCAGTACTTGGAGACAAAAGAGACAGAGTGGATGAGGCACCAATGAGAAAGGAGAGGGAGATCCAGGGAAGAAAGAAGACAACAGTGGTGGGTTCTAAGTGGATAGACTCCAGAAACACGCAGGCTAATCAGGAGCTGTCCTCAGATGGTTCTGATATTTCCTTGTGGATTGAGAGTAGTTGATGGTGACTGGTCAGTACCTGTTGAGGCCCGCTGCTCTTGACTGCAGTGCTCTGCAGGGGTCTGTCCTCTCCTGAGTGTTGTTTTCCATGTATATGAGGACTTTAGGGTAGATCATAAGGTGGGACAGTGTTGTTTTCCATGTATATGATGCCTTTAGGATAGATCATAAGGATATACAGTGTTGGGTATCACTGTAATGCAGATGATACCCAGCTATATCTTTCCTTCATGCCTGATCGGGACCAGGGCAATCACTCTGTAATGAAATTAGAACATTGTTTGGTGGAGATAGATTTATTTATTTATTTAGTTATGTATTGCAACCATTGGAAACAACCTTTGAGCAAGCTGCTGTTTTACAAAGGTTCCACATCACAAAGCAAGACAAGTACCAGTATACAGAGACAAATAACAGAAGGTTCATTGCCCTCAGAGATGGCTGGGTTACAATATAGTTACTACCATAGTTTTTAAGGAACAACTTAAGGTAAAAAGGAAATTAGTGAGCAGCCCAAACACGGGCCTTGTTCATTGAAAAAAAAAAATGCTCCAGCTGTTAACCCATTTGCTCACAGTGGCCATTTTGGGTCAGATCCAGCAATGGATGGTTCCGATGCCATATGGCATCTGTGGGAACAAAGGAGTTAAGGAGACGGGGAGAGATGGTGGGGGGGTTGGTAGCACAGATGGCAGCAGGTGAGGAGAATTAGCTAAAATAATGATCTAGCTGTAGTTGTGGTGGCAGTAACAACTAAAGTTGTAGATGTGTGCAGTTGAGGGGGGATAGACAGTAGGAAAGGAGAAGGCAGACTCAGTGTCTGGGTCAGGGCGAAATACAGGAGAAGGATGCAGGGTAGAGTTAGGGAGCACGGAAGTTGGAAGTGAAGTGGTAGGGGGGAGTAATGTACTTAGCTGATTTTGTGAAGAACAGATGAAAAATAATTTAAATTAAGAGTACATCTTAAAGGGATGGACTAGGTCCAGTGGAGAAGGAGTCTGGGGCAGGGGAGGCCATGAACCTACAAACATGGACACGTATCAGTGCTGACTAGATACTGTCTCAGTTCTGTCTTAAAGGCCCGTATTTTTGCTGTACTCTGAATATCAGCTGGAATCTCATTCAACCAATGGGGGGGCCCTGAATGAGAATGAGCGTTGGCCAAGTGCCATTCTATGGAAAGGGATGCTGAGCGAACAATGTGCTTTCTCTCTAGTTGCATATGGAGAGTGCGCTGCTAATAGTATTTCAGAGATTCAGGGGTAGTTAGGCTTAGCAGAGCTTTTTCCCCCAAGGAGGCAAGTTTGAACTTTATTCTGTTGGTCAGGTTTAGCCAGTTGGTTTGTTCATGCAACACTCATATATGAGTGTATTTATCAGCCCCAAGGGTAAGTCTGCATGCATACCTCTCAACTGTACCACATTACGAAGAACGTTCCTCATTTTACTTTACAAAAGCTCCCTGTTCCACATTGTGAGGACTTGTCCCACATTCAGTGTTAACATTTTAAAGCAAAAATCTATAGTAAATTATGTAAAAAATACATTATTCAATTAATAACAGACTTTCTGAACATAAATGCAAACATTTTAACAGTGTTCTGAGCTTCTTAGGTAAAGATCTGATTAAGTGTTCCACATTTTGCCCATTTGTTCCACATTCTGAGAGGCAATGTTCCACATTTGGGGGACAAAAGGTTGAGAGGTATGTCTGCATGCTTTGTTAAGGGCTGTCCCTACCCACTTAAGTGCCATGACAGTTGCAGCCCCATAAACTACTAATCTGTAGTCCACAACAGACAGAACTGAACTGAAGACAGAAAGGCGGAGAGCTTTGGTGTCAGATATTGCCAGTGCCTGTATAGAATTCCTAGTTTGATGTTAATTGCCTTCACCACCATGTCTAAGTGCTGCGTGAAGGAGATGGTGTCATCTATAATAACCCCAAGGTACTTGAATGAATTGACCTGCTCAAGTGAGACAGCCTTGTTGTTGTAAACTGACAATGTCAAATTGTTCTTCTTGACTTGTTTGCTAGAGATGAGCATAGTTTCAGTTTTTTATAACTGAGTAACAGATTTTGTGTGCTGAACCAATCCTCTAGCATAAGGAAGTTAGACTGCAGCTTTTTCTGGAGTGTCTCAGTGCGAGGGGTGCTGCTGAGGATGACAGCGTCATCTGCGTATAGAATTATTTTGCTGTTGCATACATTGGGAAAAGCATTCAGGAACAAACTGAAGAGTAGTGGTCCCAGGATTGACCCCTGGGGGACCCCAACTGTAACTTCTTTTAAACCTGATACAGCTGAACCAACCTTGACTCTCTGTGTTCTGTGCGACAAGTAGTCTTGGAACCAGTGTACCGAGTTGGAGGCCACTCCTAGTATCTGTAATTGCTCCAGAAGGAGCAGGTGGTTGACCGTGTCCAAGGCCTTCGTGAGGTCAATGAAGATTGACCCCACCATATTACCATCATCCAGTGCTTTGTGGATGAAATCAATGAAATCTGCCAAAACCGTAGCAGTGCTGCGGTTCTTCCTGAAACCATGCTGTTGGGGGCATTGCAGGTTGTATTTCTGGAGGTAGTCGATTAACTGATTGGCTACTATCCTCTCAAGTGCTTTGGATAAGGGGGAGAGGATGGAAATGGGTCTGTGGTTGGCAACACCGGTCTTTTCTCCACTCTTGAGTATGGGATCACAAGGACTTGTTTCCAGACTGTGGGAAATTTGGCAAGAGCTAGTGATTTCTTGAAGATTTTCAATATTGGTACAATAAGTTCATCAAGTGCCAGGGCAACTAGTTTTATGTCTACATTATCACTTTCTAACCTAGTTTTACCAAGGACCTAACGAGATAACAGGATGGAAGGTCTGCAACTGGCTAGCTCTTCTTTTTTAACTCAGCTTTCTTTTATTAGACAAGTACATTGTACAAGTAACAATCAGATTAGCAGTACATTCCTCTGATACTAACAATCATTTCGCTTTCAGGATGTTTTCTTCAGCCCTGTTGAGTATAAAATTCCAGATGTCTTTCTATGTCCTACATGTGGGTTACTGTCTAATACATTTCCAACTCCTATAATTCTACATATAGGATACAGTTTATTACCTATGCTGTACTCTTTCCTATAAATAAAGCTGAAACCATGTTTTAAACAATATTCAGGGTAAGAATACTAGAAAATTATTTTTCCTTATCCTGCACCTTATAACTATGAAGAATAAATTATTAGCACCTTAGCCAAAACACAACTGTCATGCCACTTTTATTTCACCTGTGTTCTTTATCCCACTTCCCAATAGAATAATGCCTTGTCATAATTTCTGTAGAACAGGCTACCTCTTAATACAAATAAAATGGAGCTCCTACAGGTGGGTAGAGACCAGCAGATGTCAAGTCTAAAAAGTAAACTTAGGTTACTTGTCTAGGATGGTGTTCAACTTAAACATTATCATATAATTTGACAGCAAAAAAGAACTGCTTTGCCCACCTACAGTAGTCTGCTCAGATGTCCACTACCGATTTTGTCTTCAAAGACCTTATCTGGTCTTATTTATTTATTTATTGAATAATCATAATTACAACCTTTGAGCTAAAAGCTCTTTTACAAAGGATTCTCATCTGACAATGGAGGGGAAACCAATACATGAGATAGGGAGACAGTAGTAGCCATTAGGCATAGTCAATAATCATCAATTAAGAACAGCCAGTAATCCATACAGGAATAACACAGGCAACGCATAACATAAAACATGACATGGGTACATTGGAGGAAGTGGATTACAGGCTAAGGGGGCAAGGGGGAGAATCAGATTAGCAGACAGAGCTGGAATTAAAAGGGATACGCAGATGGGGCACATGTGGGGGGTGAGAAGGGGAGCGGGTATAAGGAAGGCAGGTGAGAGCTCATCAGGAGGTGTTGGGAGTGGGGGGGTACAAGGTAGGTAAGCAAGGGCAGGTGGGGAGTAATGAACTTCTGGGGCCAACTGAACAGTAGGAGGTGACCCTGAGCATTGCCCAGGGGTACAAGGAAGCTAGTTACAGCTGCGTTAAGTGTGACACAAGCAGCATTCCAGAGGGGTGCTAGATTTCCTGAGCTCGGACTTAAAGTGACTGAGGTGTGTGAGGCTTGTGGTGGCATGTGGGAGCTCATTTATCCAAGTGGGAGCCCTTACTGCAAAGGCTCACCTCCCTAGGGCAGTTCTTCTCAACGGCACTGCTAGGGCTTGTTTAGTGACACTTCTTGTAGCATGTTCGGTAGGGGCAAGGCACAATAGGGTTTGCAGGGAGGGAGGGAGGTGCAAGTCCTAGGAGGGCCTTGTTCCCTAGAAGGCAGGAGTGTAGTTTAATGCGATACATAAGAGGAAGCCATTTTGTCCTAATGTATAGGTCGCATGTATGTATTAGGTGATCGGCACCTAGAACAAATCTACAGGCTTTATTGAGGGTTGTATGGACTCTGAGCAGGCTCGTATCAGAGGCAGTGGCGGAGCCAGAGGGGAGGCTGGGGGGGCAGTCACCCCTTCTGGCTGCCCCAGTGTGAGTAGTGGTGTCCTGCCACCATCTTTATTCACTGTTTAGTGCCCATTGTAGAGCCTGTCATTGACTGAATGGCCCTCCCTGGCTCCTAAATGACCCCAAACCTGGCTCCACTACTGATCAGAAGCTGTACCATAGACCACGTGTCCATAGTCCAAGATGGGTAGTACTGTACCTCTAATCACCAGGAGCCTGGCCTTGGGTGTGAGGCAGAACCTCAGCCTATGAAGAACCCCTAGTTTCCTGTTGACTGCAGTGGTGATATTGCGTATGTGATCATCGAATGAGAGGGACTCGTGTATTGTGATTCCTAGATACCGGAATGAAGACATCTGCTTCTAGGTGGAGTTAGAGTAATAGGCAATTGATAGGGGTGCAGGAGATCTCCTCTTTTGGCATCTGGCAAGGAGCATTGTCTTGGTTTTTTTGCTGTTAAGCACTAGCATGCTATCTTTGAAGTAGTCCTGGAGGAGATTGAAGTTGTACTGCAGATTCCTTGTGGGAGCTTCTTGGCAGGAGTTTCGAGAGAATACTACCATATTGTCTGCAAAGAGTAGGATCTTAGAAGTGGGGCATGCATCAGGGAGGTTGTTCACAAAGAGGCTGAACAAGAGTGAGCCCAATATAGACCCCTGGAGACCCCTACTGTGACATCACAGGTGTCGGAGATCATACTGCTGATTTCCCCAACCAAGTTGCCTTGGTCAAGAGCCTTGTGCACATAGCTAGTGAAGTCAATTAGTGCGGTATTAGTGCTATGCAGCTTGTGAAAGCCATGTTGTTGGGGGCAGAGTAGGTTGTATTTAGCAGATGGTCCGTAAGTTGATCGACAGTGATTCTTTTCAGTGCTTTAGAAAGCGGGGATTATACTGAAATGGGTCTGTAATTGGATACACTAGACCGGTCACCTCCTTTTTGCACAGGCATAACCACAGCAGTTTTCCAGGTAGAAGGGAAAGTGGACAGGAGGAGAGACAAGTTGAACAGCTTGGTGATGGGTACGATGACCTCAGGAAGGACAATAGATATTAGTTTCATGTCAATACCATCGCTTCCCATCCTTGTTTTTCCCAGGACTCTTGCAAGGTATTTTCTTGGTTCCTTGATGGTTACCCATCTGAAGTGAAAGGCTGGACAGGTCCTAGTGCTGGAAGAGGAGGGTGAGTGGTCTATGGAAGGTATTCCACCAAGGTAAGTAGCCGATCTGGAGGGGCAGACTGCACTGTAGTCCATGAATGCCTTGTTAAAGATATTGGCCATTGTGGCTTCATTGAGGATGACCTCATCATTATGGTGTAGCATGGCGGGGGGGGGGACCTGTTACTGGATCCAAGGAGGTCTTTTATTGAGGCCCAGAATTTCTTCCTTTCACCCCAACATTGAGACTGACGGTTCTTGTGGTATGTAGCCTTGGCCTGCCACATTGCCCAAGTGCACCTGTTTCAGGCCTCTTTGTAATTTTGGACATCCATAGTAGTCCCTGTTGCACTGGCTTGGTGTCAGAAGAGATCCGATTGCCGCATCATCCCAAGAAGTTGTGGGGTGACCCAGTCCATGCTGCCTCCTTTAATTATCTTCTATCCTTCCCCCTCCCTGTATCCTATCTAATATATCCCTATAGCTATTCCATGCATGCTTGTACCTTCCCACTTTTTCAGCTCCCACAGCTTCTACTGGCAGTTTATTTCAGGCATCGACTACCCTTTCAGTGAAGAAATATGTTCGGGGGGGGCAGCAGAGTCAGTAGTCAATTGGAAAAGTCACTCTAGAGTGAGCTATGTTTCTGCAGTGCTTTAAATGGTTAAAACTATACTTAAAAGTGTAAACTTCTGCCAGCCTAGTAGAGCTGAGTGTTGACACGTTGGATGCCACACCTCTCACTATGCCAGCAACCCAGGCTTGGGAACGAGCTTGGGATGCTGGGTGTCGGCCTGGGAGGAGAGGATGGAGGGTCCACAGGATTGCTCTCCTCTCCTGGGCTGGAAGGGGGGACTGTCTCGCGCAGACAGTGGTACCCAGTGGAGACTGGGTACACTGCAGATGCAGAGACCACACTGGAAGAGGAGTGTTGGGCGGCCACCTTCCAGACATGTGTGGGAGTGCCCACATAGCAGTTTGGACAGCACTGCACATCCCACGTTGGGGAGGGAACTACTCCTGGAGTACTGCATGCAGTACTGGCGCCCATATCTGAAAAGGGACATTAAGTTACTGGAGGGGGTGCAGCGCAGGGCGACAAAGATGATCAAGGGGCTGGGGGACTTATCATACGAGAGGAGGCTGAGGGAGTTGAACATGTACTCGCTGGAGGAAAGGAGGGATGGGTGGACATGACTGAAACTTTTAAGTACATGAAAGGAATAAACAAGACAGGTACAGAGGGGCTGTTCAAAGTAAGGGAGGGGAGGGACACCAGGGGCCATGATATGAGACTGGAGGGAGGAAGGTTCAGGAGGGAGATGAGGAGTCACTTTTTTTTTACAGAGGGGTGGTCGCTGGGTGGAGAGCATTACCTGCAGAAGTAGTATCCAGTAGAACAGTGGACTGCTTCAAAAGGGGATTGGACAGGACAAGGGGAGGGTCAATGGAGGGGAAGGGTGGAAGAGAGGGGCAGCTGCAGAATAAGGGGTGCTAGCTGCACATTTGAGCAGACTTGATTGACCTCTAGGCTTTTATCTGCTGGCAAATTTCGTATGTTCATACTCCTAACAAAATCCCCCTCTCCACTGACACTAACACCACTGACTGTATATATTAAGGTCTAGCAAAAGAAAAATGTGTAAAGAAATCAAAATAGTAAAAGCTCTAAGAAAATTCTATTAAAATTTGGTTAGGTAGTAGCCTCTTAGTGCAAATATATAGAATAAAACTACTTCATATGACTCCAAACTTAGATTAAGTAGGGTTTGTCACTCTCTCCTAATAATGATGTATTAATAATAAAGTTCAAAAAACTGATTTGTATATACAGGTATTTCTGCAACTATTCACAAAGTGATCAACAGTAATAAATTAGTAAACTAGCTAGTACTTAAGTTCTATATTCTTTCAACACAACACAGTAGATATTTTTACATTAAATTCTAACCTATGTACTGGAAATTTTAATAGTATACAAACAAACAACTGATTTAAAAAAAAAAAAGGAACAGTAGGTTGCAGACTACTGTATGGTCAGTAGGTTGCACCAGACTATTAGCCTAAGGTGTCACTGACTGGAGTAGTAAAGCGCTGATTGGATTCTCAAGGAGTAGCCTACCTTTTCCCTAGATTCAGCTTTAGTATATGAAAATTGCCGGAATACTGCATAGAAACCAACTTATCAATTAAATTGCAATACTCAGGTCCAGGACATATATACATATATATATATATATATATATATATATATATATATATATATATATACAGTATATATATAAAGTCACAGATGAAAAATTATGTCTACAAGGAGTTTGTGCCAATATTGATGAGAGCGACACATAAGAAAACATAAAGATATGTATATGCATGAGACAAAAGGAAGGTAAAAAAAAGGGATCTACTTAACTTGCCATCTGGCATGTTACTCAATTCCACATGTCATCCCTATAGCCCACCTCTATTCAGGCCTCCAAACCAGCATTCCTGCATTGATCTGACATCAATGAGTAAATTCAAGCAATATCAAGTATAAATCCCTCTATACTAGGCTGCTATGCTGTACTCATTTCAGTTCATGCATTTTCTCAGTTAACAGCCCAAAGGCCTAAATCTAGGTAGCATCAAAAGGGGTCAGTAGAATCAACATAATAAAAGACACCATCTTACCAGGCCTCGATGACAAATTATTAAGCAGACAGAAAAAATAGGTTGGAGACTGAGAAATAAGAAAATCAAAATCAGCATCAACTCAAGAGTCTTGCAGGCAGAATTTAGTAAAATTACCTCTTATCCATAATGTACGTATCAGGACCCCCCTACAACAGGGGGCCTTCATTGCTATTTGATCAGTAATTAGCTTTTTGCCCAATCTACACCATCTGGTGAGAACATCTCTCTTCCTGTCATTTAGATGACTCACACTGACAGCCTTTCATCTATCAGCCCCAAATTATGACTTTACATGAAGTATCAAACAAACCCAAATCAAAGTCAGCAGACACATAGATACATAGACAGTGTCGGCAGATAAGGGCCTATGGCCCACCCAGTCTGCCCATTTGAGCTTGTAAGTTCAGTTTGTTTTCCTAGAAGTCTGTTGCCCCTTACCCCTGACCTCCAGAATTCTTTTATGTCTATCCCATGCAATCTTAAATCCCGTGATTGTTTCAGCCCCCACCACTTCCTCTGGCAGGGTGTTCCACTTGTCCACCACCCGTTCTGTGAAGAAATTCTTTCTCATGTTTCCTCTGAATCGTCTTTTTCACTTAAAAATAGTGTTTTCCTGCACCCTGTTCCTCCCTGTAAGATACTTGTATGTCTCTATCATATCCCCTCTCTCCCTCCTCTCCTCCAGGGAGTACATGTTCAGTTCCTTCAACCTGTCTTCATAGGACTTGTGATGCAATCCATGCACCATCTTTTGCCCTCCTCTGAACCTTCTCTACCTTGTCTATGTCCTTACGTAGGTATGGTCTCCAGAACTGTACACTGTACCCAGGTGAGGCCTCACTAGTGTCTTGTATAGTGGAATTATGACCTCCTTTTCCTGCTGGTGATGCCCCTGCTCTATACATCCCAGCATCCTATTTGCTTTACCTGCTGCCTTGTCACTGTTTCCCTACCTTGAGGTCATCAGAGATGATAACCCCAAGATCCCTTTCCTGCTTGGTGCATGCTATATCCTCACCCCCAACTGATATATTGTGCCAGGGTTTTGTGCCCCATATGCATTATCTTGCACTTCTTTGCATTGAATTTCAACTGCCAAACCCCTGACCATTCTTCAAGTTTCTGCAGGTCGCTTCTCATTCTGTCTACATCCTCTGGTGTGTCTACTCTGTTACAGAGCTTTGTGTCATCAGCGAACAGTGAAATTCTGCCTTCTAGGTCCTGCGCAATGTCACTGATGAAGATGTTGAATAGGACACAGTTCTCTTGCTTTTTCACTCTGTATTTCCACGACATGACCGCCTCCATCGAGCTGCATACAGGAAGTTTTATGTCCCCACAGGAAGTAAACATGCTGGATTCCACCCTCTCTGAATCATTGGTTCCCATTGCAAATGGCGGATTCGCAATGCAGGTTTACTGACGGCTTCCATTCCGGAGGGGTCCGAATCTTGTTTGGCAACCGAATCAGGGGAAGCTCTAGCAGAAGAGTAATTACTATCTTTGCTGTGCCCTCTTTTCCTAGGATTGTGCTGTAAATTGGTCGGTTGGGAAATATTAGAGGAGCGGAGCAGATGTCTGGCTTTCCTCGAAATCGAACTGCCTGAGGTACTTTGGTGATGCTTCTGCAGGGCCTCCGAGTATGAGAAGGATGTCGTGGGCCTAGAATTCCACGTAGATGAGTTCACATAAATGCCATCAGCTTGAGCCAGGGCACGAGGTCGGGGGGGTTGTTTGGAGAAGTTTTACTTGTGGAGTCATGGTGACCTGCTCTACACTGGCCTCGCGCTTCATTTGAAAGTTGACAGTTTAGATCACTAGGTTGTGATGTGGAAAAATGACGATCTTTATACTGCTGGATGTATTTCCATACCTCATTTACAGTGGCACATTTCACTGCCTGCCCATTAAGATCCTGAATAACTAGTGAAGTGGTATATTTAAAGTGATATTTTAATCCTAACTCCCTTAGCTCTCGTTTCACCTCATAACATTCTTTTCTTTTTGTGACCACTTGTATGGAAAAGTCCTGAAATATCAGAATTCGTTCTCCTTTCCACCTTAATGTTTTTCTCTCTCTGGATAATCTCATAATATCTTCTTTTTTTGTGAATCTTAAAAGACAAGCAATTATGGGTCTAGGTCTTTGACCATTGATTTTCATGCCCAAGGATCTATGCGCTCGTTCAATTTCTAGGGCCAAGGCCACTGAAAGTTTATATGTCTGGCAAGAAAGCTTGCAGAAATGCAATCATGTTATTCCCTTCAACTCCCTCAGGGACCCCCGTATCCTTATATTGTTGCGGCGATCTCTGTTTTCTAAATCATCTACCTTCTGAATTAAGTAGGAAATCTGCTCTGACTGCTTTTGATTCAATTGCTCCATGACGTAAGTTCAGTAATCATTGTGCTGTTACTAAGTATGCAGGCACCCATCTCCTCATTTTGTTTTAATAGAATGGAAGATGCTGTTTTGGCTTCTGTCTGACCAAGCTTAATTTCATTTAACATTTCTTTTATTTGTAATATGTCTGACTTAGAGGCAAAGTCGTTGTTTAAATCTCTATGTTCTTCTTCAGCTTTCTTAATGTGGCTCGGCAGATGTGGTGAGCTGGGCCTTCCAAGAGACATGACAGCTTACCTCAGACTCTCACAGGGGCTCCGTCGATTATATCAAGAAAGATGGATTTTCAGATTAGCAATTTAAAAAAAAAAATTGATTGTTCCTTTGTCTGAGCTTTCCTCCTTTAGCGACATCAGTTTTTAACATGTTTAGCAATAAAAGCCGGCATAAATCATTTAGTTTAGGGGAAGGTTTAACCAGAGCTCACTCACTTGGGACCATTATTTCCCAGCGCCAGCGCACAACCCCATGGTAACCCATGCTGTCACTGGCACCATCACTAGCCACCACCAGGAGCTGCAAGAGAGCAACACAACATCCTCCCTCCCCTCCCCCTTGGGAGGAGAGCATCTGTGAGACACTCTTTGAGCCCTCCCTACCAACCTCCTTTCCTGACATCCCAGGCTCTGGGCTCAAACATTCCAAAGTGGTCCCCATCACTTGGCACCACAGAGCCGGTCTGATAAAAGAGAACAAACAACTTAAATGTAGACTTGAGAGTATTGAGAACTCTGTTAGATCTGCCAACATACATCTCCTGGGAATTGCTGGAAGTCCACAAGCACCGAACCCAGTACAGTTTATTGCAGATTTCTTCAAACGCGGTTTGGTAACCTGCAAGGAATCTCGATGCTACAAGCCTACAGGATCAACCCGCATAAAACCCCAATAACACTACATTACCAAGGACTTTTTCTTATAGGGACTGGAGGTACCCATCAAAATACTTTTGATGGCCAAGGAACACAGTCCTTTAGAGATCTAGGGTACTTCAACCATCCACTCCTACCCAGATTTAAGTTTTGCCACCAGCGAGAGGAGGAGGAGGAGAGCTTTCAACAGAGTTCAGGCTGGACTCAGAAGCTGGGAATCACTCACTCATAACAGTTGCCAGCTCAACTAAATATTTTGTAGACAGGGAACAATTCTTGTTCAATGAACTGAGTGAAGCAAATGAAACAAACTCTAGCCAGAGCCGATACAGCTGTGGCGAGCTGTCAAGCGATCAAAGTTACACGTGTACGTAGAAAATTTTGAACGACCAGGTGTAACTCGGCCATTTTTTGGAGTTGTTTCACTAAATTTTCAACATGGCCTTTTTGGGACCCCACCTCATGAAGAGTCCCACTGTCATTTCGTTCACTTGTCCCAAAAGGTGATTTCACAAAGCAACCATGCCATTTTGTGCCACAGGTGCGAACATTTTTTTTTTGGGAAGGATATGAAAAAAAAAACAGCTGTATTGTTAATAAGGAAGTGTGCAAAAATGACAATGTTGAAAATCTGGAGTGAAAGTGTAAAACATTGGCAAAGTTAGGCGCGTGCATAGAAACTATGCAACGCACGCTCGTAACACAGTCATTTTTTGGAATTGTTTCACCAAATTTGCAACATGGGCTTTTTGGGGTCCATTTTGTTAATTGGTCCCAAAAGGTGATTCCATGCAGCGATCGCGAACGCACCTTTCGGAACTGAGTAACAAAATGACAGTGTTCACAAGGTGGGGTCCCAAGAACCCCATGTTGAAAATTTGGGGCCAAAATTCCTCAAGATGGCTAATATATTAATGATTCTTCAGTTTGCGGTTCAGCTTTGAAGAGTGCAGACATGTCCCAGTCCAGAGAAGATGACAGCACTGACCTCAGAGGTAAGTATGAGGTAAGGGGGGTTCGGGGAGGTGGGTGCTCTGTGGGAAGGTGGGGATGGGGAGGGGGACTGGAGCATCGACTAGGGACCATTTTCTTTTTCACATGTAAAATGCAAAAAAGATGTCAGGGGATGGTTTTCTTTATTTATAGGGGGGAAAAAGAAAAAAAACACATGTAACCCCCCCCCACAAATGGGGTTTCCCAAAAGTCTTCCAGGAGCTTGCCTAAGTGCTCCAAGCCAGGCTGGTGTCCAGTGTTTCAGCTGTTTAAAATAACTTGTATGAGAATGCCTAAAGCCTCCAAGTACTGTTTCTTTAAGGGCTGCCTGTTTGCAGTCATAATTAATCTGAACGGGAAGGTTCTGTGTGTTTCCCTGCTCAAGTCCTGCTTGAGCTGCTGCCAAATCGCTCTGTTTCTGCCATTGCTAAATGCACAGAGGGAGCTCAGCTGAAAGATATAACTATTTGTGGGGAAGAATGCAAAGAAATAATGAAAATGCAGTTTGTTCTAACCTGTTTTCTTGCAGCCTGGACTGTTTCTGATCTGCTTCCCCATTTTGCTCCTGGACTGCTGAACTGGACCAATCAGTACTTGGGACTCTAAAATGGAGCCTGCTTTGGGCCATTCAGGACTGGGACTCTGAATTGGAGCCTACTGAAAGGAGGCTGTATGGAAGGTGCCTCTGGGTAGTATAGTTTTGGATCCTTGGCACCTTTTTGCACCTATAGAGGGAGCTCTGCTGTGATTGACACCAGAATCAGCCAACCAAATCTTTTGGACCTAAGAGAAATTCCCCAGCAGCTTGCAGCACAGGGCAGACTGAGAATGGAGCTGGAAGAGTGAGGAGCTCGTGGAGCTGCTGTCCCCCTGGGCAGCATGGGGACTTGGCAGGAAGGCTGAGTCTGGCCTTCCTGCACTTGGCTTTCCTGCAGGGAGAGAAAAAGAACAGCTTCAATTTGGACCATGTCTCCAAATAATTTTTTTGTCCCCCATGTTATGGGCACGATGAGCAGAGAGGAACAGAAGAAGGAAATCTTTATGTCAGACTGCGTCTCCGAAACAGTTATGAGTGTGCGAGCCGCCGAGGTGAGCCATAGTTCGTGTGGGAGGGACGTGGATGTGCCCTGAGAGAGGCAAGAGAAGAAACCAGATTCAAGTTGGAAGCTGGAGAGAGAAGGAGCTCTGAGTGTGCGAGTGGCCGTTTTGCGGCGTAGTTCGTGCGGGAGAACCGTGGGAGGCCTGAGTTCTGGCCTAATTGTCTGATTTCTGCCCTGAGAGGGAGAAGAGGATGTTTTCAGATTGAATCAGAAGTTTTGAGAAGAAAAACCAAGCTGCTGCTGTTGTGAGACCAGGCTTACCCTGTAGAAGACCGAAGATTTTGCTGAAAGCGATCGGCCTGTCAGGACTTTAGCTACCACAGTGCTCCTGGGTAATTGCAGTGTTCTTTGCGATCGGCATCGAGAAGTCACCTGCCTGGTACAGTAAACTTTCTTTTACATATAAATGTACTATGTGCTGGAAGGGGATCATGATCTGGTTTCCCCATTTGCTATAAACTGTGTGCTAGTGCTGGAAGTAGTTTTTCCAGCCAGAATCGAACTGAATCCGTGCTGCCTGGCACATATGGGCCCTGCTAGGAGGGTCCTGCCTCACTACCTTGCTACACAGAAAGATCCATCGTCAAGGGGCCAAGCTTCCTCTGGCAATCCAGAGAGTTCATCCATCAGCCCTCCTGTGCTTAGCCTGGGTATCGTGAGTAATTGTCAGGGTAGCTCCCTGCAACTTTTGTTTAATCAAAGTGTGTCATCTGATTGTTTGTGCTTTTCTTTCCACGAACTGAGCCACCCGGCTCCAGATTACAAATTGTGTGTGTGCATGTTCTTTTTTTCCATCACAGGGCCCCAACCAGCTGCAATGGACCTGGCCAGCCCCTTTCTCCATTCTGGGTGCCCAGAGCACGTGACTGAGTGGGACTCAAAGTGCATGCACAGTACTCTGATTATTATTGTGTTTAAACCAATTACTGTAACCTGATTTCCCCCTTCCTTGTTACAGCTCCCCTGAATAAATCAGATCTGTTTGTTTCTGCAAATTTACATTGACTGTGGTGTCAGTTTATGCTAAAGGTATTGCATTGTTGCTGTTGTACTGCATCACCTTATTTTATAGGGGGTCCCCAGAGTCAAGCTGAAGGAACCAGTCCTGGGGGTAAGTGCCAAATACAAGTGTATGTGGTTTACATATCTGGGGCATTGGGAAAGTTACTGTTGTGTACTGTGAGGGCAGCCTGGATCTTCTGCCCTCCTCTGAGCACCACCGATCGCCGGCAAAATTATCAGGTAGTCACCCGACACACAAGGCAGAACTCCAGCTGTTTGGTTTGCTCTGAGTGAGCAATCCCTGCCAGCGCTCCGCGTCAGCTGCCCCACCACCTCCCTTGGTGAGCTTGTAGCTATATAGGCTGTCCCTCGTGACCGGCTGAACCAATCAGCCCACTTTCCCCTTTGTTCCTTATAAATTCCCAACACTAGTGGCCGCCCTTGAGCTACTGCCAACCAACTATATTAATATGCTGTCTCTCTCCCTAGCTATGGTCTCTCTTCTCATAACAATATCATCTCTCCCACCCTCCTCCTACCCAAAGCAACAAATCACACCAGCTCTCATCACTGAGATTGCCAAGCAACCTCCCCATTCTTCCTCAGACCTTGCACACTACCCTATATATCAATGGCAAAGCTGGTTACTGGGAGTTGCTATCCTCCCTCCCTCCTTTCATGCTGGGCTGTCAGCATTAAAGGACTCCGCCACACTCGACCCTATGGCTACTTCGTGTTCTCATCTCCAGCTCCCTAGCCACCGCAAGCCTATAAGGGCCATGCACCTAGTACAACATCTTCTGTCTCTCCTGCTCCTAGTAGCCGGGGACATTGAACAAAACCCTGGCCCTACCCTCCCCTTTAACGGACTCCTCTCCTCCCTGGCAAAACATGTACCAAGAGATTTAAAAATTGCGCATCTAAATATATGCAGCATTCTGAACAAAATAACAGCCCTCCAAATAAGCGTCAAATCCCTGTGCCCTGATATCTTAATCATTACAGAAACCTGGCTGAAGCCTCACATCCTCAATGCAGAGTTCTCAGTACCTGGCTACTCCCTCATTCGGCAGGACCATCAGGGTAAGAGGAAAGGTGGTGGCACAGCCATGTACATCTCCTCCAAACTCCAGTTCACCTCGATCAGGCATACCACACCCACGCTTGTCAATAGACTCCTACTAATCAAAATCTCTCTCCTTCACTCAAGTCCCTTATACATAGCAGGCTCTTACTGCTTCCCAGACACACTGCTACATGACGTCCTAGATCACATGGGCACCCTGAGGTCCCTCGTGGCTGGGGGCGAGCAATATATCCTAGGGGATTTAAATCAGAACAGGCTAGCCAGTGCAAGCTCTAAAGTACGAAGTCACGTAAATGCGCTAAACCTGACACAACTAATAACTGTACCCACTCGCCTAAACCACAAATCCCAGAATCACACTCTATTGGTCTGGGCCCTAACCACACACCCCCATCGTACTATTGATGCGGGACTACTACTGGACTCTCTCAGCGATCACCACATGATTTATGTGGTGCGGAAAATATTCAGACCTAAGGTCCCACCCCCTCATATACTAAATACTAGATCCTTCAAATCCCTGAACCTGACCACGCTCCTAAATGACCTAACTAACATTCGATTGGTCCTACATCCCTCGGGCCCCCTCCATGGATGTGGCCCTAGATTTCTTCACGTCCAGATTCCTGTCTATCTGGGACTCCAATGCACCACTCAGAAGATCCAGAGTAAGAGAAGCCCACCTAACCTGGGTTAATGCTAATCTCTTAGAGCACTTTATAGTCAGGGACTGAGCCTGGAAAGCATATAAAGTAACAGGTACTCTATTGGCTCTGCAACACTACCGCTCACTACGGAATGCCTGCACGAGACTTATCCGACAGGCCAAATCTAATTATTTAAAGTCTGCCCTCCACAACAACTTCACACATCCAGCTCAATTCTGGAAGTCCATTAAATCACTCATCTCCCCACCGGCCCAACCCCCTACACCAACCCTCATTATAGCTGGTATCTCTATCACCGCACCGAGCTCCGTAGCCACAGAGCTTAACTCCTATTTTACAAGCTGCACATCATCTCTCCTCTCATCTCACCCCAGGCCCCCTCCCCCAGATCCCCCAGTTTTTTCCTCACCCACCAACTTCGCCTTTCACCTTGTTACACCCACAGAGGTATTAAAAATACTGTGGTCACTCAATCCCTCCAAAGACAAATGCCCCTCTGGACTTGACTCCAAAATGTTCCATCTATCTGCCCCAGCCATAGCCAATCCACTGGCCGCGCTTTTTTAACCAGTCATTCAGCCTTGGGTCTATCCCATCTAAATGGAAACATGCCACAGTCATCCCCCTCCCCAAAGGCGGTGACCCTTTCTCCCCTGGTAACTACCAACCTATTTTATTGCTCCCCATCCTAGCCAAAATCCAGGAGCGCCTTGTATTAGCCCAGCTCTCACATTTCCTAGACTCCACCTCCTTCTTCACTCCATTCCAGGCGGGTTTTAGGAAAAATCACTCCACCATCACCTCTCTCCTCCGACTCACTGACACCATCCTCACGGGAATAGATAAAGGGGAAATAACAGAGGCTATCTTCGTCGACCTGGCCAAGGCTTTCAACACAGTTTCTCACACCCTGTTACTGTCCAAGCTTGCCCTAGCTGGACTGACTGAGCCAGTTACCAGCTGGTTCCAGTCTTACTTGGCAGGCAGGTCCCAGTCAGTCCGTATTGGCTCGGACGTTTCCACCGCACTCCCTGTTACCACCGGGTTCCCCAAGGCTCAGTCCTAGGCCCATTGCTGTTTTCCACTTTCCTCAATGATCTGCCTGTGGCCTGCCCTCATACGTCCACTCACATGTATGCAGACGACACAGTTCTGTATGCCTCTGGGTCATCCCCCTCCGCAGTAGCTGCCTGTGTACAGCAGGATTTTGACACTGTCCAACGTTGGCTATTTCTAAACCCTAAAAAAACTGTCTCCCTAACATTCAGCACTAGGGCAAAACTTTCCTGTATCCCCGCCACCCCCATTTTCCACACATTAGATGGCTCCACCCTGGAGGTTTGTTCTTCCTTCAGATACCTTGGGGTCTGGTTAGACCAGCTTCTGGACTTCACTGCACATATTGACGCTACACATAAGAAGCTACACCCCATGTTAGGTGTGTTATACCGGAATAAAAGTTGCATCCCCCTGCCTACGCACCGGGCAATCGTCTAAAAGATGGCCCTCCCAATAATGGACTACGGGGATGTCATCTACAGTGTATCCCCTAAGTCCTCTTTGTCCAGAATAGATCCTCTTTACCACTTGTTCTGCCATTTCTCCTTGGACTGCCCTCCCATTACCCATCATTGCGACCTCTACCATTCATTAGACCTCCCATCTCTCCACAACCGGAGATTGATACACTGTGCTAGAATCATTGCGAAATTCTGGTCACAGTCCCTCCCCTCCTACCTTTCGGCCGCCCTGGCTGTTATACCCCACCCGGCCTCACTCAGGAACACTGATTCCCGACTACTTCACATCCCCCATATGTCCACAGGGTCTGGCAAGGCTGCTTTCAGCTACCGGATGCCAAAGTTATGGAATTCCTTGCCAGCTGACACTAGACACCCCACTTGCATTCCTCACCTAAATGCACTTCTTAAGACACACTTCGCTACTACTTGTTCATGCAAGCTGCACGGTTAAGCCCGTGCAATCATGATGTCTGCTGTGTATATACCTTGTATACGCCATTATATGGATGTTGTTGTTTGCTCTGTAAACATGCGTGTACTGCTGGCTTCTGCCTGTGTTTCTTCTTACTTCTGCTGTGACGACTCTGTATGTATATACTGTTGTTGTCAACTTTGTTTATGTCTGTATAGAAACTTGTATTTCCTCTGTATTCTTCCTCTTCCCCTTCCCCGGGGTGCATCTGGAATCAAGTGGTACCCTGCTCAGTATGCCTTCCTGGTAAAACTATTAAATAAATAAATAAATAAATATTCCTGGGCAGCTAGAGGGCACCTGACCCTAATCTCACGTTCTTCTCTCTTGTCTCGTGTATCTCGTCGTGCTTCTCTTGCCTGGTCAGTGGCAGCTGCTTTAATTTAGAAGGTTTTTTTCAGTTAGCATGCTCAAGTTATCTAGTTGCAATCGTCAGAGCACCTAGCCACACTAGCTCTCTTATCCTTTCCCCCTGTTATCCTCCAGTACCAGTTTGGGAGCATCAGTGGCTAATTGCTTCTGTCACTTTCCCAGTGTATCCATCCCCTCTTTGACACACTAATCCCCTCCTGCTGTTCTAGCATAAGCATAATCCTGTATGCTCAGATACACTAGCGGGATCTCAGTGACATTTTATTTGCTTGCAGTGCTCCTGTCTCTACTGGAGACCCTTAACCCGTTGGACCAACAGCGCACCTCCCACCCACCTCTTTCACAGGACTACTACCTCTTACCTAATGTATTACTAAAGGCGCTACATGTGACCTCTCCCTCTGTGCATTTCCCTGTCACTTATGCACCCTGATACCCCACAAGCTCGTCCTGCAGACCACTAGCACTAACCTGTTGTTACCTCATCTGACCTCTCCTATCTCCTTAAAAGGGCACTGGCTCCATTCCTGCAAAACCAAACCCAGATTGTGCAAGTCCAGAATACCCCTTATTCTCACAACTAGAAATTCACTACTCATACTGCTTCTCCTTACCGGGAATGTTCACCATAATCCTGGGCCGACTATATCCCAGACTATGACAGGGAACAAGGTCAGTGGCTTAAAGATTGCTGCAATGAATATTGGAAGTTTGCTGCCTAAATTCGTGCAGTTCCAGGCTTGGACAATCATGCATTGCCCTGACATAATCTGTCTCACTGAGATGTGGCTCACTGCCAAGACAAAGGACAATACTATTGCACTACAAGAGTGTGAAACCTTCAGACTAGACAGAGTGGGTAAAAGGTGTGGGGGCTGTCTTATTTATATCAGGGAACCGCTTCAGGGGAGCATGCTGCCCATAACTGGTGGGTCCGAGGACTATGAACTGCTTGCGGTCAAATTCCTTTGCAGCAGCTGCAACAAATCACTAACTGTTGCATCTGTCTACCTCCCCCCCCCCCGAAAGGCTAAAGAAGGACTGAATATTGTTATGGAAGCTATCACCAATATTAAAAAGAATAGCGAAATAATCGTTACTGGAGATTTCTATATAAACTGGCTCAGTAAGGAGTCTGACCCCCAGGAGGACCTTGTGGCAAGTTTGTACCTTACACAACTAGTAACTGAACCCACCAGAACCAACTACAAATCTGGTAACAGCACGCTTCTCGATTGGCTCCTATCCAGCTGCTCTGAAAAGATCATGGAGGTTATGGTTCTCCCCGATTCCCTGAGTGATCACTCTCCCGTCTTTTGCCAATGGTCTAATAAAATTAAAACGGCACCCCCCTACTATCATAGAAAGCAGAGTCTTAAAAAGAGGTTTTCTAGGCTCTTTTAAAGCAGCTCTGTGTCAGATAAATTGGACCCCTCTTGATGAGCTGCAGGACATCGATCTTGTGCTGCAATACTTCACTGACAAATTTAATGTGGCTTGTGATAAATTTGCCCCGTCAGGAAAAGGAAAGCTCATGGAACCTCTCCAATGGGTGGGCTTCTCAGGACCTACTGGAACAGAGGAGAATTAGAGGCAATCTTTGTTGTAGGGCCAGGAGCACGGGTTGCAAATCTTATTATCAGTATTATAGGGCTGTCTGAAACAGATGCACATATCTTATTAGGCTGGCTAAAGTTAAATTATTTAAGGAGTGGATGGAAAGGAATTAGGGTGATGGCAGAAGATTCTGGGAGAACATAAAGGATCTCCTTGGGAAAAATGGCTTAATATCAATGGTACACCTACTCTGGATCCTTACTCCATAGCTGGGGAATTCAATGTGGCCTTTACTGAGCTTAGCTCCGTACTCCCCCAGACTTTCTCAAAGCCACTAGATCCACTCTGAGCTCCCACAGAACAGCTCTCAAACATCCAAACTTCTATTTTAAGTGTGTTTCTGTCAAGGAGGCAAGGACGTATGTCAGATGGGTCCTTGGTAAAACAAAGCTCGGAAGTGATAGCATTGATATGAAACTGGTTGCCCTTGATTAACTTATAGGTCCTATCAGGAAAATCTTCAATAAATCACTCACTCTGGCCAAATTCTCCTCAGTCTGGAAGCAGGCCCTGGTGAACCCTGTGCTCAAAAGTGGTGACAGATCAAGCATTGTCAATTACAGGCCCATATCCATCCTCTCCCCTTTATATAAATCACTAGAGAGAATCGTAGCTGATCAGATTACTAATTACCTCCAGAAATACAATCTACAATGTACACAGCAACATGGCTTTCAGAAGAGCCATAGCACTGCCACTGCATTGGTTGAGTTTTCTAATTATGTTCATAAGGCCTTGGATGGTGGTAAACTGGTGGGATCAATCTTTATTGATCTCACAAAGGCCTTTGACACTGTCAGCCACTCCCTCTTGCTAGATCAATTATTGACCCTGCTACTAGCACTGTCCTCTGTGTAATGCCCCAAAGGTGGTCATTACAGAAAAGAAATAAAATAATTAAATAAAAGCAGAATATACAGGTGCTTAGAGTACCTGCTGCAGGGGTAGGCAGCAGGGTACTGTACAAAGGGCCCCTAGACCTAAAAAGTCAACCTCCCCACACACACAAAACACTGTAAATAATAGAAAAAGTGCCTTGTGCACTTACAGATGGTAAAAGACAGATTTTGTAAGCATTCCATGTCATAAGGTCTTGGATGGAATGCTGTGCTGAGTGGCTCATGCACAGCATTCCAATCCAGCCATTCTAGAACTTAGGCAAGTTTAACTTTTAAATACAATTAGTCAGTTAGTCAGTTGGTCAGTTCCTGGGCAGCTGTTGAGGAGAGAGGACACAGTAAGTCAAAGGGACAAGGAAAGGGCTTACCTGGTGGTTGAAGCCGTCCCTGAGGACTTAGCTGTGTGCCTGCTCTGCCTCCACTGCCTGAAGAAGCCTGCGGTGGTGTGCAGTCGTCGGTGGTGCCATTGGGCACCACGAAGAAGCCAACGGCCGTCCCGCCGCGCAGTATGGCTTAAAAGCCCTCCGTTTATTTGTGTTGCCCTCCGTTTTCTTATTTTTGCCCCCCGAGTGATTTTGAAAAGAAAATCCTGGTCCCACATCGGCAGCAAGCAAGCTACATCTTCCTTGGCCGTCAGAGGCCCCCTCGAGTCATCCCTCTTGCTGCCTGACATTTTCCCTCCCACTGCCACTCATCTCCCGCCTCCCTGGTACTGTAGCAACTCCCTGCAGACCGCAGAGTGGTGAGTCGGCGGCAGCACACGTTGTGCTGACTGCCTGTATTAAAAGGGGGACTGTGTTTTGTTTAGAAGCGCATTAGGCACTTAGGAAAGGCGGCCAAGCGCCGCAGGGAGCATCGGGTCATTAGGACCCGGAATGGTAATATTCATAAGGGAGGCGGGGCTAGCGACACCCATGGGAAGGGGATGAGAAGCAAGGCCATTGAAAGACTTATGAATATACATGAGGGGCAGATTTAGAGGCGGGGTTTTACTAAGTAAATGACAGCAGGCACTGGGAGCCTGGAAATTTAAAGGGGCAATGTATTTAAAAGGGCTATTCTGGCCCAGATTTAAAGTAGGGCACCAGGCCCATTGTGGAGTAGGGCATCTGGTCCAAAGTGTTGAGGGGCATCAGGCCCATTATAAATTGGGGCATTAGGCCCAGTATTTGGTGGGACACCAGGCCCAAAGCAACGTGGGGCACCAGGCCCATTACAAAGTGGGGCACCAGGCCCACTATTTCGAGGGGCACCAGGCCCATTGTAAAGTGGGGCACCAGGCCCAATCTAAGGTGGGGCACCAGGCCTAAGCTAACGTAGGGCTTCAGGCCCGAGGTAAAGGTAGGGCATTAGGCCCGAGGTAAAGCCTGGTCTAAAGGGAAGCCCCGGCCTAGTGGAATAGGGCAAGCCAGTCTAGTGATACTAAAGGGAAGCCCCGGCCTAGCAGAATAGGGCAAGCCAGCCTAGTGGTACTAAAGGGAAGCCCCAACCTAGCGTAATAGGGCAAGCCAGCCTAGTGGTACTAAAGGGAGGCCCTGGCCTAGCAGAATAGGGAAAGCCAGCCTAGTGGTACTAAAGGATTCCCTAGCCACAATGTACAGTATGGGATCCTATTCCAGAATACCCTACCTATCAAAACAGGGGTTCATTTGAGAGTGCTTGATTTGCCTATACTGTGAAACTACTGTAATTACTGTACTGCTTAAGCTGAACTATTGTCGAAGTACCTGAACTATTGTCCGAAGTACCTGAACTATTGCCCTAAGTACCTGAACTATTGCTCTAAGCACCTGGACATTGGCCCTTATCAGTAACGATTACACCTGAAGTTATAATTTGCCCTCCTCCAGCAAATTATTGTACTATTCCACAGTTCTTTGGGCATTCTTCAGTTACATATTTACTACTGTACGAAGACAGTCTCAATCTTCTACCACACTGCAGTCTCATAGTGTGGTCTGTAACACCATGTGCTCAGAAGCAGTCTCTACTCAGAAGAAGACATCCTTCCAGCATTCTTCACTCCTGGGAAGATCATCCATCAGCTCATCCCATCCATTTGTGTCGTCCGCCAAAGTTGAGTCCGTCATCAGTCGTACAAGTTGTACTCGCCGTTTCTTGTTTTCACAGCTTGAAAGTACGTCCGCCGAAACGCATCACAACAGCCGTGCCATTGTTGTTCCGTATGGCTCCTGTTCCAGATGTCCCGGAGTTGGTCGCCCTCTACAGAAAAGAGAGAGCTCATCCTGGAGAACCTGTTCTGCACCCCCACCTGGTCGTTCGCTGAAAGTCGAGTCCGTCGAAGCCCAGTCCAGGACGCATCCGCCGTTTCTTTGTTTTGTGTTAGTTCCTGATCGAAGGATTGCAGAGTCAACCATCATCTCTTCAGATTCTTATGGTTCCTGGTCCTGTCAGAGTTCCTTCCGAGTCCAGCTGGCCCTTGGAGTGCTGCAGCATCAGTAGGATCATGGTAGTCCTCCATTGGATTCATCGCCACGCAGATCTTGGTCTTTCTTCATCCTTGGCAACCCTAGAAGTGGGTTTTGGCCGAGGAACCTCTTGCTTCAGTGTGTTATTTCAGGAACCAGTTGCTTTGGTTCTACATTCCGCAGCCTTGGAGAGAGTGGGCTTTTGCCAAAGATATGGTCTGTTTACCAAACCTCTCACCACCCCAGTGGCCTTATCTAGGTCCTTGCTGGGAATTGAGATTAGGGTTCTACAGTTCTGTTTTATTTCCCTTGTAGCTACCAACGAAGAACGACTGTGTACACGAAGACACTGGATCTCTGGACTCTTGTAAAATCTGGACTCTTATGGAAATGTGTGATGCTGATCACCCTAATGCAGTGCTGAGTAGCCCATGTAACTGGATTCTCATTTAGAGTATAGAAGTACAGTATAACCTGGTATCAGAATAAGAGTGGCAGTAGGCCTAGAGTTTTTGCTTGTAATAGTAACCGTAAAAGTGGTCGATAAAAGGTATTTCAGTATTTCCCTGTTCCATCACCCTATTGTTCTCGGGCAACCCCTCCTCCTTCTTGTGACTGTGTCTGTCTACCCCTGGTACCAAATAAACGCCCTGCGGGTATCAAAATACTAAGTTGACTCCTGCCTCTCCTTGTCCGGATAGCAGTTATCCTATCCACATTTAATTCGGACCTTTAGTGCCTCATCATAACATCATCATCATCTTCATCTTGAGCAGAGCATCACATCTGGTTTCAGGACTATCTGTCACACAGATCCCAAAGAGTCAGAATCGGTTCGGCTATATCCAGCTGCAAGAAAATCTCACTCGGCATCCCCCAAGGCTCAATCCTGGGTCCTCAGTTCTTCAGCCTGTTCCTGAATGCTCTCCCTGAGGCCTGTATGCGCAAAATAATTCTGTACGTGGAAGATGCAGACATACTAAGCAGCAACTCACATACAGATTCACTTCTGAAAGGTCTGAAGTCCACTTTCCACCTACTTAAGGATTGGTTTAGCTTACATAAACTTCTACTCAACTATAAAAAAAACTAAAACTATGCTCCTCTCTTGTCAGCAGCTCAAGAAAAATAACCCACTTCTGACTATATCCAGCAACAGAGCTTACCCCCTTGAGCAAGTGCACTCCTTCAAGTACCTTGGGGTTTACGATAGATGACACTTTCTGTTTTACACAGCACATTGATCAGGTAGTGAAGGCAGTTAATATCAAACCTGGAGTTCTTTTTAAGGATTGACAATAATAAGAAAAAGAATCATCATTTATATAGCGCTTTTCAAACACAATGTATCCCAAAGCGCTTTACAAGCAATGCTAGACTGGTAGTGAAGTGACTGAATGTGTAGTGGCGGCCATATCGCACATCAGCACCCACACATAGCCTGGACAATTGCATGAACCAGTTATATGGGAAGGGGAATATTTGCCAGGACACCAGGATTGCCCCCTTCTCTTTCTGAAGAATGCCCTGGGTTCTTTTACTTCCACCTGGACACCCACCAGGACAACACCAGGATGGATAGAAGGGACCTCGGTTTAACATCTCGTCCAAAGGACGGCACACCCCAGCAGTACGGCACCCCCCTAATACTGCACTCGGGTGCCAGCGTTTTTAGGTACAAGTCCAATCCCAGTGTGGGACTAGAACCCACAACCTTCTGATCCAGAGGTAGATCTGCTACCAACTGAGCCACACTGATGCCCTACCTAACTGCAATACCTAACACCTGCTGCTCTACGCCTTTCCGTCTCTAGTTCTATCCTCTCAATTATCAACTACGGACTGGTGGTCTATGGGGCCGCCTCTGATACTGCACTTAAACGGGTAGCTACTGCTCTTAATAAGGCTTTCAGGCTTACCCTTGGGGCAGATAACCTCACACATACCTGTGACCTGTATGCTCAAACTAACTGGCTAACCCTTAATAATAGAATAAAGTTCCAAACCTGCCTTCTCAGGGAAAAAAGCTTTGCTAGGCCTGAGACCCCCTTGCATTACTGATAACCCACAAGTGGCTCACCCCACTATGCTGACACGCAGTAAAGATCGGATGACACTCAGCATCCCCATCAGGAGAACAACATTAGGACAATGCTCATTCTCTTATGGAGAGTTGTTGGGTGAGGTCTCATGCTTCCCCAAGCGCCGTGTGGGAACTGGACCTTTTCCTTACCTGGTGATGCAAATGAACTGCAAACATGCTGAACTGCAGTTTGACCACTAGCTGAGGGGAGGGGTGTTCTTCCCATTTGACGATGGGATGCTGCACCCTCTCCCCATTTGCTAGTTTAAATATTCTGCAAAGACGCCAAACTTCTGCCCCAATTCACTAACTCCTTCTTAGTCAGATGTAGATGGCTAGTTTAAATGCTTGCCAATGAAGCATTTAAACCTATCACCTAGGATCCTGGTTCTCTCCTGATAGATGCAGACCATCGCGCCAGTGTAGGTCTGCATCTCTCCAGGTGAAGCCCCAGTCCCTAATGAAGCCAAATCACTGGGCTCTGCACCAGTTTTTCATCCAGTCATTGAATCCTATGGTGCGGAGTACCTTAGCCCTCATCCATGCCATAGACAGGTAGCACAACGGGTGTTATTGAATGCCTGTGACGATAGAGAATACACAACTTAATATTAGCTGATTTTATGACCTGGTCATTATGGACGGAGAAGGTATTTAAAGAGCAACTGACACCATCTGGCTAAAAGTGTTACTCTGCAGAATTAGAATAAGCATAACCTCAGTAAATCTCATACCAAAAGCTATATTTCTGCAGCCGGCCTGGTGGTACTAAGGGTTGAGGCGCCGGACTCCACACCTTGTACCACTCCAGGAACCCAGGTTCGGGAATGGATTCAGGTCGCCGGGGGTCGGCTGGGGAGGGAGAGGACTGAGCATCCAGAGGACAGCTATCCTCTCCCGGAGTGGGTTTTGCTTGGCACTTAAGCAGCCCCCTATGGAGATCGGGGGTCTTGCATGGCCGGCGCAGTAAGGGGTGGAGTGCAGCAGATGCCAGCAGCATGCCTGCACAGGCATCATTGCTTTCCACACTCCGGGGGAAATCATGAAACATGGAAAAAACCTTTAGCTTTGGTAGGTGATGGTGGGAACCAGGGGCTGTCCTCCACGCCTAACACCCGGTCCTCATTCCTCATTCCACCTTCAGTGCTCCTCTCGCTTCCTGGCAACCTATCTAGATTGCAGAAAGGTTGCCGGGAGGAGTCAGTGTTCCTGTCCCGAGGGGCTTAGATCCGGGGGGGCCAGGGAGTCAGGAGAGTGAGTAGGGGTGGTTGGAGGCTGACAGGTGAGACTGGGACTTCAGGTGAGCAGGGCAGGGTTGTGTTGTGAGTCCCACCGGAGAGATTCTAAAGGCAAGAGAGAGGAGGTGCATAAAGAAAATGGAGGAAAAAACCCTAGATTTCTACGTTACTTCAGCTATGGGTTATTTTGTAACTCTGATTTCACTAGCTGTTCAAAAAAGCCTACATCAGCAATACAGCTCCCCAACAGGCACAGTAGAGTAGCACTCCAAGTGGCTTCAGCAGCCTGGAGGCATGCTGACTTAGCATCCAGCAACCCTTGAGAAATGGACCACAAAAGGTGTTATAAAATACAATTTGCAAATTTTGTTACAAAACCTAAAACACATATAGTTTTTATAACAATGTTTTTTGAGCGATGCTTCCTGTTTTACTTTAGACAACTGTTGCACATAATCTTTAAAACTTTGGAGAAACGGGTCCTATAAGCTTGCTGACCGGGAATACTAGACTGCAAGGCCCTGAGATGACATTTGCAGCAGCTTTTCACTGAAACAGTCTGTTTTGAACAGGTAGTGAAATCAGGGTTAGAAAATACCTCATAACTTTGAAATAAAGTAACGTAGCTGACCCGGTGGCACAGGGGGTTGAGGCGCTGCACGTCTTACCTTACGCTACGCCAGTGACCCGGGTTTGGAAGTGTTGTTGGAGTGCCAGCTTGGGGGGGTGGGGGTGGAGCAGGATTACATGCCGTGGGCAGCTCGCCTCTCACAAGGGTGGTGACAGTGGGTTGGCGCCCCCGCTGTAGTTCCACTCCCAACAGGTGGAGGTCCGATGGGTAACATAGGCGGAGGGACAGCAAAGATATTGGAGGTGGAAGGGCTGAGCTGGCACCATGGGTGCGAACGTGCCTCCACATGCTTGCACAGTCATGTGCCGGGTCTCCGGGAGGTTGGGAGAAACCGTAAAAGTGAATATGTGTCTCCGTCACCAGTTTGCCAGAGGAGGCAACGGGGACCAAAAAGCTTGATTTAAAAAAAAAAAAAAAATGAAGTAACATAGAAATCTAGTTTTTGGCATGAGATTTACTGGAGGTATCCTTATTCAGATTCTGCAGTGTAGCACTTTTTGCATCAGCGACTCTTTTAAATGTGCAGACTTGTTCCAGTGTATCCCCTTTATGGCTATGTATGAGCAGCGGGCCATACTTATTGTTATATGGCACCATAAAGAGCATCTCTTTGTTTTTTTTTCCACTTGAGCAGAAGTTTATTCTGGGTAAACCATGTTTCTAGCCTTTGGAAGTTGGCTTGCAGTTCAGATGTGATTTTGGCCAGATCTCTGCCAGGTACTGAGATGACGGCATCATCAGCATAGAGCATCATCCGTACCGGGCAGACGGATGGAAGGGAATTAATGAAAAAGCTGAATAGTAGAGGTCCTAGTATCAAGCCTTGAGGGACTCAGAGGCTCACCTCCCTTGGCTCAGGGAGATTACCGCTAATTCTCACGTACTGTGTCCTACGGGAGAGGTAGCTATCAAACCAGACTACAGTGCTAATGGACAGGCCAGTGAATAGTAGACAGTTTAGTAGAAGTTGATGGTGTCAAGTGCCTTAGTGAGGTCTATGAAGATAGACCCCTGCTGTAGCATCATTGTCTATTGCATAAAAGAGCTGAGTACTGTAATCTACCAAGGAATGTTAGGTGGAGTGTTTTTTAGAAATCCATGCTGTTGTGTACATAGGAGATTGTACTTCTCAGGTATTCTGTAAGTTGATCAGAAGCCACTCGTTCCAGGGCTTTGGAATGGGGGAGTAATATTGAAATAGGCCTGCAGTTTGAAAGGTTAATTTTGTCACTACTTTTGAAGACGGGTGACAAGTGCTGCTTTCCATTTATCAAGGAACACTCTCATTCTTAATGAAGCATTGAAGACTTTGGTGAGTGGAACAGCCAGTTCATTTAAAGTGAGGGCTACCCCATCTTCATATCGATTAAGTCACTCCACATCCTAGTCTTTAGGGTCTCAGTAATGGTTATCTTCCTAAAATAGAATGGTGGTATACTGTTGGGTGGTAGGGGTTGACTGTTATAGGAGCTGACCAGGTGTCGGGCGTGTGTAGTCGCTTAGGTAGCACAGTGCTAAAGTCTGTGAAGGCTGAGTTGAATGCATTCACAACATTACTAGGCTCCTGTAGTGTCCCTCTCATTGTTACAATTAGGTCAGGTGCTGCCTTGAGACCCCATCTGTAAGGGATTTCACAGAGTTCCAGAGCTCCTTTCATGACACCAGCACCTGTTTAAGATCTTTATAGTAGGAGGCTTTGGCCAACCTAACGAGTTTCATGCAATTATTTCTGGCTGCCTTGTAAGCAATGAGGTCAGCTTGTTTCCAGCTGCCTTAGCTTTGTGCCATAGGTTGTCTCAGGAGGCAGTATAGCACAATGGTTTAAGGGTCTGAGCTGCAAAACCTGGAGACCTGGGTTTGAATCCTACAGCCCCCAATTGCATACTGTGTGACCCTGAGCAAGTCACTTAATTTCCTTGTGCTCCCAGGTCGCACCTGTAAACAAGCTTCAGCATAGTGTGTTTCTCCTGGTTAAAAAAAAAAAAAAGGTGCATGAGCTCGATGAGATAGCCTGAGAGCTAAGGGTTAACAGTCCCACTTACTTTTTTGGTCTTGAGAGGGGCAACGATATTGCAGGCATTTATGAAGATTATACAGAAGTTATCTAGGGCTTGGTTTCCATCCTTGGCTGTATCAAGTGGAGACCAGTCAGCCAGTCACAAGTACTGTTTGAAAGATTCCAACTGCCCAGTTCTCAGTGAACAATTTCTAGTGACCCGGGGAGGGCGCTTTGTGAACCTATTTGTCCAGGTGCACATAACAGGGTAATGGTCACTGAGGGAGTCTGGTAAGACTGATACTTCACAAATACGATCCAGGCAGGTGGAGTAAAGCCAGTGAATGAGGGTACTTGCGCCTGTCTGATAGTTATGTCTGGTGACTTGGGTTGCCATCTGGTTTCTGTGCCCCGAGTGCACTTTTTCACATTGAAACCCAACTGCCATACCCTTGATCACTCCTTGAGTTTTCTCAGGTCTCTTCTCATCCTTTCACACACACACACGAAATGTCCAGCCTATTGCAGATATTGGTGTCATCTACAGAGGCAGACCTTCTCTTCCAGTTCCTCTGCAGTGTCACCAGGACAGGTCGCAGCAGTAATCCCTGAGTTACCCCACTGGTCACCCTCCCTTTCTCGGAGTGAACTCTGTTTACCACCAGCTTCTGTCGACTATCCCCTAACAAAAATTTCTTACCCAGTTTACCACCTTTGAACCCACTCTAAGCTACTCAGCTTGCTCACTGGTCTCCTATTTGGAACGGTGTTGAAAGCCATACTGAAATCTAGGTAGGCTATGTCAGTATACCGACGCTACTGCAACATTTTTACCTCGCTCAACACTACAGCGACCACTGCGCCAGGTTGCTGTAGTGTCGGCACGGGGCCCCGGCACTGCTTTTGGGGGGTATTTCATCCCCCTCCCTGAAACAACTCAAACTCAGAGTTGATTATTTTAGTAGTGGGGGGCAGAACTCCCTGCATGGAGGGTTCAGAAGACAAAGCCCCCCAAAGAAAACAACATTTTCTGTGACTCCCTTTATGCCAACTGCAAATGCAGTCAACATAAAGGAGTCGCTGTAATGTTGGTTGACAACTAAATTGTTGACCAACTATCATGGATCTGGCTATGTCTGCTGCCTCTACCCTGATCTTATTCCTTTGTCCCCAGTCAAAAAATCTATCCGATTCGTTTGGAGAGCTCTCTGATACCGCCTCTTCCTTTAACAGTGAGAGGGCGTCATGATCCAAGATGACTGCTGCAAGAAGTGAGTGAGAGGAGCCTAGAGCGGATGTGTGATTTTTTTTTTAACTTTTATTTATAGATTTTATGGGCATACAGCACAAACTGTAGACATACATAGTGAAAGGTATGAGGTACGCAGACCCTTACACAGCATGAAGTAAAGATTACTATTAAAAAAACAGTAACAAGGATTGAAATATCCATGCAGCACAGGGGAGCTTCATGACAGTGATAAGTAAAGTCCGAGTGGATTAATACGTAGGTTAATGATACTCTCACCAACTACATTTTTCTTAATAAAATATACACCACCATATTATCCTCCCTGTAACAGAAATATATTTGGTGGGGTCGCTGAAACGCCTAGGAAACAGTGTGGTAAATACCATGAAGAAGTCCTGGTCTCAATTAAGCTGCATTGTGAAACCTGCACAAAGAGGTACAGTATAACACCCACCCTACAGGTTATCAGGACGTAAAGTAATAGACTTTCTTTAAGCTCGCAACCTGAGTAGTGCAGAAGTGCACAAACATTGTTTCCCCACTTCTCCTAAACTAGTACATCGGTAGACACATTCAGTATAGTTGAGTAGCAATTGGTTAAACATACAAACAACAACAACTGGAAGAAGTAAATTATTTGTCTCCCAACATTTTAGTTCTCTGTTCGCTATTTTTAACTGGCAAACTACCCCGTCTGAAGCAGTAGAACATAGGCCTTAACTAACAACCCCCCCTCCCTTGGGGAGAGCCTTCCACAGCACTAAAGTACTGTGAAACAAACTGTTACTTGCAAGTCCCAATTACAATACACTTCAGCCTTCTTTGTCTGAGGTTACTGGAATTGGGTTGGCTTTTTCAGTTAGTTGCCCTGCAAATTCAGCCACCTGTCCTGGGTCCATGAAGATATAGACTTTGCACTCATGGCGAACCTGCAGCCTCGCAGGATATGGCAACTAAGCCATGATTCCATTCCACAAAAGATCCTTTTGTATGATCTGGAGTTCCTTTTTGCGATTTTGAGTCTGTGCTGATAGGTCCGGAAATGGGGCCAGGTGACTACCCTCTCATACTATATTGCCCCTGGCCCTGGCCACTTGCAAAAGAGGTATTGTGCCTCTGAGGATGAAAGTGTGATGATCACCATTAACTGCCTTTGAGAGGTGTCCCACGAGGGCCGGCCTTTGCAGGATGGTGAAAGCCTTAAGTAAAGACACCTCTGAATCAGATGGCAGCAGTTTTAAGTCCGCAAAGATAATTTTTTTAGATTGTTCAACAGATCGACTCATTCTGTGAGCCGCGGCAGAAAAACCCATCACCCGCACATTGGCCTGCCTTTGAGAGTTCTCCAGAGATTCCAATTTACTTTTAATAAAGTGAAAGTCTCGAATGAAGGAAGCAGTGCATTCTGCCTCTTGGGTATTAGCCCCTGACAAATCGTTAATCGCTGTAAGGTGTTCTTTAAGCCTTTTGTTGCTTTCATTAAGCTGGGGCTCCACAGCCACCAGCCGCTTGAGTGTTTCTTCCCCATTCGCTTGAATGTTTGTCAAAATGGCCATAACTTGTGCCACTTTTAACTCTGTAGACGCAGGTCCACCAGATGAACTAGGCCCAGAACCAGTCACAGAGCCTACAGGAGAAAAACTAATCCAGCCCTCGAGGCCCATGTTTTCCGTCTTTCTTGGGTCTCATTCCGTACTGCTGTATTTCAGACATATACTGTAGCAAAAAAAGGGAGCAGTTAAATCAGAAAATATATATTTTAAACAGGCTGTTTGTATTTCTATATCTGGAGCTGTGCTAAGAGACGTCCACTATATTGCTGCTCCACAGCGCCCCCCACCGCAAGATTATTTCTATTTAAATTATCTGTTTTGAGGCTGCACTGCATTGTAATGGGACTGAGAGGAAGGAGAGTGAAATGAGAATGGAAAGCACTGTTCATGATCTGACTAAAGGAAAAGAGCATGTTGAGCTATGCCATAGGATATCCCAAACACTGATAATGCTACTTGTCAGCGCTTGTTTAACTACATCGATTTGGCTTGCCAATTTGAGTTTCTTACCCCATATTTCTCACTTTTCATGATTGATGTCTGCATGTTTTGCCTGCCTTCTTGCTTTGCAGATGTTTTTGATAGTTCCATTTAGTAGAGGTGGCTCTGCCTCGCCACACTTACTCACGGTTGTTTTGCTTCTACAGACTATTGCTGCTTCCATCTGATGCACTCTTTTCGAACAGCTGATGTCGAAGGTGTACCATTGTGTGGTGGAGGTTAGGGAATTAGAGTGTGAGCATGTAAAAAGGCTCCTTCAGGCATCAAGTACTTCCAGTCTGAATCAGTCTGTTTCAGGTGATAAAAATTCAGGTAATGAGTAAAACAAATCTCACAGTATAGTGAGTGTAGCAAATGGGAGCAAGCAGGTACAAAAATATAAAGTTTGGTGTTCTTAAAGGGGAACCTACAGTAAAGCCCGCTGAAGGAGCAGAATTTCAGACTGGTTTGGACATAAACTCTAGGTCTCTCACACAGCGAGAAAGTTGGATCGCTGCTGTGTAGATTTTGCAGCCAAGTGATCTGAAATGCTGTGGAGCAGCGCCACATGGCATAGTTTCTAGAATGCTGCAGGTGCTGCAAGAGAAGTTCCGCTTTGAGGAGAGTTCCGTGGGGGAGGGGCGCAGCCAACAATACTACAGTGGAGGGTCTTCAGACCCGAGTTCAGCCAAAGGTAGTTTTAGTACATTAAACACAGCTGAGCTTGGACAAATAGTTATTTTCAAAACCGAGGGCTGTAAGTTGAAAAACACGGTCCCATAGTGGAGCTGTGACACTGGGCAACATATTGGATGGTGCCAAGCAAACCAGTGCAAACTCCTACTCACTGCGTGATCCCAAGAAACAGGAATTGTGGGCACAACAGAATACAAGTAGAAAACAAGCAGAATGGTGGAGTTCATATGTGCATAGGGCACCGATCTGGGCGCCAGCACCACCGACACCGTCACACAAACATTCAGTGTGAATGAACCTACTGCTTAGTAAAGCAAACACACAGCTGCAGCAGTCACAGCTGGGGAGAGCCTGCAGAGTTTGAATTCACACCCTAGTTTACAAACACCAGCCATCAGGAGATTCAGACACTGAATAATAACCTCTGAGCAAAGTGAGTTAGTACTTCAGGCTGGTGGTATGGCAGATCGTAATCCCTCTTCTAGTAACAAAGTGTATTTACCACAACTATTTACAGTGGAAAAAGAGAAACCTGTCTCATGTATTCCAGCTCCTATTTGGGTTCCTCGCTTTTTAAAAAAAAAAGAATTGCAAGCCATTGTACCTTCAGATGTCCATAAGGGGCCAGGCACTTCCTGCAGCACAGAAATTCTCCTGGAAAGACCCATCCCGGCTTTTTCAGATAATCAAGGCGATCTCAGCAAGATGACGGATGGAAAACATAAACAAGCATTTGTCAATGCTGAATATTGCAAAATCTGTGGTTACTGCATACGACATCTTCCAAGACATTCTGTTAGATGCTCTTAATAAGCGTGCACCAATAGTGAACGTCCGTGTCAGAAATAAATCTTGCCGATGGTTTATGAATGAGCTGAAGGATGCCATGTGGAATAGAGATGTGCTCTGGAAAACTGCCCGTAAGACTAAACTCACGAATTACTGAAATTTATTCAGGAAGGCGAGGAACCTTTGCACCAAGAAGGTTAGAGAAGCAGAGGCTAATTTTTACCGTTCACAACTTGATCTCTCAACTAAGTGCTTCTCCAAATTCTGGAGAACAATCGATATAGAAGGCCATGCCACTAGTAACTCCCTGCCTACTAAAATTTCAATTGGTACTGCCACATTCGCCGATAGACCGACAATCCTTGACTCCTTCAACAATCGCTTTGTCACTGCAGGGTAAGCCTTCGATACCTCCCCGGCCAGTAATCTCTGTGTGCAACTTGGAATTGACTATCAAGGAACCACCTTCTCGAACCTGACTTTCTCACTTCAGCCTACATCTCTGAAAGAAGTTGAAGACTTTTTGCTTAAGTTGGATGTTAGGAAAAGCGCAAAGCTGACCTCATCGACCCATATTTCTTAAAGGTGGGCTACTGTATCTTAGCGGTGCCTATTACACACTTGTTTAACTTATCCCTCTCACAGGGCGACCTTCCTCCCATCTGGAAAACAGCTCATGTTATCCCCTTGTTTAAGTCTGGAGATCCCAGTCACCTTAACAACTACAGGCCAATTTCCCTTCTCACAGTCCTGTCCAAGTTGCTGGAAAAAATTGCAAATACTTAGCTTAGGAATCACCTGGAGTCGGCAAAGCTGCTCAATCCATTACAGTCAGGCTTTACAGCACAACACAGCACAATCTCGGCACTAGACAAGGCAACTAATGATTGGCAGTGTGAGCTGAACAATAAAACTTTGTCTGTGCATTATTTTTGGACCTAAGTAAGGCCTTTGATACTGTTGATCACAGCCTGCTTCTCTCATCCCTCCAGAATATTGGCTTGGATGCTCTATCTCTTAGATGGTTCGATAACTCTCAGGCGTTCACAGTAAAGGCTGATGGCAGAGTCTCGCCACTAAAACCCCTTCTGAGCAGTAGCGGCTGTAGCCACAAATGGTTACCAGGACGCAGCTGGGGCACAACCGATGGCAGCCAAGGCACTGATATATTGTTACTATGGGGGAAGCTTTGCACCATATGGGGCACCAACTGGGGCACAGCATTTTTTTAACGGGGTACGTGCCCTGGCAGGCCCTGGTGTAGAGCCGCTACTGCTTCCGAGGCGTGTAACTCAAGGCTCTATTCTGGGTCCTCTGCTATTCGCCATTTATATTAATAGAATCGATGCCACCATCAAAAAGGCCCAAATACATCTATTTGTAGATGTCACAGTGCTCTATGTCAGTGGACCTTCCCCTGACTCAGTGTGTACAGATCTCCAGAATGAATTCAATCTACTGCAGCTTCAGCTTCTAAACCAGAAATTGCTCCTAAATGCCAAGAAAACAAAAGCATTGTTCTTTTTCGCCTTCCCAACTCACCAAATCTGGCCATGGCTGGGACACTTCCTGATTACCGCCATCCTTGGTGAACAGCTGGAGTATGTTATTAAATTCAAATATCTGGGGGTATGGCTTGATAAGAGACTCTCCTTCCTAGGACATATAGAAGAACTGATGAAGAAACTTAGAGACTTGACTTCTTCTTTAGGATAAAAAACCTCATCTCTATGGATACCAAGATGAGGCTAGTCCAAACACCTTTCTTTGATTATTAGACCAGGCTGACTTCCTTTACAGCCAGGGTCTGCTGTTTACTCAACTGGGCAATCACGGCTACCACAGAGCCCTAAGGTTCATAATGGAACTCCCCTACTCCACTCACCATTGTTCTTTGTATACTGCTGTAGGTTGGTCATCCCTTAGCTTCAGATACAGAGAAATGCCGCAATTTGGACCTACAAAGTCATCTTAAACAAACTGCCCGACTACATCTCTGACTGCTTACCATTATGTTCACTAAGTAAGTATGCCCTGAGAAATGCCTCTTACATTTCGCTGAAGGTATTCAAGGCCAGATCTCGCTTTGGCTGGGCATCTGTTAGTCATGTGCTGCCTCAAATGTGGAATCAGCTGCAAAAAAAACATGAAAAGAAATCACCCCATTAGCTTAGCAGCTTTCAAGACTTTATATTTGCCTCATAACAAGGAATCTTGTGTTTGCTACTCTTGACTCTAGGGTCTCCTATTTCTACGTAATGTATGGAATATCACTTACCAGTGGCTGTTCCTGGTCTTAGGTCTCATCTACCACCTGGCCCCCTTTCTCCCTCCCAATATTCTTTGCATACTTCTCACTACTCAACCCCTGAAATCTGGACCTGGCATTGTATCTGCCATCCCTACCCCTGACCTTGCTGACTGTCTCCTAATTAGTTTATACCACACAACCTTGCACTCTGCGTGTCTCAATCCCTCATCCATTATCCCTTCCTATCTTCGCTCTCCCTCCTCCCTACTTCCTTCTCTTCTCCTACACTTAGTTTATCTTCTGACTATGTCCCCTGGGGATCCGATGGAATACCCTGTGCTTGTCCGTTATCTGTAGCACTGTTTGTTTGTATATCTGCAGCATTGTTTGTTTTGTACATACATATTTTTTAATTTTATTTATCCGCCTCACACACAACCCTGGACTCTCTCAGATGGGGGCACTCAGCTTACCTCCATCCCGCCCCGTCGTATACTCAGTCCTGACTCATGGTCGGCCCAGCTCCTCCATTATCCAGGCATCTGCACCCCGCACTGAGCCATCTTGTGTGGACATCCTTGGACCCAGGGGAGTTCCAAAGTCAGCCAGCACACTTGACTGTTGGGTGTGGGGGGTAACTCCTGGACCCCAATGTCACCTACTAGGGTCGGGTCCATTGTCCTTGTTCCGGTTTCCCTGGGGCCATGGATGTGCAATGGACTCCCGCATGCTGCGGCATGCCCTGCGCATGCCCAGTAGGGACGCCCCTGCCAAGGCGCCAAGCTGCAGCGCTGCAGGCCTTTTCTGCTATAGTGTTCCCAGCCTTCGCTTGAGCCGCCAGAGCACGGCCAAATCAACCCTCCTCAGGAAAGGAGAGCAGTCCAGTGAACGCCGATCCTTTCCCAACCCCGTTAACTCGACACCCCGGGTCGCTCCCCAAACGCGGGCCACGGGCGTGTCACGAGGTGTGGCATCCAGTGCCTCAGTGCCACTGGGCTGGCCTGTTTTGTACATATTGATTTTATAATGTTGTTGTATATTAACCTGCATATATATTTGCATCTGTATTTGCTTATGCCTTTTTGCTGTTTATGTCTCTGTAGTGTAACTGTTGTTTTCAAACTTTTCTTCTTGTACTTGTACACCCCAGGTCCATCTCGAACATGAGCTCTGCTCAACGGTGCTTGCCTGGTTAAATAAAGATTTTGATTGATTGATTGGTTCTTTGGCTCATTGGCATTGGTAGTGCAGGAGTTAGAGAGATGCATGATAGGAATGGCAGTGAAGTATTGAACTAATGCCACCCCCCCCCCACAGAGACTGAAGGGCATTGGGGGTTTGTCTTTGGGTCGTCGGCAATAACGCTTACACCATTCCAACTCACCCCACACTGCACACAGCAACAGGTGTCACGGTGTGCCTTGGGGTCTTTGGGCCCTACGCTCACCCCATTCCATAAGGAAATAAGCTGAGATCAGTGCAGTATACGAGAATGGGTTGAACGTTAGGGCGGAAGACCCCAAGACACATCTCGGTGCCTGTCAGTGGCTACAGGGTGGGGGTGAACTGCCGTGAGCATTATGTCCAACAAACCCAATTCACCCCCCTGACGCCTGTCAGCATCTATAGGGTTGGGCGTTATGATTGGAAACCCTAACATCCCAGGCGTTTGTTGGTATTTTCACTCCAGATTTTCAACATGGGCTTTTTGGAACCCCACCTCATGAACAGTGTCACTGTCATTTTGTTACTCAGTCCTGAAAGGTGATTTCGCACAGCGACTACGCCAGTCGGTGCCACAGGTGAGGAAACACATTTCAGGCAGGATGTGAAAAATGACAGCTATACTGTTCATGAGGAGGTATGAAAAAATGTCAATGTTGAAAATCTGGAGTGAAAATATGAAAAATTGGCGAAGTTAAGAATGTGCATAGAAACTGCACAACATACACCCATAACACAATCATTTTTTTGGAATTTTTCCACCAAATTTTCAACATGGGCATTTTGGGATCTCCCCTCATGAACAGTGACACTGTGATTGTGTTAATCTGTCCCAAAAGTTGATTTCCCATAGCGACCGTGCCATTCTGCGCCACAAGTGCACAGACATGTTTTGGGAAGGATGTGAAAAATGACAGCTGTGCTGTTCATAAGGAGGTGTGGAAAAAATGGCAGTGTTGAAAATTTGGACTGAAAATATTAAAAACTGCTTGTAACTCTGTCATTGTTTGAAATGTTTTCACCAAATGTGTAACATGGGCTGTTTGGAGCCTCCACTCATGAACAGTGGCACTGTCATTTCGTACACCCGGTCTAAAAGTGATTCGCTGGTGACCAGGAATCACCTTTCGGAATGAGAAACTAAATGACAGTGCCAGTATTCATGAGGTGGGGTCCCCAGAACCCCATGTTGAAAATTAGGGCCAAAATTCCAAAAATGGCTGAGATGTTAAACTAAGTTGAACCCCCCCCCCCATTTACTCCCATTGTATGGCTTACCTTAGGTTCTTCATTTTGCGGTTCAGCTTTGCAGAGTGCAGACGTTTCCCGGTCCATAGAAGATGACAGCACCTGATCTCTGGAGGTAAGTATGGGATGAGGGGAGTGCAGGGAGGTGGGTGCGCAGAGGGAGGGTTGGCATGGGGGAGGGGGACAGCGACACAATGATGGCCCATTTCATTTTTTACAGGTACAAAAAAAACTACGAAGGACAGTTTTCTTCTGTCATAGAAATATAGAAGTTGATGGCTGATAAGGACCGCAAGGCCCATCTAGTCTGCCCGTTTCTTTTTCTGCCTTATAAATGTGCCATAGGCCTTTACTATGTCAGTGGCCTATCTATTCATACTCATCTGTATTGCTCCCTTATGCCTATCCCATGCCTGTTTGAAGCCCTGCACTGCATTTGTATCCACATCTGCTACTTCCTGAGGTAGGCCATTCCATGCATCCACCACCCTTTCTGTGAAAAAGAACTTCCTCACATTACTCCTTAATCGGCCTCCCTCTAATCTCATGCTGTGTCCTCTTGTCCTGCTATTTTTCTTATATTGAAACATGTTAGAGTCTTTCACCTTGTTAATGCCCTTAAGGTGTTTGAATGTTTCAACCATATCACCTCTCTTCCTCCTTTGCTCTAGGGTATACATATTGAGCTCCGTTAATCTGTCCTCATATGTTTTCTGATACAGTCCCTGCACCATTTTGATTGCCCTTCTCTGGACTGCCTCCATTTTGTTAATGTCCTTGTGAAGGTATGGCTTCCAGTACTGCACGCAGTACTCCAGATGGGGCCTAACCATTGTCTTGTAAAGAGGGATTATTACCTCCTCTTCTGACTTGTGATACCCCTACTAATACACCCCAACATCCCCCTAGCCTTACCTACTGCTTTAGTGGTCTGCTTGGATGATTTCAGGTCATCTGTGATGATGATGCCCAAGTCTCTTTCTTTTCTTGTGACTGCCAGCAACTCCCCTCCCAACCTATAGGTGACTTCAGGGTTTCTCTTCCCTATGTGCATGATCTTGCACTTCTTTACGTTAAACCCCAGTTGCCACTCTTCTGACCATTTTGCCAGTTTATCCAGATCTCTTCTCATTCTGCCCACCCCATCTGGATCATCTACTCTGTTGCAGATCTTGGTGTCATCTGCAAACAGACAAACCTTACCCTCCAGTCCATCTGCAATGTCACTGATGAAGATATTGAAGAGGACTGGCTCAGAACTGATCCCTGAGGTACCCTACTTGTGACTTGCATCTCTTCTGACTGAATGCCGTTTACCACCACTCTCTGTTTTCTGCCCATCAACCAGTTTGCCACCCAGTTGACCAACTTCAGACCCACCCCGAGCCTACTCAGTTTGTTAATCAATCTTCTGTGTGGAACAGTATTCAAAGCTTTGTTGAAGTCAAGGTAGGTGACATCAACTGCTCCCCCTTGGTCCACCACTCTTGTTACCCAGTCAAAGAAATCTATAAGATTAGTTTGACAGGACCTGTTGTAAATCCATGCTGTCTTGGATCCTGTGCTCCTATGGATTCCAGGTGATGCACTATCCTTTCCTTAGGGAGTGCCTTCATAATCTTGCCCGCTACTGAGGTAAGACTGACTGGTCTGTAGTTCCTGCTCCTCCTGCTGCCACTCTTGTGGGCGGGATACATGAGCCCTTCTCAGTCTTCTGGGACTCTCCTGTGCTCAGAGACTCACTAAACAGTTCTGATAATGGCTCTGCTAGTTCCACCCTTAGCTCCTTTAGTACCCTGGGATGTATGCCATCAGGTCCTATTGCCTTGTCCACCCTGAGCTTATCGAGCTCTTGAAGGACTCTTTCTTTTGTGAAGGGATTAGTGCACACCTCCCCCCTCCATGTCCATGGTGCTGAGCTGTGGGCCCTGCCCCACCTTCTCCTCAGTAAATACTGAGCAGAAGTATCTATTTAGGATAGATGCCTTTCCATGGTCCTCGTCCTCACACTCACCCTTATCCTCTTTGATCTTAGCAATATCCCCTCTGGACTTTCTCCTTTCACTAATGTATCGACAGAAAGTCTTGTCCCCTTATTTTACTGTTTGTGCTAGTGTTTCCTCAGTTTGGTACTTTGCCTGCCTTACTGCCTTCCCTGCTTCCCTTAGGGAAGTTTGGTGTGCCTCCCTATCTTTGTCCTGCTGCATTCCCTTATACTTCCTGAAGGCCAGCCTTTTGGCTCTGACCTTTTCTGCTACTGTTTTTGAGAACTAAAAGTGGTTTGCTTCTTCTTTTTCTTTTTAAACTTTGTATTTATTAGTTTCATAGTAAACACACAGTTTTTCCCTGATGCAGTACATAAGGATATGTAGAATAACCACACGAGGGCACCACCCCTCTTAATACAAGCAGTTAAAATAATTCAGCTGACATCCATAAGATACAGCATTGGGGAACCCAGAAAACAATATTTTCTGACTTTTAAATTCCAAAATAAGCTGTGTATTTTAAGCCCATGAGCTGCATTCTGTGTAACACATTGCAACTAAAATAAGTCCCGAGTTCCTCTTCCCACTAAGGAAAGATATAAAATTGCATGCTAAACCTTTAGAAAGGTACCAAAAGATACTATGCGAATGGGATCATGTTTAGAAACAGTGTGGAAAATCCACTTATACAATGTTGTTCCATACCTGCATTTGAGATCTCAACATTGCAATCAGCAATAAAATAAACAAGCACTGCAAAAAATCTACTCCAGATTTAGGAGATTTTTAAGAAATTACCCCTATGAGTTCCCCAAAACTGCTGTTTTTTTCCCAAACCAGAACTAGATAAAGAGAAACATGTCCAAACAAAAGTGGAGCTAGACATAGAATATTGTAATTACAAAATATCTGTAAGAGTCTCTCACTAGGTCTCTGCTCCATCCTCATTCTCCGATGCAGATTCAGAGGGTTCTTGTCTCCTTCTAGAAGGCTGGGCATGTTTTGAGCCCATTTTAGTCCTCCAAAACTTCCAAAAATAAATATACTCTCTGTTTGTGCACCAGCCTGAGTCTGGCTGGAAGCAGCATGTTGTGCACAATACCAGCTTCACTTTATTAACGCCTCCTAATGCCATAAAAGCGCTCTTTTTCTGACGGGTCGATAGCTGAGATCAGAGAAGAGGGAGCTTCATTGTCCATCTTGTAAGAGGGTACGTTTTTGTCTGGCCATAGTTAGTATCAGGTCTCTAGTCCCCATATTATCCAACATGATGACTATCACCCTGGGTGCATCAGTTACGTTGAGCCTACTCCTGGAGTCCACCCTGTAGGCCTTCTGAATAGTCCAGACCCTGTCATTTAAAGGCTGACCAAGGTGTTGTTTGAGCCATTCTCTAAGAAAGAGAATTAGGTGATTCCCCTCCACTCCTCCTGGCATCCCAATAATCCGAAGGTTGGCTGCTCAGCTAGATTTTCTAAATTTTCTAATTGGGACCGAAGTGTGCTCTCTTTACTAATGTCACTGTGGTTCTCAATGCTGATTCCAATTGTTTTTAGCCTTGTAGACCCCTATTTTGTAGATCCGGCTTCTGTCTCCAATACATTGACCCTGCTTGTCAGGGCATCGGGCTATTGGACAGTCCAGCCATGGATGCCAACATCCTGTTCATTTTATGCCCTAACATCTGCAGGATCTCCTCTCCGCTACTACCTGGCTCAAGAAGAATGCGCCTTGCACCAACTGCCTTGCTGGTTGAGCTGAAGAGCTTTTGGTTTTGCACCATCTCCCAGGTGTTTGTCCTTTTGAGATTCCTATTTTTACTCCAACGAAGTTCCGAAGCCCCAAAATGTAGGTCGGGGGTATAGTCTTGCAGTTGCTACAGGCAGAAAACAACTTTATAGTATGTTATGCTTAGGATTTTCAAATCCCTGTGGCCATATTGCTCAAGCTCCACAGCCCTCTTCTTTTGCACTTCCCTTTCTCTCTAACACAAATGTTGCTTCAAGTACTGCATCCTTAATGCTTGCCCACCTTGCCAGTATCCCCTCACCTGTATTTCTACTTGCCAGTGCTAGCTTAACTCTGTTGGCCATCTTATCAAAGTTGGCTTCTCTGAAGTCCCATATTTTTGCCTTGGAATGGGATGATATAGTTCTAGTGGCCAAACTGAACCATACCATGTGATGGTCACTGGCCCCCAGGTGACTTTCTACCGGGAGATCTGTGATCCTTTCTCTGTTAGTCAGTACTAGGATAGCCCTGTCTCTTGTGGGTAGTTGTACCAGTTGTTTGAGGCCCTCCCCAAGCAGGAAATCCACTATGTGTCTAGTTCTGGCAGATGTTCCTGCTGCTTTCACAGGGACATTTTCTTTATTAATGTGGGCACACTGGAGTGGGCTCCCAGTGTGCCACAGTAGTGGGGATTGGCCACCTGATGTCGGCAATTCATGTAGAGTGGTGTGAGGGGCCCATCTGACACTGGGAGTGGGCATCCCGTTGTCGGAAGAAAACCAAAAAAAATTTGTCACACTGGAATGGGCTCCCAGTGTGCCACATTAATAGGGGGGGAATACATGCCGACATGGGGACTGAGCACCCTGATGTCAGTTTTTTGGGATGTGCAGTGGGCGGCAGGAGCTGCCATGTTTCGGCACACTGGGGTGGGCTTCCAGTGTGCCACATTTAATGGGAGGGGAATACATGCTGACACAGGGATTGGGCACCCCTGATGTCAACTTTGCGGGACTTTGTGGTGGGCGGTGGGAGCTGCCATTGTGGAAAGCCACTTTGCAGGTACAGTATTCATAGGAAAGCTGTTTTTAGTTCTGGCTCTCACCCCCGCAAGGCTTACCCCTAGTTTAGTTTTTTTACATGAAGGCCGGATTTTCTCTGCTGTAAAGTACTTTATTTAAAAGGAAAAGTCCTTCACTTGGAAGGATGGCAGATGCGGGGGTTCCATTAACTGTAAAGGTGTGACACTGCACCACTCGCTCAGTGCAAATGTGTGCAGCTGCTTTGCAGTAAATAGAGCCCCCTCCCCTGTGTCCATCATACTCCGGCAGCAGACTTTTCCTTTTTGAAATAAAGTACTTTGTGACATGAGATAAATGCCCCTTTTTGTGTAAAAAGCTAAACAAGGGGCTTGCCTGGTGGCACTGAGGGTTGAGGCACTGGATGCCACACCTCACACTACACTGGTGACCCGGGTTCAGGAACAGACTTGGGACACCTGGGGTTGGCAGGGGAGAGGAAGGGTTGAGCATCCCATGACTGCTCTCCTTCCTCTAGGGAGGGTTGGGGCACTGCAGCGCACTACAGCGACAGCTGGCAGAGGCCAGCGGCACAGCAGCGAGCAGCACAATGGGGGAGAGCGTGGCGGGTGTCGGTATGTTGTGCCTGGATGCCATTGCACATCTGGCTCTCAGGGAGAAAAAACAGGTGGAAAATAGCAGAGTGGCTGCTGATGGCTGCACCCAGTGCCCCCCAGTACCCGAGAGGATCCTGTTACAGGGTAGCATGAGCGATTAAAGGCCGGGCATGTGGGGGTGCCAGACTGGGTCCGGGGGCGGGTGTGGGTGTCGGTGGCCGGGGGATCATGAGGGATCTGCTCCACTGGCAGAGAAAATAGAGATGATATATATATATATATATATATAAAAGCTTAACCAGGGGTAAGCCTTGTGGGGGCGGGAGCCAGAATTGAAGACCGCTTTCCTTTTGAAATGTTTCACCAGGACAGGCACACTGAGCAAACATGTTGCTGGTAACTCCGGCTATACGCATTACTGTGCACTGTAATGCACATGGCTGGAGTCTTGTCATCTGCTGCTGCAATAATGAAACTGCATTTCATTGCAGCAGCAGATTTCTTTCAATGTTTTGGCGCTCTTGGAAGTTTTCTGTCATCACCAGCATGCTCACTGATTGGCAGCCGAGGGACACACCCACTAAAGCATCCCCTGCATTGGCCACAACACTGACACACATCTGAAATGTGCTACTACCACAAGATGTTGCTTGTGCGTGCACGCAAGCCAACATAAAAAAACAAGTCAGAACCTAAATCGGCTATTCAAGTCCTGAAAGAGAGTGAAGCAAATGATGTTGTTTTGAATGATGCATCTCCACCTCACAGAGCTTCAGATTCGGACTTAATGGCTGAGATGAAAGTCGGGTTTGCCCAGATAAATAGCTCTTTGAGCTCTTTTACAGAGGCTTTCAATATGCTGACTGGTAAAATGGAGGCTGTATCTCTGCATATTGAAACCGCTGATAACAGAGTTAGCCATCAAGAAGATAAACTAAATGCATTAATAACAATGATGGAAAAACAGCAAAAGAACTGGAATAACATAAAGCAAACTAGAAGACCTAAAGACGCATAACAGGAAGGGCAATTTAAAACTGCAGGAATTCCAGAGGGAATAGAGGAGGATGACCTCCGATTCTTTGAGAAACTGTTACTGAAGCGGTGAGCTCAACTGCTGAGACAAGAAAACTGAACTAGATCTAAGCCCACCGAACAGCCTTGAATCCAGACTATTCAAGAAAAAAAGCAGCACACTTCTACGCGGTGGGTGCTCCTACAGAGGCTGCAAGCCTGCAATTCAACAGAAATCCAAGAAGTACGAGCACACCATGATTGTTCAGCTAAATTAGCTTATTTTTAACTGCCAAAGTGTTCACAGCTATGGGTGCATGTATGGCCCCATCTTAAGCAAACCTATTTTTAGGTAAATGGGAAGAAATTACAGTCTTACAGAGTATAAACCCTTACCTAGAGAACGTAGTATTATGGACACGTCTTATTGATGACATTCTAGTAGTGTGGAAGGGGGAGAAGCAAAAGGCAGAACAGTTTGTAGGATGGCTAAATAATAGTATTAATATGAAGTTTACATTTAAAACAGATTTTGAAAATATAGACTTCATAGATCTGACCCTACATAAACCTCTACAGCCTGAAAATTTTGTCATTACAAAAAATCATAGAAAACCAACAGCTACTAATACATTACTCAGAGCTGATAGTGCACATCCAAAGAGTTTAAAAGATTCTATTCCCTACGGACAATTCATGCGTTTACACAGGAATTGCTCTGATGATTTGAATTTCTGGACAGAAGCAGAAGAATTAAGAAAAGATTTTTGGAAAGAGGTTATAACAATGATCTTCTTATTCAAGCACTGAACAAATCATTTAACAGAAGGAGGGAGGAACTGTTAGAAGAAAAAAAGAAGGAACTAGCAAATACCAATGCACCTATAACATTTGTAACTGAATACAATAACTGGTCTGGGCAGATAGGGAATATTGTATATAAGAACTGGCACATACTACATTCTGATGGAAATCTAAAAGATGTGGTGGGAAAAAAAACGCGAATTGCTTTTTCAAGAGGACAAAATTTAAAAAATAAGATAATCATGAGCAGACTAACTAAACCTGAAAAAAGTACATGGATAGGAACAAAACCACAAGGACATTTTAAGTGCCAAAGATGCAATATTTGCTGCTACTGCAATATAGGATTTGAATTTATACACCCAACAAATAGAGAAAAATACACAATGAAGGAATGCATCAATTGTGATACTACATTTGTAGTTTATGCCATATGGTGTGGGTGTAATCGGTTATATATAGGACGTACAACAAGGGCCCTTAAACAGAGAATCTAAGAACATGTTAGAAACATTATGAATAGAAAAACAGACACTCCTGTAAGTTTGCATTTTGCACAAAAACATAATTCAGATCCAAAAAGTTTTAGATTTATGGGAATAGATTGGCAACAACCTCTTAAATATGGTGGTGATAGAACTAATGAACTACTGAAAAAGGAGAGTAGGTGGATTTTCAGATTGAGGACTGTGAAACCAGATGGGCTAAATGACCAATGGGATTTGAAGCCCTTTCTAAAAGAAAAGAAATATTAGGAAAAACATGCTTCGTATGAATCAACCTTCTAAATAGAATGTTTCATTAATCAATTTATATCTTTCTATTTCTTGCAGATCACCTGGTGAATGAATGTCTGTGGATCCCCAGCCTAAAAAATGGTTCCTTCTACCACATTGAGGATGTAAGTAGACTTAGGGTGATCACGTCTTGATGTCTTCCCGGTTCTTCCTAGCTCTCTCCTTCTCTCTATATAGGATATGCATTCTAATTCCCTCAAAGTCCCTGAAGCACCACTATTCCATTCTCTCCCCCTTCCCCTCTCCTCCCCACCTCTTTTATACCCATTGGTCCCTTCTTCTTTTCCCCTTCTTCTCTTTCCTTTCTTTCTTCCCCGCCTTTTTTCCTCCCCCATGAGAATGAGAAGAAATGTATATGTGATATGATATATTAGGAATGTGATGAGTTAAAATGGATTTCTATATCTATATATATATAAATTTTTTTTTGTGTTAACATGTTTAAACTGGGAAAATAGTGGTGTATGTATATATGTTTAAAAGCTTAATGTCACTTTCTGATGGCGTCAGAGATTGTTTAAAATGCTTGTTTTTCATACATAGCCAAACCCCCTTGAAGGCTATTCAGCCGAAGTGCTGGGTTCCTGGCCGTGAACACTTTGGCAATAAAAATAAGCTAATTTAGCTGAACAATCATGGTGTGCTCATACTTCTTGGATTTCTGATGAACTCAGACTATAAAGGGAAGCTACCAAGATTCATATATCAAGCTCCACCATTTTCAGGACAGAGAACAAATCCAGAGAAAGATAAGTCTGAGAGAGGTTATGTTAGAGGTCTGGCACTACAGGTTTATCCAGATTTTGGTCCAGAGTTCCTTTTTATAAAGGAAAGCCTTTTCTTCTGTGTTAGATCTGTTGAAAGAACAACAACGCAAATTCTCACTTCTACCTCCAGCCACATTACGAGTCTTCTTTAAGCTCTACACACATATTTTTCTCACCTCGAGAAGCTGATGAAACACAGACAAGAGTGTGGTATCGTCGGAAACAACCCACGCAAGACAAAGGGAAGAACACCCACTTAGGAGAAGAATAGGATGGATAAACATCAGGAACCTTATTCCTCGAAAAATTTGAGGGAACTGTCATGTAATCATCAGGAACTCGCAGTAATACATGCTTATCTAACTGAGCATGGCTTAGCTATTGAAAAAGAGTGACATCTCATCAAGTTCAGAAAATGCAGAATACCTAAGAAATGAATGGAGAAGCTGGCCTAGTGGTGCTGAGTGTTAAGGCGCTGGACACCACACCTCAAGCCTCACCGGCAATCCATGTTCTGGAGTGAGCTCAGGCCACCGAGGGCTGGCTGGGGGAGAGCTGGATGAGCAGCTGACAGGCAGCTCTTCTCTCCCGGGGAGGAAGACAACTTCTCTTAGACTCTTGGCTGCCACCAAGTGGAGGCTTGGTGGCAGTTTCAAGCCATGCTGGAGAAGTGGTGTTAGGCCGGGTGGGGGGATGGGGTCGTCACCAGGTTCTTGGTGTGTGCATGCCTCCATGCACACACATACTCACAGTTGCCTGAGGCCCCAGGATAGAAAGGGAGAAAAAAAATGGAGGAAAAAAGGTAGGGCATGCTTCAGGCTAGATGAAGCCCTGAGGGGGCTGAGTTGAGCTCTCCACGGAGAGCCATTGCAGCCTCCAGAACCCCCAAGGAGGAGCATAAACAAGTAATAATCACAAAAAAGAAAAGGATGGAGGAACAGTAAATGGTTCAGGAACAGGATAACAAAGCATGGTTCTGTAAGTAAGCAATAAGACACGACAGGGGGTGTGTGTTAGACAGTTCTAACACTCGACCAGGGACGTAGTAAGGCACAGGGCCACACGGCAAGTGCCTCCAGTCCATGGCCACGTGTTAGAACTGTCTAACACACATCCCTGGAGTGTCTTATTGCACTTATAAAATGGGGCAGTGCATTTTACATGTATATACATCTATTAATTTTACATAATATAGACCCTCTGCCTGCATAACCTTGCTGCATTTTTTTAAAACGTGAGACATTTGTCCTACTGTGGCCTCCATAGCTGTGGTTGCATTGAGTCCATTGCAGTAGTCTTGCCCACCCCCCTATATAGAAACACACCAGAAAGTAACTTGTTTGTACGTCTCCCTGCTTTGCAACTGTCATGTATGTGACATTCTCGGACATCCATCTAATAGAGGAGGTGTACAAGTAAGCAGGATGCCATTGGAAATGGGGGAGGATGAACCATTTTTACTATAGCTCCTGGGCATGGCTCCTGATGGTTTAGCCGTGGTTAGTTTGTGTGGAGGGCATGGAGATGAGCACTCATTCATGCAGGAGCTCCTTTATCACTGCAGCAGTTAAACAAAAATGGAAGGAGCTGGCCCAGTGGCACTGGAGGTTGAGGTACTGGTTGCTACACCTCACGGCATGCCGGCAACCTGGGTTTAGGAATGAGCCTTGGCCACCTGGAATCGGCAGGAGGGAGAGAGGATTGAGCATCTGGAGGACTGCTGTCATCTCTTGCAGGGGGAGGACTTGTCAGCCTGCTCGTTGACTGCCCTCTGGTGGTTGCTGGAGGGCAGTACGGATCAGGAGACTAGATCCGATGTCCTTACATCAGTAGGGGAGGCAGGATGGGAAAAATGGAGGAAAAACAAGTCTGGCAGGATGATGATCTGCCACTCCTGGGGGCTGTCCCCGGATTTTGGATTAGGTCTCCAGGGGGAGGGAGAAGTCAGCAACCTCCTTCCTGGCCCCACCACAGGGGGCAATCTGCAGGGAATTACCGGGGAGCGGCGAGAGCGGGAGTAGGGTTACCACTTGTCCTGATTTTCGCAGGACAGTCCTGATTTGGGCAGCCATGTCCTGCAAAAAAAATGAAAAAATACTACATGTCCTGACCTTTTAGCAGAAAAAATATTTTCTAACTTTCCTCAAAATGTTGCAGAAAACAATAATACCTTAACTAAAATATCTGAAAGGAATAAGAAACAATAGAAACAACTAAAAAACTACAATACTTAGTCTTGATTCTGATTATTTACAGAAAAGAAGTCTGCTGCACTGGCCGAGGTCGTAGTTTGTCCTGCAAAAATCATGTTTCAGTAAGAAATGTCCGATACTGGGCTTCTGAAAAGGTGGTAACCCTATGCGGGAGCGGCGGACCCAGAGAGAGTCTCTCAATCAGGAGGGCTGCAGCCGCCTGTCAGGGCTCTGAAGGATGAAAACCTGTATGAAAAAAAAATGGAGGGAAAGAGCAGTCGGCATCTGGAGAGGTGCGAGTGACCTGTACAGTTTGTCACTTCTGGTGTGAGCTTCTTTACGATGGCTGTAGTTTAGAAAATGGGGGAGTTTCTGGGCAAAAAAGAGCAACAACCGATATCGGGAGAACGACCTGTACAGTGATCAGTACTGCAGTGTGTGTTTAAGGTGTGTGAACACTCATTCGCAGGGCTGTGCCAACAGCTGTAAGGGCCCCCCCTGCAAAATATTTTGTGGGGCCCACCTCCCCACCAATAAATGTAAAATGAACATTAGTGCATATGAAATTTTTATAGCATAAGTTTTTTTTTTTTGTATCAGTCCTGCTTGAGCATACATAGTTTGTCCATGCTGCCCCCTCGCCCCTTTGCTGGCACAATGATCAAAGAAATGAACAATGTAATTTGTTCCTGTTCCTCTCTGGGGACACCAGCACCAAGATTAGATTTTGTTTTTGATTTTTGATTTTTTTGTTCTGGGGTCCCCTCCATTCTTGGCCCCTCCCGCCCACTGCCCCCTATGGCCCTGCAGACACTATGGGCAAAGCCCCAGCCTACCCCCTGGGTCAGGGCCACAGGAGTGGGACCTGTCCCTCCCCCCCGGTGAACATCGGAGGCAGTGGACAGCGGGACAGAGCGGGTCATCATGCTGGGGGGCTGGCTTTTTTTTTCTCAATTCTTGATCCCTGGGGGAGGGAATGTGCAGTGATGGCCAGCGTCTGCCTCACCCCCCCAACACAATGGCATCAGTCATGGCAGTACCCCCTGCCTTCGCCAGGGGTCCAGAAAGCACCAGACACTCTTCCTGTCCATCCAGAGAAGGACAGCAGTCCCTAGAATGCTTGATCCTTCTCTTCCCTGTTGGCCCTCTGACTCCCATGTCCATTCCCAAACCCTGGTCATTGGCATTGCAAGCAGAAATCCAAACACTGCGCCAGTGGGCTGGCCACAAGTTTAGAAGTTTTGAGTAATGGGCCCAATTGCTGCTTTGTTCTGTACTCCCCCGACACCACTGCTGACAACCCCACTTTAAATGAATAAGCAATTTCCAAAGAGAAACTTGCAGGTTTGTCTGAGAAAAGGTTTTCTTAATGCTGACCTCTGAGGCAGTGGGACCCCTAACAGTGTGGGCCCTACTGCTGTTGCACCTCGGCGGTTACAGTCCTGCTCATTCGGTCGGATGTTTTAATTAGAAAAAGATGGAGAAGTTTAAGGCATAGAAGAGCAGCAGTCTGTATCAGGAGAGTGACCAGTACATTTTGAATGAGGGCATGCTATGGGAGGTTGTTTTTTCCAAATTGTACACAGACCTGGTTAGTGGAGCAGGATTGTGGGTAGGGATGTGTATGTACTAAACAAGCTCAGTGACTTTCAATATTTATTTTAAAAAAATGTGCCAGGATAGCCTGTGTTAGGTGCCTGTAGACTTAGGGAGTTAGTGGGGTGGCTAGCTGGAAGTGAGGTTAGCGGGGGGGGGGCGCAGCCTGTTAGCCAATGAGAGAGGCTTTGTTTTACATTAATATAAATGTTTTGGTTCTTAAACTGTGTGTAATGCCAACAGTGAAAGTTTTAAAGAGGAACTATTGAGATCGTCTTTCTCTCTCAGTGGCTACTCTGGGGGGAAAATGGTGTCTGTTTCATTTGTGTAAGTTAACTGCACCAGGATTTTGAGTATGTACTGCACCCAGGTTGGCAGGACTAGTTTTAGCGGTGCAGTAAACACTTCTAATGCACAGTTAACAACCAATCAGATTGCCCAAAATCCTTTCCTCCATTTTATAAAGAAGAACCAAGGCTTATAAACCCAAGATTTAAGACATTCAAATATTGAGTTTAAAGGAGAAAACAAATGCTTTTTCAAGCATAAGAGAGAGAGAGAGAAAAAATGTTTCTCCTCTTCCTCTTGGTAAAGAATTGGGTTTATATAGAAACTTAGTTATTATGAGCTACCTCTTCTTTCTTCATCTGTACACTCCTGTCATCTCAGCTTATCTGGGGTCATCTTCACTCACGTCTATTAGGCACCTTCTTCTTGGTAGCTGCTCAGTTATCTTTGCAAGGAATGGGATGGGTTGCTCCGTCTACCAGGTCAGCATTCAGTGTTCCCAGCAGTTCAGTTTCAAGAGGGATTGAAGGGAGAGAAGGGGATCTGTTTAGGTGACGGAATGAAAAAGGCACTATAAATTGGAGGTGTCAGCTTCAATTCTTTTTATTTATTTACTTATTCACTCACTTGGTTTCATTTTTTTTTTTTTTAAAGGGTTCAGTATTGTTATCCAACTGCCTCATTATTGTACCAAACAGCCATTAGAGGTAAAAGGTGCAACCAGGATTTATCTGGCTTTTATGTTAGTTTTTTACATTATTGTTTTATACACTCTCTACTAACATCTAGACACAAACAAGCATTTTTCAATGCCGAACGTTTGATGCTTGGCAAACAATTTGCTGACCCCGCAGTTTGAAGATACTTGTTTTACAGAGTGATTCAGTGAGCATTGAGCTGGGGGGCGGGGACTTGGCCAGTGAGGTTTTTTCAATGTGTGTAGCAGGAGCAGGGGAACTGGCCCGGTGCCGGCTGCAGCTCCTAACTTTGTATTAAGTAATCCACTTTTACTGAACAAAAAAAGAAACAATATAAACCATTTCTCAGGGGGTGTCTAAAGTAGAGTATTACACCCGTTAAAGTGAACCCACCAAAAATAGTGTAAAATAGAGGGACTTACCTTCCATAGGGTCCAGGGTAGGAGTCCAAAGAGGTGATGACAATATACCTGTAAATTAAAGATTAAAAAGGGGTCACAAAGGATCCACGGTTCTTTGGGGATCCAGCAGGGCATAAGGGACAAGACAGAAATAAAGTTATACTTATCTGATAAGGTAGAAGCCCTCGTCCTGTCAGACCTGTTGAAATAAAAAGAGAAAATAGGTTAGGTAGAAGGAAACAATAAAAGAGAAGGAGCAGAGGAATGGAAGTGTGGTTTTGGAAGGGAGTGCCACTAAAACACTCTTTGCCCATAGTGGTAGTCAAGTGGCCAGTAATTTATGTGGTAGCCCAGGTGGGCTACTGAAGGTTAGTGGGGGGATGGTAGCCCTTTTGTTAAAAATAAAGTAGTCATTGGTGGTCAGTGAGGCCAGAAAGTAGCTAGGGGGGCCACAATGTTAATAATAGCCCTGGTGGTGTAGTGAGCTAGCTCCCGAGGTTTGGCCAGTAATTTATGTGGTACCCAGATGGGCTAGTGAAGGCTAGTGGGGGGGGGTCTATAAGCCCTTTTGTTAAAAATAAAGTCATTGGTGTCAGAAGGGCTAGAAAGTACCCAGGGTGGTGTAGTGGGCTAGCTCCCGAGGTGGCTAGGTCTGCGTTGTTTTTATAACTATTTAAACCCTTTCCTGTGGTGTAATTGGGGCTTCCTGATCCCTGAGAGTTGCTGGGGCAGCTGTGATTGGTGGCAATAAGGAGGAGAGCAAGTGAGGCAGCAGTGCAGCCAGTCGATAGCAGAACCGCACTACAGTGAAAGTGCCTGCGGTTGCTCCAAACACCCAACCCTCATGGAACTTAGGCTGCGGCCTACTCCATATGACTGGAAGACAGGGGAGGAAAAGAAGCCAGTGAGAGGTGGAGGAGGCAGGAAGGAAAACACTTCCTCCCACCTTCCCGTAGGCAGCTCCAGCAGCAGTTATTTTAAATTATTTAAGCCCTACTGGGCTCTTTTTGTAAAGAAGACAGCCAGGGGGTTGAGAAGCAGCAAGGAGCTGCCTTTATATGGAGCTGCACCTGTGACATTAGTGAAAGACCAGAGTGGAGCAAATGCAAAGCCTTGGGGAGTTGAAGAGAGAGACAGAGCGGCAAGTGCTGCAAACAGAAAATCTCAGCATGACATGTGTTAAGTGTGTGGGAGGGGGGAGGTGTCAGAGGACTGAAGACAGGGAACTGTGTGGCAGAAAAAAGGTGGTAACCTTAACTCCAGCAATGCACATTACTGTTTGCTGTAATGCACATGCCCAGAGTTCATGCTACAGAAAGATATGAAGTGCTCTCATTGCAGTGGTTCATTTATTTCAAGTCCAGCACATACCACATCACCAAAACTGAACTACTGTCATGACCAGAGTGGCTAGTTATTCGTGTACACTGCCAAACCCATTGCAATTTCATCTATAATTGGCTTGGCAGTGACATACCTCTCAAATGTCATATTAGTCCCAAAATGTGTGAGAGGCCTTTCCGCACCATGCAATTCTGCTTAAAGTTGGACCAGCATAACATTCTGTGGTGATTTGCATATGCAGCCCATGATGCTTTGCATTGTGGGGGCATGTGTGATTTTGTATTTGGTGCATGAGCACATCAAACAAAGTCTCATCCTATTCATATATAGCACAGCTGTCAAACTGTGACACTCCTGAAACTCCTTCCCCACCCCCAACCCAAAACCAGTCCCACTCCATCCATATACTGCAGGGCTGACAAACTGCAACAGCAACACACACCTCTCCCATACAGGCACATCCATTTGTTTTGTCTACTGCACCATGCAGGCAGGGAGACACTCTCCCAATAAAAAAAGGTTTGTCCAGAATTGGATTGTAAACAGGCCTTCTGTGGTCATTTACTGTTTGCAAACTGCAGAAAGACAGTAGCCCTCCCACTCAACCCCCTAAAAAAAAAGAAAGAATTAAAAACATATATTTAGGTATGACAACACCTGACACAAAGAGGCACTGGAAAAGAAAAACACCAGGAGATACACAATGGAGCACCGGAACCCAGTGGGGAAAACATTGAGTAGAATCACGGGCAGTGACTTAGAAGGGGAGTTACCAGGTTGCACTGGGGTACCAGAACTAGGGGAGAATCGGCCTACAGGGAGGGACTCAGTGCAACACAGAGTAGTGTGCGGGTGACCCAAAGGGGCGCCGAGCCCAATAAGGAGCTGCAGAGAGACACAGAGGCACTGAGTGGACAAAATGAATAAAGAGACTTCCTGACTCTTGTCTGGGTCCGTCCTGTACAGCTGCAGGAATAGCCCAGCCCCCACCACCACCTGGTGACTAAACCCATCGCCAAGTAACAGGAAAACCGCTTGATGCCGGTGCAACTGGAGACAACAATAACATCCCCACCTCCTGCGGGACTGACTGTACCACCGCCATCACTACTCACCAGCCTGCTGCAGGTGTTGTTCTGTCCCCTCAACTCACACTACCAAAACTAATGGCTGTGCACCGTTCACCCTCAATCTAAATTTCGGCAAAAAGCCTCACTGGTCCCAGCATCATGGCAGTCCTAAGCAATCCCGTTACCCCCACCACCACCATTGCTGGCTAAGGATTCTGCACCTCTCCAGATATGTGTATTTTGCCCCTGGCACCCGTTCTGTCACCGTCTTGCGTAGTTCTTTTGGGCCCAAGTACAGATGCTCCCCAGAAATGCGTACTACGTCATCTGTCCCCAGGACGTCACGGTTTGAGTCCACTGTAGTGTGGCCATTGCTTTCCCTAATCCTTTGTCAGAATAGAAGAGGCATCCACAACATGTTGTGCAGTACCTGTGTAGCATAAGTGGTGTCATGAAGAGGAGCTGAAAAGACAAGCACTTCTAATTGAGATCTGCACGGCACCCTTCTATAAAATTCTGTAGTGAAATCTGCAAAACCATTTGTTTGTGTACAGAGCTGCAGGATTCCTGTATTTTACAGAGTAGCTTAGGCAATTTGCAGGGAAATTGTAACCTAGTTTTACTGGTAATACTGTTTATATGTCGGGCCAATCCCGATCCCCCTCCACCCAACAAAAAAGTGGGTCTTTTTGGCTCATGAGTACTCAACAACTACCTCAGCCAGCCATGTCAACCGTTCCCCCTTGGATTCATGGAACTTTGCAGGGTGACCAGCAGGGCATCAACAGCAAGTAAAATGAGTCAATCCATGGTGGTGGTCATAACCTGCAGTTCTAAGATCTTTGCTGCTGCACACCAGAATCCTGTGATCCTGGCACAGTGTACGGGCTGTGGGGGTTGGGACTGGGCCTGAGAATGCCACTGGCATGGCCTAACTGCCCTTCAGAACCAGGAGAGTGGGGACGGCTCCAGCAGCAGCTCGGTGCGAGACAGAAACCACTCATGTGACAGCCTGAAGAAAGCAAAAGATAGTGGCTACACTGCCAGCTCTGCATTTTGTTTTGGCGAACAGGTGTCGTGCATGTGACACAGATTGAATTCCCAGCCTCAAGCTAGGAAGGTGGGACATGACAGGGAGTAATGGAGCCATGGAGGACATTTGCAAACAGGCAAAGCTGCACGGTGTAAACCAGCGAGTGTGTGGCAACGGTGGCAGGAGCTGCCAAATCGGAAAGTCGCATTGCGACGTATGTTGGCGGCCCCCAGAAGCTCTAGGGTTGTATATGTTCTGTGGTGAGTTTTGGGGCTTTTATTGAACGCAAAACAAACTTTTTTTATGTCTTTCCAACCTACGCCTTATTCCAGAGGGAAAAACAGTTTTCCCCTTAAGTCATGGGTGTAGGAGAATGTGACTGGCCAATGGTCAAATCCAAGACTCCCCTCCCGATGCCAAACACCAACCTGGCGGTCAAGACACACCACACCAAAGAAGGACATTCAAAGGCCCCCCCAGCTGCCTGTCAGCATCTCCTGAATGCCAATACTGCCACAGCTGTAACATACCCTTATCTATCACTGTACAGTCCCCCTTTGCACATCTGGTTCTGGCACCAACCCCCTCCCCCAAACTGCAGGTCAACAGTTGGGCCCCCACCCATTCATTAAAAATTTAAGGGAGGGTGCTAGAGAGCCACACTACTGACTGGTCATGCTTCAGATCAGCTGTACCTTGATTTCGATACAAATCAAACTTATTTATACGTTGGATACTACAAAGGGAAAATATGACAGTACAAAATGATGTATCATTTCTTCACGACTCAATAGAGACTAAACTCAGTATGGTCCACCAAAAGGGAGCGACAGGCGGTCCAAGTCAAAAAAAAAAATGTGCAGCAACTATCAAAGGCCCAGCAAGGATCATCGGATCAGGCCGCAGGACCCAGTGGAACAGAGAACCCCCATGTGGAATACAGTTCTGCAAGCCGTTGGGACATGGACTGCAAAGCAGAACAGGACCTGGTCCAACTTAGTGCTCAGGATGCTAAAATAGAGCAGGCGGCACAGACAGCTAAAAGTGCAGAAGACAGATCCATCACTACACAGGCAGCCTTCTCAAAAATGGCAACTGAAACCAACCACGTCAAAGCCAGAATTGAAACATTACAGGATGCCAACAGAGTCATGAATCTCCGCCTCATTGGGGTTCCTGAAGCAATCGAAGGAGACCTGCTGGCCTGTTTACAACAATGGTTCACTAATGTCTTACCCTCGGAGACAATTTATACCTACATGGTTTAAAAGAGTTTACTGGGTTAATTTCCGAAATGGGCAAGAGGAACGAGATAACGCCAGGACAAGCTTGCTGATAACCACTGGTTCGGAGATCTGGGACTATATTCTGGATTGGGCATGAGGTCATGCACCATTGATCATGGAAGATCAGGAATTTAGAATCTATACAGACTAGTCGTATGCCACCTGCAGCAGGAGAAAGTTGTTCGGCCTACTCTGGAGAGTACTTCGTGGGCTAGGAGTAGCCCATTCCTTATTGGCACCAGCTCGTCTCTGAACTGTGTCCGGAGGTCACACATTCCAGTTCAACGATTCTGCAGACGCCCGAAAAAGAGTGGACACTATCACTGTGGAATTTACTGCTTGTAGATTGCTTGAAAAGGACTTGCCATCAGAATCAGATGAGGACTGAGAGTTGTATGTACGGAAATAAGCACAATATGTGTGAGAACTAGCTTGTGACAATCTTTCTCCTAATTCAGCTTTGTTAGGCTAGTTGCTGTATTTGATGCTACTTTACCTGTATTTGTTTAATGGTCCATAGCCCCATAATGTTCCTAGATTACACATGGGAAATGTATCCTTTTACTACCACAGGCCTTATATTTCACTTGCTTTATTTTTTTTCTGCTGTAAAACGACTTGTTTGCACTGCATCCTGTATTTTAAACATTGTGCATGTGGGTATCTAGTACAGCTAAGGAACAACAGAAAGAGAAATATTTAAAGTGCAACAACATGGTGTCAGCGAGGCTAATTTGCAGCTGTGAGTACCTTTAATTTGCTTATTTTGCATGCGCTTTTATGTTCAATACCCTGCACTACTGTGGTAGTTCGTATTGTGCAGAACTCCTATAATTTGAAATTTGGACTCTGGTACCACTTTTACTGTGCAGAGCTCCTTTATTTATTCAGAATTCTGGTGCCCTTTTACTTAGGTTAATTCGGATTCAAACTGTGCTTGTAAATTTGTAGCAGCCCCACCTTCTCCCTACCTTACATAATGCAGATAATTTTCTTCTCTCCCCAGCTGTCCCAAGCAACCCCAGTGGTCGAGAAGGCGTTCAGGTCTCCTGCCTTCCCCTGAGCAAATCGCAGAAATCTCCCCAGGTACAGAGCAGACCAAGGCAGAGCAGAAGGTTATTTGTGGGTTGTGTGATTGAGCCCCCGCCGGCGCTCCGCGCTGGCTGCCCCACCACCACCCTTGGTGAGCTGCCAGTTATATAGGCTGTGTCACATGTGGGTGCCAGAACCAATCAGCCCACTTTTGCATTTGCAGCTTATATTCCCCCCACACTAATGGCCGCTCTTGCAGCTCATGTTGCCTAAATTCAGTCCACTATGATGCCTCTTTCTCTAGTGCTAGTCTGCCTACTCTTACAGGTCTGCAACATCCCTCCCATCCTCCTCCTACCCAGAACAGCAACCTAGCTCCCTAATAATGGATGCTATCATTCCCATGCAGCCCTATCACACAACCTCCTCCTTTGGGCAGCCCTTCTTATATCACAAGTACTATGGCGTACTTGGAACTGCCATCCTCCCCCATACCTCCTTTCACACGGTGCTGACAGCCTTAAATATCTCCCCTTTAATCTGCTCCTCGCAAACCTTGATTATGCCTCAGCAACTCCCAGCCCATGGGAAGTCTCAGTGGGCTATGAAACAACTATTGACCCTATTGCTCCTACTAGCCGGGGATGTTGAGTGAAACCCTGGCCCAAAGCCCCCCACAATGGCCACCTTCCTTCCCCTATGGTCCACTTACCAAAGGGTCTCAGAATAGCACATCTAAATAGATGCAGCATCCCTAACAAACTCACAGCACTTCAACCTAACGTCCTTTCTTTGTGTCCTGATATCCTAATCATTACTGAAACCTGGCTGATGCCCCATAATCTGAATGCAGAATTCTTAGTCCCTGGCTACTCCCTCATTCGGCAGGACTGTCAGGGTAAAAAGAGGGATGGGGGCACTGCCATGTTCATCTCCTTCAGGCTACAGTTTACCCCAATCTGGCTTTCTGTGCCCACGCAAGCTATAGACTCCCTGCTCATTAAGATCTCACTCCCTCACACAATTTTCCCCTTTACGTAGCAGGGTCCTACTGCTTCCTGGATACCCTGCTGTCCAACATCCTGGACAACTTGTGCACTCTAAAATCCCTCGCGGCTGTTGGAGAGCTGCACATACTTGGTGATTTCAACCTGAACTGGCTCTCCAGTACTAGCTCCAAAATATGTAGCCAAGTGAATGCCTTAAATCTATCCCCGCAAATAACGGAACCCACTTGCCCTGAACCACAAATCCGATTGCCATACACTATTGGACTTGGCCCTGACCTCACACCCCATCGTATATCTGCTGGTTTTCACCGGACTCTCTAGTGATCACCACATGATTTCATATGGTGCGGAAAATTTAGACCTAAGGCTACTCCCCGCATTTCATTCATCAGGTCCTATAAATCCTGGATCTGACAGTGCTCCTAACTGACTTGTATAATGTTGATTGGTCCTTCATCCCACCTGCACCAACATAGACATTGCCCTTGAATTTTTCTGGGCTAGATTCCTCGCTATCTAGGATTATCATGCGCCACTCAGAAGGTCCAGAGTAAGGGGTGCCCACTTGCCCTGGGTGACTGCTGATCTCATTGATTAACTTTGATTCAGGGATCAAGCCTGGAAAACCTACATCAGGTTCCCAAGCGGCTCTACAATACTACCACTCACTGCAGAATGCCTGTACGAGGCTTATCCATCAGGCCAAAGCAAACTACTTTAAGGCATCCTTCAACACCAACTTCAAACACCCAACAAAGTTTTGGAAGTCAATTAAATCTCTCTTATCCCCACCGGTCCAACCCCCTACACCAGCCCTCAATGTAGAAGGCAACATTGTCACTGCACCGAGCACAGTGGCCACTGAGTTAAACTCCTTTTTCACAAGCTGTGCATCCATTCTCTTGTCCTCTCTTCCACTCCACCCCTTGCAGCCATGCATTTCGACCCCAGCCACACCCCCGTCCTCAAATTTCTCTTTTCGCCTAGTTACACATCAGAGGTACTAAAAGCCCTAGGGGTTCCTCAACCCTGCCAAAGGCAAATGCCCCTCGGGTCTTGACTCCAAAATGCTCCTCATATTTGCCCCAGCCATTGCCAGCCTATTGGCCGCTCTCTTTAATCTCTCCTTCATGCATGGTTCACTCCCATCTTTTTGGAAACATGCTACAGTTGTCCCCCTCCATAAAGGCAGAGACCCCTCCTCCCTGGGCAACTACCACTCTCTCTCTTCTCCCCATTCTAGCCAAAATCCAGGAGTGCCTTGTCCTCTCTCAGCCCTCTGCTCTTCTCAACTCCACCTCCTTCTTCACTCCGCACCAGGGTGGTTTTAGGAAATTGCACTCCATCACCTCTCTCCTAAGACTCACCAACTCCATCCTCATGGGAATGAATAATGGGGAAATCACCTCAGTCATTTTCATTGACCTTGATAAGGCCTTCGACACAGTCTCTCACACCCTGCTACTGTCCAAGCTCTCCCTCACTGGCCTATCAGATTCTGCCACCAGTTGGTTCAATTCATACCTGGCAGACAGGTCACAGTTGGTCCAAATTGTCTCTTTCACCTCCTCCCCCCACCCTGTCACTATGGGGTCCACCAAGGCTCTATCCTTGGCCCAATGCTGTTCTCCATCTTCCGGAATGATCTTCCTTTGGCCCGCCCACATCCTTCCATTCACTTGTATGCAGACGATACAGCACTGTATGCCTCATGCTCTTCCTCCTCTGAAGTAGCAACCAGGCTTCAGCAGGACTTTAAAAATTTCCAACTCTGGTTTCATGCAAACCAACTTTCTTAATCCTTAGAAAACTGTCTCCCTCACATTCGGCATGAGGTTTAAACTCTCCAGACTCCCCTCCACCCTTATCTCTTGCACCCTTGATGGCTCCCCCCTGGAGTCTTGTATATCCTTCAGATATCTTGGGGTCTGGCTTGATCAGCATCTTGACTTTTCAGTGCATATCGATGCTATCCACAAGAAACTGCACCCTTTACTGGGTGCTTTATCTGCACCCTATACTGGGTGCTTTATACTGCCACAAAAGTTGCATCCCTCTGCCAACGTACTTAGCAATTGTCCAAAAAATGATCCTCCCAATACTGGACTATGGAGATGTGGTCTTCAGTGCACCTCTCAAGTACTTTCTAGCCAGACTCAATCCTCTTTTTCCACTCCTTCTGTCGTTTCGCCCTACATTTCCCCCTCAACCTCCAACTGTGACCTTTACCAGTCTTTAGACCTCCCTTCCCTCCATGATCGGAGACTGATACATTGTGCTAGGACCACAGCTAAATTTTGGGCACAGACCCTCCCCCCTTACCTTGCAGCAGCCCTCCCACTGTCAGCTTACTCACTCAGGAACTCTGATTCCCGGCTACTCCATGTCCCGCACACGTCCACCGCCACTAGCCAGGCTGCCTTTAAATATTGTATGCCAAAGATTTGGAATTCCTTGCTGGTCATCATTAGACACACCTCCAGCCCTCTACACCTCAACTCCCCTCCTCAAGATGCACTTCTTCTCTACTTGCTCATGCAACTTGCACTGCTGAGGTCCTAGTATCATACCTATTCTACTGTACAGCTCTGCTCCACACTTGATGTTCACAGACCCCTATCACTGCCACTACACAATGTTGCTTTTTACAACCCAGGCAGGCAAATACTGCCATGCCTTCAGGCCCCTCATGTAGTAGCTAGTGGTCTGCATTCTGTCCTACTGAAATCTTCTATACTGGTTGCATTAATGTCTTTCTCCTCAAGGCAATCTAAATGTACGTGTTCATATTCTAAATTTACTTCATTGTATTTTTCTTTCGCTAGCTGTACAGTTATTTGTATTTACTATTTGTATTTATGTATTTGTATTTCTGTATTTTTCTCCCTCTCCCCTCCTCCCCCAGGGTGCATCTGGAATTGAGCGGTACTCTGCTCAGTATGCCTACCTGGTAAAATTCTTAAATAAATAAATAGTTAAATATTTGGGGGTAGTTTAAATAAGGTGCCGATTGCGCACTTAGGGTCACGCTTTACACACCATGCAGTTCTGGATTTATGGGGGGGATTAGGATTGTCTCCTACTGTCATCGCAGTAGTAGTTTATTAAATAGAAAAGTCTTGTACAGAATCTCAGTGTTAGCTAGTTCTAGTTCTCTTGTGCTGAAATGTTTGGAACAATAACAACTCTACGTAGACTGTACTATTTCAAGCTACTGTATCTATGCATACATTTAGAATGTGAAATCTGGGCAGCTGTCAGAAGCCACAACTTCCCTATAGAAAAATAATCAGGTTTGTAGGAGCAATGGTTGAACATACCATGGGTGTTAAAAATATTTCCCTTATTATATATATAACACGTTTGTTTCCCACAAGTTTTAGACTGGCTATCATGAATATCACACATTGTAGTGTCACAATTTACCTGGTACCATCAATTGTAATGTCTTTATTTGCCTATTTAATGAAACTGAATAAAATTAAAGTAAAAAAAAAAATGTAATTCATAAATTTTAGTTTCAACTTGCCTAGTAAAAGGTATGATGATGTCTCTCTTTGCTGCTGTTGCTCGCTGCACTACTAGTCTGCAGACTTGTCTTCAGTGCGCTCTGTGGGTACCCTCCCTGCACTGAGAAGAGGACTCCTCAGTCAGCTCAGACTGAGTCAGACAGGCCAGTGGGCCATGATGGGTCAGGGCAGGGAGTGAGCATTGAGCAGCAGGGCGGGCAGGCTGCGGTCTTGTTGTGGAGTCACTCCGGATGGCCAGGACTGGACGGATCATGGAGAGAGAAGAACTTGGCACCACTCTGTGGCACTTGGGCCAGGCTAAGTTTGGGTGATGATGGACAAGCCAAGGGGGAAAATTCAGCTCATGGACCACACCACCACTAAGTCCAAATGTCTGCTTACTCCGGATGCCGCAATTGAGTCATGTGCACTGACTGCACACACACAGTCCACCACTAAGTCCAAACGTCTGCTGAGTCTGGATGCCACAATTGAGTCACATGTGCTGGCTGTGCACACACAGTCCACCACTAAGTCCAAATGTCTGCTGACTCCAGATGCCACAATTGAGTCACTTGTACTGGCCGTGTCTCGAATAGAGTGAGCAACAAGTCATACCTGCAAATCAGCACTAGGAGGAACCTCTGGAAGTCGGTCTCAAGCCAAGGCAGAGCCTGGAGGTCACGCAGGCAGCACTGTGTGATGCAGACACCCCTTCCCCATCGTGCCTAGCAACAATACACAAACACACCCGACTGAGTCAGAGGCAGAGCTGCACAATGTAAAACAGGGAGTGTGCAGTGATGGTGGCAGGAGCTGCCAATTCAGAAAGCTGCACTGCTGCGTATGTTGACTGGGTGGGGGGGGCGTCAGAGGACTGAAGACTGGGGAGTGTGCAGCCATGGCAGCAAAAGCAACCAATTCAAAAAGTAACACCGTGGCTTATCTTGAAGCGAGAGGGGGAGGATCAAAGGACTGAAGATCAGGAACTGTGTGGCAATGGCAGCAGGAGAAAGCTGTAACCATAACTGCGGCCATGCGCATTACTGTTTGCTGTAATGCACATGCCCGGAGTTCAGGCTACAGAAAGAAATGAAGCGCTCTCATTGTAGCGGTTCATTTCTTTCAAGTCCAGCACACGCCACATCAGCAAAACTGAACTGCTATCATGACCAAAGTGCCTGGTCATTGGTGTACAATGCCAAACCCAATGCAGTTTCAGCTGTAATTGGCTTGACGGTGACACACCTCTCAAATGCCGTATAGTCCCAAAACATTTGATGCACAAGCGCATCAAACATAAAAATGTGGAATCTAACCTGGAATGTTAAGGGTGCCCAGAACAGATAAAAAAATAAGGAAAATTATTAAAGAAGTTCAAAATAAGTATGTAAATGGTTTAATTTTACAAGAAATGCACTTTTCGTATTCAGAGTTATAACAAATATTGAATTTATTTAAAGGGATTTGCATACATTCTTCCTTTTTAACATTGGCCAGAAAGGTAGGTATTATTATTAAAAAAAATCTGTACAGATCCAGATAATCGATTCCTATATAGATCCAACCAGGAGATTTGTGATTGTTGAATTATGCAGAGGTGGATTACTTTTCACTTTGGCCAGTGGGTATACTCCAAATGAGGGGGATACTAACTTCTTTCTTGTCAATATCATTTTTATTGTTTTTCATATAGTTTAAAGACAATACATAACAAGCATTTGTCAATGCCGAATGTTTGCTTGCTGGTATTGGCAGTGGTAGTGTAGAAGTTACAGAGCTGCGTAATAGGAATGTCAGTGAAGTATTGAACTGAAGCCAACCCCATCACCACCCTGCAGAAGTGACAGGCATTGGGGTGTGCGTTTAGGTCATCAGGCATAGCAGCCCTCCATTTCACCACACCACTCTGCAGAGACTGACAAGTGGCACGTGTTCCTTGGGGTCTTGGCCTTATCAACGCCATTTCATTAGGGAATACGGTGAGATGGGTGCGATATAGGAGAATGGGTGAAGTTTCAAGATAAGAGTCCAAGGCATACCTCGATGCCTCTCAGTGACTGCAGGGTGTGGAATGGTATGAGCATCACAGGCAAGAATCCCAAGTCACACCCTGATTCCTGTCGTTTCTTAGAGGGTTGGGCGATTTGAGTTGAAAAGCCTAATACCTCAGGCATTCGTTGGTATTTTCACTCCAAATTTTCAACATGTTTGTTTTGTGACCCCACCTCATGAACAGGGAATATCAGTTTGGTAGCCGAAGCTGCTTATGCACAGTGACTACGCATTTAGCACCACAGGTGCAAAAATATTCGAACAGGATGTAAAAAATGACAGCTGTACTTTCATGGGAGGTGTAAAATGGCTATGTTGCAAATGTGTAGTAAAATATTTAAAAATGGTGAAGTCACGAGCGACATAGAAACTGTGCAGTGCACACCCGTATTATAATTAGGTTGGGGATTTTTATAGCAGATTGTCAACTCAGGCATTTTGGTGCCTCTCATGACATGAACAGTGTCACTGATTTTCTTTATCTGTGCCGAACAATGATTTCCCACAGCGACCACGCATCTCTGCACTGAAAGTGTGAAAACACACTTCGACCATGTTGTGAAAAATTGCAGCTGTACTGTTCATAAGGAAGTGTGGAAAAATGCCACTAGTGAAAATCTGGACTTAAAATATTACAAAGTCATGAACTAACGAGGATGCGTGGAAACTGCACAATGCTCACTCATGAGTCATTTTATGGACTTTTGTCACCAAATTTTCAACATTGCCATTTTAAGCCCTCTGCTCATGAACAGTGTAACTGTGATTTTCTTAATCTGTCCTAAACATTGCTTTCAGACACCAACAGCACCATTGTGCGCTACATGTGCGATAACACATTTTGGTGACATATGAAAATTGCAGCTGTACTGTTCATAAGGAAGTTTAATAAAAGGACATGTTGAAAATCTAGAGTGAAAATATTAAATTTGCAAACTTACGAGCATGCATAGGAACTGTGTAACGACGCCATAAAAGTCATTTTTAGAATTTTTCACCAAATTTTCAACATAGCCATTTTAAGGCCTCTGCTCATGAACAGTGTCACTGTGGTTTTGTTAATGTGTCCCATACATTGAGTTTGCACACCGACTGCGCCATTGTGCGCTACATGGGCGGAAACACGTTTTGGGCAGGATGTGAAAAATGACAGCTGTACTGCTCATAAGGAGGTGTGGAAAAATGGCAATGTTGAAAATCTGGAGTGGAAATATTGAAAATTCGCAAACCTACGAGCGTGCATGGGAACTGTGCAACGCACACTCATAAAACAGTCATTTTTAGGAATTCTTTTCACCAAATTTTCAACATTGCCATTTTAAGATCTCTGCTCATGAACAGTGACACTGTGATTTTCTTAATGTGTCCCATACACTGAGTTCGCACAACGACTGCGCCATTGTGCGCTACATGGGCAGAAACACGTTTTGGGTGAGATGTGAAAAATGACAGCTGTATTACTCATAAGAAGGTGTGGAAAAATGGCAATATTGAAAATCTGGAGTGAAAATATTGAAATTTCGCGAACTTACGAGTCTGCGTAGGAACTGCGCAACACAAGCTCGTTAAACAGTCATTTTTGAATTTTATTTTCAACATAGTTTAGTCTCCTTCTCATGAATGATGTCACTGTCATGGTGGTTTTGGGCCTGAAGGGTGATTTCGCAGTCACTGCACGAAATCACCCTTCGGGCCTGAATAACGCCATGACAGTGACATCATTCATGAGAAGGGGTCCCAAAAACCCCATGTTGAAAATTTGGTGCAAAAATTCCCAAAAATGGCTGAGATATGCAATACACTTGAAACCCCCCTATCTAGCCCATTATACAGCTTACCGGCATTTCCTCAGTTCGCGATCGGCTTTGAAGAGTGCAGACGTGTTCCCGGTCCACCGAAGATCATCGCGCCGGAGTCTGGAGGTAAGTATGGGGTGAGGGGTGTGGGGAGACTGGGTGCGCAGTGGGTGGGTGCGGGTTGTGGGAGGGGGTCGGAGACGCGCCAAGGACTGTTTTTGTCTTACAGGTAAAACAAATTAAAAGATGTCGTGGGACCGTTTGCCACGCTTGGGTGGGCTCCCAGCATGGCACAAGGACTTGGGGCCTTCAGCCGACGGGGGATGGGGCACCCCGTCCTAATCACTGATTGCCACGCTGGGGTGGGCTCCCAGCGTGGCACCAGCTACTGGGGGATGGAGATGATGCAGCTCAGCCCGGCGGGGATTGGGCACCCGTTGGCTATACACTGCGTCTTGCGGGGCACGCATGCCTGCAACTGGGGGGCTGCGGCGTGAGCAGCTTCTTATCACTGCTCACTCAGCGTAGCTCCCCTTTCAACTGTATGCCACTGCATTTTGGGCGTGTCATGAACAGCTCAAAATGCATTGCTATGGGGCACACGCCTGCCAGCACACTGCCTGAATTGGAGGAGGAGGTGACACACCTCCAAATCTCCCATGATGGCACTATGTTTCTTGCACATGCATGCAAGCAAACATAAAATGTCAACTCTTAATACATATATCTCAAATGAAAGATACATACAGATTTAATATAAGACCAAACGCACAGGTTGTAATCTAAATTAAATAGTGATACATTCGACTTAACAGTAAATTCAAAAGTAGTCCATACTTTAGTTTTACATATACATCTACTTAAACACCTCAAATAGATGAAGACAAACCATTTTGTAAAAAGTCGTATCAAGTAGTAATACAATAAAAGATCATATGGTAAATTAGTTTATAAATAAACATTAGACAATAATGCAATATTTTTAATATGGAAAAACTACAACAGACTATACAGTAGAAAGAAAGGAGAGCTATAGAAGAGACACAGAGTTCCTGATTAATTAATTAACTGTTTAATGAGATATCCTATGCATTCATAGCCTATTTCAAGTGACGCTATAGGAGACTTTACTTAGAAATTTGTATTAGGCTCGAATCTAGTCTACACTGTGTAATGTCGGTAGATTTGTTCCTAAAATTGTCTTATTTTCAGTCTCCTTATGTAACAAGGTGACGTAAATCAGGTCTTATATGATATGGACAGATCCAGAGGATTTTTGGGGAAAAAAGTATTATTAATTAAAGACTTCATGGAAGACTTGTCCTGACTGATTCATTTCATGAATTATATCCAGACCTTAATGTCTTTTCTTTTCTTCCCAGTGTTTGTCTTATTCATGATTTGATTATATGTTATCTCAAAATCCTTTTATATGTAACCCCCTACAAATTGAGGTTCCCTGAAGTCTTCCTTGGGTGTACCTAAATGCCCACTGCCAGATTGGTGTCCTGTGTCTTAACTGTTTAAAAGCTATTGCATGTGAGTGCCTTTATAGCCTCTGTGTTCTGTCTCTTTAAGAGCTGCCTATATCACAGTGTATAATTAATCTGGGTGGGGGCTGAGTGTTTCTAAGCTTGAGTCCCATCTGGGCTGCCAGATAATTGCTCCATTCTGCCATCGTTAATTGCACAGAGGGAGCCCTGTTAGAAGCTGTACTTATTTGCTGATTATCTATTGTAATAGTAATAATATCATAGTTTTGTCTAACCTGCCTTCTTTGCAGCATGAACATTTCTACAAATCACCACCATCTTGGTTCTGGACTACCTAGTTTGGACCAATCAGTACCTCTGGGGGCCCTAAAATGGAATCTGCCCGGGCCTTTTGAATGAATTTCTGTAGGAATTGTAGTTTTCCACTTTAGTGCCTAAATGGACTTGGAGGGGGAGCCATTGCTTTGACAGACAGATGAATCAACGAATCAGACCTTTTGGCTCTATGGGAAAGTCCCAAGCTGCCTGCAGCAGAAAGTCAGTCTGAGTTTGGAGTTGAGAGAGTGAACAGCTCAAGACATTCGAGCAGCTGCTCCTGCATAGTTACACAGGAAACTGGTGGAAAGGCTGAGTTTGGCCTGTCTGCCTGCTGTCCCTCGAAAGGGATCTTTAGAGAGTGCTTAAATAACCGGACTGTATCCAAACCAACAGTGTCTAAAGCCACTGAATTGTGACTATACCATTGCCCAAAGAAGGCCGAAGATTTGCTGTATGCGATCGGCCTGTCAGGCTATCTGAATCACCACAGAGATCACGGTTTTGCTCAAGAAAGCTGAAATAGCAAATGGATTGCCATCCGAACTATGGTATTGCTTTTCTTTTGCTTTAAGTGTGCTGAATGCTGTTAGTGGGTAGCAGTTTGGTTCCCCACTGCCTAATTGTGCCACCCTTGCTGGAAGCTGCATCCAGCATTTACCGGACTGAATTCGGAATTGTTTACCCAGCCTGGGCCCTGCCACCTTGGCCCAGCCAGCTACTCCAGGTGCAGAAATCACCATCGACGAGAGACTCACCCAGGGATCAGCCCCCTGCTCAACCATCTCGAACAGGAACAACACCTCGGTAATTCATGGGGGCCCTGCTTCTCCTGGCATACCAGCTTGTCGACCTGCAGTCTCCATCTCATCCCTCCTGTGTCTCGTATTGAGTAGCATGAGTAAACCCTAGGGTAGCTTCCTGCAACATCAGCTAAATCATAAGTATTGTCATCTGATTCCTTTGTTGTTTCCTTGTCACGAACTGAGCCTCCAGGATCCGGATTACAAATTGTGTGTGGCTGTGCATGTTTCTTCTTTCCATCACAGTGCCCGACCAGCTGCAACACCAGCCTACCCTGGGCAATGAATTAGGCAGCCTACATTTGTTCCATCTGGGTACTCAGAGTGTGTGATTGTGAAGGGACTCAAAGTACATGCATGATTGCCTGATTGAATCAGTTACAGAAGTAATCAGCTAAATTATGCCCTTCCCTTGTTCATTCCCCCTGAATAAATTAGATCTAATTCTTTTTGTATTTAGCCTGACTGTGGTTCCATTTTGTACCAGAAGCACTGTACTGTTGGTACCTGCTGTGTCTAATCTTATTTTACAGGGGGTCTCCAGGGTCGGACTGGTGGAACTAGCTCTGGTGAACAGTGCAAACCAAGTGGGGATTTTTATGCTGTTTATGGGTTATTGTAACTGTCTGTACATTGCTTAGGCCACTAGAGGGGAAAGAGGGGGGTTATAGTGTCCAGGAGAGCTGTACCCAGGTCAGCTATGCTACCAATAACCCTGTCCTCTGGGTGGAGGCACCTGTTTTCCATACCCAGGCCCCTTAACTTGCACCTAGCCACGCAGGCAGGGGTAGTAGCCCTTGGGATAGTGCCTCCTAGGGGTTACATATATATGATGAAAGACATTACATGTGGTCCTATAAAAAAGACTCAGACCATGCCCTGATTTTTACAGATTTTGAGTTATTTATTTTATTTATTCATTTGCTTTTGTTTACCAGGTAAGTCACACTAGACATCCATGTGCCTATTTTCAGGTGCGACCCGGGAGAGTTACAGACTTGAAATTTTACTGGTACAGTGACTAATACAACTTTTACATACAGTGAAGTGACTAACACAGTGTCTACATACAATGGGGCGACTAGTATGGTTTTTACATACTGTGAAGTATCAGTATACATAGAAGAATGACAGTCAGTAGTAAAACAAAACAACACATGAGCCCAGGGGGAGGTTACGGGTGGCCCGGGGGAATCAAGAGCAAGGCCATACATAGACAAGTGAATTGAGTCAGATTAACATGCAATGGGAGTGCAGGCAATAGGTCACCAGAAAGAAAGTGCAGTGGTCCCAGAGGAGTGCTGAGGCCCGCTGTGCCAGCATAGTGTGGGACGAGGCTACGAGGTGCAAGGGCAGGTAGAGGGACCCTTCAGGAAGTTCCAGAGGGAAGTTTTAAATACAGTGTGGGAGGGGGTGGCCCATGTAGTGGCTGGGAAGGAATTCCATAGTTTCGGGGCATAGCTGGCGAAGGCCTGATCACCCGCGAGGGAGTGTGTCCTAGGAACTGGTCGGGAGAGGGCCGCCCTTGATCTAAGATGGTAGGTAGTGATGTCTGGGTGGAGTGGAAGGGCAAGGGCAGTGGGGGTGGATGCTCTGACTATGCTGTCGATGAGGTTACCTATGGCAAAGGTACGGTGCTTTTCCGGAGGGAGCCACTCGAGACAAGTGTAGAGGTTGCAGCGATGTGTAAGGGGAGGAGCAGAAAGTGCAAAGTGGCAGATGCTATTGTGGTCGTATCCCATTTCGAGAGGATTACTTGGCATGGGAAAAGGTCACGAGCGCCCATAGGAGAGAGGGGAGGAGAACACCCCTGGCTAGAGCCACCCGAGCAGCTGGAGTGAGGCAGTTTTTTGCTCTGTAGGCGAGACCGAGTTTAGCATTTGTGGCCTTACAGATGTTGCGGACATGTTGGGAGAGGTCCAGCTGGGGGTCCAGAGTGACGCCAAGATACTTCCTGACAGGAACCATCTACAGGGGCAAGGCATCAGCCCCGAGGATTAGAAGGGGGGCAGAGCAGGATTTTGTTCTACTAAGGGAGCCAAATAGCATAGCATGTGTTTTCTTAAGGTTGGTGGTGAGCTTGTGTGCTGCCAACCAAGACTGAATCCGCTTGAAGTCAGAGTTTAGTTGGACATTGATGGTGCCATGTCACAATCACTGTTTAGGATGACAAGGTCATCAGCGTATAAGGTAATTTGCCCATGGGTGGGGACAGACAGCAGCTTGTTAATAAAAAGGGAGAAGAGCATCGGACTGAGGACGGACCCTTGGGGGACCCCGCATTGGACAGTGGAGAGGTGGGAATGGGTCTGGTTGAAATTAGTGTATTGCTTCCTACCAGAAAGGTAATTGAGGAGTCAGGCATGGGCAGGGTTAGAGAGTCCAAGGTCAAGGAGAGTGGAGCTGAGGAGGGAGTGGTCTACCCTGTCAAAGGCCTTGAGAGATCCATTAAGATTGCACCTGTGAGGTTGTCCTGGTTGTAGCTGTGTGGATCTGCAGAGATAACCACAGCGAGGGCGGTGGCCATACTGTGCCCTTCCTAAACCCCATGCTGGGCCAGAGAGAGGAGGTTGTGTTCTTGCAGATATACACTTAACTGAGAAGCCACAATTTTCTCTAGGAGTTTGGAGGTGGCCGACAGGATGGCAATAGGCCGGTAGTTAGAGGGGTCTTTGGGGTTACCTTGTTTGAGGACAGGGGTAATTTTGGCTACCTTCCAGAGTTCCAGGATGACACCAGCTGTTAATGAGGAGTTAAAGATGTGAGTTAAGGGCCAGGCAAGAAGATGGGCACCCAACCTGAGCAGTTTCAGCTCCAGATTATCATCTCCTGCACCAGTGTGAGGGGGGAGGGTGGCAAGCAGCCTCTGGGTCTCTGCAGTGGATACTAGTTGAAGGAAGAAGGAGGGCTGGGCTTCAGGTCCAGGTCGAGAGGAGCTGTTGGGGTGGGGTTCAGGTGGGTGAGCATTAGGGGATGCGGAAGCGGCTGGGACAAGGAATGGGGGGGCAGCTCGGAGAACATTATGTTAAAGGTATTAAAGATAGTGCCTGGGTTGTTGCAGCTAACCCCGTCTATTAGAAAGTCCATGGTTTGTGCTCTGGCAGAGCTCCCACTGCACTTCTAATGTTCCGCCAAAGCTCCTCGGGTTGCTGGCTGAGGTGAGTAGAGGATTGGCAGTACTCACTTTTGGCAGATCTGATGGCATTTTTGCAGGTGTTTCTAAGGCGCTGTAGGTGGTAAGGTCATCAGAGCTGTGGGAGGCTTTGTAGGTTTCCCAGCATTTGTCCCTGAGTTTCATTAGGGAGAAAAGGCCCCCCATGGAGCCATTTTGTAACGTTGCCCCACACCCTCCTTTTTGTGAGGGGGGCATGTTTGTTCTGTACCGGGATGTATTTAGTTAAGAAAGCACCCAGCGATTGGTCCGGGTCCAAGGAGGCAGTGACCCCGGACCAGTCGATCGAGCTGAGGTCAGCAAGGAAACTGGGCAAGTGAAATTTTGAGAAGTCCCTCATTTGTATCACTTTTCCAGGTATTTTCACCTGGGAGATACCCCAGGTACAAAAGATGGGTGAATGGTCTGAGATGGCATCAGGTAGGATGCCCGAGGATGTGATCCTGTTTGGTCTATTAGTCAGAATCCAGTCTCAGTGACCCTTTTCCCCCCTTGAGGAGAGGGCCTTGTTGGCTCGGTGATAATCTGATTTAGGGCAAGGCCTGAGAGTAGTGGCTCATAAGACTTCAAGTTAGAGCCTAGCCAATCTAGGTTGAAGTCACCAACAATAAAAACTTCACTTGTGCCAACTCTCTCACTCACACTGTCCAGCAGCAAGGAGAGCCCAGGCATGCCTCCTCCAGGGAGGTTGTAGCAGCAGACCAAGTGAATTTTCTTGGCCAGCCCAAGTAGGAGAATAGTGTGCAGGAACTCACATGGTGGTGGTGGGTGGGGGGTCAACTGCAGATACATTGAGGTGAGCTTTGTAGTAAAGTAGCACCCCATCACCTGCGTTGTTCCCCCCTAGATCACTTCTGATGTGGCTGTACCCTGGTAGGGAACACATCGTATCAGGAGTGAGAGGTTTTAGCCATGTTTCTGTGATGCCCAGTATGTCTGGGCTGTAGTGGGCAACCCAGGCAGTGAGCTCCACCAGGTTGTGTAGGAGACTACAGATATTGAGATGAGTGATTTTTAGTCCCTTGGCAGACAGCCATGAGGAGGGTGGGTTGAGAGGCCGGAGGCTAACCTGGTTGGGAGGGGTAGTTCCACCCCAGGTGGACCCAGTGGGGAGGATGGACAGAGGGGTCATGATGGAGGGGAGTTTAATGATAGTAGGGTGGTCTGGCAGCGCAGGGGTGAGAGGGTATGGGATGGCTGAAAGACCGAGTAGTATAAGGACTGAACTGACCTGCAAAGAAATTAGACTTTTTTTTTCCATCTCTCTTGCTTATTTGTTAAGCAGCTGAGTGTGCACTTGGGACGGAGCCTGAGAATAGTTGGGTTTCTAGTGGCAGAACAGTATAACTTGCAGATGGGAAACTGAGCTGATAGGTTAATTCTCAGCCCATGTGATCTCTTACTGCCTATATGGGAGAGCCGACCAAGGGTGGTGGTGGGGCGGTGGGGGCGAACAGCGATGGCGTTCGGTTGGGGCTAGTCCATCTAAAACCAGCACACGAGCAGCAGGAGGGCTTGTACCCTGCACTAGTGTCTAAGTTTAAAGTTATTCACTGAGGAAAAAGGCTCAAAGCAAACAAACGGCAGCAGGAAACGTCGCCGTCCCAGCAAAATGGTAGGATCTTTACCTTCCTGGTTTCAGGGTCCGGATAGAGATGCAGCCAGGGGCGGGTTGCAGGAGGGCTGTGGAGCACCCACGCAACCAGCGATCCGATCCTCGTGGGTGACCAGCTGTGAGACAAAGGAGAGAAGCTCAGTGATAAATAGGCTAGAGGGAGGGGAGGGTTTGGTGAAGCAGACTTTCAGCAGTTTACCAGGAGAAATTGCATTAAGAATAATTTAAAACATAGCATTGAGCAGTACAGTATGAAGACTATCAGTAGTATATGAGAAGCATTGCAATTGAGAGACTTTAAAATAGTACACTGAGCAACAGAGTGTGAGAGAACAGCTATACAGCCCATAGAGCAGCTATACAGTACTTTGCAGTCCCGCGTATACCTATAACAGCTAGTGCTGAAGTTTTACCATCAGGAACTGCTAAAACAGTCTAAAAAACCAGTGCAAGCAGCAGGAGGGCTTGTACCCCTTCACTAGTGTTTAAGTTTAAAGTTATCCACTGAGAAAAAAGGTGCCAACGCAAAAAAAGGGCAGCAGGAAAATGTCGCCGAATCCCAGCAAAAGCGGTAGGATCTTTATCTTCCTGGTTTCAGGGTCCAAGGTCTGGGAGAGAGAGATGCAGCCTGGGGGTTGAGGGAGGGCCATGGAGCGCCTGCACCAGCGATCCGATCCTCGTGGGTGACCAGCTGTGGAGACAAAGGAGAGAAGCTCAGGGATAAATAGGCTAGAAGGATGGGGAGGGGTTTGGTGAAGCAGACTTTCAGCAGTTTACCAGAAGCAATTGCTTTGAGAATAATTTAAAACATTGCATTGAGCAGTACAGTATGAAGACTATCAGTAGTGTACCAGAAGCATTGCAATTGAGAGACTTTAAAATATTACATTGAGCAACAGAGTGTGAGAGAACAGCTATACAGTCCATAGAGCAGCTATACAGTACTTTGCAGTCCTGTGTATACCTATAACAGCTAATACTTAAGTTTTACCATTAGGAACAGCTAATACAGTCTAAAAAACCAGTGCAAGCAGCAGGAGGGCTTGTACCTCTGCACTAGTGTTTTAAGTTTAAAGTTATCCACCGAGGAAAAAGGCGCCAAAGCAAACAAAGGGCGGCAGGAAAACATCGCCGTCCCAGCAAAATGGTAGGATCTTTACCTTCCCGGTTTCAGGGTATGAGGGTCCGGGAGAGAGATTCAGCCGGGGGTGGGGCGACCAGCGATCCGATCCTCATGGGTGACCAGCTGTGGAGACAAAGGAGAGAAGCTCAGGGATAAATAGGCTAGAGGGAGGGGGAAGGGGTTTGGTGAAGCAGACTTTAAGCAGTTTACCAGAAGCAATTGCATTAGTAGTATAAGTTCATATATCTCGTCAAATGTTAAATTTCAGCCAATCAGCGCATGCCACGTCATTTGACAGGTGGGCGTGGCCTAAAACGGACCAATCAGAATCGCCTTGTTAAACCGGAAGTCCTCCCTAAAATGCTTTAGCCCGCCCTTCTTGGCGGAATGACACTGCTCGAACCCGTGTCCCGCCTCTGCGCAGGAAACTGACACGCGCTCAAACCAGTGTCCCGCCCTGCACAGGAAATGACCTAACACCACCATTTTATAAGCTGCCCACGCCCTTCATTCTCGTACACTCTCGAACCCTGCCAGACCAGCCTGGCTCCAACCCCTGTCCCCCCGCCTCCTTCTCGTACACCTCGATCCCTGCCAGACCATCCTGGCTGGAACCAGAGTCCACCATGCTATCTTGAACTCCTGCATCTCCTTCTCCTGCACCCCCACCAGCCTGGCTCAAGACCCTGTCCCTCGCCCCATCCTTCTAGCCACTCCTCGATCCCTGCCAGACCATCCTGGCTGGAACCCGAGAGCCCACCATGCTAGCTTGAACTCCCTGCGTCCCTCCTTTCTCTGCACCCCCACGCTCAAACCCTGTCCCTCTTCACCACCGTGTTCTCCCACCCCAAAAATCAGTTAGTGTTTATGTAGTGATATTGCCCCTGTAGGCCTGGTGTATAACTGCAGGGACATGTGGGTGTTTTTGATTAGGATATTTTCAGAAAGAAGTATCTAGGAGGGAACCTGATCGTGCAGAGGTTTCACAGATCTGTGTGGAGACTCCCACCCCGAGGGAAATTCATCTGCCTGTGTGAGTACCCCTTTTTCTGTTTTTGTAACAGTATACAAAATTATTTAACAAGCATCTGTAGGACTGTGTCAAACTTGCATCAAAAGGATAGCTTTATGTATACGCATGTAACATTTATAAGCTAAAACGGGGGACCTCTGTGTAAATAAGATGGTTCAGCAGTTTTCTCTGGATAGCATTGCAACAATCGCTAAAAACTAATTATTTATACTTTTGTCATGAATTAGAAAGAATAAAAATATATCAGAAAAAAGGAATACACATACCTATAGTTCACTCCCTCAGCTCTGTGTAGTATCAAGGAGAAGGCTGAAATGAAATGTGTGTGTGTGAGATATTTATAATGTTTTGAAAAAATGATATATTACAATGAAATACAGAATGTAAAATGATAATGTTTCTCTTTCAAAATAATTTTAAAGCACACAGTCTTAAATGTATCTACAGCTTTGCTTAGAGTTGTTAAAAATACACACTGTGTGTGTGTGTGTGTGTGTGTGTGTGTGTGTGTGTCCCTCATTAGACATGTAGAAAAAGCAATGTCTTTTATGTATGTTTAAAATATAGATGGTGGGGGTTTTTGGAGTTGCTGGGGTGTGTGTGTGTGTGTGTGTGTGTGTGTGTATGTGTGTCCGTCCCTCATTAGACACGTAGAAAAAGCAATGTCTTTTATGTATGTTTTAAATATAGATGGGGGGGGGTTGGAGCCTGGTGGCTGTGTGTGTGTGTATGTGTGTCTGTCCCTCATTAGGCACGTAGGAAAAGCAATGCCTTTTATGGATGTTTAAAATATAGCTGGACTTTTTGGAGCTCACGGTCCTGTTGGCTGTGTGGTAGGGGTCTTTGTCTGTTAAGACGTGACAAAACATCTGTTGTTCATTTACACAGCCATGGCTACAAAGGCCTATTGATTCTCTTTGGAAACGTGTGTCTCAAGATTTTGGGATTACAGGGGTCTGTAAAAAAGTAGCTTTATGCTTTTGTTGCAAAATAAATGTCTATAGTTACATTATCAAAAAATTAAAGTCATGTAGTACTAAATAAAAAAATAAATATGTTACAAAGAAAAGACAGAATGTAAAATGATAATGTTTCTCTTTCAAAAATAATTTTAAAGCACACAGTCTTCTTAAAATGTATCTACAGTTTTGCTTAGAGTCGGTGCAAAAGAATACACACTTTGTGTGTGTGTGCTATGTTTTACGAATTACTAATTTAAAGGACACAGCTGTTTAAAAAGACAGAATTTCTGTTTTGACTTTTAAAAACATAACTTAAGCTGGCACTCAACTGCGTTATTATAAACTGTGCCTCTCTGTGTTTTAAGAGTGATAAAAAGCATCTGTTTTTAATTAGACTGTGACCAACCTATTAGCAGAAAGAAATTCTTAATGCCTTCCAGCTGTCGTAGAGGAAGTGAGAAACAAAAGCATACATTGACTAGCATAGGGTCTTATATATCCCTTGGAGAATGGGGGTGGTTGGTCTGATGGACGGTACCAGATGTTTTTCACTACTTGCACGTACTTGGGTTGGGGGAGGTCTGAGTCATTTTATATAAGCATTTCAAGATCCTGGAAGCTCAAGTAGTAGTTGTGGTAGTCTCGCTCTGTCCTTTTGTCTTGAGCTAAAAATTAAAATATTCAACAACTAGCCATGGAATCGTGGACTCCTTGATTTGAGCTTATCCAAACATTTACTGCTTATTAATACACAGTTGAACACTACAGAAGGTGTGTATTTTTTAACTAGAATAGTAGATGCTGCATGTTTTAGAGTTTAAATTTTGTCTTATAAAAGTTTTAAAATACTGAAAAGTAGTGATGGGGTGTATTTTTCTGTTTTAAAACAGCCATGCAGATAAACCCTGGAGGGAGAGGCTGGCTAATCCCAGATTACCACTACAGAAGGTGTGTATTTTTAACTAGAAATAGTAGATGCTGCAGGTTTTAGAGTTTAAATGTTGTCTTATAAAAGTTTTAAAATACCGAAGTAGTGACAGGGGTTTATTTTCTGTTTTTAAACAGCCCCACAGAGAAACCCTGGAGGGGAGAGGCTGGCTAATCCCCAGATTACCACTACAGAAGGTGTGTATTTTTAACTAGAAATGGTAGATGCTGCAGGTTTTAGAGTTTAAATGTTGTCTTATAAAAGTTTTAAAATACTGAAGTAGTGACAGGGGTTTATTTTCTGTTTTTAAACAGCCCCACAGACAAACCCTACAGGTGTGAGAGGGAAAAAGAGATCATTACATGAATGTGATGTTTTTCAAAGGCATGCCAGAATTTCTGCTGGTGTCAGTGACCAGAATACGTATAGCATAACTGAACAAGATATACAGCCATCAACGAGCAGCGGCTCAAGAGTCTCTGCGGCTGTAAATGAACCAAATGTGACAATAAACAATGTACAGCCATTTAGGAGCAGCAGCAGCACAAGAGTTTCTGCCCAAAGGTTTCAAGAAAGTGACATTGACATGATCAATATTGGGAAAGCCTGTATTTTTAAAACAATTGATAGTTTGTTTAATGCCTTGGTAATTGAGGGCAGATTATCTAGTGAGGATTACGATCATCAGCTGCTTAAATCTGAGCTTTTAAAAGTTCAGCTACTTTACTGAACAGTGTGCTTGGTTTATTGCAAATTTCTAAGCAGTCATGCAAGGATTTAAGGATGATGGCCAGTGCAGCCACATGTATGAAAAGTACAGGGATTGGAGGAAAAGTGGCCAAAACAAAGAACAAATTACAAAGTGAAAGCACAGAAGCTCTCATAAACTGAGTACAAAGGGTTGCATCACTAACAAAAATGAAAAAAATAACAAATGGGGTCAAAAAGAAAAATCTGGGTAAAAATAAAACAATCCGTGAAAAGTTGATAAGAAAAGTAAAACATGCCAGGAAAATATTACAACGTAGGTTGTTACAGAATGCTACAAATGGTCTGCAGTCTGAATTAGAAAACCATCATGATGATGATCAGGCTAACAGGGCGCCCCCTACAGTGTATTTAGAAGCTGTACAGGAATATGAACATGGTTTAAAAAATTTAATGCTACAGAATTTCATCAAAGATATGTTTATAAATCCAGATAAATAAAATCTTTACAGAGGCTATTGCTGCAATGCACCAGGCTATAGAAAGTTTGTTAGACAGTGTGAAGAGAAAACACAATATGGGGATTTTATACAGGTAAGATTAAATGCTGCTTCTTTGAATCACCTTGTTCTCAAGAAAGACAAGACCAAATGAACTAAATGCTGCAACCTTCTTAGATCAGATAGCTGATATGCTACAGAGCAATACTGAAGTAATTACTGATTCCTCTATACATCTTGTGGTAAGCGACCATCAGAAACCACCAGGGGTCGGGCGTGGGGAGACGACACTGAGCTCCATCTTGTATAGCAGGATTTTACAAAAAGAGACGATACCTGATTGATTTAAATAACAGAGACAATAGTTTGTGTTTCGTGGCTCCATTCTCGTCACTTTTAAATCCACATATGAGTGACAGTCAGTTGTTGAACAAGGCTAAAATATTGTATGCTGAGCTAGGTTTGTCAGACCAAAGCCCTGTCACTTTAGTGATGTGTTACAGTTTGAACGCTTTTAGGAGTCAAAATTAAGATTTTATATCACAATGAAGGAAACTGGCAAACATTTTCAACAGGTCCAGAAAGATTTCCTAAAACACTGTTTGTATTATTACATGAAAACCATTTTTATGGCATCACTAATGTAAAAAAATTCATAGGCGCACGGTACCTCTGCGAATATTGTGATGTAGCCTACAGCCATAAGGGAAATCATATCTGTGCCAATTTCCTTTTCGAGACAACACAGGTCGAAACAAACTTTGCACTGCTGTGGACCGTGAGCTCCAAAAAGTCCAGCTATATTTTAAACATCCATAAAAGGCATTGCTTTTCCTACGTGCCTAATGAGGGACTGACACACACACACACACACACACACACACACACACACACACACACACACACAGCTACCAGCCTCCAAACCCCCATCTATATTTTAAACATACATAAAAGACATTGCTTTTTCTCGTGTCTAATAAGGGACACACACACACACACACACACACACACACACACACACACACACACACAGTATTTTTTACCCAACAACTCTAAGCAAAGCTGTAGATACATTTTAAGACTGTGTGCTTTAAAATTATTTTTGAAGAGAAACATTATCATTTACATTCTGTATTTTCATTGTAATATATCATTTTTCAAACATTATAAATATCACACACACACATTTCATTTCAGCCTTCTCCTTGATACTACACAGAGCTGAGGGGTGAACTATAGGTAATGTGTATTCCTTTTTCTGATATATTTTTATTCTTTCTAATTCATGACAAAAGTATACATAATTAGTTTTTATGATTGTTGCAATGCTATCCAGAGAAAACTGCTGAACCATCTTATTTACACAGAGGTCCCCGTTTAGCTTATAAATGTTACGTGTATACATAAAGCTATCCTTTGATGCAAGTTTGACACTGTCCTACAGATGCTTGTTAAATAATTTTGTATACTGTTACAAAACAGAAAAAGGGTACTCATACAGGCAGATGAATTTCCCTCGGGTGGGAGTCTCCACACAGATCTGGAGAAACCTCTGCACGATCAGGTTCCTCCTAGATACTTCTTTCTGAAAATATCTAATCAAAAACACCCACATGTCCCTGCAGTTATACACCAGGCCTACAGGGGGCACATACCACTACATAAACACTAACTGATTTTTTGGGGTGGGAGGAGCACGGTGGTGAAGAGGGACAGGGGTTGAGCCAGGCCGGTGGGGGTGCAAGAGAAAGGAGGGACGCAGGAGTTCAAGCTAGCATGGTGGGCCTCGGGTTCCAGCCAGGATGGTCTGGCAGGGGATCGAGGAGTGTACGAGAAGGATGGGGCGAGGGACAGGGGTTCGAGCCAGGCTGGTGGGGGTGCAGGAGAAAGGAGAGACGAGTTCAAGATAGCATGGTGGGACTCGGGTTCCAGCCAGGATGGTCTGGCAGGGATCGAGGAGTGTACGAAGGAGGGGCGGGGACAGGGGTTGAGCCAGGCTGGTCTGGCAGGGTTCGAGGTGTACGAGAATGAAGGGGCGTGGACGCAGCTTACAAAATGGTGGTGTTAGGTCATTTCCGCGCAAGAGGGACACGGGTTTGAACGTAGGTCATTTCCGCCAGAAGGGGCGGGCTAGCACATTTTAGGGAGGGACTTCCGGTTTAACAAGGGGCGATTCTGATTGGTCCGTTTTAGGCCACGCCCACCTGTCAAATGACGTGGCACGCGTTGATTGGCTGAAATTTAACATTTGATGAGATATATGAACTTATACTACTTGCATTGAGAATAATTTAAAACATCGCATTGAGCAGTACAGTATGAAGACTATCAGTAGTGTACCAGAAGCACTGCAATTGAGAGACTTTAAAATATTATATTGAGTAACAGAGTGTGAGAACACAGCTACACAGTCCATAGAGCAGCTATACAGTACTTTGCAGTCCCGCGTATACCTATAACAGCTAGTGCTTAAGTTTTACCATCAGGAACAGCTAATACAGTCTAAAAAACCAGTGCGAGCAGCAGAAGGGCTTGTCCCCCTGCACTAGTGTCTAAGTTTAAAGTTATCCACCGAGGAAAAAGGTGCCAAAGCAAACATAGGGCAGCAGGAAAACATCGTCGTTCCAGCAAAATGGTAGGATCTTTACCTTCCCAGTTTCAGGGTCCGAGGACCCGGGGACAGATGCAGCCGGGGGAGGGTTGCAGGAGGGCTGTGAGCCTAGCAACCAGCAATCTGATCCGCGGGTGACCAGCTGTGGGAGACAAAGGAGAGAAGCTCAGGGATAAATAGGCTAGAGGGAGGGAGAAGTTTGGTGAAGCAGACTTTCATCAATTTACCAGAAGCAATTGCACTGAGAATAATTTAAAACATCACATTTATCAGTAAAGTATGAAGACTATCAGTAGTGTAAAAACCAGTGCGAGCAGCAGGAGGGCTTGTCCCCCTGCACTAGTGTCTAAGTTTAAAGTTATCCACCGAGGAAAAAGGCGCCAAAGTAAACAAAGGGCAGCAGGAAAACGTCGCCATCCCAGCAAACGGTAGGATCTTTACCTTCCCGTTTCAGGGTCCGAGGTCCGGAGAGAGATGCAGCTGGGGGTTATGGGAGGGCGGTGGAGCACCCTCGTGACCTTCTTTCCAATCCTCATGGGTGACCAGCTGTGGAGACAAAGGAGAGAGCTCAAAGATAAATAGGCTAGAGGGAGGGGAGGGTTTGGTGAAGCAGATTTTCAGCAGTTTACCAGAAGAAATTGCATTGAGAATAATTTAAAACATCGCATTGAGCAGTACAGTGTGAAGACTATCAGTAGTGTCAGAAGCATTGCAATTGAGAGACTTTAAAATATTACATTGAGCAACAGAGTGTGAGAGAACAGCTATACAGTCCATAGAGCAGCTATACAGTACTTTGCAGTCCGCGTATACCTATAACAGCTAGTGCTAAAGTTTTACCATCAGGAACAGCTAATGCAGTCTGAAAAACCAGTGCAAGCAGCAGGGAGGACTTGTACCCTGCACTAGTGTCTAAGTTTAAAGTTATCCACCGAGAAAAAGGCGCCAAAGCAAACAAAGGGCAGCAGGAAAACGCCGTCCCCAGCAAAATGGTAGGATCTTTACCTTCCCTGTTTCAGGTGTAGGTCCGGAGAGAGATGCAGCCGGGAGGGGGGAGGGGGTTGTGGAGGGCCCCCGCGACCAGCGATCCATCCTCGTGGGGGACCAGCTGTGGAGACAAAGGAGAGAAGCTCAGAGATAAATAGGCTAGAGGGAGGGGAGGGGTTTGGTGAAGCAGACTTTCAGCAGTTTACCAGAAGAAATTGCATTGAGAATAATTTAGAACATCGCATTGAGCAGTACAGTGTGAAGACTATCAGTAGTGTATGAGAAGCATTGCAATTGAGACTTTAAAATATTATATTGAGTAACAGAGTGAGAGAACAGCTATACAGTCCATAGAGCAGCTATACAGTACTTTGCAGTCCCGCTGATACCTATAACAGCTAGTGCTAAAGTTTTACCATCAGGAATAGCTAATACAGTCTAAAAACCAGTGCAAGCAGCAGGAGGGCTTGTACCCCTGCACTAGTGTTTTAGGTTTAAAGTTATCCACCGAGAAAAAAGGCCAAAGCAAACAAAGGGCAGCAGGAAACGTCATGATCCAGCAAAAGGTAGGATCTTTACCTTCCGGTTTCAGGGTCGAGGTCCGGGAGAGAGAGATGCAGCCAGGGAGGGTTGAGGGAGGTCGTGGAGCACCCTCAGACCAGCGATCCAATCCTCGTGGGTGACCAGCTGTGGAGACAAAGGAGAGAAGCTCAGAGATAAATAGGCTAGAGTGTGGGGGGAGGGGTTTGTTGAAGCAGATTTTCAGCAGTTTACCAGAAGCAATTGCATTGAGAATAATTTAAAACATTGCATTGAGCAGTACAGTATGAAGACTATCAGTGGTGTACCAGAAGCATTGCAATTGAGAGACTTTAAAATATTACATTGAGCAATAGAGTGTGAGGGAACAGCTATACAGTACTTTACAGTCCCGTGTATACCTATAACAGCTAGTGCTTAAGTTTACCATCAGGAACAGCTAATACAGTCTAAAAAACCAGTGCAAGCAGCAGGAGGGCTTGTACCCCTGCACTAGTGTTTTAAGTTTAAAGTTATCCACCGAGGAAAAAGGCTCCAAAGCAAACAAAGGGCAGCAGGAAAACGTCGCCGTCCCAGCAAAATGGTAGGATCTTTACCTTCCCGGTTTCAGGGTCCGAGGGTCCGGAGAGAGATGCAGCTGGGGAGGGTTGCGGAGGGCGTCGGAGCTCTCGACCAGCAATCTGATCCTCGCCGGTGACCAGCTGTGGAGACAAAGGAGAGAAGCTCAGGGATAAATAGGCTAGAGGGAGGGGGGAAGGGTTTGGTGAAGCAGACTTTCAGCAGTTTACCAGAAGCAATTGCATTGAGAATAATTGAAAACATCTCATTGAGCAGTACAGTATGAAGACTATCAGTAGTGTACCAGAAGCATTGCAATTGAGCGACTTTAAAACATGACATTGAGCAATAGAGTGTGAGGGAACAGCTATACAGTCCATAGAGCAGCTATACAGTACTTTGCAGTCCTGCGGTATACCTATAACAGCTAGTGCTTAAGTTTTACCATCAGGAACAGCTAATACAGTCTAAAAAACCAGTGCAAGCAGCAGGAGGGCTTGTACCCCTGCACTAGTGTTTTAAGTTTAAAGTTATCCACCGAGAAAAAGGCGCCAAAGCAAACAAAGGGCAGCAGGAAAACGTGCTCGACCCAGCAAAATGGTAGGATCTTTATCTTCCCGGTTTCAGGGTCCGAGGTCCGGGAGAGAGATGCAGCCGGAGAGAGGTGCGGGAGGCCGTGGAGCACCCTGGCAGCCAGCGATCCGATCCTCGCAGGTGACCAGCTGTGGAGACAAAGGAGAAAGCTCAGAGATAAATAGGCTAGAGGGAGGGGGGAAGGGTTTGGTGAAGCAGACTTTCAGCAGTTTACCAGAAGCAATTGCATTGAGAATAATTAAAAACATCGCTTTGAGCAGTACAGTATTAAGACTTTCAGTAGTGTACCAGAAGCACTGCAATTGAGAGACTTTAAAACATTACACTGAGCAATAGAGTGTGAGAGAACAGCTATACAGTACTTTGCAGTCCTGCGTATACCTATAACAGCTAGTATTTAAGTTTTACCATCAGGAACAGCTAATACAGTCTGAAAAACCAGTGCGAGCAGCAGGAGGGCTTGTCCCCCTGCACTAGTGTCTAAGTTGAAAGTTATCCACCGAGGAAAAAGGGGCCAAAGCAAAGAAAGGGCAGCAGGAAAACGTCGCCGTCCCTGCAAAATGGTAGGATCTTTACCTTCCCGCTTTCAGGGTCCGAAGGTCCGGGAGAGAGAGAGATGCAGCCGGGAGAGGTTGAGGGAGGGTCATGGAGCGCCTTCGCGACCAGCAATCCAATCCTCGCGGGTGACCAGCTTCCGGTTCCAGGGTCCGAGGTCCGCAGAGATGCAGCCGGGTGGGGGGTTGAGGAGGCTTGAGCGCCTCTGACCAGCGATCCGATCCTTGCGGGTGATCAGCTTCCGGTTTCAGGAACCGAGGGTCCGGGACAGAAATGCAGCTGGGGAGTTGAGGGAGGCCATGGACACCCTCAGTGACCAGCGATCCGATCCTCGTGGTGACCAGCTTCCGGTTTCAGGTCCGAATAAACCAGAAGTAATTTTTGGAAGGTAGATGAGTTTTTCTAAAGAATATTATTAGCAGCAGTAGTAATAAAAGAAGGGCTTTTAAGGAAATATCGATCTTTTGGGAACAAAACACAAAATACACTAACCAGTTAAATATAGTTTGTGATGCCTTGAAAACATATTTAAGTGGTATCTTGGTCAGCTGTAGTACACTTGAAAAGGAACATAACAAAACATTTAAAGATCTGGGAAAAAAGTTATGAACAGTCCAATCAAATTATATAATTACAGGGAAGGAAGAAGGTCTTTTGGAAGTTCTTTATTTCCAGAAAGTATACAGCAAGGAGGCTAATGAGCAGGTGGAGAGAGGCATGGCAAGTGCAAAACCTAAATATTACTTCTTTAGTGATAAGCCTGATAAATTATTTGCTTATTAAATAAAATGTGAACAAGAGCATAATGATGTTTCTAGCATTAAGGACAAGCAGGACAATATCAAAAACCTTATACTCCAGAGAGGGATCCCTCCGAAACTGAAGTGGATGCTTTTTTTCAGAAGCTACAGTTCCACACGCTGTTGAGGGATGACCTTATAATCTGAAAGAAATCTCTGTTGAGGAGATCAGAGAGGTGATGGGGAACTTGCCAAATGGAAAATAGCCAGGTGCTGGCTGCTTTAATAATGAGTTTTATAAAACCCTGTTGGAGGCCATTGCACCTCTACTTTGTACAGTCTTCCCTCAGTTACAGCAGGGATGTTCCCTTCCTCCATCTTTCAGTGAATCTATTATTACTGTTTTATTTAAAGAAGACAAAAGCCTGGATAACTGCTGTTCATACAGCCCGGTCTACTTGCTCAAGTCAGATTACGAAATCCTTATAAAGGTTTGGTCAGATTGAATGCAGTGGTATATAAAATTATTATTATAAAATTATTCATGAAGATCAAACTGGGTTTATTAGGGCAGAAGACTGTCTGCTAAACAAGCAGTAATACCCAACAGGGTGGGCGGTATTGGGCTATACCCACCCACCTGGGGTGTAATGAGGCGGGTATAGCCCAATACCGCCCACCCTGGAGGGTATTACTGTACTTTGAAAATGGACCTCAGCTTAAATTATAATAAAGTACTTTAAAAATAGGTGCAACATTAACATAAAATTGAAAAAAATACAACAAAATAGGTTTATGGTAAAGTAGTTCCTGCCTGACACAGTTGCCTTTCCTGTCTAGCATAGTTGTCAGCAGAGGGTGCACCTATAGGAGGCTAGCAGATTAGCTAAGGCAGTTTTGAGTTTAAAACTCTCCTCCTGTTTAAAAGAGGACTTTTTTGGTATCTGTAGCAAGTGTTTTTAACACACGTGAGCTCTTCTGATATGTCCCTCCCCCACCCATGTTGTTTCACTGTTAAATCCTGGTCACATCTCTCACACTCACTCTTACTGAATGTGGACACCCTGCAGGGATTTCGTTGCTCCTTGCTTCTGCCTCATTCCTCTCTGCAACCAGGAATTACACTTGGGGCATGCAGCATCACTTGGCTGCACTGCAGCAGTGCTTTCTTAAACTGCTGTCCTGCACATGGAGAGGTGTGGCAGGCTTAGAAAGAAACCGTAAGTGCTGACAATGCTGTTAATAAATGTTCATACTGCTCACTTATTAATGACTGGGGCAAGCTGAAGGGAAGCAGCAGGCCTTGAAAGTGTGAGTGAGGTCCATTTTCAAACAAAATGTTCACTCAGAGAAGCAGTTTAGTGTTTTTATACTCAATTTTTTTTTTAAGTTATATAAAATGTCCTCCAGTTAACTACTCTTCCAGTCAGCCACTCTGTCTCTCACGCTAAGCAAGAGAAAAAAACAAGTTTTGTTTCGAGGTGGCACAGGGATTTCAGTGGGTAATAGGGCATCTGACAGAGGACTTGTTTGAGGTGGGCATTGTTGTCTCATAAATGCCCACCTAGATAAGCCTCAGGCAATCAGAAACTTCCTACAGTTTTCCAATTTTCTAACAGAAGATGAACCCTTAAAGAGATTTACCAAGTTAAGTGAAGCGGCCCTGCAGCTGATATATAGATGCTGTACCTCATAGGGCTGCTTCTAATGTAAATCTGGTTAGTTATCCCGTGCCCATGTTTTATGATCAAATGGCCCATTGTTATATATAAAAATGATTGAAAACATGCCACCCATATAGTATAATGGAGCACGTCACCGCACTTTCCCTGGCATCACATCATAAATTTGCAGAGAGTGGGGGCGGAGCATGGGTGGCACCAGAAACCAGGAAGTCCTTGGGACCTGGTATTTGTCATTTTACAGGCGCTCTTAATTTTTTACTACTGGGATTATTTTTGGCAAGATTTACATTAGAAGCAGCCCCATGAGGTACAGCCCTTTATGTCAGGTGCAGGGGCCGAGGGCTGATAAGTCTCTTTAATGTCATCAAACAGGCATCTCAGGAGGACACAGACCTGCTGGCAGTTGATGTGAGAAGGCATCTGACAGGTTAGCTGGGGTTTTCTCAAAAAAGTATTACAAAAGATTTAGCTTAAAAAACAATTCTTAATATGGGTAAACTGAATTTCTAAATCTCCTTGTCAGAATCAAAACACAAATCAGCTCTACTGAGAACCAATTAACCTCTTAAGAAGCACTCAACAGGGCTATCCTCTATCGCCTCTTGTTCTCAGTATTTCTGGCACCACTAGCTATTGCCATAAGGGATATTGAAACAGCGATAGGAATAGAAATAAATTAAATGTGCCATTCTATAGCCCTTTACACAGATTATATGATTTTCTTTGTGAGGGGTATTAACAATTCTGAACCTAAGATCCTAAACTTAATAATTTTTTTTAGAAAGTTCTCTGGGTGTAAAATTAATTAAACCAGTAGATCAAAATACGCTACCAGGAATTGGGGTATGTAAGAATAATATCAGATACTTAGGAGGTTATAACCATAAACATTTAAATACAGTTTTTTTGTTAAGATATTTATCTCTCTCATGGTGGGCTGCAGTATTGCCATCAGCCAATCCTACCGCACCCGTGGTTGTTCGTGATCTTCAGATGCTATGCATGTCCCAGCGGACCTCCAGAGCCAGCCTAGAGGCTTCATTCTGCCGCAGCCCCTGCCTTTTTCCTCTGGTTTCCTCCCTGTTACTCTGGGGCCCCAGACAGAGAGGCGCATGTGCGTGACAGTGCGCATGCGCCCTCTTGCTCCGGTGATGGCCCCTTCCACCCTGTTGGCCTAGTGTCCTGGCTCCTTCGGTTTGCACCACTCTCTGGCCTACACTACGAGGCAGTCAAGAGCCGAGGAAAGCTCAGATCCCTCCTTGAAGAGGAGAGCTGCCTGATGGCAGCTCAATCCTGCACCACACCCTCCTCCCCCGTGCTGATCTCCAGCAGTCCATGCTCATTTCCAAACACTGGTTGCAGGCGTGACAAGAGGTAAGGCATCTAGCACCTCAGCCATCTATGCCACCGGGCTGGCTTTAAATAAACATTCTGAGTTAAATGATATGTCTTTGGTAGAAAAAAATATATTTGGGTCTGGATAGATGGGCACTGCTTCCTCTTACTTTGACAGGAAGAATCAACATCATATCTTCAATTCTTTGTCAGCTTTGAAAAACATCTTAGAAAATTGTTCTGGGCAGGGAAAAGACCAGACTTAAATGAAAAAGTCTATATCTTCCATTAGAATTGGGGGGGCTTGAGTTTGCCTAATATGCTCTTATATTATCCAGCTACTCATCTTGAAGCTGTTTCACATTCAGGCACAAAGAACAACTGAATCCCTTGCCATGGCTCTGACTGGCAGTGCACCTATTCCCCAGAAAACACAATATTATGACCACCCTGAAATTGGACTTTAACAAAACAGGCATGTACTTAATTGGCTATTTTTGCACCAAGTCCACTAATGAAGCATTGCAAAAAGCAAGTTAGTTACTTGGGTACAGAAAAATAATTACACAACCTACTGTGCTATTTCATATTCCACATCTCCTGCTGTTTTATATTCCTAACAGCTGGCTCCAGAATGTTGTTTTGTCGCTTAAGAGATTTTTTTTTTGTTCAGGGAAAATTTACATCATACCAAGAACTGAGAGATTACAGGTTCAACCTTGGTCCTTTCTAACTTATTTACATATTTGCAAGGATCTAAGGAAATGCTTAGGCAACTCGAATATGCCTCCTTTAGAATTATTAGTTCATAATTTAATTTCTGAAGAAAAAATAATTGGAAAATTATACTCTAGTTTGTTAGAAGGTACTTCAACTCATATGTCAATAAGAGATCAGTTATTTTTTCTGCTGCAACACATATCTAGAGTTTGAGGCTCTGACACAAGGTAGTAAAATGTCAAGCAAGCCTCCATGTACATGCAAATGGGTCACTTGTAATACAGCCCCTCCCATTCCTTGATGTCACTGCAGCAACAGTGCAGAAGAAAACATAAGGGTATCAATGCTGTCTATCCTGATTTAAGTTTATGTTTGCAATGGCTTATGACAGTTCTGTCATGCAACTCACACAGGGAGTAGTACTTGTAGCCTTAATACTGTATGTGTGAGCAAATAATACATCTAATAGTATTTCATTCACAGGAAACAAAATCTGCCTCTTTGTACTGCTCATTTCTTTCTGTGAGACAGTTGTAACATGCTGTGGAAAGCAGTAGCCTGAATCAGTCAATCAAGCAGTCAATCTGTATTGAACAAAGTGAACACCCTTGAGAAGATTCATTTACAAGGTAGGCATGGGCAGTTTCCCAAAGGATCACACAAGACTGAATTCCTCCTTTGTACAAACAATACACCCCCCTTTCAGCAGCCTGCAAGTGAGCTAAATCACTTACTGTACAAAATGAATTGTTTTACATTTCAAATGCTCCTCACATCTGAGCTTCTGACTGGAACTACTAAGACACAGAATGCATATGGCATGGGGCAATGAGCTAAGCAAATACAGAGCACTACAAACACTGAGACTGATTAGTTTTTTTTACCTACAACAAGCTGAAGTGTAGCATCTGATTTGTGAGGGACATCCTACTTCAAATGCTGGCATTACAAAGCGGGGAGGGGGGGGGGCTGCCACAGCTTGTCCTCAGTACATTCAAAGTAATGATTTATAGACCTGAAGGTGCCATCACAGTTCCCAAAGAGGTTAGGGGAACTTGTCAAGGGTTAGAGAGTAAGGGACTTTAGTAGGATTTGAACCAGTCTCCCAGTTCTTGTGCCTGTGCTTTAACCACTGGATTATCCTCTTTCCTTATGCTGCAGCTGATGCTGTCCTGGTAACCTATTCCTTGTTACAGCTGAACTCTTTATTACCTTACAGCAGCCATCAAATCACAGACTGCCTAGTTACAAAGGGAAAGGGGGCATATCTGCAAGCTTGTTTCTCACTGCTGGTGTCAATCAAAACAGAAAATGCTAACACACGCAGAACATAATATAACAGCTATATAATACCACTTCAAACTCTTGTTGTTCCCAGAGTCATTTATTGGGTAAACTGTTTTTACTGACAGAAACAGTAACACAACACATACAGGTACTTTCTTATATGAATACTGTATATACATGTCAAATCAGTGCTGCTTCACACTCACATGGTCCTAGTCCCTATTAAACCTGCACTTCAGGATGTGCACAACACTTAAAGGGTTCCTCCATTACTCAAGTGAGGAACCAAATATTGTGGTTTGGTTTACTGGTAGAACTGCATTTAGTGCAGCACCATTATCTGTTGCCCTGATGACATCATCCTCCAGCAACATTGATGGTAAAATGGAGGACAAACACATTGATAACTTCTGGGGCTGTATATTTTTATTTATAATCTAGATTTGGACAGCAATAGGACTGCGGGCAACTGGAGGAGGCACTCAACAGTTAAGCAATTTATCCCTCCAGGGTGTGGGTATACTGGAGGATTTACCATGGCTGGTGTCACACCAGTTTTGTCAAGTCCTCCAGTATACCCACACCCTGGAGGGATACATTGCTATTATACAATGTCAAATGTTGTTTATTTCATGTTTTTTAAAATATTTTCTAACTCACTGAGGTCATACAGTTCAAAAGAGGATGTAATTTTTTTAAATTTACCTCGGTGTCTTAGCGAGGTGGCGACAGGAAAAATACCAGCGGTTTCGTTTAACATAAAAGCGTCCTATTGATACATTGATTGGCATGAGTTAAATTTGGCTGGTACATTTTCCAGTGGGTACACTGGAGGATTTACAATGCTGGGAAAGGTACCAGCCAATTAATCATGTTGCAGGATTTGGCTGATTGAATTTACCCCATTGTATAATTACACATAAGGAGCTGGGAAAATATTGGTGTGACGCTATGGGAGACTTCCTCTTTAAAAAAAGCCTGCGAAAAAGAGTTGTCCATTTCTTCAATGGCTGCTCAGTAAACTGATGTTATACACAGAAACACAGAAATCGTCAGCAGGTAAGGGCCTTCGGCCCACCTAGTCTGCCCTATTTGTACTAACGATTGTGCTCTATCATGCACTGCTGGCAGTAGGCTGTATCCTCCCCCCCCAACTACCAGCAATCCTCTATGCCTGTCCCAAGCATGTTTAAACCCTGTAATCATTTCTGCTCCCACCACCTCTGCTGGCTGGCTATTCCACTTGTCCACCACCCTCTGTGTGAAGAAGTACTTCCTCACGTTCCTTCTAACTATTCCTCCCTCCAGTCTCCTCTTGCGCCCCACATCCTTGAGCATCTTTTTCTCCTGTGAGGTACTTAAATGTCTCAATTATATCCCTCTCTCTCACTCCTCTCCTCCAGGGAGTACATATATAATTTCCTCAGCCTGTCCTCGTAGGGCTTGTGATGTAGTCCCTGCGCCATTTTGTTGCCTTCCTCTGAACCACCTCCACTCTGTCTATGTCCTTGCATAAAGAGGCTTCCAGAACTGGACACAGTATTTGAGGTGCAACCTCACTAATGTCCTCATGTGGAATTATTATCTTCTGTTTTCTGCTGGTGATTCCCCTACCTATGCTTCCCAGCATCCTGTTTGCCTTTTCTGCTGCCTTGTCACACTGCTTACCTACCATGAGGTCACTGGAGATGACCCCTACCAGGTCTCTTTCTTGCTTGAAGCTTGTTATTTCACCCCCACTGCCCAAGGTGATATGTAGCTCCTGGGTTTTTGTGCCCTATGTGCATTATCTTGTACTTTTTTGCATTGAAACCTAGCTGTCAATCCTTCAGCTTCTTTGGATCTCCCCTTCTTCTGTCCACTCCCCCTGGTGTGTCCACCCTGTTGCAGAGCTTAGTGTCACCAGTGAACAGGCTAATTTTCCCTTCCAGACCTTCTGCAATATCACTGATATCAGTTTCACAGAACAACAGATTGAGACAAATTCAATTTAATGTATTACAAATAATTCATTATATACTTAAGAGATTGAATAAACTCAACTGCAATAAAAGAGACTGAATACATTCAACTGCAATACTCTGATCGATGGCAATGTTGTTATACTAATGCAGGCTCTATAATATGTATATTTATGTGTCCGATTTACAAAGTTACTCGTAAAACATTTACCTCTTGCATTACAAATCACAGGTTTATACTTCCATTTGACACTGAATCATACTTCATTTGATTAATAATTTCAAATTAACTCTGCAATCTTTCAACCTTGTTAAATAATTTTTGATTAATGCAAAAAAAAACTGATTCTGCAGCAGTGGAAGGGTCCGCAACCACCAACCTACGAAGCATTCTTTAATCTTATGATTAATTGCTATATCTGAGAGGCATTCACAGCTAACAACTCTTTTGTATTGGTTTCTTATATTTTTCTCCTGGTCATGCCAAGAAATGAATAATGATGAGACTGTTTGTTCCAGATATGAGAAACTCTTGGATAGAGTTTCCTTCTTAAATGTTGAAAAAAGATTCTGCCACCCCCCCAAAAAAAAAATTCAATATAACCTACCTACATGAATCTATTCTGCATCAGGTCTTGTGACCCATTGGATTCAAAATACTTCATAATCCTTTTCTTCAGCAGTGATTCCACTAACTTTTCAATCTCCTAGAGTATGTTAGGCTGACTAGCCTATAATTGCCTGCCTCCTCCCTGCTACCTCTTTTGTGAAGTGGGATTACATGTGTCCTCCTCCAGTCCTCTGGGACCACTCCTATTTCCATTGAGCTGTAAATAGGACAGTCAGAGGTGCAGCCAGTACCTCCTGACCTCCTCAGTACCTTTGGGTGCACCCCATCTGGCCCCATTGCTTTGTCCAGTTTCAGATTAATGAGTTCCTTCAGGACTTTCTTCTTCGAAAAAAGGACTAGTGTCCACCTCCTACCCTCCAAAGCTCCTGTTACTTTTTTATGATCCCTCCCCTTTTCCTTCTTCTGTGAACACTGAACAAACCTATTTGTTCAGGATGTCTGCCTTTTCCTGGTCCCCTTGCACAGTCCTCCCTTCTATTTTTAACCATACAATCCCTTCCTGGTCTTTCTGTTTTCACTCACATACCTAAAACATATCTTGTCCCATTTCATTATCACCTAGCTATTCTCTGTTCAGTTTGCACCTTTGTGCTCCATACTGCTTTCCTGCTTCCTCTGTCTCCCTGACACACCTCCCTATCCTCCTCTCACTGCATCGCCTATACCTTATGAATGCTGCCCTTTAGTCTTTACCTTTCCAGACACCTCTTTTGAGAACCATAGTGGTCTCTTTTTTCCTCTTGCTTTTGCTCACTTGCTTGGTGCAGAGGTTTGTTGCCTTCACAATACCCCCTTATAGCGTCACCCACTGTTCCTCCACCCCACCCAGGTCATCCCCCCGTGAGGTCATCCCTGAAACATACATTCATCTTTGTAAAATGTGCCCTTCTGAAGTCTGGGACCCTCGCACTTTTGTGGTTTGATTCTGCAACTGTCCTTATATTGAACCACACCGTACAGTGATCACTGGTCCCCAGGTGGCCTCCCACCTTGACATCTGCAGCACTGTCCCTGTTAGTGAGTACCAGGTCCAGTAGTGCCCCATCACGAGTGGGTTTGTAACTAGTTGCCTGAGGAATGCCCCCTGCAGGGAGTCCAAAATGTCCCTGCTTCTAGCTGAAGCCACAGCTGGGTAGCTTCCATCTACACATGGCAGATTGAAGTCTGCCACCAGCAGCACCTCCCATGTTTCTGCCATCCTGCCAGTGGCTTTCACCAGTACCTTATCTAAGTCTTCCCCCATGCTGAAGGTCTACAGATCACTTCAGTGTGAATAGTTGCTCCGTTCCCTGTCGCCTTGGTGATGCATAATACCTCTATCCTCCTACATTCCCTGTATCTCTGCTGCTGTTATGCTTTCCCTCACATAAAGCACCACACCGTCTCCTTTCCTTCACACCCTGTCCTTCCTGAACAGAGTATGGCCTGGTATGGCTATGTCCCAGTCATGGCTTTCAGTGCACCATGACTTGGTGATGGCCACAAGATCTTGGTTGGCCACTGCCATGATAGCCTCTAGGTCTCTAGAGCTCCCGTGGTTGGAGCATGTTTAATTTTAGTTGCAACAGACAATAACAAAATTTCACACAGTAAAGTGTCCCTTTACCCAGCAAACTTGTTTGTAGTGAATACCATCACTGCCGCCAGGCTGTGACGGACCACGTGGCAAGGGTACCTAGGCCATACACATGGAACTACCACCACCTTTGGTAAACTGGAGTGGTCTGTAAATTGTGGTACAGGGGCAAGTGTTGAAGACATTCCAGTAGACCAAGCCACAAGGATTTGGCTGTTGGTGGGCTCAGAAAGGAAACCACTAATTCTCTACCACCTGGGAAGTCAGTAATAGCCTGCTGAAATTTGATGGAATAGGAGTCTTAACAAGGGCAGTAGCAGGGGTTGGGACTAAAGGAGAGGCAGGGGACATGGTGGAGAATAGTATCCTTGAACTCAAGGAGCTTGGCAAATAAGGTAGCCGAGATCCAGGTGAGGTGGCGAAGGGAGGTGGATATTGGCCAGCACTGAAACTTGGGCCACTCACTACCACAACTGGGACCTCATGATCCCTGGAAACAAGGTGTACTGGAAAGACAGACAGGAGGGAAAGGAGCAGGGGTAGCTATTTATGTGAGGGATGGGATACTATGTACCAGGGAGGAGGGGAAGAGGGTAAGCCAGAAGCCTTGTGGGTACAGCTCCAAAACTCCAAGAGAAGGAAGGTTAGATTGGGGGTGGTGTATAGGCTGCCCTCACAGAATGTGAAAACTGATAAGGAATTGGGGGAGCAAATCCAAAAGATCAGCGGCAGGGGGAGCACTGTCATGGTGGGTGACTTCAGTCTGCATTGGGTTGACTGGAGCACCACAGCTACCTTGACCACAAGAGAACAGGTAATGCTGGAGGCTATCCAGGACAGCTGCCTAGTGCAGGGTATGATGGAGCCCACCAGGGAAGGTAACATACTGGATCTTGTGTTGGCTAACGGGGACCATGTCCAGGATGTAGTTGTGCAGGACCCTCTAGCTGGTAGAGATCGTCACACAATGTGGTTCTTCCTTCACACAGGCAAGGAGGCAGCCAGGACAAGGATGAGAGTGGTAGATTTTAGGAAGGTGGATTTCACCAGGATGGGCAGCATCCTGGAGGGGCATCTTGCTGCAGTCCACCCAGGGTTGGATGCAGAACAGAAATGGTCCATCATAAGGAAGGGCCTAACGGAGGCAACTAACACGTGCCAAGACCCAGAGCAAGCAGTCCAGGTCCAAAAAGCCAAGCTGGCTCTGCAGGGAAGTGGCAGAGAAGGTGAGGGAGAAGAGGTTGGCATTCAACAGGTACAAGAAGACTGGGTGGGAGGAGGAGAAGGGGGAGTACACAGAGAAATCCGGGAAGGTTAGTAGGGTGGTCAGGGCAGCTAAAGCTGCAAGGGAGCTGATATTGGTGCAGGGGATCAGGAAGGGGGGAAAAGGATTTCTTCAAGTACATAAGAGAGAAGAGGAGCTGTAAGGATGAGATTGTTCAGATCAAGAGGGAAAGTGGTTGGGCAGAAGATGGGGAAAACCAGGCGGAAGCTCTCAACGAGTACTTCTGTTTTGTGTTCACTAAAGTAAAGGATGGGCCAATACCACAAGGGAAAGGAGGGCGGGCAAGGGAGGGCAGAGGTGACGGATGGGGTCATCCAGGTGGATAGAGTTCTAAAAAGACTGAAATTGAACAAAGCCCCAGGACCAGATGGAGTACATTCAAGAGTCCTAAAGGAGCTAGCAGAGGTATTGGCGGGGTCACTGGCAGACCTGTTTAACACCTCACTGGAAACAGGGTGCGTGCCCCTCCACAATAGTGGACCTAAGGACGAACCGGGTAACTATAGACCGGTAAGCTTGACTTCCATTGTGGGGAAGTTAATGGGGACCATTATTTTTTTTCTATTCTATTTTTATACTCCTGGAGCCTGGCAGGCAGCTATGGCCCTTCCTCAGAGAAACTCATCCTCTGGCCTGTGCCCCCCCCACATACCGACCCCCATATATTCCCCCGTGGCCTACCCACCACGGTAGGACCAGGGAGGAGAGTGCTGGCTATCTCCCCCTCCGAGCATAATCCAGAAGCCAGGGGTGGCCTTGGGGACACGATGGCCCATCATGGAGCCTGCCAGCTCCCTTTCCACATATTCTGCCGTCCTCCTCCCCACCAGCGTGAGGACATCGGTATGTGTGTCCCAACCCATACTGCCCTCTAGCCACCACCAGAGGGCAGTCAACAAACGGGATGACAAAGCCACCCTCTCCTGAGAGAGAACAACAGTCCTCCAGGTGCTCAATCCTCTCATGCCCCTGCCGACCCCCGGCAGTCCAGGCTTGTTCCTGACCCTGGGTCACCAGTGTGGCGTGAGGTGTAGCGACCAGTGCCTCAACCTCTGGTGCCATTGGGCTGGCTTATAATGGAGACCATTTTTAAGGAGAGATTGATAATCTTTCTGGATGAAAATGGTCTCCAGGACGAAAGGCAGCACAATGTTGTCTCGTTAGAGCCTGCCAGACTAACCTAATTGATTTCTTTGATTGGGTTACAAAGGTGGTTGATGGGGGCCATGCTATGGATGTCCTGTACTTGGACTTTAGTAAGGCCTTTGACTTGGTGCCCTACAGGAGGTTGCAGGGCAAGCTGAGGAACCTGGGGGCTGTGGAGAGACTAGTGGGATGGGTTAGTAGCTGGCTGCAGAACAGACAGCAGAGGGTATTTTGGGGAGGAGCTCCAATTCAAGGCCCGTGAGCCAGTGGGTACAACAGGACCAGTGCTAGGCCTTGTTTTATTTAACATCTTTATCAGGGACATAGCTAATGGAATCAAGAGTAAGATCAGCATGTTCGCTGACGACACAAAGATATGTGCAACAGTGAACAGTGAGGAAGGGAGGCATGAACTCAGGAAGATCTGGCAAAACTTGAACACTGAACAGGGTATGGCTGCTGGGGTTTAACGCTAAGAAGTGCAAGGTCATGTACCTGAAGCAGAAACCCCAAGACCACCAACTGGTTGGGGGAGTGCAGGTATCTATTTCTGAGGAAGAGAAAGACCTAGGGGTACTAGTCACAGGGGACATGAAGGTATTGGCACAGTTCCAGAGGGTGGCAAGGGCCAATCAAATGCTGGGGTGCATAGCCAGGGAATCACCTCTAGAAGGAAGTGGTCATCTGCTAGTAGAGTATAAAAGGGCAGCTAAAAGCTTTCAAACCCACCTCCAGCAGCTCGACTGGACCTGCCTCGACCCCTTGTGATGCTGACCAGGCATTGGAGTACTTCAGTACCACCTGCAATGCAGCCTGTGACATTTTGCCCCAGTCAAAAACATAAGTTAAAAACCCTAACAATGGATGGGTCACCCAATCCTCTTTGAACTAACGAGAGACAGGGACCACCTATGGCACAGAGCCAAGGAAACTGGAAAACCTACAGACTGGTAGACATACAGGGCAGCCAGAAATAGCTGCACCCACAAAATCAGACTCACTAAAGCACAGCACTACAAAGATTAAACAAAACCTGGGGGGCATGGGGAAAATTTTTGGAATAGTGTAATATCAAGGAGGTTACGGGCAGAGTGAGCAAGTCCTCCCCCTCAATGCTTTTGGTCAATGGTGATGTTACACAAGATCCTAAAGTTATTGCAGACACTTTTAACTTGGCATTCACTGACCTTAGCTCAGTACTCCCACTGGATTATCTAGAATTCAATACGGACAGCATGGACAACAAATGGACCACTCGCGTGCCGGCTGCCACCACAACCCCTCCTTTCTACTTCAAGGAAATCTCTGCCATTGATGCAAAAAAATACCTCCACAGAAGCCTTGGTAAATCACAATATAGCAATGACAACCTCGATCTCAAAATGATAGCACTCAAACTAGATGAAGTTGTACATCGAATCACAGAACTCATCAACCTCGCTCTCAAACTGGCGCATTCCCCACAAAATGGAAATCAGCCGTAATTACCCTAGTTCATAAAAGTGGTGACTGTGCACTCCACTCAAACTGCCAGCCGATCTCCATCTTGCCCCATATATCTAAGGCTCTAGAGTGGATAGTCTCAGACCAGTTGGTAGACTATCTGGAAAAACACAATATCCAGTGCCTACAACAACATGGGTTTTGTAAATCCCACAGCACGACTACTGCCCTCTTAGAATTTACCGAATACATTCATGAGGCCCTGGAAGAAGGGAACCTTGTGGGGTCAATATATATTGACCTCACAAAGGCCTTTGATACAGTCAACCACAGTGTCCTCCTAAAAATGTTACTTGCCCTAGGTTTATTCACCGAGAGCCTCATGGTTCCAGAGCTACCTAGCCCAAAGAACACAGCAGGTAAAAGAACAAACGTACTCTCAGAGGAAAGGAAGGTATTGCTAGGGGCACCTCGGGGATCCATTCTTGGACTGCTATTGTTTAGCCTCTTTCTCAGCTCCCTTCCTGAGATCAGCTCGGCCAAGCTTCTCTAAGCAGATGACGCTGTCAGTTTTGCAAGTGACCCCCACCTAATGGCATTAACAGACAAATTACAAGCATTTCTCCAGGATTGAGGAGTGGTTCACCCAGAATAAACTCCTCCTAAACTACAAAAAAACAAAAACCATGCTGTTCTGCAACCACCAGAGCAAGAAAAAATCTAGCTATCTTACTATTAATAACAGCAGGCTTGAGCCATTGGAACAAGTAAAGACCTTTTAATACCCAAGTGTCACCCTAGACGGCTCCCTCTCCTACACACAGCACATTTTATTTATTTATTTTTATTTTAGTCGTTGGTTGACCAAGTTGTAAAAACAATCAACACCAGGTTAGGACTGCTATACAAGCACCACTCCTACTTGACTGTTGAGACCCTCACCCTAGCAGTAAACCACTCCATTCTTTCCATTGTAGACTACGGACTTGTTGTGTACAGTACAGCCACGAACAACGCACTGAAATGAGTAAGAACCACGTTAAACCAGGCCTGCAGACTGGTGCTGAGTGCAGATGCCCTCATGCGTACATGTGATCTTTACACCCAAACAAAGTGGCTAAACTTACAAGGGAAAATACACTACCAAGTCTGCCTCCTTGGGGAAAAAGCCCTACTAGATCTGACTCTGAAAACTGTCCATAAATTACTCAAATCTGCACACAATTCTAATCAGACCAGAGGCAAGGCTAGGAACCCATTGCACATCCCGTTTCACCACACTGCTTTTGCCCAAAAGACTTTCTCCTGTAAGGCCCCACTCTGGCTCAACAAGCTCCCGGCCAACATCCTAAACAACTCCAAACTCGGGCCATTCAAAAGAGATCTTAAACAGCACCTTTATGACGGAGAGAGATGGAATTGCTCAGACTAACCCCCCCCCTTTTGATTTTTCACTCCTCCTTGCTTTCTCCTCCCTGTATCATGGGTATGGATATGCACTGCCACTGTCCTTGCTCCACACCCTACCACTTGCATTATCGCCCTGTCCTATCTCTAGTACCGACTCTCAATTCCTCCCCATACCCCCCTTTTCTTTCTTTTCCCTAATTACCTCCCTCTTCCGAACCAGCCCTTCCAATCAGCCTAGCACTCATGATGTTTTTACTCACCTTGCCTCTCCCCTATGTCCTTCTCTTCCCTCCATCTCCTCCCTCCTTTTCCCATATCCACACTCCATCCACTGCCTCCACACGCTACTCTCTGCTTTAGCCCTACTACTAATCTTGATCTACCTCCTCCACCTCCACCTACCCTTCCAACTCACTTTCAACCTGCTGCTCTTACTAGGATTGTACAATGATTCCTCACCCTCTCCCTCTCCCCACCTCCAACCAGACTCCCACCATCCCTCCCCTCTATTGCCCCTTCCATCCTAATTCCTACACTTTTGCCAGAATTGCCTGTCTTGGAATACTTTTTTTTAAATTGAGAAATTTTTATTTTGATAAAATACAACGTTATACAGCTTGCAATACATTTGTACTTTAGTTGAATTTCCATAGTAATATATATAAAGGCTCTGAGTCCAAGTCCAAGTTCAAAATTGACAATTAATATAAGCAAGAATTGTTTCAAGTGTTGTTACATTAAGCAGCATAGATCTTGCATTTATAGACATGTATATACCTCGTTACAACCTGGCCCATATCCTGAGGGTGCTTCCAAGGGAATGGCCCATATCAAGGTCCCATTATAGCTAATAATTCCAGAATGTGTCAAAGTTTACTGTTTCCCATCATGGTACAAAATCTAAGTGAGTGGTCCAACTAGAACTGGGTCCATTTCTCCAGCGGTTATTAAAGCCACCCCGATTATTTAATTTAGCCAAGATTCACTCAAATTGTACACTTCATAAGTTAAGCATCTCCATGATTCCTTAACTAGGTACTGTTTAAAGTCAGTCTGGTTATTGTCAAGTCTTGTAATACGTTTGGCTAAGATAATTGCAGCCTTGTGTTATTGTATTAGTGTTTATTGCCACCTGATCCTGTTTTGTTTTATATTCTGCTTTATTGTTGTTCCTATGTAAAAATTCCCGCATGTTGCTGTACCATTCACTGTAATTGCTCTACCTGTTGTTTGTTGTCACTCTGACATGGAACCTTTGTAAATGAGCTTCTAGCTCAAAGATTATAATCTGAGACAATAAATAAATAAATCCTGTCATTGTACAGATGACTGTTAAGACCACACTTGGAATAAAGTGTGCAATTCTGGTGCCCATACCTAAAAAAAAGGACATTAGATTACTAGAGTGGGTGCAGCGTAGGGTGACAAAGATAGTCCTAGGTCTTGGACATAAATCCTATGAGGAGAGATTGAGGGAGCTCAACAAGTATTCCCTAGAGGATAGAAGGGAGAGGGGGGACATGATAGAGACCTTCAAATACTTAAAAGGCATAAACAGGGTTAAGATGGGGGATTGTTCTGCTTAAAGGGGGGAGGGTCATGAGAGGGCACCATCTGAAGTTGGAAGGGGGGAAGATTCAGGAGGGAAATGAGGAAACATTACTTTACAGAAAGGGTGGTGGAAGGGTGGAACAAACTACTGGAAGAGTTGATCACGTTGAGGACAGTGGACAGTTTTAAAAGTGGGTGGGATAGAGTCCAAGGGAGAGTACATATAGATAAGAACTGAGACTGGAATAAGGATGGGTATGGCTGGTCTGGAATGGGGGGGGTCAGCTGCAGTAAAAGGATACTGCGAGTTGCACACTCGGGGAGACTTTTCTTTTTTCAATCTCTTTTTCCCCTTCAGTCATGGTCTGGGGGGCCTCTCTCAGGCATCCTGCCTGCTCCTGCCCTGCCTGAAGTCCTCCTACCTGTGCCTCCTCTCTCCCTCCTCCTCTGTCCACGATCGGCACCCCCGGCTTAACCCTTCCAAGGTGGGGCCGCCCCTCCTCTTTGGGCGCACTGAGAGACAGACTCCAATGTGGGAGAGGACCCGGATGGAGGAACCTGGAAGGCCAGGCAGGATGGACCCGGCCTTGGCCATGGGGACAGGTGCCGTCACCTACCCCCTAGACTGGGCTTTTCCTTGTTCTGGTGATCTCTGCCCCCTCCCATGCATGTGCACATCCCCGATGCAAGGTGCGCGGCAACCCCTGCCTGTGTCAGGGCACATTGATTACATGCTGCCGAGCATGCTGCAGCACCCCCGGTCTCCACCAGGAGCCACTGGCATGCCAGGTGATCCGAAACCTCCCCCCAAGGGAGGAGAGCAGCCCATCAGGTGCTAAATCCTCACCCACCCTGCCATCCTCCGGGCGACCTGAGCTCACTCCTGAACCGGGTCACCAGCATGGCATGAGGTGTGGTGTCCAGTGCCACAACCCTCAGCGCCACTGGGCGGCTCACTCGAGCAGACTTGATAGACCTCTGGGCCATTTTCTGCCATGTTTTCGTATGTTTGAATAACACAGCTTTATTAACAACCGACCACTTGCAAGAGAAGGGTTAGTGCAAATGTCAACTTTAAACCCAGCCCTCTTAGTTACCCTCCTAGGCAGGCCAGAGCTACCCCTTCCCACCTGGTACTAGGTTTTAAGCAGACCCAAATGGGAACTCCCTTAACTCAGTCCCTGGGTACCACAGGTACATAGTCACTGCAGGCTCATAGATGTTGCTGCAGGTTGACTGGCATTGGTGCACTTTAAACAGAGCAACATGCTCAATTCCTCAAACCCCACAGGCCATGCAATTGCTTAAATGGCAGAAAATCCCTCAACACAGGGTATCTGTAATCCAAACTGTGAATCATGTAAGCAATAATACTCGAAATGATGGGTGGTATTGTGGAATACCAGACCACCCAGGGGCATAATGAGGCCCGATGCTGCAGGCAGAGGGCCTTATAGACCCTGAAAGGTCCAGTATTCCCAGTACTGCCTACCACGGAGGGTATTATTGAGCTTAGAAAATGGGCACTGTAAAAAAAAAATAAGTTTAAAAAAACATTTTTAATGAATTATTTTAAAGTAAGTTTTGTAATAAAAAAAGTTCCCCCGCCTACTTTAGAATTATTTTTTTTATGCTGTCTGTATACTGGTAGTACTAACACAAGAGGGCACCCTAGCTATTGTTTTGAAAGCAGTACTGTCTTTTGCATTCCCCCCCATCTCTATGTTTGAAGTTGCCACGGTGAGTAGAGATCCATTTTTTTATTTACATTGTACAGGCTTGCGTTTCATTTTTTTTTATATCTGATTTGTATCAGCAAGCTGCCCCCCTACCATCCTAGCTGCTCACAGACTCCTAACTTCAATGCATGGGGAGGTGTGTACCAGAAGGACAGGACTGCAGAAGAAAGAAGATGAAGGTACGGGGTTGTGCAAAGTGAAAAAAAAAAAGAAACATCTTACCGTTTTTTTAAGTTTGCATATGTTTGTCAAACTCCTTGGGATGAGTGACTTTTTAGGGGTGTGGCACTGTCTGTCCAATGCAGAGTGCTGCAAGGGGCTCAACAGTATCACACCAATCATCAGCCAGGTCGATCGTGATGCTGTTTTGCCTGAAGTGGTCTGCACTTGAAAAGAAAAAGCTGCACCAATTATGGCGGCTTTTTCCTTTCATCTGCAGGTCACCGCGTAGCAAACTGCTGTTTGCGTCCCGATCAGCCTGGCTGATGTCTCCGCCCCCCCCATGCCACCCTACCGGTCCCTTCCTGGAAGGTGAGAGGAGGTGCTTTCCTCCCCTGCCTCCTCAGCAGACTCCTTTGCTCCTCTTCTCCCACCCGTGCAGTGTCATAGCGTCTTTGTTTACTTCTGTGGGACCCTGTGCTGCCGTTCCCACTGTCCCTGTGTAGTACTATGAGTCATGCACATGTGTGGTTGGCAGCAGAGGGTTCTAATCCACCACGGTGGGTGGAAGAAATGTAAACAAAGAAAAATGGAGCAAATTATGGGGTGATAGTATGGCAGAAACAAAAAAGATTACCAGGTAAGTGCTCAATAGAGCACAGGGAACAGACTGTTGCAAAAGATAATTTTTATGTTTGCTTGCGCGCATGTGCAAGAAACATTATGCGACAGCTTAGGAGAGAAGCGGGTTGTGGAGGTGCGGCACTGTTACAGCCAAGGGAGGCACTGCATTTGGGGGCTTGGCATTGGTTGACCAATGGAGGTATAGTGTGCCAATGACACTGGTCTCCAAAAGTGCCACCAAGTACAAACGTTTTCGCCACAGCAATCGGGCCGCCTCGTCCTTGCAGCATCAGTCATTCCACTGCAATAAGGAAGTGACCCGTCATTGCAGGGTGGAATGTTAGCTAGCGTAATGCTATTTGTGAACATGGTGGGCGACTTGCCGCCACGTTCCCAAACAGTATTATGCAGCCCCCAGTGCGGGGTGCCCAATCCCCCTCAGCAGCATGTGCCCCCCCAAAACAGTCTTTGCTGATGGGGATCCCAATCCTCCGGCTTCAGTCTCTGTCCTAGTTTCATTTGCCGATGAGAGCCCTCCCGTCGGCATAATATCCCACACATACAAAATGTAGGTTTGTGCCAAGGGGTGCCCAATCCCCTCGGCTATTGGCCCCCCATATGCCGACAGGGGTGCCTCAATCCCCGTCGGCCAGTCCCCAACAAAACACTAGGTTGGCATGTTGGGGCGCACCTAGCATGCCAAATGTCCATGTTAAATGTCCAATGTTTTTTTCCCACCTGTAAAACAAAAGCGGTCCCTCGTCGAGTCCGTGGCCCCTCCCCAACCCGCCCACCCTCTGCGACCCTGCCTCCCCACACCCTCCCCATACCTACCTCCAGAGCCCAGTGGCGATCTTCAGTGGATCGGAACATGTCTGCACTCTTCAAAGCCGACCGTGAACTGAGGAAATACCTGTAAGCTGTATAATGGCATAAATAGGGTTTTCAACTTTGATGCATATCTCAGGCATTTTTGGAATTTTGACACCAAATTTTCAACATGGTTTTTTTTGGGACCCTCCTCATTGAATTCAGCCACTGTCATGCGTTATGGTCCCGAAGGTGATTCTGAGTCACTGTGCAGAATCACCTTTCGGGACCAATTAATGTCACAACAGTGCCAGTGTTCATCAGGTGAGCTCTCAAAAGTCTATGTTGCAAATCTGGTGGGAAAAATCCAAGAAATGACTGTTTCTGAGCGTGCATTGTGCAGTTGCTACGCACACTCATAACTTCGTGAATTTGCAATATTTTTCACCCAGATTTTCAATATTGCCATTTTCTGCACCTCCTTATGTACAGTACAGCTGTCATTTTTCACATCCTGGCCGAAATGTGTTTTTCGCACTTCTGGCACAGAATAGCATAGTAGTTGTGGGAAATCCATGTTTGGGACACATTATGAAAACCACAGTGACACTGTTCATTAGCAGATGTCCTAAAATGCCTATGTGGAAAATTTGGTGGCAAGTCCATAAATGACTGTATTCTGGCGTGTGTTGCACAGTTTCCACTCACGTTGTAACTTCACACATTTGCAATATTTTCACTCCAGATTTTCAACATTGCCATTTTCCAGCCCTCCTTATGAACAATACAGCTGTCATTTTCACATCCTGGCCGAAATGTGTTTTAGCACTGCCAGCGCAGAATAAGCCGCGATGCAGAGGGAAATCAGTGTTCGGACACACTATGAAAATTATAGTGACACTGTTCATTAGCAGAGTCCTAAAATACCTATGTTGAAAATTTGCTGATGAAAAGTCCATAAAATGACTGTTACAAGCGTGCATTCGCAGTTTCAAGAATATCATAACTACACATTTGTAATATTTTCACTCCAGATTTTCAACATTGCCATTTTTCTGCACCTCCTATGAACAGTACAGCTGTCATTTTTACATCCTGGCCATAATGTGTTTTTGCACTTTCGGCACAGAATAGAGTGGTTGCTGTAGGAAATCAGTGTTCAGGACACATTAAGAAAATCACAGTGACACTTTTCATGAGCAGAGGTCCTAAAATGCCTGTGTTGAAAATTTGGTGGCTAACGTCCATAAAATGACTGTGTTACACGCATGCATTGCACAGTTTCTACGTATGTTCAGAAGTGCAAGCATTTTTATGATTGCTTGCACACATGTGCAAGAAACAGAGTGCCACCATACGAGAATTCATATGTGTGCCTCCCTACTTCCAATGCCCTGTTGCCTTTTGCAGGCACGGCCCTTCCGCACCAATGAATGTAGGAGCTGTCCATGACAGCTTTTGCAAATGCAGCGGCGTACAGTTCAAAGAAAGGCACTGCAGTGTGTAGGCAATTTGCATACTGCGTCAGCAGTATGCAAAGTGCTTACACGTGAGCACTGGACTGAAAGAGCTGTCATAGACAGCTCCTCTCCCCCCTAAACAAGTAACACACTGCGAGCCCAACCCAGTGTGCACACGCACTCCCCCCCACACACAGTATATCTGATGGAGGTGCCCAATCCCCTATCGGCTGCACTGCACTCCCCCCCAACAGCCTTTCAGGTGCCTCGCTGGAGCTCACCCCAGCACGGCAAACGTCCGTCTGTTGGCCACCCCAACACACTTCCAGGTGCCATGCTGGGAGCCCACCACAGTGTGGCAAACCTCTCTATGGCCGACGGGGGTGCCCAATCCCCATCGGCTCCACTACCCCCCAAAACAACTTCCTGCTGCCACGCTGAGAGCCTACCCCAGTGTGGCAAATGTCCCGTGTCATCTTCCTAAAGGAAAAGAAAAACCTACAAAGTAAAAACGTTCCCTTGCTGACTGTCTTGACCACCTTCCCACCACGCCCACCCTCTGTGCATCCTGCCTCCCCACCCCCCACCCCATACTTACCTCCGCAGATCTTCGGTGGACTGGGAACACATCTGCACTCTTCAAAGCCGACCGCAAACTGAGGAAATGCCGGTAAGTGGTATAATGGAATGAATAGGGTTTTTTCAACTTTGATGCATATCTCAGGCATTTTGGGGAATTTTTTCACCAAATTTTCAACATGGGGTTTTTGGGACCCCACCTCATGAATTCTTGCACTGTCATTTTGTTATTCGGTCCCAAAAGGTGATTTCACGGTCACTGCATGAAACCACCTTTCAGGACCGATGTATGAAACGACAGTGTCACATTTCATGAGGTAGGCCCCCAAAAACCTTATGTTGAAAATTTGGTGAAAAAATTCCCAAAAATGACTGTTTTCAATCAATCAAAGTCTTTATTTAACCAGGCGATCACAGTTGAGCAAGCTCATTTTCGAGTTGGACCTGGGTTTGTTAACAAGACACAAGGAACAATATACATGGGATGCAACACAGAAGAAAATAGTAATAATACAAATAAAGTGAGGTACAATAATACGGTATATACAAAGTATCAGCAGGTAGCATTGACAGTAGTATATGTTTGGAACAGAAGATACAGCTAGTTTTGGGTAGGACACAATTTTCATAAAAGTAAAGAAATATACATATCAGGTGCACGAACACAAATAAAACCTAATATAAAAAGATATATAGTGTTACGGTATGGAGAATTTAGAGCTGGAACCAGGGTCAAAGGAATGTGGAAGGGACAGATATGGGGGTAGAAAAAGGGGAGAGGGAAGAGTCATTTATAGATGTGATCAGTCTTTTAACAGTAGTAATTAGAGTATACTTGGACGTATAGGAGTCACTATGTTGGGTAGACAGGCACAGGACTCCTTATTATGATGTAGATATAGAGATTTAAAAGCTGCTAGGCTGATGGGGTGAGTTAATTTCAAAGTTTTTTGCAGCTTGTTCCACAGTTGAGGGAGCACAAAGCTGATGGCTGCTCTGCCAATGCGAGATTTTGCTTTGTAAACGTAAAGGTAGATATATGAGGTGCTTCTCGGGGCATACTTCCCCAGAGTGCACAAAGGTAAACAGAGATATACTGGGGCAGTTTATTTGAGATAGCTGTGTATGTCCAAACCGCAGCATTTTTTTGCTGTCTGTAAGTAAGGGATGACCATCCCAGTGCCGTGTACAATGTACAGTGGTGGGTTGAATATGGAAGACCCGTGATAGATCTTATGGCTTTGTGATAAAGCGTATCGAGTTTGGCTAGGGTACCTGCAGGTTCCTGACTATATAGAGTCTGCATAATCCAATAGGGAAAGAAAGGTAGTTTGAACTAGTTTCAGTTTAGTGTCTCTTGCAAGGAGATAATTAATCCTAAAGAACAGGCCAAGTCTTTGTCGAAGTTTCTTTGCCAGTTCTTCTAAGCGATCTGTGAAAGTAAGTCTGTGGTCTAACCAGACCCCCAGGTACTTGAACTTTGGTACGTAGCCCAACTGCTCACCTAGAATAGTAGTAATTTGTGGGAGTGTCCCAGCAATTGCAGGATTTATTGCATTTTGAAGGGACAGAGGAACATTGCTTTGTTGTTTTTGCATTTAAGAGCAGTTTCTGGTTTATAAGCTGATGTTGCAGCAGATTAAATTCATTTGAAGGGCTTTACAGGCCACTTCAGGTGTGGAGCTACTAGCATCCGTATCATCTGCGAATAGGTGTATTTGTGCTTCTTTGATGGAGGCATCTACATTGGTAATATAAATGGTGAAGAGCAAGGGACCAAGAATGGAACCTTGCGGTACACCCCTCAATAGGGGTTTTGGTGGAGAAACTTCCCCTTCTGCCTTTACTTGTTGAAGTCATCCTGAGAGGTAGTTGGAGAACCATTTAAGGGATAGGGAATCCAAACCAATGTTCTGGAGGGACGACAGAAGCAGTCTGTGATCAACAATATTGAATGCCTTGCTTAGGTCCAAGAAAACTGCGCAAAGTTTTTTTTGTCTAATTCAAGCTGCCAGTTTGTTTGTTACCTTGGCTAGAGCAGAGATTGTACTGTGCTGTGTTCTAAAACTGTATTCTAACTGGTTGAGCAATTTTTCTGATTCCAGGTACTTCCGAAGCTGGGAGTTCACTATTTTCTCCAGCATCTTTGACAGGATTGGAAGTAGGGAGATTGGCCTGTAGTTATTGAGATTACTAGGATCTCCTGACTTAAACAAAGGGACCACAAGTAAGTTTTCCAAATGGGTGGTAGGTCACCCTGGGACAAGGATAAGTTGAAGAGTTGAGTAATTGGGACTCGAGGACACGGTAACCGACCTTTAAGAAGTACTGGGTCATCGAGGTCGACCCCAGCACTTTTCCTAGTGTCCAGCTGAAGGAGAAGATCTTGACTTCTTCAGAGAGGTAGGCTGCAGAGAAAAGGATGGACTGGGGATGGGTTTTTCTTGTGTATCCAATCTAAGTTGTTGGCGGAGGATATTCGCAGGAGAGGCGTCAAAGGCTAGCCCTGCAGTGGCAAAATGATTATTGAGAGCATCGAGGATAGATGGTCTGTCAGAGATGACAGTATTGTCAATCAATAATTTAGCAGGTAGGGAATTTACAGTGGTGTGACCTACAATGTCTTTGATAGTCTTCCAGAATTTGGAGGCATTTCTTGAGGAGCTCTCCAGCTGAGAGCAGTAGAAATTAGCTTTGGCTTCTCTGACCATTTTGGTGCAGAGGTTCCTCGCCCTCTGGAAAGAATTCCAGTCATTTATTAAATTAGTTTTCCTAGCAGTTCTCCAGAGTACATCCCTAATCCGCAAAGCATCTTTCAGGTCTTCTGTAAACCACCGACAGGATTTGTTTCTGGCACAAACTTTTACTATGGGAGCATACTTGTTGAGAGCCCCTAGCACAATTTCTGAGAAAATATCATAAGCCATAGTCAGGGACTTGGCTAGATAGAAGTTCTGCCATCACATGGAGTCTCTTAGGTCTGATATATACCCATGGAAATCAAAGTTGCGTATGCACCTTTTAAAGGAGAATTTTGGTACAGTTATGGATTTAAGAGTGGATCTTACACACGCGATGAAGCAATGTTGCTAATATCAGAGAAAAAGATGCCAGCATGGAAGAATAAATGGGGTTTGTTAACTAAAATGATATCCAAGAGAGTACTGTTATTAGGGTTGAGTTTGTTGGGATGAGTAGATTCATTTATTAGCTGTGACAACCCAAGGGAATCACAGAACATTTTAAGTGGGGTGAATGCACTGGAGAGCCAGTCTAAGTTGAAGTCCCCTAGTATGATACACTCTGAAGATGCTGAACTCAGGATGTTTTCGAAATGTTTTAACAACTGTAGTCCAGCTGATGGTGGTCTGTAGCATCCTATTATACAGAATGAGACACCGGTGGCAATTTCAATCTTTAATGACAAGCTTTCCAATTCTTTTGGGACAGAGGTTGAGTCAATTATGGAGGCAGGAATTTATCCTTGATGTAAATAGCTACCCCACTACCTCTGGTTTGCTTGTCGGCTCTGAACAAAGAGTAGGAGGGGATGTTAACTTCATTGTTACTGGTCGCCGGTCAGAGCCAGGACTCCGTAATCACCAGAACATCTGGAGCAGTATGACATCGCAGGCCTGAACAGAAGTGATTTTTTAATAGACTACATACATTAACATGCAAGAATGTAAGCCCTTGAGGCTTTGTAGCTCTGCTGGGGATTCCATGGGTGTCAGAGGGCCTGGATTAAGCTCAACATTTCCTGAGCATAGTAAAGTAGGAACAAGAGTTTCCTGCAGAGTCCTAGGAGAAGTGTGGGTGGCTGGGTCTTCTTTCGGTTATGTGATTTGTCTGCGGCAGTATAGGGAGTTCTGAGGCTAGTTCCCAGTTTTCCTGATGCTGCATACAATAATACCCTGACCGAGAGAGTCAATGGGAGTAGGGGGGAATATGCAGAAGATGGTGTAGTCCTGTGGGCAGGCTCTAGCAGAGTTCCTGTATGCCAGTGCAGGTGAAGGACCAGCAGTGGGCTAGGGGAAGTTCGAGCACATACAAGTTCTTCTACTTGATAGGAAAAGTCTCGGTCAGACAATGTAAAAAGAGAGCCATTCTCCACTCTAGGAGTTATTTTTTGATTCACGTTCGGGTCCAATACATGTAAGATAAGCAGAGACAAGCATAGAAGCAGGTAATATGCCCTCATTATGAGACTCACCCAATGGGCACTACAAGTGCGGGCAAGAGAAGGGATTCTCAATGGAGGAGAATTTCTTAATCCCTGCAGAATACTACTATAGGCAGTGGAGCCTGAAGCAGTAATCCTTAAGTACAGCTCCTAGTCAGGTTAATAAGAAAAGAGTGCACCTGACTATAGAGTAGTACTAGGGGCAGAGAGGCTTTGAAGCAAATTTCTTAGCTACTACTCTGGAGCAGACCAAGTACTAGAGAGATCACCTGACCTAAGTCAACTGCCTTAGCAAGACAGGATATGCTAGTCAGCAATAAGCAAACCTAAAGTACCAAATGGTATGCCTCAGCAAGACAGAATGAGATAAAGCTGCTAGAAGGCTTAGTTGCAAAAGGGGTGGGAGAATTGCAGTTGTTGACAGTAAGTAACCAATAAATTGAACCATCAGATAGGAGTGGGTAGAGACTGTGCATTTAAAGGAGGCCTGGGAGGGGAGGTGGGACAAAAAATCAGGGGAAGTTTGCAGAGCTAGCACTGAATCAGTGCACATATAGTTGGGGAGAAACTGCAGCGGGTGGAATGGTAAGTTACTTTACACAGGCCGAGCAGAACAGGCTAAATTAAAATATATAAATTAGAAGCCAAGTACAGGGATGCAGGCTTACATTAAGCCACACGTCTCAGGTGCTGCTGTCTCAGGTGAGTGAGACCAGCCAATCAGGGAGCTCTATACAGGTGTGGAGCCAATAGCGCTACCCTGAGAAGGTGCTGAAATTGAAAACAGCAAATTGCAAGTGATGATCCGGTTCAGCATTCACACAGCCCAGAGAAATCGTGGCAATTTTTCAAGCGTCGTACCTTATCTATCTCTTTGGGGGGTGGATCAGGCTCCTTGCACCATAGAGGTGCTATTGGCTGGATCGTGACCACTGCCCTTGGGGCAAGTGGCACCTTATCTATCCTCTTAGGGGTGGGAGGATCAGGCTTCTTGTACCGTAGAGGTGCTATGGCTGGATCGTGACCACTGCCTGTGGGCAAGTGGTTTTAAGGAGCGCAAGGCGCAGTTCCTACGCCACGTATAAGTTCACGACTTTAATATTTGCACTCCAGATTTTTCAACATTGCCATTTTATCACACCTCCTTATGAGCAGTGCAGCTGTCATTTTTCACATCTCTCCAAAATGTGTTTCCACGCATGTAGCGCACAATGGCGCAGTCGGTGTGTGAAATCAATGTTTGGGACACATTAAGAAAATCTCAGTGACACTGTTCATGAGCAGAGGTCTTAAAATGGCTATGTTGAAAATTTGGCAAAAATTACCCAAAATGACTGTTTTACGAGTGTGCGTTGAGCAGTTCCTACGCACGCTCATAAGTTTGCGAATTTTTAAAATTTGCACTCCAGATCTTCAACATTGCCATTTTACCACACCGCCTTATCAATCAATCAATCAATCAATCAATCAAAATCTTTAATCAGGCGAACATCATTGAGCGTAGCTCATTTACAAGATGGACCTGAGTGGTCATATAAATAGGAGCAAGTATTTTTACATAGACAAGAATAACATAAACAGTAGTACAATGACATAAAGTGATAATATACAACAATTTACATATATACAAGGCACAGTAAAACCATTTAACCTGTAAGAAAAAGGAGACAATGGGTATAGCAGGCATAATATATAAATTATAGGGCCTAATTGGCTTTTATGAGAGTATATCAGGTGACTGGAAAATAGAAGTAGAACTAACATAATGGAACACGGAAAAGGGGTGGAGGGTAGGCAGGGTAGGATTAGGCCTGATAAAAGCAATTGCAGAGTTCTGGAAATAGGGTGAGAATAATCTTTGAAGGATGTTAAAGGTAAGAGGCTATTTAGCTTCATGGATTTTGGAGTGAATTCCATGCAACTGCTAGTGAGTAGCTGATAGCGCCCTCCCAAACCGGTGCAGGCATTGGGGACCTTTAGTATGATGAGTTTACTGATCCTTAAGGTGTATGGCCTAGAAGTAATTCGGGTAAAACAGTCTGTGATATAGGTGGGTAGTTTGCCTGATAAAGCTTTGAATATCCAGATTGCAGCATTCCTATTTCTTCTGTGTTGTAGTGATGTCCAGTTGACTGCCATATAAAGAGAGCAATGATGGGTGCTGGAGGGAAGGTCAGTAATAAATCTGATGGATCTATGATACAGGGTGTCCAGCTTATTTAAGAGGGGGAGTGAACAATGGCCATAGAGAAAGTCAGCATAATCAATGAGGGATAGGAATGATGCCTGGATTAATCTTTTTTTGGAGTCTCTGTTAAGGTAGTGTTTTATTCTAAAAAATAGACCAAGCCTTTGACTCAGTTTTTTTAGTAGCTCTTCAATATGGACAGAATAGTCAAGCCTGTTATCAATCCAGACTCCAAGGTATTTGAAGTTATCAACAAATTCCAGCTTCTCTCCAAGTAGGGTGGATAATTGTAGGGTGATGGGGTAGTGGCAGAGCAACTCTTTGTGGCAAAGAACATAGCTTTTGTTTTTTTGGCATTTAGAAGTAGCTTTTTATCCAGTAGATTGTGTTGCAGGATGGAGAATTCAGATTATAACAGCTCACAGGCTTTAGGTAATGAGGGATTGCTGACATATAATACAGTATCATCAGCAAACAGATGAATGTTAGATTGAGTGAGGTTGGCATCGATATTATTAATATAAATGGCAAAGAGGATGGGGCCAAGAATAGAGCCTTCATGTACACCTCTTAGCAGTGGTTTTAAGGTGGATAGGTAATTTCCACTTTTACCAGTTGTGACCTATCTGATAGGTAGCACTTAAACCAGTTGAGTGAGAGAGAATCCAGTCCTAGTGAGCTAAGGGAGGTGATTAATGATTCATGATCCACTGTGTCAAATGCTTTACTCAAATCCAGGAACACAGCACAGGTACTGTTCTTCTTATCCAAGGCAATCTGCCAATCGTTAGTTACTTTGGCTAGGCAGAAATGGTGTTATGCCTTGATCTAAATCCCGATTGTACTGAATTTAGGAGGTTATTGTTATCCAGATAGTCCCTTAATTGTGAGTTTACTAATTTTTCGAGCATCTTGGATAGTACTGATAGGATGGAAATGGGCCTGTAATTGTTGAGGTCCATGGGATCACCAGATTTAAGTAGTGGAACTACTTGAGCTGTTTTCCAAGTGGAGGGAATGGATCCAGTAGTTAGGGAAAGATTGAAGAGATGAGTGAGGGGGGCAGATAAGACGTGTGATGCAATTTTAAGGAAGTAGGGATCCAGGGAGTCTGTACCTGCACTCTTGGAAGTATCTAAATTAGAGAGGAGGTCTTCCACTTCTTTCAAGGATATTGGGTTGAAGGAAAAGTTGAAGTAGCCTTTTGTCCCACAGTGGATTGAAGGTTCAGTGAAGATCTCAGGAGATTTGCAGGTGATGAGTCAAATGCTAGGCCAGCTGTGGTGAAGTGGTCTGAAGGTATTTAGGATTTCTTGTTTGCCCGTAATTCTGTATCATTTAGTAGCAGTTTGGAGGTTAAGGCAGGAGTAGAGTTTTGGCCCAGAATTCCTTTTATAGTACCCCAGAGTCTGGTTGGTTATTGTAGGAGGCATCCAATTCAGCTCTATAATAGGCAGCTTTGGCAGTTCTTATTTGTTTTGTACATGAATTCCTTGCTTTTCTGAAATTTAGCTAGTCTCTGGTATCCTTTGTTTTTCTTGCCTTTTCCACAGTTTATCTCTGGTTAGCAAGGCTGCTTTAAGATCAGTGGTGAACCAAGGGCAGGATCTTACTTTAGTTCTGATACTGGTGATTGGTGCATGAATATTGAGAGCATTAGTGATAATATCCTTTAAGGTCTGGAAAGCTGTTTCAACTGAGGTTGTAAGGGAGAAATCTTGCCAATATATTGTATTACTCAAGTCATGGAGGTATCCTGAGATGTTGAATTTCTTTTTTGACCTTTTAAGGACAAATTCTGCAGGATTGGGTGGTTTGAGTGTAGATCTTATGCCAGCTATAGGACAATGATCACTTACATCACTCGGTAGTACTCCTGCATGCGAATATAAGTGAGGCTTGTTTACCAACATAATATCCAGGAGTGAGCTGTTGCTAGAGTTTTTTAGGTTAACCCTGGTTGGGTCTTTAATTAGTTGTGTAAATCCATAGGTGTCACAAAAGGTTGCCAATGGTGCAGATACATTAGCTAGCCAGTTTAAATTCAAATCACCAAGGATGATGGTATCTTCAGGGCCTAGATTGAGTATTGACCCTAGGTGAGATAGTAGTTTGAGGCCTGCAGAGGGGGGCCTGTAGCAGCCAATCAATTTAAATGAAGACAAGTTAGGAAGGGATATTTTGATTGATAAACATTCAAATTCCTTTGTCGGATGTGTTGATGAGGCAGGTTGCAGAGATGGTGTCCTTAATGTATATGGCCACCCCACCACCCCTGAAGGGCGATCTGCTCTGAAGAGCTGATAGTTGGGAAGGTTTACAACACTGTCTTTTGTTGTAGGTCTGAGCCAAGATTCAGAGATGACCAGGAAGTCAGGTAGAGTATGTGCCACCCAAGCCTGTATTAAGGAGAACTTTTTTAAGAGGCTGCAAACATTGAAATGTAGGAAGCTTAGGCCATTTATGGAGGATAGATCAGCAAGGGAAAATAAACTTTCAATGGGGCCAGGATTTATTTCAATAGTACCAATGCAGATCAGGAGGAAGAAGATTAATTTGAGGAGGGCACCAAGGGACAGGGATAGTGAGTGGTCAGAGCGTTTTCTCTTATTCCTGGGTGCCCGCTGTGTGATGGGAGAAGGTCCTGTTATATAGGTGTGAATTTTATCATAGCATAATAATCTGATGGACAGGCATAGTGGGTTAATATAAAGCCAGGATACATGTAAGGTGCTAGGGGAGTGTTGAATTGTTAGAGAGGCTTTATGTGGGATACCCCAGGGGTTGCAATGTAAAAGTGGTTCGAAATGAATAAGGAATAGGTGGTTATGTGCTTATGAGCAGTACAGATGTAATTTCTCACATCTCCCCCAAAATGTGTTTCCATGCATGTGGCGCACAATGGCGCAGCAGGTGTGCGAAATCAATGTTTGGGACAGATTAAGAAAATCACAGTGACACTGTTCATGAGCAGAGTTCTTAAAATGGATATGTTGAAATCACACGTCTCGGGTGCTCCTGTCTCAGGTGAGTGAGACCAGCCAATCAGGGAGCTCTACACAGGCGTGGAGCCAATAGCGCTACCCCAGGAAGGTGCTGAAATTGAAAACAGCAAATTGTGAGTGATGATCTGGTTCATAGTACTCCACACAGCCCAGAGAAATCGTGGCAATTTTTCAAGGGTTGTACCTTATCTAACTCTTTGGGGGCTGGGTGGATCAGGCTCCTTGCACCGCAGAGGTGCTATGGCTGGATCGTGACCACTGCCCGTGGGGGCAAGTGGCACCTGTAAGGAAGGAGACAGCAGATTAAATAGGAGCAGATGGGGGGTGTCTAAACAGAGACACACAAAGAGAACTGAGCACCAACTTGAAAGACAAGTCAGGGGGCGGTCTCATACAGAGGCAAGGTGCCGGCTAACTCGGGAATCCAAAACAAGCAGAAAAGAACAGACTGATGGGGGAGGGCAGGAGGGACAGAACAGAGACAGAGGAGGACAGGGGGACAAAGGAAGATGATTAAGAATGAAAGTCAAGGGCAGGAGCCTTAGGCTCAAGACAGAGGCTACACAGATTTTACAATTCACTGAATTTTCTAACTAAGTCCATAGCAGTAAGCATGTAAACCCAGTACAGTCTTAAATAGGATTAAAAAAATATATATTAACAAAGCCAGTAAAACTTTTACAAACTCAGTTCAAGGCAGTGTACAAAGAGAAAGCTTAACTGGGGAAAATCAAGGGAAGTTTGCAGAGCTAGCACTGAATCAGTGCACATACAGTTGGAGAAAAACTGCAGCGGGGGATGGTGATTACTTTACACAGGCCGAGCTGAATAGGCTAAATTAAATATATAAATTAGAAGCCGAGTACAGGGATGCAGGCTTACATTAAGCCACACGTCTCGGTGCTCCTGTCTCAGGTGAGTGAGACCAGCCAATCAGGGAGCTCTACACAGGTGTGGAGCCAATAGCGCTACACTGAGAAGGTGCTGAAATTGAAAACAGAAAATTGCAAGTGATGATCCAGTTCCGCATTCACACAGCCCAGAGAAATCGTGGCAATTTTTCAAGTGTCGTACCTTATCTATCTCTTTGGGGGGGGTGGGTGGATCAGGCTCCTTGCACCATAGAGGTGCTAGGGCTGGATCGTGACCGCTGCACGTGGGGGCAAGTGGCACCTTATCTATCTCTTTGGGGGATGGGTGGATCAGGCTCCTTGCACTGTAGAGGTGCTGTGGCTGGATCGTGACCACTGCCCGTGGGGGCAAGTGGTTTTACGAAATGCGCTATGCAGTCTTCACGCCGCTGCATAAGTTCACGACCTTAATATTTGCACTCCAGAGATTTTTTCAACATTGCCATTTTATCACACCTCCTTATGAGCAGTGCAGCTGTCATTTTCACATCTCCTCCAAAATGTGTTTCCACGCATGTAGCGCACAATGGCGCAGTCGTGTGTGAAATCAATGTTTGGGACACATTAAGAAAATCTCAGTAACACTGTTCATGAGCAGGGGTCTTAAAATGGCTCTATTGAAATTTGGCAAAAATTCCCAAAAATGACTGTTTCTGGCGTGCGTTGCGCAGTTCCCTACACACGCTCGTAAGTTTGCAAATTTTTAAATTTGCACCCAGGGCCTGGATATTCAAACTGCGCCATTCTGTGCACGCCCTCTGCGCTGCTCAAAAAGTTGCGCAGGGTGTGGCTAGGTGATATTCAACGGAGTTGCGCTGTTGAGCAACTCCTCTGAATATCGCCCCTGGCCACAGCCACTGTGCATGGCGCAGTGGAACTTGTGCCACTGCAAGTGGTCAGAGTGGAGCATTCGAGTCGCGTGGCACAAGTTCCATTGCGCCATGTGCAAATCTGCAATATTCAAAGGTGACATGCAAATGGGGCCATAATTTATGCAAGGCGAGGGCATTTGCATCTAATTACAGCCCCATTTGCATGCCATTAGTATGCAGAGTGCATCTTCACGATTTGCGCCCTGCCAGGCAGCAGCCATCGGGACCGACGCCCTCTGCAGCCCGATCGCTGACATAAAGTAATTCAACCGCCCGCGAGCCCGATTGCAGGCATAAAGTAATTCAATCCCCGCAACCCGGTCACGGGCATAAAATAATTCCAACCCCCACCCCGACTGGCCAATTCAGGCATAACTTTAACCCCGACTAGCCCGATCGTGGGCAAACGTAAACCCCCGACTAGCCCGATCGCCTGCATAACTTCAACCCCACCTCGATTAGCCCGACTGCGGGCATAACTTCAACCCCCAAAGACCAATATCCCTGGTGGTCCAGTGATTCCAAGCCCGATCGTAAGCATAAGGTCAAAACCACCCCAAGTCCAATATCCTGGTGATCTAGTGGCTTCTCACCCCACCCACTCCACAGAGCCCCACCACCCGCTTCCATCAGCCGGCAGCACCCCACCTGCCTGCCGCCCCTTGCCACCTGCCGACTGACAGCTGGTAGGGCTGCATGCCCATTGGTTCAGAGCAAGAGCCAATGGGCGGCAGCCCATACCGCAAGGGCAGTCCAGATATGGATTGCTGCATGCCCATTGGCTCTTGCTAGAACCAATGGGCGCGGCAGCTCTCACCGAGCTGTCAGTCAGCGGGCGCAGGTGGTGGGTGCTGCCGCCTGCCGCTGACAGGGGGATGGGATGGTGGGCTCCATGGGTGGGTGGGGTGGGGGCCACCAGATCACCAGGGATATTGGACTTGGTGGGGGGTGGTTTGACCTTATGCCCACGATCGGGCATCGTGGTCCACTGGACCACCAGGATATTGGTCTTGGGGTTGAAGTTGTTCGCCGATCAGGCTAGTCGGGGGTGGGGAGTTAGTTATGCCCACGAATGGGCTAGTCGGTGGGTGGGGGTTAAGTTATGCCCGCGATCGGGCTAGTGGGGGGCTTGTGTTACTATGCCCGTGATCGGGCTAGTTGGGGGTGGGGGGTACATTATGATATGCCCGCGATCTGGCTGCTGCGGGGGACTACTCTGCTGCCCGCGATTGGGCTACCGGGGTTACTATTATGCCCGCGATCAGGCTGCAGGGGACACTGGGAACAGGTCGAGGGCTACCCACAGGTGGCAGGTGCTGTGTTGTGCCTGCAATGCGGCAGCTCACCTATGGGTGGCCCTTGACTTGATCCTTTTTTTTGGGGGGCTCAAACTTATGCAGGCGCAGGTAGGGGGTTGCGCTTGCATAACTCTGCATGGCCCGGCTGAATATCAGGCTGTGCAGTTTATGCATGGTTCCTCCCCCTTCGGTTGCACATGTCTTCATTAGCATTGTGCTGTTGCTCAGCATGATTTGGGGTGCGCAACTGCCTCCTGCTGAATATCTCAGAATGGCGCATTTCGGACTTGCGCGAGCACAACCCTATTGCGCTTAGCTCAACTCTTTTGAATATCCAGGCCCAGATCTTCAACATTGCCATTTTATCACACCTCCTTATGAGCAGTACAGCTGTCATTTTTCACATCTCCCCCAAAATGTGTTTCCGCGCATGTGGCGCACAATGGCGCAGTAGATGTGCGAAATCAATGTTTGGAACAAATTAAGAAAATCACAGTGACACTGTTCATGAACAGAGGTCTTAAAATGGATATGTTGAAAATTTGGTGACAAAAGTCCATAAAATGACTGTGTTACGAAGCAGCATTGTGCTGGTTCCACGCACCGTAAGTTCATGAATTTGTAATACTTTCAGTCCAGATTTTCACCACTGGCATTTTTCCACACTTCCTTATGAACAGTACAGCTGTAATTTTTACAACACAACCCGAAATGTGTTTTCACACTTTCTGCTTGAAAATGCATGGTCGCTGTGGGAAATCACTGTTTGGAACAGATTAAGAAAATGACAGTGACACTGTTCATGAGCGGAGGTCACAAAATGCCTGTGTTGACAATCTGCTGTAAAAAATCCCCAAAGTAATTACATTAAGGGTGTGCATTTCGCAGTTTCTACGCACGCTCGTGACTTCACCATTTTTTTTTCACTATTTTCACTGCAGATTTTCAACATTGCCATTTTTTACACCTCCCCATGAACAGTACAGCTGTCATTTTTCACATCCTGTTCGAAATTTGTTTTCGTACCTGTGGTGCCAAATGCTGTAGTCACTGTGCAAAATCAGCTTTCGGCTAACAAACTGATATTACCACCGTTCATAAGGTGGGGGTCACAAAAAACCCATGTTGAAAATTTGGAGTGAAAATACCAATGAACGCCTGAGGCGTTAGGGTTTCCGACCATAACACCCCACCCTGTAGAGACTGACAGGCATCATGGGTGTGACTTGGGATTGTCACCTGTAATGTTCATACCATTCCACCCCCACCCACACCCTGCAGCCAGTGAGAGGCATCGAGGTGTGCCTTGGACTCTTCAGCCCCAAAGTTCACCCTATTCTCCTATACTGCACCCATGTCACCATATTTCCTGATGGAATGGGGTGAGTATAAGGGCCAAAGACCCCAAGGCACAGCATAACACTTGTCGGTGTCTGCAGGGTAGGCTGTGGTGAAATGGCATGGACATTATGCCTGACGACCCAAAGGGACACCCCACCAATGCCAATGCCAGCAAGCAAACATTCGGCATTGACAAATGCTTGTTAATATTCCCACTACAGATTTTCAACATTGCCATCTCTTCACACCTCCCTATGGATGGTACAGCTGTCATTCTTCACATCCTGTCCAATCTGTGTTTTCATACATGTGGCGCAGAATGGTACCATCTCTGTTGGAACTCAATGTTCAGCACACATTGACAAAATCACACTGACACTCTTCACGAGAAACCCACTTTGGCAGAGCATCCTTTAGCTTTACCCTACCTCAGACATGGAACAAGCTTCAAAAAACTCTAAAATGAGCAATTCCCACAAAAGTCCCCAAATTCAAACTCCTCTATGCAAGACTTTTTCTCTGAACACTGTAAGTGCTAGTCCTGATGTGCTTTGTCAGTTTCCGACACCCTTAGATCAACCTTTACCTCTTATATGCTCTACCTAAAACATTCCTCTCCAGGACTCTACTTCCTGTGTTCTCTTAGGCCCTACTTTGCCTCGGATGCTTCTCACCTTCTCAGGGCATATAAACACATTGTTCACTACTAACATTTTATGAGTGAATCATCTATATCTTACCTGATTATCCAACTTATATATAGTTTGGTATATTATATATGCTGCTACATTTGTATCATGTCTGGTTAGCTATTTTATGTATAGCCTCGTATTTTTACTTACTGTTACACTTGTGCTGCACCTTACTAGGAGTAGTATTGCTGTTCCAGTTTATGGATATGTATATCTTTTACTTATCCGATGTATCTGTATGCCCAGGCCCACCTTGGAAATGAGCTTGCTCAACGGTGCTTCACCTGGTAAAATAAAGATTGATTGATTGATTGATGAGAAGAGGTCCCAAATCCTTTCATGAGTTGGGGTCACAAAAAGGCCATGTTGAAAATTTGTACTGCAAATACCAACAAACGCCCAAGGCATTAGGGTTTCTAACCATAACGTCCTACCCTGTACAGACTGGCAGGTATCAGGGTGTGCCTTTGGATTGCTGACTGTACTGCTCATGCCATCCCACCCCCACCCCCCGGCCACTGACAGACATCGAGGTGTACCGTGGACTCTTCGGCCCCAGACTTCACCCCATCCTCCTATGCTGCACCCATTTCACAGTATGTCCTTATGGAATAGGGTGACTGTAAAGCCAAACACCCCAAGGCACACCTCAACACGTGTTGGTGTCTGCAGAATAGGGTGAGGTGACATGGCATGATCGTCATGGGCGACGATCCAAAAACTTACCCCAATGCCTGTCCATCTCTACAGGATGGAGGTGGTGTTCACACGAAGTTCAGTACTTTACTGCCTTTCCTATTCTGCATCTGTCTAACTCCTGCATTTCCAATGCTAATACCAACACGCAAACATTCGGCATTGACAAATGCTTGTTTTAATCTAGTATTGCTGCTTTAATGTCTACTTTTATATGCAGACACAGCAGCAGTACATTGTGAGGCAGGGTCCAGAACTTAATAAGGAAAAAGATTCTGCAAAATAGCAGTTCCAAAGCTGGCATTCCTTTCCCAGATGGGGTGGGCAGAATGAGAAGAGATCTGGATAATCTGGCAAAATGGTCGGAAGAATGGCAACTGGGGTTTAATGCAAAGAAGTGCAAGATCATGCACATAGGGAAGAGAAACCCTGAAGCCACCTATAGGTTGGGAGGGGAGTTACTGGCAGTCACAAGGGAAGAAAGAGACTTGGGCATCATCATCACAGATGACCTGAAATCATCCAAGCGGACCACTAAAGCAGTAGGTAAGGCTAGGGGATGTTGGGGTGTATTAGTAGGGGTATCACAAGTCGTAAGAGGGAGGTAATAATCCCTCTTTACAAGACACTGGTTAGGCCCCATCTGGAGTACTGCATGCAGTACTGGAGGCCACACCTTCACAAGGACATTAACCAAATTGAGGCAGTCCAGAGAAGGACAACCAAAATGGTGCAGGGACTACATCAGAAAACTTATGAGGACAGATTAATGGAGCTCAATATGTATACCCTAGAGCAAAGGAGGAAGAGAGGTGATATGATCGAAACATTCAAACACCTTAAGGGCATTAACAAGGTGAAAGAGTCTACCATGTTTCAGTTTAAGACAAGCATTCATCAATGCCGAATGTTTGCTTGCTGGTTTTGACATTGTTAGTGTGAATTTGTATACAGTTATGTAGGTGTAAGTACTTCTGTGGTCTATCAGAATTAATGACAGATTGTCCTGCATTTTTGTCTCCTCTTAAAAGTATAATATTTTACAACATCTTGCAAAAAGTAGTCTGACGGAGCTGGCAAGTGCTTAATTACAGGAAATCCAAGTACTTGCAAATTGGGCTGTGTGTTGTGCAGCACAATTGTTAATGGAGATTTGCTGTGATTACATCCTGCCCCTGAGCTGGGAAAGGCGGAAGGGGCTCAGGAAATGCAAATATCACAGGTACAGCATAGAGAGGAAGCAGAACAATGAAATGTTCTGCAGCACCCATAAATCCAGTATGCTTTATGAGATGCTTGGTTTCTGACTTGACTGAAGTAATATGTTATAGTAAGTATCAAAAGCTGCAGCACATTGTTTCTGAAAGGAACTGATAAAAGACGGACAGATTGTGTAGCAACGAAGTTGCAACTCCTGGTAACAGTGTAGCACAATCTTTATGTAACAATAGAGGAAAGTCACAGTTTTTTTTTTTTCTAAGTACCAACTCTGATGTGCTACAGTATGACTGGAAAAAGCCATCATGGATTCCTGTTGTGTTTTCAGATTTCTTTTTCTTACTTGTGTTACATCCAAATTAATCAAACAAGCAAGTAAAGCAAGTGTGCGTGTTTTATTATTTATCAAAACATTTGTAATTGCCGAAACTCTTACTGATTTATCAAATAGTATGCTGTGCTAACGCATTGGTCTGGCTAGCTATGTGTGTAAACAGTGAAGGACAGGCTGAAATACACTGAAACCCATTGTATGGTTCCCATCTTAACTTACATGACCCATGCACAGGGGAATGAACTGCGGATCTGACTGTGCCTTTTCACATCTGTGAGTGTTCTTGCAGTGATGCATTCAAGTTGTGATGGGTATGGTGGATATGGGGTTGAGGGTTTGGAATGGGGGTGCAGAGTGGCTTCCCACAATCCCCCGCTTTGCATACTGTGTGACTGTGAGCAAGCCACAAAGAACAAGGGAGGTGCTACTTGACTGAGCGGGTGGTGGAGCCCTGGAATGCACTGCTCGTGGAGTTGGTGGCTGCCACTATTATGGATTAGTGCAAGAAGGTGAGAGAGGTGTAGAGGGAAGATGCATCCTGGAGCCATGCTGGGAAATGGGGACCTTGTAGAGAGGGGCTACCAACGTGTGCGGGAAGGCACTGACCATCAAGCAGACTCAATAGACCATAGGGCCTAATCTGCTGGCCTTGTAGTATGTTAGTAAGTCACTTAACCTTCCCAGTGCTCTCAGGGTGCCCATGAAAACAGGCAGCAATGACTAGTGGGCCTTGCCTGGTTAACAAAGAATTACATAAATAAAGACAATAACGACAGAATGTTTAAAAGTTATACATGATCAGGAAATGGCTTTTGTGCCTTGGACAATTGCATGGTAGTTTGAAAGGAAACCAACTTGCATTGGAGTTCAGCTCCCATGTGGGACTGTGCTCTACACATGGGCACTGCATGGCTTCCACAGTGCTGTGTAAGTGTTAACACTGTTCACAGTAATTGCAGTTCGACTCCTTGACCCAAGAAAGCTGTCCACACACAGGGAAAGTGTACTCATTGCTTATTAACTACACCATACAATTTGCACACTAGTGAGAGTCTGATTTTGTTTTCCATTCCTCAGTATGTGTGTGTGCACAACGGCCTAGGGACTGCTGGTAAAAGAAGTAGTATAACTGTGTTATCTAGATTAAGAGGGGGAAAGAGAGGGAGAGGGAGAGAGAGAGAGAGAGACACTACGTGGGGGCTGAAGTCAAATTACATACACACCGACAACTTGGATAAAACGTTGCTGTCTTTCCAAACCTCGATGTGTATAGGTATCAAGTACGAAGCAATGGCAGGCTATCATCCATTCCCCGCCTCAAAAAAGAAAGATGAGAGAGAGGTAGTATAGATAACAAACAAGCATTTGTCAATGCCGAATGTTGCTTGCTTCTATGTGCTGTTTAGGTATTTGAAGTCATTGGAGTGCAAATATTGAAAATTTATAACTTTAATGAGCGGCATGTAGGGAACTGCTAACGACGCCTGCAGCACAGTCATTGTTAGGGAAATTTGTCACAAATGTTCAACATAGCCATTTTAAGACCTCTGGTCATGAACAGTGTCAGTGTGATTTTGTTAATGTGTCCCATACATTGAGTTTGACACCGATCTGCCCATTGTGCGCCACATGGCGGAAACACATTTTGGGCAGGATGTGAAAAATGACAGCAGTACTGCTCTATAAGGAGGTGTGGTAAAATGGCAATGTTGAAAATCTGGAGGGAAATATTGAAAATTGCAAACCTACGAAAGCGTAGGTGGTAACTGTGCAACGACACCGTAAAACAGTCATTTTAGAATTCTTTCACCAAACTTCAACATTGCCATTTTAAGATCTCTGCTCATGAACAGTGACACTGTGATTTTCTTAATGTGTCCCATACACTGAGTTCGAGATACTACCGCGCCTACAGCGCTTATGCTATGGGAGGAAACATGTTTTGAGCAGGATGTGAAAAATAACAACTGTACTGCTCATGAGAGGTTTGGTAAAATGGCAATGTTGAAAATCTGGAGGAAAATATTGAAAATTGTGAACTTACGAGCCTCGGGTGAGGAACTGCGCAACGCACGCCAGAAACAGTCATTTTAGGAATTTTTCACCAAATTTTCAACATAGCCATTTTAAGAACTCTGCTCATGAACAGTGTCACTGTGATTTTCTTAATTTGTCCCGTACATTGATTTCAAGACACCGACTGGCGCCCATTCTGGCGCTACAAGGGTGGAAACACATTTTGGGTGAGATATGAAAATGACAGCTGTACTGCTCATAAGAAGGTGGGAAAAATGGCAATGTTGAAAATCTGGAGGAAAATATTGAAATTTCGTGAACTTACTTAGCCATGAGGAACTGGCGCAATGCACGCCAGAATACAGTTTGTTTTTTGAATTTGACTACCTCAACACAGCGGACTTCTTCATGAATGATGTCACTGTCATGGTGGTGTTCGCCCGAAGGGTGATTTCACAGTCACCGCGCGAAATCACCCTTCGAGCCCGAACTAACGCCATGACAGTGACATCATTCACGAAGGGGTCCTAAAACCCCATGTTGAAAATTTGGTGCAAAAATTTCCAAAATGCCTGAGATATGCACAAAGTTGAACCTCCTATCTAGCCCATTATACAGCTTACCGCATTTCCTCAGTTCGCGTCAGCTTCAAGAGTGCAGACGGTTCCCGGTCCACCAGGATCGCCGCTACCGGAGTCCAGAGGTAAGTATGGGGGTGAGGGGGGTGGGGAGGTTGCGCGCAGTGGGTGGGTGCGGGTTGCGGAGGGGGGTTCGGGAGACGCTACCAAGGAGCGCTTTTGTTTTACAGGGTTAAACAAAAAGACTTGTGATTGATTTGCCACGCTGGGGTGGGCCCCAGCGGGGCACAAGGATGGGCGGGGTGTTCAGCTGACGGGGATTGGGCACCCCTGTCGGCCAAATAAGTGATTGGGCCCCAGCGTGGCACCAGCTACGGGGACGACATAGCTCAGCCAAGGGATTGGGCACCTGCCGGCTACACAGGGATGTGCGGCGGAGCACGCCTGTGTGGGGGAGCTACGCTTATCGGTGCTCACTGAAGCGTAGCTCCCTTTCAATTGGCTAGTTACTGCATTTTGGAGCGGTCACAGACAGCTCCAAAATGCATTGGCTTACAGGGGCCGCACCTGCCAGCTCACTGACTGAATTGGAGGAAGAGGTGACACACCTCCGAAATCTCCGATGATGGCACTATGTTTCTTGCACATGCGTGCAAGCAACATAAAAATTACAGTCACATAAAGCCTACAAAATGATCTATTTACTTTGCAGGCCTCAGTGTGGCTATGTTTACAGGGCAGTAAAAGAATGCTGAAAGAAATATTGGACTTCTGTCATCCAGGTGTGGTGTGTGTGTGTGTGTGTGTGTAGAGAGAGAGAGAGAGAGAGAGAGAGAGAGAGAGAGAGAGAGAGAGAGAGAGAGAGAGAGAGAGAGAGAGAGAGAGAGAGAGAGAGAGAGAGAGAGAGAGAGAGAGAGAGAGAGAGAGAGAGAGAGAGAGAGAGAGAGAGAGAGAGAGAGAGAGAGAGAGAGAGAGAGAGAGAGAGAGAGAGAGAGAGAGAGAGAGAGAGAGAGAGAGAGAGAGAGAGAGAGAGAGAGAGAGAGAGAGAGAGAGAGAGAGAGAGAGGGAGAGAGAGAGAGAGAGAGAGAGAGAGAGAGAGAGAGAGAGAGAGAGAGAGAGAGAGAGAGAGAGAGAGAGAGTTCCGAGCCAGGCTAGACAGAGGGAGACAATAGTGTTTGTGAAAGATATCTGCATATTAACTTTTGTTGCTGGCATGGTTGCAAGAAACAGTGCCATCATCCAAGTTTTCAGAGGTGTTTCTCCAATTCAGTCAGTGTTTGCAGGCACCGCTGTTCTCCAATCACGCGCAGCTGTCTATGACAGCAGTTGAAATATAGTGCTGTACAGTGAGGGAGTTGCACTTCAGTGAGCAGTATAAGATTGCATGTTTGTGCGGCCTCTCCACACACGCATACGTGTAGAGAGGGAGAGACAGACAGACAATTGATGCTGAGACACTAGTTGTAATCTAAATTGTTAGAACTTTATATTATATCCAATTGCATGACTATTGCTTTGCTCTGTGACAATTTGTCTGTTTCCTTGTGTTTCACGACTTCATTTTTAATAGAAAACACTGTTCTACATTTTGCTAAACACAGATAAAATGCATTCACGTAAAAGTCTGGCAATTATTTAGCATATATCTATGATTCCAGCACTATATATTACTCTCCCTCAGTGAAGGACTGGTTCACCATCTCGAGAGACAATTCACAGAGCCTGTTGTATTTGGATATGAAGAGCCTGAAAGCTGAAGACACCGCCATGTATTACTATGCGAGACAGTCATAGTGATTGGAACAATGAGGGACTTGTACAATAACCTGAGGATGGTTGCATACAGTACAGACCATACTTCTCAGCCTAACACTCACAGTCATTATTCGTCTTTTATATCCCCTGTCCCTGCTAGGAAGCGTTGAGATGCAGGCTTCACTCTTAGCATGTGTTTTTTTTTTTAATACCAGGGAAGGAGCCGGGACCTGATGGATTGCAACCTGCCCACGCCGGGGGCCCCTTCAGTGCTAGGCTAGCTCCGGACAATCTGCATCTCTCCTCTGGATGCAGCTGCAGGGCGAATAATACACGCTCCATGCTCTAAAATCAAAACCCTATACGTTGGGTCAGGCTTTCCAGAGGAAACAGGTAGAAGACAGCAACGGTGGCTAAAATAGCCAAAAAAGAAACCTTTAGGGTGAATTGAAACACTAAAATTACATCAGTGTGGTGTTCACTTATATCATGTACTGGCAGCGAAAGCATAACAAAGTCATTTGGGATGAAAATGCTACTCCGCTGTAACGTAAGAAGCACAAATTAAAAAAAATAAATAAATGTGTAGCTCGGCTTCATTCAAGGATTCAATTAAGAATGTTGCTGTCTTTAAAGTTAACATCTGTGAAACGCTTGCCAGAAAACAGAGCAGATACCATAAATGTCAACATGGAGCACTATAGCTCCCGCAGTCTGCAGTGCAGGTCAAAACGTTGCCTCTTTAAATCATCGCAGCTTTGTAAAACTAAAGATAATCTTCCAAAACAGCTAGTTTCAGCTACAGTTAATAGAAATATTAGCATACCTGTTAAATATATTTGTTCGGCTGCCTCCTATGTTGCGCATCATGAGCCATGTTTTATTTTCTCGATCTTAACCCTTGCCTTGCCTGGCCAAAAATGCTGTTTCTATGCAACATGTGGAAGCCATCTGTTTCCTTGAGGGAATCCCCCCCCCCCGCCAAACAAAAAACAAAACAAAATTAAAACATTGTTAAAATACTTACATTTTGTTAGGATTCCAAAAACTACCACTAAATAAAACTGGAAGATGCCTGGAATTTTTTTATTGTTAAAAAAAGGTGTTTTTTTGCACTGCCTCTTTAAAACAGTACCTTTCCTATTTTTAGGGCTGTATTGCGAGAGCTATGCTGACCTTTTTATGTTGCTTGCATGCATGAGCAAGAAACATAGTGAGATCATCCGAGTTTTCGGAGGTGTGGCAGCCCTCTTCCAATTCAGTCAGTGTGTTTGCAGGCACGGCTGCAGTTCTCCAATCAACGCTGCAGCTGTCTATGACAGCAGTTGAAACTGCAGTGCCTTACAGCTGAAAGGGAGAGCTACACTTTGGTAAGCAGCGATAAGATCACATGCTCATGCACGCTCTCTATACACACACACGCATACTGCATGCTCATGCTTCCCCCCACACACACACACTGTATAGCCGCTTGGGTTGCCCAATCCTCCATCGGCTGTGCTGTGCTCCCCACCAAACAGAGTTCCAGATGCCACGTCAGGAGCCCACCCCAGCGTGGCAACTGATCGTATGGCCGATGGGGGTGCCCAGTCCCCCGTCGGCTCCACGCCCCCCCAACAGCCTTCCAGCTGCCAGGCTGGGAGCCCACCCCAGCATGGCAAATGTCTCGCATAGTCCAAGTAATAAAAAAATAAAACCCTGAAAGAAAAAAAAACTTCCCTCATTGCTGTCTTGACCTCCTCTCCCCGCCACACCGACCCACTTCGCACTCTACCTCCCCACACCCCACCTCACCCTATACTTACCTCCTCGAGCTCGGCGTAATGATCTTCGTGACCGGAACATGTCTGCACTCTTCAAAGCTGACCACGAACTGGAGGAAATGCTGTAAGCTGTATAATGTAATAAATAGGGTTTTTCAACTTTAGTGCATATCTCAGGCATTTTGGGAATTTTCTCACTAAATTTTCAACATGGGGTTTTGGGACCCCACCTCATGAATTCTGTCACTGTCATGGCATTATTCAGCCCTGAAAGGTGATTTCACAGTCACTGCGTGGAACCACCTTTCAGGACCAATTTACAAAATGACAGTGTCTCAGTTCATGGTAGGCCCTCAAAACCCTATGTTGAAAATTTAGTGAGAAAATTCCCAAATGATTGTTTACTGAACATGCATTGCGCTGTTCCCACGCATGCTCATAAGTTTGCGAATTTTCAATATATTCACTCCAGATTTTCAACATTGCCATTTTACCATACCTCCTTATAAGCAGTACAGCTGTCATTTCTCACATCTGACCCAAAATGTGTTTCCGCACATGTAGCGCACAATGGCGCAGTCAGTGTGTGAAATCAATGTATGGGACAGATTAAGAAAATCACAGTGACACTGTTCATGAGCAGAGGTCTTAAAATGGCTATGTTGAAAATTTGGTGAATAAATTCCTAAAAATGACTGTTTTATGAGCGTGTGTTTCACAGTTCTTACGCATCCTCGTAATTTCGCAAATCTTTTATATTTGCACTCCAGATTTTCAAGTGCATGTCTTGGGAGGAAGGGATGGAACTATCACTTCCAAATACCTAAACAGCACATACAAGCAAGCAACATTCGGCATTGACAAATGCTTGTTTTATTGGCATCAGTGTGACACTGTGTCAATGGTGAAGGACAGGCTGGCAAAATACATCCTTATTCTCAGAGAAAGCATAATTAAAACTGTAGCTGTAAATGAGCATGGAACATCCATCAGACAGAGCTGAGTTTGAATCCCACAATCTGCCACTTGCATACCTGGGCATGCAAGTGGCAGACTGACTCTGAGCTGGTCACTTAACTTTTTTGCCTCTGAGCAAGTCACTTAAGCGCCCCAGTGCTCCCAGATCACCCCTGAAAACAAGCATATATGCCTAGTGGGCCCTATCTGGTTAACAAAGAATTATATAAATAAATACAAAATGTGTAAAATAGTTCCGCAGAAACAGATGTATTTTAATAGTTCATTTTTGTGTACTGGCATTAGTGTGGCAATACTAGGATAGCATACTAAGAAAATATAGATGTACAGAAGGCTGAGTAGCCCATTTATATACATCTCCTGCCATAGCAGATTTATTCCCAACCTTCTGGGTTTAGTAGAAAGTTGTCAAGTTTGTTCTTAAAACAGTTGAAAGAATCGACTTCTACAGTATCCCTGGGAAGAGTATCCCAAATAGGGATAATTTGTTGGGTAACAAATTTTTGTCTTAACTAACTTTTAGGGTTTGTACTGTAAGTTTTAGTTGACTGCTGTGACTTCTTAATAAAATCCCTTTGGATCCGAATAAAGCCTAAATCAGATAATAATAATGGGGTTCATTATTATTTTAAACATTAATAAAAGATCTCCTCTTTGTCTCCTCATTTCCAAAGGATACAGATTTAAAGAATGTAGCCTATAGCCATAACCAGCTCTATGAAGTCCATGAACCATTTTAGTGATCCTCCTCTGGACCCCCTCAATCTTTTTAACATCCTTGCGTAAGAAGGGGCTCCACAAAGGTGAGCAATCGTCCCAGATGGGCCTTACATAAGCCTTATATAAAGGGACTGAACGTCTGATACAACCAATAAGTTTATTAGCTATTTGGTTAATTCTGTGCAGTGAGTACTGAATTTAAAATCACTTGACATAATAACCCCCAGATCCCCTTTCATTTTCAATGGACTTCAATGGCTGACTAGATAATGTAAATAGTACATCAAGAGAATTTCATTGGAAGGAATCTGTGAATGGCAGTAGCATACCTGGCAGCTTACTCCCTTGCAGAACAGCGGAAACTGCATGATTGGTTACTACAAGAGGTTTAAGTATCAGTAAGCTGCTGTGTTTATCACTAGATACTGCTGAGCATTGCTGGGGGAAGAGTGCTTACTTCCATCAGTATGGGTCCCCCCCAGGAGCAGGGGTGGGGGGAAAGCCATAGGATGGGTCCTTACAAGATGTCAGAGTACCACTGAGCTGGGGAGCCTGTTGAGTGATGATCAGGGTACTTCTTGCAAAGTGGTGTCCCCAGAGAGAATTTAATTAATTATCTTTTTTACTTTGTTTATGCACCTCTTGTGTGGCAGGGATGGTGCCCCATCCCCCTGTCAGCCCTCTCATGGACCTTCAACACTCCCATGACCTGGCCTCCACCTCAGCTGCAGGGATGGAGAGGACTGTGGTTTGCCCCGCCCCCCCATGCAGGGCCCTCCCAGAGGGGAATGAGGGGGGAGATCAAGATCACCCTTGAGCCCCCACACTGACTTATGTTGGGCTTTGTTCAGGGCAGAGGGAGCAGGAGTCCATCAGAGGCTTTCTTGTGTGTGCACAAGAGGGGTTTTCTACTTGATACCTCCGAGGCATGGATTTGCAATGACATCCAGTATACAATGGGCACGCTCCCACATCTGCCTGCATGATGTTCGCCACCACCTCAAGTCGATCCCAGGTGTTCCCTGGCTGCAGTGACCCCCAGTCTCCATTGGGAGTTGCCAAATGCCAGGGATCAACATCACCCCCTCTGTAGGAGAGGAAAGCAGTCCTCTGGACTCTCAATCCTCTCCTCCCCCGCTGACCCCCAATAACACAAGTAGGCCTCAAATCCAGGTCACCGGCATGGCACGAGGGAAGGCATCCATACCTGAGCCCTCAGTGCCACAGAGCCGGACCATTTATGGATTTATTGCTTGATTTTTTTAAATAATGTATTAAGGTACAGAATGGTCTTCAAGCAACAAGTGCCCATTTCCAAGGGTGACCTACAGTAAGTCAGCACAATAACACAGAGAGTGAAGGAAGGGAGAACAGAAAGCTGGTTAGCACATCTTTGGATCAGCCTAGCACAACTTGGTGGGAGGAGGGTGCTCACTGTAATATCATGACCCTGCTGGCCTACAGTGGATGACACTTTATGCTTGTGTCTTACTCCCACTAGGGTATATGGTAAAGCTCTCTAAGGGTTGTGATACTTTACCTTTAAACCTTCAAGTGGGTGGTCTCAGATCTGGTGTTACTGTGCCGTGGGAGTTGCCTGACAGTGTCTTTACCTGGGAAAGCCTGTTCTAGCACCTAAGTGACTGAGATAATACCACCCCAGAGAACTAACTAGAGTAAACAATAACCAGCAATCCCACCCTACAGTATACAATGTATAATATTGCAAAGGCGGTGAAATAAAAGGCCCATTCTCGAGGCAACAAAGTCAAGGACTGAGGGTGGTCACCAAGAGAAATGGTGCAGGAGACCAATGTAGTTCATTAAGAAGGTCAGGGAAGCTGGCACAGTGGTGCAGTGGTAGAGCTACCGCCTGAGACACGAGCAACCCAGGTTTGGAAGCAAGACCAGGTTGCTGGAGGAGCGACTGGGAGTGGAGGATTGAGCACCCAGAGGGCACTCTGCTCCTCCAGGGAGGTTGAGGTGTGGGTCCTGTTGCTTTACCACCATCTGGGGAACCACAGGTGGAGGTGCAGTGGGACTGCAGAGTGAACAGGTGGGTAGGATGTTGGCCGAGGTCTGGAGCAGTACCATGTTCTTGCTTGCCATCATCTCCTTGGATCTCTTTGTATGCTTTCATCCTTTGGGGTAGGAGACACTGAAATAGGGAAAATCCCCACACATGTGCCTGGAGATGGGTCCCAGAGCCTTAGTCATATGACCAGACTCCATGGGGGGGGGCTCAGCTGGACTGCCTGATGCCCTCAATGGACTGGAGGGGGATGACCGAGGATCCCCCTCCTCCACACCCGGGGGATGAACCATGGCCAGATGGGGGTCAGTCCTCCGAAATCTCCTGAAGATGCCTGACAAAGCCTTGGGAATCCCAGAGGATAGGAGCAGGTGCCATGTAGAAGGGGGATGAATAAACAAAGAATATATATATATGTATATATATATATATATATATATATATATATATATATATATATATATATATATATATGTGTGTGTGTGGTGGTGTAAAGAAGAGGTTCAGGAGGCAGTGAGTGCTGAGAAAAAGGCCTTCATCAGAAACAAGAAAACACAGAGGGATGAAGAACAGAGTGAGTACCAGGTGAATCAAGGCAGGCCAAGAGGGCAGTGAGGGATGCATAAGCAGACACAGAGTTGCATATCATGGAGCAGTCAAGGGTGAGAAAAAGCAGTTTTTTAGATATATGAAGGGAAAAGAAAGACATGAGGAGGACTTATTAGGCTAACAGAGGGGGCAGGGTAATAGACAAGGACACGCAGAAGGCAACTGTTCTTAACAAGTACTTCTGCTCAGTTTTCAAAGTACAGGACTGCAGGCCTTTGCCACAAAGCATCATAAAGGCTGCTGATAGGGGTATCCCAGAAATGAGGCAGGGAATATTTGCAAGTGAAAGGATCAGAAAATGGATGACAGCCCTGAAGATAGATAAGGCCTTTGGGCCCAAATGGGATGCTCAAGATTGCTCAGGGACTGGCATCAGAATTGTGCTCTCTTGGCAGAGGCTACTCAATAGCTCGAGTCAGTCAGAGTGGTTCTGAAAGACTGGGAGGACAGGGGATGTAGTTCTGTTCCAGAAGGTTGGGGACAAGGACAACTGGTTAACTACAGGCCTGTTAGTCTTACCTCTGCTGTGGGTGAACTGGTGGAGACACTAGTCAAAGAATATACAGCTTGTTTAAACTAGTGAAGGGAGAGTTAGAGTGGTAATGTACCATCCTTTTCACAAACAAAGGGTACTTGCTGGCCTCTCTCCATCAATTCAATGGAATCAAGTACAGTCAGGGTAAGGAAAGAAGAGGCAATGATAGATACTGGAAAATGATGTGCACCAATGCCTGGAGTCTTGGCAACAAAATGCCAGAACTTTAGGTAATGGTCACATGAGGGAGCATTGACCTGGTGGGTGTGACAGAGGCATTGTCAACCCTTAATAGCAAATGGGACATGACCAAACCAGGGTACTCACTGTTCAGGAAGGACAGAATGAAGGGCAGGAGAGGTGGAGGAGTAGCACTGTATGTAAAAGAAGGACAGAGGCAACTAAGATAGACAGACTAGAGTTCAAAGAAAACTAGAAAGTCTGCTAGTGCTAGCAGGACAGGAAACAGAAACAGTCAGGACAGGGGTGGTCTATAGACCACCAGATCAAGATCAAAGGCAGAAACTAGGGTAGATGCCTAGGAAGACATCCAAATCTGGGGAGGTAGTGGGGGACTTTAATTAGCCAGATGTGGACTGGAAAGTTCCAGTTATGGCAAGTGCAGTGCTTCCTCCTTTATCCACCCGCTTTTTTATCCACCACCCTCACTTACTACCAGTATGAGTTACTGTACCATTTTCAGAAGTGTTGTGCCCCTTTAACACGCCACCTCAGTTATCACCACCCTCTTTTATCCACCAACATTTAGGATGTATGGAGGTTGGCAGATAAAAGAGGGAGCACTTGACTATGAATCGTCTCCTGGAGGCATTCCTAACTCGGCTAGTCTAGTGTTCAACAAAGGAAGAGGTTCTATTGGATCTGGTACTCAACAGCATTGAGAGGATCCAAAATGTGGTAATCCAGGAGCCACTTAATTCCAGCCACCACAGAACAGTGGTGGTGGAGGTCCAGATAGAGGCTGCCAAGGAAGCAAATGCAGAAAGTGTATGGGGCTTTAAAAAGGCAGATTTCAACGGAATGATCGGGAGCTATTGGAAAGAAGCACATGGAGAATAGTATTGGTAGAAAGAGTGAAGGAAACATGGGAAGAATTTTAAAGAGCAATGAATGAGGTGGAGAAGCTCAGATGAGAAAGTGTCCAAGGAAAAAAGGGCAAGGGCCCAGTGTGGTTCATGACCAAAATAAAGATGGCAGTAAGAGCCAGAAGGAGGACATTCTTGAGTACAGAAGAAGCCAAATGGGGAGAACAGAGAAGTACAACAAAAGTAGCCAGCAAGATGGTGGGAGGCCAAGGGTGAGACTAAATCCAGGCTTGCCATGAGACTGAAGGAAGGGAAAAGGTATTCTTAGATACATCTGGGAGATTTTGAGTTAATGTAGAATTGTTGTAGGGCTGAAAAGTGAGGAAGGATGGGAGGAGGGACAAAGGAAAAGCACAGATACTGAACAAATATTTTTGTTTCATCTTTACTAGGGAGAAGGACAGGCCACTATCAAAATGTGGGTTAAGAGCAGAAGACTGGAAAGCAAATAGTCAGGTAGCATGGCTAGAATAACAGGGGTAGGATGTCCAAGAAGGTTGAAAGTAAATAAATCTAATGGGACCTGATAGCTTACAACCAACAATGCTTAAGAAGTTAGCAGAGATGATAGCTGGACCACTTGCAGACATATTCAGCTGCTCATTGGACACTGAGGTGGTTCCTAGGGACTGGGCACAGCACATGTGGTCCCACTACGCAAGGAGTGGAACAAAAGGATGAGCCAGAGAAATGATACTAACATACATACTAACATACGAAATGCCAGCAGAATAGGCCTAACGATCTTTCGAGTGCTCGATTTTCAGTACCTACATTGAGCCGATTTTGTGTCCTCCTCCCTCCCCTTGGGTTGTACTGTCCCCAGTCACAGATGTATCAGCTGCATTGGACCTGGTCAGATTTATCCTCTACCTGTACCTGTCCCATCCCTCTTAAACCCAGCCACAGGCTCCACCTCTACCAGCTCCCTGGGCAGCGCATTCCATGGCTCCACCACCCTTTCAGAGAAAAAACACCTCCTCCTCCTCTCCCTCTGAGCTACCCTCTTCCAGCTTACACCCATTTTCTTTTGTTGTCTCTCCTCCTTCCTTTAGAGCACCCTGACTGGGCCCCCTTATTCATCCCTTTATGTATTTAAAGACTCTTATCATGTTCCCCTGTCCCTCCTCCCTCTAGGGTTACATGTCGAGCTCCTTGAGCCTCTCCTCATAGGTCCTCTCCCCCAGGCCCCGGATCATTTTGGTTGCCCTCCTTTGGACCCTTTGTAGGATTGTAACATCCCTCTTTAAATGTGTTCTTCAAAACTGCACACAATACTCGAGGTGTGGCCTAACCAAGCAGTTGTACAGGGGTAGGATCACTTCCGCCTTTCTGGAGGTAGAGGGTGGGGAGTTACAGTTGGAAACCCTAACGCTGTAGGTGTGTGTTGGTATTTTCACTCCAAATTTTCAACATAGCCTTTTTGTGACCCCACCTCATGAAGAGTGGGACTATCAGTTTGTTAGCTGAAAGGTAGTTTTGCACAGCGGCTATGCCATTTGGCGACAGAGACACGAAAACACATATTGGGCAGCATGTGAAAAATGACAACTGTATTGTTCATGAGGAGGTGTAAAAAAATTGCAACGTTGAAAATCTGGGTGAAAATATTAAAATTGGTGAAATCATGAGCATGCATAGAAGGTGTGCAACACACGTCTGTAACCCAATTATTTGTAGATTTTTAACCACATTTTCAAAGTAGGCATTTTGGGACCTCCCTCATGAGCAGTGGCATTGTAATTTTATTAATTTGTCCCAAAGTTGATTTCACAGCGACATTGTCGCCACAGGTGCAAAAACACATTTTGATCGGGATGTGAAAAATGACAGCTGTGGTGTTCATAAGGAGGTGTGAAAAAGTGCCAGTGTTGAAAATCTGGCATGAAAATATTGCAAATTTGCGAAGTTACAAGGGTGCGTGGAAACTGCGTAATGCATGCTTGAAACACAGTAATATTATGGACTTTCATCACCAGATTTTCAACATAGTCATTTTAGGACCTCTGCTCATGAACAGTGTCACCGTCATTTCCTCAAACTGTCCCAAAACTGATTTCTCACAGCGACCACGCTATTCTGCGCCGAATGTGCGAAAACACATTTTGGCCAGGATATGTAAAATGACAGCTGTACTGTTCATGAGGAGGTGTGGAAAAATGCAAATTTTGAAAATCTGGAGTGAAAATATTACAGACTTACGAAGTTGCAAGCGTGCGTGGAAACTGCGCAATGCACTCTCGTAAAACAGCCATTTTTTATTTTTTCCACCAAATTTACAACATAGGCTTTTTGAGAGCCCCCTCATGAACAGTGGCACTGTCATTTCATTACTCAGTTCTGAAAGATGATTCCGTGCAGTGACCACAAAATCACCTTTCGGGACCGAATAACGTCATGACAGTGACTGAATTCATGAGGAGGGGTGCCAGTAATACCATGTTGAAAATTTGGTGTCAAAATTCCCAAAAATGCCAGAGATATGCACAAGGTTGAAAAACCCTATTTATGCCATTATACAGCTTATCGGCATTTCATCAGTTTAGAATTGGAGCTTTGAAGGTGCAGGCGTGTTCCCAGTCCACGAAGGTTGTCGCGTCAGACTCCAAAGGTAAGTATGTGGGGTGAGGGGTGTGGGAGGCAGGGTGCACAGTGGGTGGGCGCAGGTTGTGGAGGAGGGGCAGGAGGCCACGAAGGACCATTTTTTTTTTTTACAGGGGAAAAAAAAGGGAACATCGAGGGGACGGTTTTTGTTTTCAGGGGATCTGGCACATAGGGTGGGCTCCCAGCATGCCACCTAATTGTTTTGGGGAGATGCTGTAGCCAACAGGGATTGGGCACCCCCATCGGCACATACTGAAGGAGGGGACAAGAGCTGAGGGGGATTGGGCACCCTCGGCACACAACAAAAGCGGAGGGGGCATTATGCCGATGAGGAGGGGCTTCCCCATTGGCAAAAGAAAATAGGAAGAGGTTAAAGCCAATGAGAGTTGGGCCCTCATCGGCAAAAAAGACTGTTGGGGTGGCGCATGATGCCAAGGGGATTGGGCACCCCTCGGCATACATTTTAAATGGGAGGGGGTCATTATGCCGATGGGGAGTGGGCTCCCCCGTTGGCAAGAGAAGTGGGTTGGGGCACTCTGCAGGCACTGTCACCAGGACAGGTACCTTAGAAGGGCGTGTTATTGTGCCACTGCATGATTGCAGTGGACCTTCTGGTGGCTACTTGATGTATGCCTGGTGTCAGCGCCTGTAGCTACCTAATTGGGGAATGAGGGATGCACCTACTGATGCGTGCCCTGCATTCACCCAACAGTGGCCGTGCCTCCAAATCTGCTACTACCGCAAGATGTTGGTTGGCATGCATGCGCCGAGCCAACATAAAAGGAGCCCAAAAGTGCAATATGAAATGTGTGATGGTGGTAGTGGTACTGGAAAGCACCACAGAAGAAATGAGCTAGGTGTCATGATACCAGAGGGCCTACAAACAGCAGCACACTGTAATAAAAGCTCTAGATAAGGCAAACAGACACAATCACTTTTCTTGGCTCATTTAGGTGTCTTCTCCTTCCCAATTTGCACTAACCTGCATTTTTCTCCTTATTTTCTGTTGTTTCCTGACCTAAATCCATCTTTTTTCTGCAGGTCTCATTTATTTCTGGCCACCCATCTCATGCTGCACATTCAAAGCCTTTCAGTGCCACATTTGTGGCATGAAGTAAACGACCTCCTGTTCCAGGTCCCAATGCAGGTTCATTATCAGTGGGCAGTGTGTTAGTCAGCATCAGTGCAAGTCAGGCATGAGCTTCACCAAAGTGCTCATAAATCTTTTACTTTCCCAACACCAACTCACATTCCTTGAGTCTACTCCCCCGCATGTACTGTTGCCAACCCTCTAAAACTGCCTGGCCATAATGGTACCTCTCATCCCCATTTGCCATGATGATTCCCAACCCACTCCCAGCAGAATGTGCAGCTAATCATCCCTTTTGGACCAATCACCCCCTCCCCCAGCTAGCACCCTGTGATCCACAGTCACACAACTTCATTTGTGCCACTGATGGTGTCCAATAAAGCCCCTCCGCTCAGCACCATGACTGGGTGCAAGGGGGGGGGTCACACCTTGTTGTTCAGACTGTAGCTAGCTGTGGTGGTGAGTGGAATGACTGCCAGTCGCCATCAGTAGCACAGTGCTAGTTAGGGTCAGTGATCAACTGGGCAAGGAGCATTAGCTACACATTCTGTTGGGGATGGTTGTGGGGATCATCATGGCAGTAAGGGATGAGGGTACCACCAGCGCCAGGCAGTTTTGGGAGCTTGACAACAGTAGGATCGAGTTATTGGGCGGGGCACGGGCAGTCTGAACACTAGGAAATTGGAGTTGATAGCCTGGGGCTGGTGTTTACCAGCAGTTTGGCAGAACAGTAAGGATGGGATAGAAACTAGTGAAACAGGCCAATAGCAGGGAATAAAAGTAAAACCAAAGAATATACACTACATACAGCTTGAAACAAAATACAAGTACTAGTATTAGGAAGTGTTTTGCTTTATCACCCATCATCTCAGTCTGCACCTACATGTAACCTCTAGGTGGCGCTATCCCAAGGGCTACTACCCCTGCCTGCTTGGCTAGTAGCAGGTTAAGGGGCCTGAGTTCTGAAACCGGTGCCTCTACCCGGAGGGCAGGGTTGGTAGTGGTCAAGCTAACCTGTGCACAGCCCTCTGGGACAATGTAACCCCCCTCTTTCCCCTCTAGTGGCCTGAACACTGTACAATAATCACTTTCACAATATCCCTGGTACACCACACAAGTACCCACACTGTTTGCACTTACCACCAGGGCTGGTTCCTCTGGCTCGACCCTGGGGACCCCTGTAAAGCAAGGTTATGCACAGCTTATAGCAATAGTACAATACTTTGAGCACAAACTAGAACTACAGTCAGATTACATGCAGAAAAAGTTAGATCTGATTTATTCAGGGGACTTGAACAAGGGAGGGGCGAAATCAGGTTAATTAGCTTAAAGGTTATATCAATCAAGCAGTTATGCATGCACTTTGAGTCCCCCCACACAGTCACACCTCTGGGTACCCAGGTGGAGAAGAGATGGGTTAGCCAGGACCGTTGCCCGGGGGTTGGCCGGCATCGCAGCTGGTTGGGGCCCTGTGATGGAAAACACAACATGCACAGTACACACTATTTGTAATCTGGAGCCAGAGGGCTCAGTTCATAAAGGAAACGAAACAACAAGACGATCCGATGACACCCTCAGATTAAGCTGTTGTTGCTGGGAGCTATCTTGGTATTTACTCACGATACCCAAGACTGGACACAGGCGGGATGAAAATCAAGGCTGCAAGTGGTTGATCTGGAATACCAGGAGAAGCAGGGCCCACATGAGTCGCAGAGGCGTTGTTCCTGTTCAAGCGTGGAGCAGGGGGTTGATCCCCAGGCAGGTCTCTTGTTGATGGCTTCTCTGTGCAGTGGGTAGTCTAGCTGGGCCAGTCTGGCAAAGTCCAGACCACATGGAGACAAATTCAGATGCAGTCCGTTTTGGGCTGGTTACAGCTTCCAGCAAGCAGAACACAGTTGACACAGTGGGGAACTAACTCACGACCCACTAGCAGCTCACAGCACATTTACATGTAAGGGAATTCTACTGTACCAGGCAAAGCACTCCCTGATCACAATTGCAAAGTCTATGCACACACACCAGGAGCTTAGGGGTAGCTGGAACTCCTGACAGGCCAATCACATTCAGCAAAATCTTCAGTCTTCTTCAGGTTGAGCCTGGCCCACTTCAGTAGCTTACTTTAGTCACACAACTCGGATTAAGTCTGAAAACAATTTTCTTTCCCTCTCAGGGCAGCAGGCAGACATGCAGGCCAAAATTCAGGCCTTTCCACAGAGACTGTCTCAAGCATCTTGCTTCTTCAACTCCCAACTTAGATCCTGTAAACAGCAGGCAGCTAGGAATTTCCCCAGATCCAAAAGGTTCGGTTGGCTGATTCGGCTGTCAGTCAAAGCAAGAACTCCCCCTTCAGTAGCAAAAAAGGTCCAAAAAGCCCAAAACTACAATTCCTACAGATTTTGACTTCAGACAGCTCCTGTAGTCTGGCTACATTTTAGGTCCCACCAGAACTGATTGGTCCAGTTCACAGTCCTGGGTGGGGATAAACAAGACAGTCCTTGCTGCAAAGAAGGCAGGTTAGACAAACTACATTATCATTAACACTCTAAATGATTTTCAGCAAATAGTTACATCTTTCAACAGAGCTCCCTCTCAGATTACTTATAACTGCAATCCAGGCAGCTCTTAAAGAGACAGTCCACAGAGGCTATACAGGCACTCTCTGGCAATACATTTAAACTGCTAAAATGCAGGAAACCAGCCAGGCAGTGAGCATTTAGACAAGCTCAAGGAAGACTTTTTTTGGAACTCCCATTTGTAGGGGGGTTACACCCTTCCCTGCCTGGATAAAACTTGGCGTCCACTTCAAGTCTGTACCATCCTGCATCAGTTAACATAAACTTACTACTTTACTATACATTTTCACTACACTTCATAATATTATATCCATTTTGACAATATATCAGGCATATTTCACACAGGTAATTTACACATTACTATGTGGAATCAGGTAATAACTTCTTGCACGTTAAACAATGTCAGAGGGGGACCTTCCCTATCAGCTAACTTGGGGCTAGACAGGGCAGGGCACCATACCTAGAAAGGCAGAACAGTTCATCTGGAATTGGCACTTAGGCTCAGTTTGGGCAGTGAGCTCTGAGAAACATAAACCCCTTTGTGGACCACATTGAGAGGCAAATCCACTGGCCTCCCGGGAGAATCATAACTGAAGCGGACTACTGGCTTGACAGCTCGGCCAGTCCTTCTGAGGAAAACAACCAGTCTCTGTACTTTCAACACTAGTCCTGGAACTTTCATCACTTGTGAGGGGTGCCTCTGCCTGGGTAGTAATGTCCAAAAGTGGAGCACAGTCAGCCCCTTGCTCTGTAGCCTCTGTTTCTACAACACTTGGCTCATTTTGAAGACACTCTGGCACTCTCATAGTGTTCCTTCAAGTTCTGGCATGTCACCAGAAAGACTCATACCATCAGCCTCTCCTTCAGGCAAATCATACAGTTTCACAATACACAAAGACTCAGCATCCTCAGACGTGATACTTTACACTTCACTTTCAGGGAGCATTGGCTCCAAGGACGATGCTGGGGGGTTAGGCAGTCCACAAGGCCCAGCTTCATCCCCATAATTCAACATAGTATTTCAACGAAACAACTGACTCAGTTCATATGAGGGGTAATAGGCATTATCACACTCACTGTCATCCGAGTTAGACTGGCAGTCACTATCATTCTGGGCCTGCTGTGGGGGAAGTCTTAAATCGGCAACCATGGGGGCAGCTGACACTGTTTCTTTCTTGCAGCAGCATGAGTCACTGGTACAGGGGAATCAATCTCTGTGGGTTCAGCCTCAATTATAACTTGACCAATAGGTAGCAAGTGGTTACAGTGCATGGTCTTGACAGCTTTGGAGTTATTCTCTGGACACTTTGTACACTGGCAAATCCTCCAACTTTCCAACCATGACACGGGAAGATGGTGTCATTGATCAGCAATTTTATGTTTACCATACAATCCTAAATTCATAACAACACATGGTGTCCAGACCTAAGCTCTTGAGCCTTTACTTTTCTATCATGTCTCTGTTTGTTGGCTAGATTTCTTTTGGCGGCTATTGTCTGGGCCAGTTGATAGGCATGGTTCAACTGAGCTTTCAGTTTTTGTACATATTGCAGGTAATCTTCGTCTCTGACCCCATCAGGAGAAATCCCAAAACAGACATCAACAGGCAACTGGGCCTCTCTCCCAAACATGAAGTGGTAGGGAGAGAACCCGGTAGCATCATTCTTTGTGCAATTATAGGCATGTACCAAGGTGCTAATCTGCTGGCTCCATTTATGCTTATCTTTTGGGTGGAGGGTGCCTACCATGTCTAGCAGGGTGTGGTTAAAGCGTTCAGGTTGAGGATCCCCCTGCGGGTGACAAGAGGTGGTTCTTGACTTTCACACCCCCCATAGAGAGAGCATTTCTTTGATTAGCCGACTCTCAAAGTCCCGGCCCTGATCAGAGTGAATTCGCTGGAGGGCACCATAGTGGATGAAGAAATTTTCCACTAGCACCTTGACCATGGTAGATGCTTTTTATCTTTGGTGGGAAAAGCTTGTTCATACCATGTGAAATAGTCCGTAACCACTAACACATTGCCAATGTTTTGCTGTTCAGGCTCTAAACTCAAGAAGTCTATGCAGACTAGTTCCATTGGGGTGCTGATAGTAATGTTGACAAGGGGGGCAGCCCTCTGAGACAGGGATTTTCTCTGCAGGCAGTGACTACAAGTCCTTACATGATGCTCAACATTGGCCCCCATCTTGGGCCAGTAGATTCGAGATCGGACTAGGTCAAGGGTCGGTCGATCACCGTAGGCCCATATGATTATGGAGGGACCGCAGTACCAGATCTTTGAAGGCTGTGGGCAGAACCAATTGTTGCTTATCTATTTGGCCACCCAATCTACTGCTCTCTATACAACAACTGATTAAGCAGCTTCAACCTGGGGCCTTCTTTAAACAATAAAAGCAGTTCACAGATCAGAGGAACAGTAACTTGGACACATCTTTTCCTGCATGAAGGGTGTCAGGTGCTGGCTGAATCATAGGATCTTGGGATTGAGCCCATTGAATGCTGTCATTGTCAAACTGAGGTAGTGCACTAATATCTAGAGCAGAGAAGTGGTAATATGCAGCCAGTATGCAGGTGTCAGAGAGCCCATGCAATCTACTAAGTAGTCCACTGTGTCCGTAGACATCAGTTCATTTCTATCAAACTTTTGGCACAATGCTCAGATGTCAGGTTCAGACAGCCTGACCCAGTCGCTCTTGGAAATGGGCCTCCAGGATAGGCGTCAGCATCAATATGATTCAGGCCGGTCTGTATTCGACAGCATAATCATATGTTGACAATGCAGAAAGCCACGGTGCTCCGTGGCGTCTAACTTAGCTGAAGTCTGTACATAGGTCAATGGGTTATTGTCTGTCCTCACCAATATTTCGCCCATAGAGGTAATCATGAAACTGGCCGACAATGGCCCATTTTAAAGCAAGGAACTCCAACTTGTGCACAGGTAGTTTTGTTCTGATGAGGTCAAGCTCCTACTGGTGAATGCCACTGGTCTCAAACCATCCTCATGGTCTTGATTCAGTACAGCTCCTAGACTCTGCAGACTGGCGTCACTATACAGCACATAGGGTTTGTGGTATCAGCATAAGCGAGGATGGGGGCATGGGTGAGCTGGTATATGACTTTGTGAAAGCTGCTTCACAGTCAGGTGTCCAACGGGACCTGAAAAGTTCACCTGGATGGAAACATGCTTTGTCTGGTTCTTTGAGGACCCTTTTTGTATTTCTGATTGGTAGAAGGGTAACCCTGGGTAAGATTCAAGAGTGGCCGAATCACTTTGGAATAGTCCTTTATGAACCGGCGGTAGTAGCCACAGAATCCCAGGAAATATTGTAGTTCTTTCAAATTGTGGGGCTGGGGCCAAGTAGTCAAGGCTTCAACTTTACTGGGATCAGTCTCTATCCCCTCTGTAGACACTGTGTGTCCCACATACTTCACAGAGGTTTGGAAAAACTGGCACTTGTCGATGGAGAGCTTAAGGCTGAAATCTTCCAGTCAGTCTAGTACTTTGAACAGTCGACTCTCATGCTCCTCTAGGGAGCTCCCAAACACAATGACATCGTCCAAGTACACCAAGCATTCCAGCAAATTCATGTCTCCCACCACTCATTCCATCAGTCGATGGAAGGTGGCTGGGGAGCCCGACATCCCTGTGACATTCTCAGGAATTCGTAGAACCCCAAAGAACAGATGAAGGCTGTCTTCTCACAGTCCTCTGGAGCCATCAGAATCTGGTAATATCCACTGCGAAGAACCAACACCAAGAACCATTTGCTCCCATTCAAACAATCCAGAGCATCTTGTATACAGGGCATGGTGTATTGATCGGGGATGGTCCGCTGATTCAGAGTTCGATGATCAACACACATTCTCACAGATCCATTCTTCTTACATGTAACCACAATGGGAGAAGCTTATGGGCTCCTGGATTCTTGTATCACACCAGCCATGAGCATTTCCTGCAAGTGTCTTCTCACATCATCTATGTCTGCAGGGGCTAGGCATCGAGACCTCTCCGAAATGGCTGTTCATCGTGTAGACATATGTGATCTGCGCTCCCTGGACACATTCCACTCCATTCCTTCAATGAAAACACTTGATCTCTCTGGGCAAGTTTCTGGCTAATTGTAGCCTTCATACAGCTGGCAACAGGGAGTCACCAAAATCAAACAAGTTGGGAGTCACTCTATCTGTCTTGCCAGGGTGCTTGTTGCTGGGGAAACACTGCAGTGTCTGTGCAGTGTAATGTAGCTAGGGTGCATCCGCTGTTCACCCGGATCTCACGATCTGAGACATTATGAATCTGGAACATCACTCATCATGTATAGGCATGAGCAGGAGCTGGCAAGATGCTGGGCTTAACCAATAATCCTTCCGGCAATTTTCCATCGCCTGGCACGTCCAACATCAGCATTTTGTTCTTGACATCTTTGCGGAGGCGGACCGCCCCTTGAACGGTACACTGGGCATTAGGGGCCAGTACCATTGAATCGGGATCCTTCTTCCACAGGACCCCTACCGGTTCATCCTAGTCCACTCCCTTGGGGTTCTGTTGCAAATCATAGGCCCTCTTGATCAGAGCGGGAATACTTAGGGCTCTCCCAGTCCGTCGCCCTAGTTTCTCGCGACAGAGGTGTGCCAGTCTCCCAAACACATGGATGTTGGTCCCAATTAACAGGGGAACCCCATCATACAGTTCAGCAGGGGAACACACTAAGACCAGTGTCTCAACTTGCTCTTCTACACCAGTTACAGCTGCAGGAAATGATAACCAGAGGCAGACATGTAGGGTAGGGATAGGGATAAGACTTGTCGCTCAGCCCTCACACATGTAGGCCTTCTAGGGATTGTAAGGGTGCAGCAGATAAGTGTTTGTCATACCAGTCCTGAAATACAATGGCCACTTACGACCCACTGTCCAGCACAGCCCGAGTAGGAATACCATTCACAGCCATGGTAGTCTCCATTGAAGGGTCCACTATTTTGGACCAGTCTGAGGGACAGCAGCAGGGCCTGGATGGACAATTTAGCCACAAAGGAGTTTGAGTTAGAAGTCCAAAGCCTTCACTGTGGTCATTTCTGCTACCCTTGACCACTGATTATTTTTCTGAAGCTCTCCTTGAGCCAGTTCACCACTTTCTCTAACTCTTTCTGAGACTGGCATCCCCTCTTCATATGGCCATCCTTTCACAATTGTGACAAATGATAGACTCCGGGGTTATCCTTGGAGAGAACACTGCATGAGGAACTGAAGTAGTAGCAAGGGATCAGGGTCCAATATCTGCTTGCAGTGGTGAGAGGGGTCCAACGAGTCTCAATAGTTCCATTAGGGTGGCAGTCAATTCTTTGATTTCAGCCTGGGAGCTACCCTCGGTAGAGGATACCTGATGGTGCACCCCCAACCCCATGGCAATGATGTCCTGAGAGGAACCAGAATCTTGTTCCATGGGGGGAACTCTTGCAGAGGTGCCTGCCTTCAACTCTCAGACTTCCTTTAATAGCTCGATTTTCAAAAACTGGGCCCAGGGCGGGAAGTCCTTTGCATTCTCAGAATGCTTGTTAGGTGCCGACTTTTGCCCCTGAACCCCACTTGGATGATCACTCTCTGTCACTTGTGCAGTAGCAGCAGATATTGGTGAAATTCCACCCCCCCGGGTCACCTTTGCTCAACCCCCCAAATTTCTTTCATTAGCTCGTCATAAGAGGGGGGCGATTCCAGTTGGTTGGCGGGGCGCAACTGAAGCAGTAACAATTCTGAAAACGGAGCAGACTTATGTATCCGGTCCAGCCTAGTTTAATCTAATCCATTTGATGGCAAACTACACTTTCTGAGGCACTCTTGTAGCAGCTTTTCAAGCCGAGGTACATACACAGACAATGGCTCCCCTGAGTACTGCTGGGTGTTTCTTACTCTCCACCACAGGTCCTCAACTGAATCTGGGCTCCACACACATTCTCCAATGTATCAAGATAGTCCTGTGCAATTGCTTTGGGGTTATTGTCCCACTTGGCATGGATGGTAGCCAGGGCAGGACCTCAGAGCTCTCACTAACCTCTTTTTGTTTCTCTGCTTCTCAGCATTGCCTTTCAAGTACTAGAGGGCAATATAGTCTATAAAGGTCTCCCAGTCATCCTCCCCTTGGGGGTGGTGAGGGTGCCCAAGAAGATTCTAAACCTTCAGTAGGAGTCATGACTAATGGCAGGTACAGATATAGGTGCCAACATTGGCACGGGCACAGAAGGCGGGGCAGTAACGGGTGCTGGAGTGGGAGGGGGTGTTGGGGATGGAACAACCCCAGGTGGCAGGAGTAGTTTCTTAAAGTCCTCTATGGTTTTCCCTTCCTCCAGCAACAACTTAGCAAATTCTCCTCAAAAGTCTCAGATAATAGGGAGCTCATCCTCCTGGGGTCTTTACTGTCTGTAGTTATCACTCTCCAGGCGACTGGGACCCCTTCTGGGGCAATAGTCTGTGGCACTTTGGAACTGTCCACTGGATCACTACACTCTACTAAGGCCATGAAAGTTTGGGAGGTCAAATCAGCCTGTTGCCCCACCACCACAGCTTTTGTTAAACATTCAACTTTGGAAAGTACTCCTTCTACAGCGTCTTTACTAATGCTCAGGGGAATATCTAATACAAGCAGGGCATTGTGAGGGTCAGTCTCCTGCCCTGTAGACCACCCCGCCAACTGGTGCACAGCCACTTCTGTTGGGGTAGCCATTTATGTTTGACATATGCTTGACTAGTAGCAGGTTAAGGGGCCTGAGTTCTGAAAGGGGTGCCTCCACCTGGAGGTCAGGTTTGGTAGTGGTCAAGCTAACCTGGACACAGCCCTCCGAGACACTGTAACCCCTCTCTTTCCCCTCTAGTGGCCTGAACACTGTACAATAATCACTTTCACAATACCCCTGGTACACCACACAAGTACCCACACTGTTTGCACTTACCACCAGGGCTGGTTCCTCTGACTCAATCCTGGGGATGCCCTGTAAAACAAGGTTATGCACAGCATATAGGCACAATACTGTACTTTGAGCACAAACTGGAACCACAGTCAGATTACATGCAGAAAAAGTTAGATCTGATTTATTCAGGGGACTTGAACAAGGGAAGAGCGAAATCAGGTTAATTAGCTTTAAGGTTATATCAGTCAAGCAGTTATGCATGCGCTTTGAGTCCCTCCACACAGTCACACCTCTGGGTACCCAGGTGGAGAAGAGATGGGCTAGCCAGAACCGTTGCCCAGGGTTGGCCGGTGTTGCAGCTGGTTGGGGCCCTGTGATGGAAAACACAACATGCACAGTACACACTATTTGTAATCCGGAGCCAGAGGGCTCAGTTCGTAAAGGAAATGAAACAACAAGACAACCAGATGACACACTCAGATTAAGCTGTTGTTGCAGAGAACTACCCTGGTATTTACTCATGATACCCAAGACTGGATACAGGCTGGATGAAAATTGAGACTGCAGGTGGTTGATCTGGAATGCCAGGAGAAAAAGGGCCCACACGAGTCACTGAGGCGTCGTTCCTGTTCAAGCATGGAGCGGGGACTGATCCTCAGGTAGGTCTCTCGTCGATGGCTTCTCTGTGCAGCGGGTAGTCTGGCTGGGCCAGTCTGGCAAGGCCCAGCCCGCATAGAGACAAATTCAGATGCAGTCCGTTTTGGGCTGGATATAGCTTCCAGCAAGCAGAACACAGTTCACACAGTGGGGAACTAACTCAAGATCCACTAGCAGCTCACAGCACATTTACATGTAAGGGAATTCTACTGTACCAGGCAAAGAGCTCCCCGGTCACAATCGCAAAGTCTCTGCACACACACCGGGAGCTTAGGGGTAGCTGGAACTCCTAACAGGCCGATCGCAGTCAACAAAATCTTCAGCCTTCTTCAGGTTGAGCCTGGCCCACTTCAGTAGCTTACTTTAGTCACACAACTCGGATTCAGTCCGAAAACAATTCTCTTTCACCTCTCATGGCAGCAGGCATACATGCAGGCCAAAATTCAGGCCTTTCCACAGAGACTGTCTCAAGCATCTTGCTTCTTCAACTCCCAACTTAGATCTGCCTTAAACAGCAGGCAGCTTGGGGATTTCCCTCAGATCCAAAAGGTTTGGTTGGCGGATTTGGCTGTCAGTCAAAGCAAGAGCTCCCCCTTCAGGTGCAAAAAAGGCACAAAAAGCCCAAAACTACAATTCCTACAGATTTTGACTTCAGACAGCTCCTGTAGTCTGGCTACATTTTAGGTCCCACCAGAACTGATTGGTCCAATTCACAGTCCTGTGCCAAATGGTGGGGATAAACAAGACAGTCCTTGCTGCAAAGAAGGCAGGTTAGACAAACTACATTATCATTAACACTCTAAATGATTTTCAGCAAATAGTTACATCTTTCAACAGAGCTCCCTCTCAGGTTACTTATAACTGCAATCCAGGCAGCTCTTAAAGAGAGAGTACACAGAGGCTATACAAGCACTCTCTGGCAATACATGTAAACTGCTAAAACACAGAACACCAGTGAGCATTTAGGCAAGCTCAAGGAAGACTTTTTGGGAACCCCCATTTGTAGGGGGGTTACATGCACACAGAAACAGAACCTTGTCAAATGCAAAAACTATCTACATGCAAAACACAAAACTACTGGAACAGATGTGTAGCTTCATTATGCATGTTTCAATCTCTCTAATCTTATACTTCAGGACATAGCAGTCCAGGAGTAGCTCACAGCATTGCAGAACTGTTTCCATTTCAGTGTCAATGCGGCTGCAGTTATTGCCACAGACAAACAGGCTTCAGCGTGCTCCACTGTCCATTTACTTTTAGCTCAGAGTCACCACTCACCTCCCGCATGCTTTGCTGCATTTCCATTTAATATTCTGTTTATTTCATGCTATGTTGATATTTGTAAAGAGCTCCATGCCTGTTTGGATGGTGCACTATGGAAAAATAAATACCTTGCCATTTAAAATGCAATTGAACAAAAGCATTTGTCAATACCAAATGCTTGCTTGCTGGTATTAGCATTGGAAATGCAGGAGTTAGACAGATGCAGAATAGGAATGGCAGTGAAGTACTGAACTTCATGCCAACCCCACCTCCATCCTGCAGAGATGGACAGGCATTGGGGTATGTGTTTGGGTCGTCGCCCATGCGTTCATACTATGTCACCTTACCTATCCTGCAGACACTAACATGTGTTGAGGTATGCCTTGGGGTGTTCAGCTTTACAGTCATCCCATTCCATAAGGACATACGCTAAAATGGGTGCAGTATAGGAGAATGGGGTGAACTCTGGGCCGAAGACTCAAGGCACACCTTGATGCCTGTGACCGGCTGAGGGTGGGGGTGGGATAGCATAAGCATTACAGTTGGCAATCCAAAGGCACACCCCAATGCCTGTCAGTCTATACAGGATGGGGACGTTATGGTTAGAAACCCATACGCCCGGAGTTTGTTAGTATTTGCATTACAAATTTTCAACTTGGCCTTTTGTGAGCCTACCACATGAAAGCATTTGGGACCTCTTCTCATGAAGAGTGGCAGTGTGATTTTGCCAGCGTGTCCCGGAGCTTTGAGTTCCAACAGCGACCGTGCCATTCTGTGCCAGATGCATGTAAGCGCAGATCGGGCAGGATGTGAAGAATGACAGCTGTACCATCCATATGGAGGTATGAGTTGATGGCAATGTTGAAAATCTGTGGCGGGAATATTAAAATGCTTGCACTTCTGAGCATACGTGGAAACTGTGCAACGCATATGCGTAACACAGTCATTTTATGCACTTTTGTCACCAAGTTTTCAGCATAGGCATTTTAGGTCCTCTGCTTATGAACAGTGTCACTATGATTTTCTTAATGTGTCCCAAACACTAATTTCCCACAGCGACCACGCTATTCTGCACCGGAAGTGCAAAAACACATTTCAGCCAAGATGTGAAAAATGATAGCTGTACTGTTCATAAGGAGGTGTGGAAAAATGCCAGTGTTGAAAATCTGAAGTGAAAATATTACAGATTCATGAAGGTACGAGCATGCGTGGAAACTGCACAACGCACGCTCATAAAACAGTCATTTTTGGGATTTTTTCCACCAAATTTGCAACATAGGCACTGTCATTTTGTTAATTGGTCTTGAAAGGTGATTCCACACAGTGACCACAAAATCACGTTTTGGGACTGAATAATGACATGACAGTGGCTGAATTCATGAGGAGGGGTCCCAATAACCCCATGTTGAAAATTTGGTGTCAGAATTCCCAAAAATGCCTGAGATATGCACCAAAGTTGAAAAAACCCTATTTATGCCATTATACAGCTTACTGGCATTTCTTCAGTTCGCGGTCGGCTTTGAAGAGTGCAGACGTGTTCCCAGCCCACCAAAGATCGTCGCGCTGGGCTCCAGAGGTAAGTATGTGGTGAGGGTGTGTAGGGAGGCAGGGTGCACAGAGGGTGGGCGTGGGTTGGGGAAGGCCACCGTACTCAACGAGGGACCGCTTTCTGTTTTACAGGTTTTAAAGAAAGAAAACAGCGTGAGACTGTTTTTTTTACAGAGACATTTGGCACACTGGGGTGGGGTCCCAACACCACCTGAGTTTTTGGGAGGCCCAGCCAGCCTAGGGGATTGGGAACCCCTGTCGGCAAATACTGAGTGGGAGGGGGAGAGCCGAGGGGGATTGGGCACCCCTCTCGGCATACAACAGATTGGGGGAGGGACATTATGCCGATGGGGAGTGGGCTCCCCTGTTGGCAAATTGAACTGGGGTGACTGAAGCCAATGGGGATTGGGCCCCCCATCAGCATGATGCTAAGGGGGATTGGGCACCCCCTCGGCACACAACAAATGGGGAGTGGGTTACAGTACGCCAATGGGGAGTGGACTCCCCCATCAGCAAATGAAGTGGGTTGGGGCATGCAGACGGCAAGGTACCGCTCTGCAAAGATGGGTTGCCCCCTCATTGCAGTGAAATGGCTGATGCTGCAATGATGAGGTGGCCCCTGATTGCAGCAGCCCAAACGTTTCAAGGAGGTGGCACTTTTGGAAACCAATGTCATCAGCACAGTGTGCCTGCATTGGTCCACCAGTGCCAAGCCCCAAATTCAGTACTGCCATTGGCTGCCTACAGTGCTGCACCTCCACTACCCGCTTCTCTCCCAAGCTGCTGCATAATGTTTCTTGCACATGCAAAAGTAAACATACAAAATATCAGGACAAGAGGATACAGCATGAGAGTAGAGGGAGGCCGATTAGAGGTAAAGGAAGTTCTTTTTCACAGAAAGGGTGGTGGATGCAAGGAATGGCCTACCTCAGTAAGTGGTGGATATGAATACAATGCAGAGCTTCAAACAGGCATGGGATAGGCATAAGGGAGCAATATAGATGAGTATGACTGGATAGACCATTGACAGAGCAAAGGCCAATGGCACATTCATAAGGTAGAAAAATAAATGGGCAGACTGGATGGGCCTGCGGTCCTTATCTGCCATCAACTTCTATGTTTCTGCGTTTCTGGACTGTATGTCCAAATAGTAGTACTTTGTGAAGGTGTGTACTGTTTTCTAGGTAGCAGCTTTGCAAACATTTAACAATGGGATGCCACAAAGGCAGTGGTATCCCTTGTGGAGTGTGCCCTCAAGCCTCTTGATGGCATTTTTCCAGCTTTTTCATAGCAGAATTGAATGGAAGACACTATCCAGCGACAGATAGATCTCTTTGCAGTGGCTTGCCTTTGCCAGTGTCACCACATGTGACAAAAACAGAGTACTGTGGGACCTGACATTTTTTGTCCAGTCCATGTAGACAGTCAGGACTCACTTTAGGTCCAGGCTATGCAAGTTTTCCTCACCTGGACTGGAATGCTCTGCATAAGGCACAGGGAGGGTCACCGACTGATTCAGGTGGAATTCAGATACCTCCTCAGGGTTCACAATATTTATTTACTGGACCAGGGCATAGTGCAAATTGCCTCGGGCCAGTGCGATTTCCCCCAGGCTTGCCCACTGGGGCGTGTGTGGGGGGAAAAAAATACCTTCCACCCATCCCAGCCCCACAACCCTCAGTCCGAAACTCACCAAAAGTCCAAAAGTATACAATGGACATCCTTAAAAAAATCACACCACTGACAGTATCTTAACAGTCAGTGGACAAAGCAATGGGGCCTGATGGGATTCATCCCAGAATTCTAAAAGAACTAAGGGTAGAACTAGTGACACCACTGACTACCCTCTTTAACAAATCATGGGAGGATGGGGTGGTACCTGAGGACTGGTGGAGGGCAGACGTGATTCCCCTTCACAAAAATGGGAGCAAGGCAGAAGCAGGAAACTACAGACCTGTTAGTTTAACCTAAGTGGTAGGAAAATGATGGAATCACTTCTGAAGGAAAAGAATTGTCAAGTATCTAGAGGCCAGAGGGCACAGGACCCAAGGCAGCACAGATTCACAGCAGGAAGATCATGCCAGATAAATCTGATTGATTTCTTTGACTGGGTGACCAAAGTAGTAGATCAGGGAGGGGCTGTGGACATGGCCTACCTAGACTTTAGCAAGGCATTTGACACAGTCCTACACAAAGATTAATATACACAAGTATGACAGCCTGGGTAAAGAATTGGCTGGAGAATAGGACACAGAGAGTAATAGTAAATGGAGTCCACTCTGAAGAAAGGGGTTACTAGTGGGTACCGCAGGGTTCAGTATTAGGACCGGTCCTCTTCAATGTCTTTATAAGTGACATTTATTTATTTATTTATTTATTGAATTTTGTTGACGGGTAGGCCACTGGGCACTGGAGGTCCCTTTTCAAGGCGACCGGGTAAAAACAACATACAGGTAAACAGAACAGTAAAAGCAGGTGAGCAGACCTGTAAAAATAACATACAGGTAAACAGACAGTACAAATAGGTAAGCAGAGCTGTAAACTTGCGTAAATACCAAATGGTTTAACAGTGATAACACACATAAGGCAAATTCCATACTGTATAACTGTGAAAGACTTAATGGCATTTACAATACGGAAGGTGGAGAGGGAGGAGGGGCCGTGGCATAAGGTCAGTTCCTTATGCATTGGCAAGTGCTCCTGGCGAGCAGGTGTGCTTTGAGCTTAGACTGGAAGCAGGGGCTCGACCCTGCCTCCCGTACCTCCAGTGGGAGTTTGTTCCAGTGGGAAGGTGCAGTAAAAGCAAAGGACCTAGACCCAGCTTTAGTCTTTGTTTTGGGGACCACAAGGAGGTTTTGTCCTGAGGAACAAAGACTCCTCAGGTTGGTTTTGACACTAACTAGTCCTTTGAGACTAGGGGGAGGTAAGGGCCCCAGAAGCTTAAAAGCGAGACATAGTGTGGGGTAGATGAGGCGGACTTCCAATGACGGCCAGCTGAGCTTGGATTGAGCCTCGCAGTGGTGTGTCCTAGGGTGTGATAATGTTGCAAATCGGACAATCTTATTGTATAAGGTCTGGAGCCTGCCAAGTTCCGTAGAGGCCACGCCTTGAACAGGTGCCGCATAGGTGAGCTTGGGAGAAGGGACGCTAGTTGCGATGGCAACTCTGGCTTCAGGGATAATCTGGTCCTTTATTCTGTAGAGGATACCAAGTTTTCCATGTATGGCTTTGGTGAGTTGGTCAACATGATTTTTTAGGGTGAAGTCTTGGTCCAAGGTTAGCCCTAGGTATTTAGTGGAGGTAACCACCTCAAGTTTATCACCCCCTCTGGACTGCAGCTGAAGGAGCAGCGACTTCTCGGTTCCCAAGGATCTGGGCCCAAACAACATCGCTTTAGTTTTACTGGTATTTAATACCATTTTATTCTGAGTGAGCCAGTCCTCCATCTGAAGAATGTCCTCTTGGAGGGCATTCCCCAGTTCTCCTAAGTTAGGGGAGGCTCGGAAAATGACAGCATCGTCCGCGTATTGGATGACGCTGCTGCTCCGCAATGTAAGTGCAGATGCGCTTATAAACAAAGTGAAGAGAGGGGACCAAGTATTGACCCCTGAGGTACTCCTACTTTGAGTGGTGCAGACTGGGAGACATAGTCCTTCCACTTGACCCTCTGGGTCCGGCCCATAAGGTAATTAGCAAACCATCCTAGGGCATGTGCATCCATGCCAAGAGCGCACATTTTTTGTAAAAGGAGGTTGTGGTTTACCAGGTCAAATGCTTTAGACAGGTCCATGAAGACCGCGCCTGTGCTGACCCCTGAGTCATTATTGCCCAGGATATCAGCCGAAAATTTGGTTAGTGCAGTGTCCCTCCCATGCTTGGCTCTGAAGCTGTGCTGCGATGAAGAGATTATCTGGTGTGTTTCCAGATATTCGCATAGTTGAGAGTATACCAGCTTCTCTTGTAATTTCGCCATTATGGACAACAGGAGATAGGCCTGTACTTCCTAATAGGCTCGTGGACCCTCCCTTGTGAATGGGGATCACTAGGCCTGCTTCCATGGCTCAGGGACAGACCCCTCCATTAAGGACTGGTTTATCAGCCAGGTTAGGGGCTTTGCTAAAGATGGGGCGCCCTCCTTGAGGATTCGAGTCTGGATCCCATCAGGGCCCCCAGTGCCTCTCGCCCGCAGGGATTTAAGGATGAGCAGAACCTCCCTTTCCCTAACCAGCCGCAGATGAAACAGAGGGTGGTCTAGTTCAAGGGGCAGGTGCCTATTAGGTTCGTTCTTGTTATCTAAGGGACCCACCTTGTACGCATCCAGGTTAGTGAAGAAACCGCTTAGGACCTCTGCAATGAGAGGCGCCTCGAGTACTTCTGCCTGCTCACCAGGATAGGGCCGTGTTGTTGATTGCATCTTTTAGGAGTTCGCTAATGTCTGACCAGAAGTATCTAGGGTTTCCCAGGTTAGCTTTTTGGAGATTGGTGATATATTCCTTCTTGGCTTTCTTTATGGCCAGTTTGCATTGGTTTCTGAGGGCTCTGTAGCTAGCAAAATCCACTGGAAACTTAGATTTCCTGAACTTTTTTCCACGCTTTGTCCCAAGTAGACATCAGGGCTTTTAGGGGGGGTGAGATCCACTTATAATAGCTACCTTTGACCCCTATAGGTTTTCATAGGAGCAACGAGGTCAGTGACTTTAGTGAGGGTGGTTTGGAAAAATTTTACAGCTTCCTCCAGGTTAGGTAGGCGTCTAATGGGGTTCCAGTCAGTGCTATTTAGGTAGCCTATGAACTGGTCAGGGTGGAAGTTGGAGTAGTCTCTGGTAGTAAAGATCTAGGAGGGACTTTAATAGCATTATTCTTCCAAATGACAAATATAGGCGAATGGTCGCTCAAGGCATCTCCCAGGATCCCGGCCAGCTTTGCATTACTAGGGGATGAGGTCAGGACCCAGTCTATTATAGAGTGCCTACCTGATTTATGGTTCATTCTGGTCAGTAGGGTAATAATTTGAGCGAGGTGGGAGTCGTGTAGGGTTTCGTTGATGGCAGACTTCCCTTCCTGTCCCCAGTTTAAATTGAAGTCGCCTAGAAGGATAGTCTCGGATGCAGTGTCAACCACTGGGCTCTTCAGGAGCTCATCCAGAGAGCCGAGAGCATTGGATGGTGGGCTGTATACGCAGCCAATAGTGAGGTGTTTAGCCCCACCTATTTTGAGCCGAACGAATATAGCTTCAGCATTCAGGGACAGGTCAAGGGGCTGCCTGACGAGGGAGGAAGAGATATTGTCCTTAACATAAATTAGCACACCGCCCCCTCTTTTGGAGGGTCTATCCTTTCTGAAAAGGACATATCCGGAATTGCTACTTCATGATCCAGAATGTGGGGTTTAGCCAAGTCTCGAGACCGCTAATAGATCCGGATTATAGACTGCCAGCCATGCCTGTACCTCTGAGATCTTCGGTCTCAGGCTGCAGATATTCATATGCACTAACCTCAGACCCTTGGCTCCGTCCCAAGCCTTATCAAGGGGGGAAGAGATAAAGACATTTGCTGTCTCTGGGCCAGGGTTTGGTTGGATATCTCCTGCCATTAGTAGAAGGGCAGCTAGTGAGCTCAGGAGAGTGAGGGTTGGAAGGGGTATGGACAGGATGACCTGACTAGGGGTTGGGCTCCTACTGAAGAGAAGGACCCTGTAGAGGACCCTTTCTTAGAGAATTCATGTGCTGCCAGGAGAAGGAAATTGCACTTTGGGGAGGGACACGCAAAGTGTCCGATCCTCCCCTCTCTCGACCCCCCATGGGTGTCGTGGGGGCAGAAGGCAGTTTTAGCGAGGGAGTCGGTCCCAAGTTGCCTCACTATGTAAATTGTTTCCAGGATAATGCCCCTGTTCCAGTAGGGAGGAGGCATGACGTGGCTTATCTGTGCATCTCGCCTTGATAGCAAGAGCAGGGCCTGGAGGCCAAGGGTTAGTTACAGGCAATAGAGTCTATGTCAAATTCCCAAGTACCGCACTTCCACTGTTAGTGCGCAGAAGCAAGTTCGGCAGTCTGATTCATAGAGCAACTAAAGCAAGAGCAGTTCGCACCCTAATTAACAGGATCCCAGAAAGAAAGTACTAGCCGTAGGTCATTAGGTGAAGAAACAACTAAGTCAGGCCACCACCAGGGGTACAACAAGCAATTCCTGCCTCGGGGGGGGGGAGAGCAAAACTGGCAGGAGACACTTGGTGGCTGGGTTGTTTGCGAACCTATGGCAGCACTTTGTCTTGTCACAGAAGAAAGCAGGATTAGAACTTACAACACAGTACCACCTAGAATGTGTAGGGTCAGCAATATCAATGACTAACATTTAGGCAGCTAATACAGAGCTAAATTATTATGTAATATTTACCACAGGCTTCAGTTATAAGTCCTGAGGCTCGCTATGAGAAGCACTAAGGCTACAGTGGCAGTGGTAGACAGTAGGCAGAAGATTAGAATTGTTTCAGCAAGTTTAAAGCTAACCATGGTTAACAGTACTAAGAGACCTTAGGCACCGGGACAGTGGGAGACAGAAAGAGTCAGGTTAAGTTTGCTACCTTAGGAGATTAATGCAAAAAGTCAGGCAAAATTGTCCTGCAGGAGAACACTTCTTAGAGGTTAGACTAGCACTAATTTGAGAGAGCTCAGTCACAGGGGGGGAAACCGGGCGCACTCCGATGTGAATGGCATAAGGAAGTTAATTCGAGGAAAGTCTAGCGCTTTTTGTGAGGCTGAATATCGGGGGAAAGCAGGGCACACACTAGAATCCCTGGCCACGGCAAGAGTAGAGAGAGCCAGGGAGAACACGGCAGTAAGTCGTAGCAGACTAGCATGGCTTGTAGAGTGTTGAGCTGGTGTCGTGTGAAGGTAGCTCCTCCCAGTGGAGTGATTACGGGAATGGATTGGGGAGAGATAGAGCCTGGGCAGGGCTACGACCAAGCAGCCTATTTAGCTCACCACAAACACAGGGCGGTGGGCGGAAATTCAAACCGCAAAGGACAGATCTTCCCTCCGCTTGCTGGCTTGTGTTCTGGGAGCTGGCAGAAGGTCCAGGGAGGTCCGCCTGCTTTGTGGGAGCTGCCAGCACCCTCGACCCTGGCAAACGAAATGACTGGGTGCGCTGGGACCCGATGCAGCTAGTTGCCCACCCGCCCCAGTCCGTTGCAGGAGTCCAAACAGTTGAAGCAGGGCAGCTTTTAAATGTCCCACGCCATCGCCGATCCTAGCAGCCAATTACAAAGGGTCCTCCTCAGCGCCAAACGAAATTAAACAAAGGAGCCAGATCTTCCCTCCGCTTGCTGGCTTGTGTTCTGGGAGCTGGCAGAAGGTCCAGGGAGGTCCGCTTCGGCTTTGTGGAGCTGCCGGCCTCGACCCTGGCAAAACAGGCGATCAAAGGGGGCCCGATGCAGCCATCGCCCACCCACCCCAGTCCGCTTCAGGAGTCGAGACATTGCAGAGGGACTGAAGGAAAAGTATGTCTCTTTGCAGATGACACAAAGATCTGCAACAGAGTTGATGCCCAAGGTGGGGTGGAAAGGATGAGAGGGACTTGGCAAGGTTAGAGGAATGGTCAAATGTATGGAAGCTTAGATTCAATGCTAAGAAGTGCAAGGTAATGCACCTGGGAAACAAAAACCCAGGGAAAGAGTACACAATGGGGAGTGAGATACTAACAACAACAAAAAATTGAAAGGGACCTGGGGGTAGTCATATCAGATGACCTAAAGGTGGGCAAGCAATGTGAGAGGGCAGCAAGGAGGGCGGGGGATACTGGGATGCATAGGAGAGGCATCACCAGTAGAAAACAAGAATTATCCCTCTGTACAGACAGTTGGTGAGACCCCATCTGGAGTACTCGTGCAGTTCTGGAGACCTAATCTCCACATAAAGACAGAACAGGATGGAAGCTGTCCAGAGGAGGGCAACAAAAATGGTGCAGGGTCTGCACCAGAGACATATGAAGAGAGACTTAGGAGCTAAATATGTATAGCCTCGAGGAAAGGAGGAGAGGGGACATGATGAGAAACTTTCAAGTACCCTCAAGGAATCAACAAAGTCCAAGAGGGTAGCATCTTTCAAAAAAAGAGGTGTGCAAGAACAAGGGGGCACAATTTGAAGATAGAAGGGGGCGGCTCAGAGGTAATTTAAGGAAGTATTTTTTCACAGAGAGGGTTGTGGATGCATGGAACGGCCTTCCGGAGGAGGTTGTGGAGTCAAAAACAGTGGTGGAATTCAAGCATGCATGGGACAGTCATAAGGCAATTCTAGGGGGTGGGGGTAGGAAGAAGTAGGCTGCTAGTTAACTAGGATCTGCAGCTTATCCATTAGGTAGGGAAATGGGCAGACTGGGTGGGCCAAGCGGTCCTTATCTGCCATCAAAATCTATGTTTCTATGTTTCTATGTCTCACTGCTGGCCCCAAATACCAGCAATCTCTCCCTCAAGTGTTATTGCAAAGCACTACCAGGAGAGATTGCCAGTATTCATGACCTGTGTTGAGACTGTTAGGGTACTATAAGCGACATGCTTCATTAAAGATTTTATTTACATTCTTTAGAGCTTTTCAAGTTGCTAAGGGAACATGGAGGGAGGAGGTAGTGGAGCTGAGATGGGTGGGGGGTTTACTTTAGTTGTGAGAGTTACACGGTGACCAGACAAGAAGGTGAGTGGATGGTTTGTTTTGACCGCTGTCAGGGACTAGAGTGGAGTTGGGGTGCTCAGGGTTGCCACTGGACACCTAGTAGAACTTATGGGGAAGGGGAGGGAGGGGTGCAAATGGACACCAGGGAGAACTTATGGGGAAAGGAAGGGGTACCACTGGACACCAGGGATAACTTATGGGGAAGGGGAGAGGCGGGATGGCACTGGACAACAGAGAGGGCTTATGACAAAGGGAGAGGGAGTGGGTACCACTGGAAAAACGGAGTAACTGGAAAGAGGTGGGAAAGGAGTCCCACCAGTAATCCCCATTATAGCCTGGGGCCAGTGCAAACAAAAAGTAAGTGTGACCTCTGCACCTTAGGAAGGAATTTTCTGTTGTTTCTAGAATTACTTCATCCCTGTGTGGGATAATATGGATCAGTGCAGAAGGCTTGCAATTCACTTACCCTCCCAGCAGAGGTCACTGCAGCCAGAAATATGGTTTCTGTGTGATACACGCCAGGTCAGCAGTTTCCATAGGCTCAAAGGGAGCCTCCATAAGCTGGGCAAGGCATATGTTAACATCCTAGGGTAGGACAGGGTCCCTCACTGGCAGGTCCAAGTGGCTTAGGCCTCTAAAAACCCTTCTGAGATGGATTGTGAGGCCAAAGATTTTTCCCTGCCAGTTGATTTGTATGTTGATACTGATGCTAAGTGCACCTTTAAAGCTGAAGACCTAATGACTGCAGGTGTACTAGGTACTGCAGCATTATAGGCAACCCTGCCTTTATTGAGTTTATTCTACTGGAGGCACACCAATAAGAAAATGTTTTCCATTTAGAACAATAAGCTTTCCTAGTAGCAGGTTTCCTTTAAGAGGACAGAAAATCATTTCTATCTGGCAGCTGTTTATAAAGTTCTTCTCAGAATATATGTGCATTCCTTAAATGATCCATATTTAACTGTACCTGAACAAAATGTGATATGAAAAACTGTATTTTCCATTATTTTGTTTTCATGGGCTGCATTTTGTTACAGTTCTCTTCATGGAACCAGAAATTTGGAGTTTTAACTAAGGTTAGCAGCTCATAATTAGCATTCTGTACACAAACCATGATACAGCAAAAACTCCAAATTACTGGTTCCGTAAACAGAACTGTAACAGAATGCTGCCCATAAAACAAAACAATATAAAATACAGTTGTTCATATCATGTTTAATTCAGGTACAGTTAAAAATGGATAATTTAGGGGAATGCATATAATTTCTAAAGATAAGAAGTTTATAAACAGCTGCCAATTAGCACAAGTTTCCTGTCCCCTTTAAAACCTTAAGCACCCTCATAACTTTTTTAAGGGGATCCAGTCCTGAAAATTCTAACTCCTCAAGAACCATGCCCTCAGGTGTGAGGTCCTGAGGTTCGAAATGTTATTCTACCCTGGGACGAGTGGCATGCTAATTGGACTCTTCCTGGAGAGGGCCAGGAGCATCGGCGATAGGCCTGCCTGGCCCAGTCTGGAGTTGTCATGATCATTGTTGCAGGCTCCCTCCTGAGTTTCAGGAGTACTTTCTGAATGAGTGGAAATGGTTGGAAGGCTCACAGAAATGTCCCCGTCCAGTCCCCTACCGGGGCATCCTCGGGGACTGCTCATCTGGCTGGTGGTCTGCAACAAAACTGTGGGAGCTGATAGTTCTCCCAAGATGCAAACAGGTCCAAACTGGGAGTGCTCCACCTCCTGAACACTGTGACCAGAACCTGTTGGTTTAATTCCCATTCGTGATTTAAACTGTCTGAAACGAAGCTCAGACACCACCAGTAACAAAAGGAGTCTTACTTAAAATTACTAGACTTCCACAAAAATATTTGATTACAAAAAATATCATAAAAGCAACTTACAGAAAACAATGTGGCAGCATGCACCTCAAACCATAGCCTCTGATGTTTCACACCAAAAGTGGTGCTTTTTCAAAATGTAAAATCCAGCAATTCCCTGGTCTCCTTTTATAATAAAAATCAAATATATATATATATATATATATATATATATATATAATATTTTTTTTTTTTAACGAGGAAATGCACACTGAGCCAAGACTCATTTCCAGGTGCATCCAGGGATGGTAAAAGAGAGAGATACAGGATAGAAAAATTACAAAGCACTCGAAAATGTAAAACACATACACAAATCAGCACAAAGGGAACAAGATGTAATGAGTCAATAAGAATCATAATCACATTATGTATAAAATATGCAAAAATGCTACAAACACCAGGTGTTATGCATATGCAAACTGACATGAGTACATAAAGAACATTTGTTTTAAAAACAACCATATCATTTTAAACTTTGCTTCAATAAGCTTTAATAAATATTGTGAAATATTCAGTCCAAGGGTTTAGCTCCGTTGTGTGTGGTACTTTAAGACAGGAAGGTGAGACTGGTGCTGTTCTCCCCCTTCCCTACTTCTCTTTCCTGCCCAGTTCACCCAGCAACTTCATTTGCAGGCTGGTGCTTACTTTGCAGGCAGCTTGTTAACCTTGCTCCCTTATCCTTCTTACAGGCCACTGAGCAAACACCTTACAGAGCACCATTGTGCTGTGCAGCCCACCCCAGCTCCAAGTGACCAAGTCACGTGACTACTGGGTGTCTATCACCCTAGTTCTCCATTAGCAGTTTGTGTAGCTTGGCCACTATGGGGTGCTACTGCTCTGTGACCACTATATCAGTCACGTGACCACTGGGTCAGCTATTTCACTCTAGATTTGTCATCAGTAGTTGCCAAATTGGCCACTAGGGGGCATTACTGCTCCATGACCATTGTATCAGTCACATGAAGTCTGTGTCACCTATTCACCCTAGATTCTCTATCAGTACTTATATAGCTTGGCCACTAGGGGGCGCTACTGCTCCACAACCACTACTCCTCCAAACTTGTAGTAACATATTATCATCCTCCTTGCCTCAACAAGATCTTCTTTGCTCTAGATTCCTCTCCCATCCTTGAACTCCTGCAATTCCTCCAATTTACCTACTCTACACAGCATTCTTCCCTGTGCGGGTCTTGAACCTGTGGCACCTGGCATCCGCTTCTTCCCTGGGTACTAGCTCTATCCTCTAGGCCACACAGCTGACTTCAGTTCTTCCTCCTACTTGTGCTATTCCTATGGGACTCTGTGGTCACATGCTGGATCACATGTCTCTGTTTTCACTCGGGCAAGTTCTAAAACTATCACCACACTCTGCCACTAGTCCATTATAAGGGATGGCCACTAGGGCACACTAATTTCTATCTGTTTCCTCACCACTAGGACCCCTAAATTTCTATTATTCCCAGATATTTTCAGATACCTCTTTTTAGTCCTCACATCCAGAGATTTCCTTTCTCCTATTTTTATTCAGTACTAACTCAATTAGCTAACCACTTCCTACCACAAAATGCCTACTATATACATTTGGCTGCTTGGTTTTGCCCTCTGTCTCCCTTTCTCTCTCCCCCATCCAATTATCCTCCTCCTTTTCCTCTTATCTATCCTCCATGCCTAGTATACCTCCCTCATCATATCTCTCTCACACTCGACTATCCAATATCTCCTCCATCAACCATCTGTCTCCCAACAAAACCTTCCCCTCTTGCCCTTCCCCTCCCTGCAGATGGCAGTGTTAGCTCACTTCTCTCATTATGGAACTCATCCACAGGTTCCACTTCTTCCACTCGCCTACCCACAATAGCACTCAACATAGATAAAAACATGCAAATCTGCCAACAAACTTCTCCTATACCTACTCCTCCTATTAGCTGGTGTTATCCAACTAAACCCAGGCCCTACCTCCACACCTCTCTCACCTCAAAAAGGCCTTGCTGGAACCTTTTCCCTAAGATCGCTCTCCTAAGAGTTTGGGGGTCTCAACACTATCCAGACATTCTCTGTATCGCAGAATCATGGCTCTCAACCAGAATTTCTGACTCCTTCTCTTACTACCAGGCTACCATATCCTTCGTCAAGACCGCTCTAAGTGTGGTGGCGGTGTACTGTAGCAGTCTACCATCGCCAAAATCTACTGGTCTCTCCCATTGTAAATTAAACAACCCCAAAGGACCATGAACTCCTCCTCATTAAGCTGTTACCCCCCTCATCTCTCCCCATTTTCATTGGTGTACTGTACTCCTCCCCCAAAGCAACACCAGCCACTGTGGTAACACCATCTTCTTCCTGTCATCCACTGCTAGCTCTGGTGAACTCATTCTACTTGGCGACTTCAGTCTGGACTGGGCCTCTTCTCCCCTCAAATCTACCATGCAACACGTCGAGTCTCTAAACCTCCATCAGCTAATAAATGAACTCACAAGACCAAATCCGCACTCCCACAACCACACCCTCCTAGACTGGGTCCTGGCCTCTCACCTCCACCTGATCTCTTCCACTGGTACACTCCCTGATATTTTCAGAGACCATCTAATGACGTACTGTATATGCAAACTACAGTTTCCCTGCCCCCCCCCAACTTACCACTGGATTCATTCTTTACGTTTCTTGAACACCTCTAATCTCCTACATGATCTAGGATTCTCTGATTGGGCCCTTTTGTACTCTACTAAAGACATAAACACTGCCCTCCCTCTTCTGCCACATTTTCAACAACACTTGGAACAACCATGCCCCTTCACATTGCCGCAGGATGAGACACTTCCACCTTCCTTGGTTGTCTGCTGACATCATCAAGCTCAGTAACACTTGCGATCATGCCTGGGCATGCTACAAAGCATCATCTTATCCTAATGACCTATCCACTTATTGTACTCTATGACATCAGCCAAAGCTATTAGGCCTGCTAAAACACACTACTTTAAGCATATATTACAAGAAAACATCAACTCTCCTTACAAATTTTGGCAAACACTCTCTTCACTCCTCAATACCCCATCAAATTCCTCCTCTCCCTCCTCCTGACTGACAACAAACTCATCTCAGACCTCTCACCATTGCCTCCATTCTAACCAAATTTTTAACGCATGCCTCCCTCTTCCTCAATGACCTATTATTCCTGAAGCTATTTACGATGTTATGTCTATAAATACAGTATGTCTCTTTTCTGGACCTGTAAATATGATAGTTCAGGATATTAATTTTATTATATTACATTTATGTTATTCACACTGCACTTACTGTGGTTGTCTTCTAGTTTAATAAGCTGAATAATGTCTCTGTATTGCCATGTTATTCCTGTTTTAACCTTTGTACATTACTATATCTTTGTTTGTATCAAATGTATTTTGCTGTTTGTATCCCTCAGGTAAGTCACTGAAAAAGGGACTGCCCGCGTCTCGGTGGGCCCACCCAGTTACAAAATTCAAATAAATAAATAAACCCTCCCACCACACTGCCCACTCCTTCAACTCCAATTATCCCTGCAAACCCTCCTCAGCTCTGCCAACTCCTCCAACTCCAAATTTATTTAATTTCACCAATCACTGCTCAAGAGGTGTTTCGAGCCCTTAAATCACTAAAACCTCACAAATTTAGCCCTGATGGGCTAGACTCACTCCTTTTTCAAATCTCAGCCCCTGCCATTGCTCACCCCCCCGTCTCATCTGCTTAATCTCTCTTTCACCCTTGGTACAGTACCTCAGGCCTAGAAATCAGCAAAAGTGATCCCCCTCCACAAAGGTGGTCATTACTCTTCTCCTGGAAGGAAACTACCATCCAGTCTCCCTCCTTTCTATTCTTGCTAAGCTTCAAGAGTCCCTTGTCCTCACCAGACTCACCCTTTTTCTCACCTCCTCTGAATTCCTGTCTCCTTTCCAGGCTGGGGTTTGGAAAAATCATAGTACTGTCTCTTCCTTTCTCCGGGTTACTGATGCTATTCTTACAGGTATGGATCAAGGCCATCTTATGCAGCTATATTCACAGACCTAGCCAAGGCTTTTGATTCTGTCTCCCACCTTCTTCTTCTCACTAAACTTGAACTCACTGGAGTCTCCCTCTATCTGTCAAATGGTTCAAATTGTATCTCTCTGGATGCTCCCAACGTGTTCAAGCAGGAGAGCACTCTTTCCTCCCCAGCTCCCTATTCTAGCTGCGCACCTCAAGGCTGTATTCTTGGTCCTATTCTATTATCCATCTTTCTTAATGATCTCACTACTGTATGCTCCTCTTCCCTTATTCACCTTTATGCTGACAACACTATCCTCTTTACATCTGGTCCGTCTATGCCCATGGTGATCGTGCAATTGCAAACTGATTTCACTTGCGTCCTAAATTGGTTCCAAACCAACCAACTCAAAGTTAATACTATTAAAACATAGACTTTGACAGCAGATAAGGACCACTTGGCCCATCCTGTCTGCCCATTTCCCTACCTAATGGATAAGCTGCAGATCCTAGTTCACCAACAGCCTACTTCTTCCTAACCCCCACCAGAACTGCCTTATGTCTGTCCCATGCATTCTTGAATTTCCCCACTGTTCCCCCACAGTATCTATGTTCTTTGGCACCAAACAAAAACTAGCCAAGCTCACCACACACCCTTCCTTCTCAACCCTTAATGGCACCCCCTTGGACACTGTTTCATCCTAAAAGTATCTAGGTGTCTGGCTAGACAACTGCTTGGATTTCTCAACACATGTCAACTCATGCACTCCAAGCTCCACCCCAAACTTGATGCTCTTTACAGAAACAAAGAAGCCCTCTCCCTCCCTCTTCAACAGATACTGCTAAAACTATCCTACCTCTAGTCGACTATGCTGACATCATCTATGGGTCTGCTTCCACATCTACCCTTGCCAGATTGGATGTCCTTTTCAGCGCTCTCTGTCGCTTCACCTTCAACATCCCTTCTGGATCATCATTGCTCCCTCTATTCTTCACTATCACTCCCTTCCTTATTCTCTTGCCGAAGCCACCACAGCTCCATCATCTCTGCCAAATTCTGGTTCAGCTTGCTTCCTCCCTACCTTGCCTTCCTCCTATCCCCCTCCCCCACATCCTACTGCCTCCTTTTACATGACCCTTTTCTTTTGCCCTCCCCTGCCCTTATTTGAACTCAGGAAAGGCTGTCTTGTCCTTCTTTTCCCCCATTTATGGAACTCCTTTCCTACTTCACTCCGTTAGTCACGCAGCTATGTGGACAGGTAGGGGAAGAGGGGAGAAAGGGGCATAGAAGACAGAAGGGGTATTAATCGAGTTGGAAGAGGGGGTGAGGGGGATTAGGACCTGCAGTCACAGTTTTTACACTTTGTATTAGTTAAAATTCTTTTTTAGGTTTGATATTACTCGAATCAGCACTTTGGATTATTAAATGCATACACATTCATGCTTATTCTATGTCCGGGTATATTTTGTAGTTTAGGGCTATGGTGCTTATAATAAGCTGCTCCTTCTAACAGACAGGGATTTGGTAGTGCAGTTAGTTTGTGTATACTGTCGAAACCATGAAATTATAACAGTGAAATCCATTACAGCAACAATTTCTACAGAATTCGAAATTGTTTCTGTAACGGACCCAACTGCGAAATTTAGTGGTTTCGCCGATATTCTTCCTTCCAGTCAACTCTGACTTGAAGTCAGATATTTTAAGAAAGTACGAGGGCAGCCCCCACGAAGAGGTGCAGGGGCTAAAAAAACAAAACAATGTCTGACAGATTAACTTTCACCTGTTACATTGTGGATATCGCTATGCCACATGTCAATGAAGTTGTCGATGCGGCTTGGTGGAGCTGTTAGTTTGTAGCATTATGTAGCACTTAAGCTACATTATACAATGGCAAGAAAAATCAAGGATGCTGATTGGCTGTCAAGCCCTAGACACGCAGTGATGTTATTAAACAATACCATCACTGTATCTAGAACGAGCAGAAAAAGATGACCGCACTACAGTTTGAATACCCATCCGTGCTGGTCTGTCGAAACACTTCTGACTTCACATTCCCCTAACTGACAGATGGCGGTTTCCAGTACTTCAAAATCCACAAGTACATTCCACACACAGAAGGCAAAGGCACAACACAGCATTTTCCTATGCCCCACACAATTCTCAACTATGGTATTAGTATAAATTAAAAGAAAAGCTGTAACCGAAAACGGCTTCCGCAACACCTGCCACGGTGATCAAGGCAGTACAGCTCAGACTAAAGTTTGTCACTTTACAAACAGACCCACATGTAACCTCTGTACGAGCCGAAGTACTTGCCACCATACACTTTAAAACCCAGTGACATACATCCTTTGTTCTCGCCCTAATCCTCTGTATGCACCACGGGAAACAAAAGGAAGCCATGAAAGCAATCGACTTTTCAGTCCTGATTGCCACAGTTGTCTTTTCAGTGCGTGCACAGTTTACAACCGAGCTTTACAATCGCCGAGCGACTCGCCAACCACACAAACGAAGATAATTTTTCCATTGCAAAAAAACAAAACATGAAATACAGCCCGATTTAACAGACGGACTACTGGTAGTGGTGTTGGGGTTGGGGGGGGCGATTGATAAAGATCACAGTAACACACAGGACACAGAACGCAAACTGGGCAGCCAAGATCATTCAAACTGCACCTCCACCTAGTGGTGGAAAGTATTCTGCACTTTTTTTTGTAATAGTATACCTCCACACACAAAAATCAAACATAAAACACATTAAATATGTTTTTCTATTCTTTTTCTTTTTTTATTAACAAATGAGCCATTGTATAATAGCAATAAGGCACTCCAGGGTGTGTGTTATCATGTAATAGCGTCACTCCTGGGGTGGTGGAAGCCTCGGCTTCACCTGGTGCTTCAACCCACCCCAGGATTGACGTTATTCTAATAACACACACCCTGTCATCTGCTATTGGCAAATAATCCAGTCATTGCAGAAAGGATGACTCATGTGCCCTCTAACTCAATGGGTCACCTTGCGCTAGAGGCACATCATATTCTTCTTCCTCTCTGCTGTAGGCTGATAGGATGAAGCCTGAACCTGGAGTGAGGAGTGGTGACAGGTATCTTATTCAAATTTCCCATAGCCTGAACTGCATGGAAAAATTGCCACATTTATTTTTTGTACTCTGACGAGGGCATTTTTTTCTGTGCCATCTGCCTGCTCCTTTCTCCACGTTGGAGGAGGAGTGCTAGTGACATTATTTTTTTTTCAATTTCTTTTTGACAGACATCATTTTCAGTGAGTGCCCTAAGGCTCTTTTATTTTTATTTTTGCCATCACTGGATTCGGGGTTCCCCCTTTCAAAAACCCTGATAGCGTAACCATCTTTTCCAAGCCTTTCTGATGACTGCACAGCTTTTTTGGTTTTTCTTGTCACCTTTTATAAGATTTGCTGCCATTCGTGAGGAGATGAACCTTTCTGATGCATGCTTTCTACCATCATTGGGACCACCCTCTGAGCCCTTTTTATTTTAGGTGACACAGAGGCAGACTGAGAAGGCATGCTTCTTTTTAAAATGTTTACCCTTTTAAATGAGGTTTTGGGCAACATATATGACAGGACTTACAGTTTGTAAAGTTGTGTTGTGGACCTAAACATTTCAAACAAAGCTCATGGCAATCTGCCCTTGCCAGGAGCTGGAAACAATTTGTACAATTTTCGATGGTCCATAAGGTCTCTCTGGTATACCAATATGAGAACCTTGAAATAATGTCACCCTCTCACGAGCTTGAATTCCTGCCTTTTCAGGACAGGATGGAGATCCCAGATGTAATGAGCCTGTGACAAGCACAAGGAGGGAGAACAGTAAACCGCTAATAGTATAAAACATTTGTAGTTTACTAGTCAAATAATAAAAAATAGCAATGGCAGCCAAGCAGGATATTCTCTGGTTCCTGGGACTCAAACGAGAACCAGAGAAACAGTACAGAAAAACTGACTAAATGCAGAGTAATCAATAAAACTAACTTAAACTGTAAAATAAAAACCTGACTGGAGAACCAGCCATTAACTGAGTTTACTACAGGGCAGCTACTTTCTTCAGGCGCAGACTGCAGAAACAGATCTGAGCAGTGGCAGAGTGGAGCACAGATGCAGAGCTTGAACCTACATTTCAAATTCTACAGTTTGCATAGGTTCTGTCTCCAGGGCATCATTCTTGAGATGATGGCATGAAGTGTAAACATTGAGTGATTCCTGGGATTTGAACAATTGTAACCATGATCATGTGACATCAGCCCAGGCGACCCCAAAGATTCTGGTAGGGCATCACTGCTGAGAAGACAAGTCAAAAATATATGTTGAACTGACTGTAAACAAAGCCCTGCTCCTTGATTTACGTGCACGATGTGGAAAATTATAGAAATATGTCATTTGAAAGTGGAAAGAGATGAACAGGTGGCATGTACTTGTTTTTGATTCCCTTGCTCACACATAGGAAATTACAGTTGTGTAAATCGCCTACAGACCACCTTCTCAAATATACTTTAAGGTGATAGATTTTGTATTTTTCTGTAACAGGAGGTACTTAAGTTCACTATGACGTGCCATTAGGTTACCGGAAAGTAACCTGTTGCAATTACTGCATTGAGAATCAGACTGATTCCTATGTTCCTGTCAGGTGCCAGAAAAAAAAAAAATATACAGACCAGCTACTGGCACTAGAAGATAACATTTTCTGAAAGTAAATGCAGAGTGAACTTTATGTATATTTACCCCTTCAGTTAGTCTTTGCTGTTTCTCTGGAAAACATTTTGTAACCTAAGTGATTTTTATGTTGTTTCCCTTTCCCATCCCACTACATCCCAACCCTCTCCCCAGCCCCACTCCCATCAGTCTCCAATCTTTGGCGGGACCATGATATTCTCAGTAGACAGCGGCCGTCTGTGAAAACCTGAACAGTCAAGTTTAAATCTTGACACCACTTAACTGTATGACCCTGACCAAGTCTCTTAAAAGGGAATCTGTGTGTTTCCTTATGAAATTATTGTAAAGGTTACTGTGAGGATCCAGTATTTAAATTGCTGGGTTATATTTAGAAAATGTTTTCAGTAAGACAGAAAAATGCTTTTTAAATAGGGATGTGGGGGCATCCATTTTGTGGACAGAAAGGGTGTTGTGATGATGTCACTGCCTCACCGTTGTTAACAATGTACAGTGCAGCAGGTGAGAACAGTTTGACTGTGCTGTCAGGGATTCTATCATATTTTGAGGAACACCCAGGATTTTATGTTTGGCAGAGTGCAAGAAAAGAATCCAGTGCCGGCCCTTCCCCAACCTGCACCCTCCCTCTTGCTCTTAACCTCCCGCACCTCATCCCTACTTACCTCCAGAGGTCATGAGCAGTGATCTTCTGTGGACTGGGAACACGTCTGCACTCTTCAAAAGCCAACCATGAACTGAAGAAAATCATGGTAAGCCCTATAATGGCAATCAATAGGGGGTTTCAACTTAGGTTGATATCTCAGCCACTTTTTGGAGTTTTGGTCCCAAATTTTCAACATGGGGTTCTTGGGACCCCATCTCGTGAACACTGTCACTGTCATTTTATTTCTTGGTCCTGAAAGGTGATTTGGTCGCTGTGTGGAATCACCTTTTAGGACCAATTAATAAATGACAGTGCCACTATTCATGGTAGGGTCCCAAAACTGATGCACTTGGTAAAAATACTCCTCAAAATGACTGCAAGTATGAGCATCCATTGCGAGTTTCTACATTCATCGCCTAACTTCACTAGTTTTAATATTTTCACTCCAGATTTCCAACATTACCATTTTGCACACTCCTTATGATCAGTACAGCTGTCATTTTTGCATCCTTCCTGAAATGTGTTTCTGCACCTGTGGCACAGAATGGCGCAGTCGCTGTGTAAATCAACTTTTGGGACAGATTAATGAAATCCAGTGCCACTGTTCATGAGGGAGGTTCAAAGGCCATGTTGAAAATTTGGTGAAACATTCCAAAATGACTGCGTCACGAGCGAAAGGTACAGTTTCTACACACGCCGTAACTTCACCACTTTTTCATATTTTCACTCCAGATTTTCAACATTGCCATTTCTTCACACCTCCTCATAAACAGTACAGCTGTCATTTTTCACATACTGCCCAAAATGTGTTTTCACATCTGTGGCGCCGAATGGCACACTCGCTGTGTGAAATCACCTTTTGGGACTGAAATGATACTGCCACTGTTCATGAGGTGGGGTCCCAAAAAGCCCATGTTGAAATTTGGAGCAAAAATACCAACAAACACCCGCAGCATTAGGGTTTCCAACCATAACACCCACTCTGTTAACAGACTGACAGGCATCGGGGATGTAACTTGGGTCGTCGGCCGCAATGCTCACCCCATTCCACCCCCACCCTGCAGCCACTGACAGGCATTGAGATGTGCCATGGGGTCTTCAGCCCTAACATTCACCCCATTCTCCTATACTACATCCATCTCAGCTTATTTCCTTATGGAATGCTGTGAGCATAAGGGCTGAAGACCTCAAGGCTCACTGCAACACCGGTCAGCGTTTACAGGGTGGGGATGAGGTGGAATTTTGTGAGTGTTATGGCCGATGACTGAAAGGCACACCTCCAACACCTGTCAGTTTCTGCAGGGTGGGGTGGGGGTTGGCATTACTTTAATATTTCACTGCCATTCCTGTTATGCATCTCTCTAGCTCCTGCACTACCAATGCCAATACCAGCAAGCAAATATTCGGCATTGACAAATGCTAGTTTTTCTAATGAAGTGAACCAGTGCTTGAAGAACATAAGAAATTTGTGTTGAGAGTGATGCCTTAAAATGGAAGGCAGAGGAATATACATAGAAAAATATGGGAGGCATGTACAACAGCAATACCAACAGTGAACCTTCGGCATTGACAAAATGCTTGTTTTTGTACATCTTGGGTCACACGGTGTTGGAGGTGGGGTGAGCCAGCAGAAGCTGTTGTCAGTTGAATAGAGAAAGCAATGTTGCTGCTAATTTAAAACTAGCGGGGGGGGGACTTTTCTTTCTGAAGGCTGAAGCATGTAATAACAGTGGCAGAGAGAGCGGTTGCTCCAGTACTGCTGGTGTGCATGAGGGGAGCAACACCTTTTTAGTTTTCTGTAGCACAGATGAACATCTGACTGTGGTATGGAAAATGAATGAAATGCCACTCCTCTAATGCATACTAGCAGTAGCAGAGCTGCTGTTCTGTATAATATAACTGATTTTTTTTGGTTGTTCTCCTGCCCTCCTGAGGCCACGGCGTACACATGCGTGTACACGCATGGAGGTGCACGTACATGCCAGGATCTGGTGGTCCCTTCCACCCCTCCCCTGACTTATGTCACTGCACCATGCCGCCTACGCACCCACCAGGCATCCACCCCTTGGAGGGGAGAGCCGCGGCTCCATCCCGCTCCAACCCACCCCCCCGAGCCGGCACTCTGGCGATCTGAGGTCATTCCCAAACCTGGGTTGCCGGCATAGCGTGAGGTAAGGCACCAGCGCCTCAGCCCTCTGCGCTACCGGGACGACTTATTCCATAATAATTTTTTATTGTCATTCCAAATTCAACAACAAACAGCACTTTTATTTTTAAACAATAAACAACAATTAATCTTATTTGTCTAACTATACTAAAAGAATACAAAGATGGTACAGGGATTGCAAGTCCAATGAGGATAGGCTGGAGGACTTGAATATGTACTCCTTGGAGGAGAGAAGGGAGAGGGGGATATGATAGAGATATACAAGTATCTTACAGGGAGGAACAGGGTGCAGGAAAACGTTATTTTCCAGTGAAAAAGATGTTCCAGGACTAGAGAGCATGTGATGAAGTTGGAGGGAGGGTGATTCAGAGGAAATCTGAGGAAGAATTTTTTTTTTTAACTTCTGCTGTTTTATTCATGTCATTATCATTATTACATTCAATTCCAAAAGACATCTTTTATAGACATCTGTACATTAATTCCATTCCATTCTTATTCAGTCTTTACTACATTCTTATCTTCTATCCTTCTACCTCTTATATTTTTATATATACTAATGATTCCTCACATCCAGTAGTAGAATTAACTTATGGGTACACATTATCGAGCCCTAGGCTTTTAGTTGGTAGTTTCAGTTCCTCATAATGTGGCCCATATAAATGTCCCAGTACTGATTTCAAATCTTCTTCACTTCTTCCATCTTATTGTTTTCATTTCTTTCCTGGGAGTTCTACTTCCTCAGTCAACTGCCTGTCTTATCATTTTCTAATTATTTTTATCTAACCTTTTTAATCAAAACCTTTACAACCATGTCAACATCTTTACTTCAAACCAATGCACTGTGATTGATATTTCAATCTTATAGTAAAAGTGTATTCATTTATATACCTTTACTGATACATATACTTATCTTTATATGTGTGTCTCCATCCCTGTTTCCCAAGAAGACCCTCCTATCTCAATATGCCGTTACCCTCCAGTCGTTCACCTCTCCCTTCAGTTTTTATATCGGCCCTCTTTCCCCTCCTCTGTAGTTTCTCTGTCCTCCTCCCTTCTTATGTTCCTATCTCCTGTTCTCACCCCTTCATCCAACCCTTCTTTCCTGCAATACCAAGGTCTCCAGATTTCCAGGAATCTGTCTTTTCTCAGCTGGATAGTATACGTTATGTTCTTTAATCTTTCCATTTCCTCCACTTTGGAGGCCCATAGCTGGAAGGTTGGAGGTTCCTGTTGTAACCATTTAGTTGTAATGCATTTTAGTGCCGCAAGCCGTAGTATCTGAAACAGCTCCACACTTCTCCTTTTTTGTGAGGAGAGGGTTGGCATTCCCAGGAGTAAGTCTTGAAACGTGTGTGGTATAATCAACCCCCCCATTTGGGTCATGACACCCTGGACTTGAGACCAAAATCTCTGTATTTTTACACCCCCCCCAGAATATATGGTAATGAGTACTTTGTGTCTCCCCAAATGCACGCCAACATGCCGATGACGGTTGGGGATTATAATGTTTGGTAATCATTGGGGAATGAAAGTGGCTGGGTTAAAATTTTCCAGTTAAATTCATGCCATGTTATAGCTGAAGTTACCTGCCATCCTCTCTATAAGCAACGCTCCCAGTCTCCCTTCTGTATTGTCCCCTGAGATTCTAGCTCCCACTTCTTTCTGATATCTTTTAACCCAGGGGTTTCCTTTTTTCCCATAAGTATTTTGTATAGGATGGAAAGGTAGGGTAGTTTATCTTTAATTCTTCTGGCGTCCCACCAGAACTCCTCCGGGGGGTCAGAGCCCTATTGATTTTTTGGAGATTTTCTCCAGTATTAATAAAGTGCCAAATCTGGAGATATCTATAAAAATCTTCCTTATGTAACATAAAACATTCCTGAAGTGTGGCATATGCTAAGCAGGACCCTCCATCTACCAGTTGTTTAAAGGTAGTTAAACTCTTATGCTTCCAGTAGACATATCCCTGATCTAACCTCGAAGGTACAAAGTTTGATGTATGTCTGATTAAAGACAGGGGACCCAGGGTATTTGGGATATTTGTTTTTTTCCTAAGTTTAAGAAGAACATATAGGGATTGTTTTACCCAAGGATTACAAATGAACTGCCAATTATGTGGGTCAACCCAGCAAGTTGGGTAGATCCAAATTTTACTATTAGGGATTGATTCATTTTCAATAAGATACCACTCAGATCCAGTACGTTGTTTAGCCCATGTGACTAGCTGAGCTCCCTGTGCAGCCAGGTAATAGTGATACATGTGTGGTAGACCTAAGCCTCCCTTCTCCCTTGGCTTCATCAAGGTACCAAGTGCTATCTTTGGGCGTGCCCCCCCCCCCATATAAATTTGGATACTTCTTTTGTAATTTGGGTCCAAAACTGGGACGGTATGGGGATAGGGAGTGTCTGAAACAAAAATAATAGCCTGGGCAATACATTAATTTTAATGATCTGTATTTTACCATAAAGGGTATGAGGCAAAAGTTTACATCTGGCAAAATCTGATCTAAGGATCTGGAGCAACTTAAGAAGATTGTTACGGTATAACTTGGACGTGTCCACCAACACCTGTATTCCCGGGTATTTAAATGTGTTTTTTTTAGCCCAGGTGAATGGGAAAGTTTCTCGTAGTTGTTTATTAAGGGTACCACTCACCACCATCCCTCAGACTTAGTTAAATTAATTTTATAGCCTGCAAGGGACCAAATTTTCTAATGCTTCCAGAAGATGGGGTAAGGAATACTGTGGTTCCTGCAAAAGAAAAGAGAATCATCTCCATAGAGTGCTGTTTTATGTTCCACTTCCCCTACCCAGATATCCTTGATATGTGGGTTGCCCCATATCCAGATTGCCAACGGTTCCAGAGAGAGGGCAAATATTAATGGTGATGGGGGCACCCATGTCTGGTGCCTCTCATAAGAGGCAGACGGTTTGAAAGCATACCGTTCACCTTAACCCTGGCTTCCGGCCTATGGTACAATACAGCACTGGCTGATACAAAAATGTTCTCCCAGCCCAAACCTTGACAGGGTGGATGACATAAAGTGCCAATCCACCCTGTCAAAGGCCTTCTCCGCATCCATGCTGACTGCTAACTGCAGGGCCACTGAACCTCTTTGGGCTGTGATTATATTCAAAAGAATATATATTGTCTTGTAGGTATCTTCCTGAGATAAATCCTGTCTGGTCTGGGTGGACCAGAGAGGAGATACAACTTTGCAGTCTATCTACCAAGATACCTGTAAAGATTTTTAAGTCCACTGGTAACAGGGATATAGGGTGGTATGAGCTACATAACTCCGGGTTCTTGCCTGGTTTTGGTATTACTGAAATCTGGGCCAAATTCCAGGATGGTGGCACCTGGTCCCCTTCTATCAGTATCTCATTGCAGGTCACCAGTAACATGCCCACCACCTGAGACCTAAACTCTTTATAAAACTCGGCCCCAAACCCATCTAACCCTGGTGCCTTACCATTTTTTAGTTTTTCAATTTTATTTATGATTTCCTGGGTAGTAATTGGGGCATTCAGCTCCTTCTTCACCGGATCTGGCAATGTGGGTAATTTAAGGTCATTCAGAAAGGTTTCTACTGCTTCCCTGTGTCCTGGAAAATTGTCCGCCCTATATAGGTTTGTATAATATTTTTCAAATCTCTGAACGATTTCCGCTGGAGAGGTAGTGGCCTATTCATTATCTTCCCCCTGCAAATGAATCACTGCTCTGCTTGCCCTTTCTTGTCTGAGTTGCCATGCTAAAAGTCTCCGGCCCTGTTGCCTTGTTCATAGTATTTCTGTCTGGAATACACATGTTGCCCTTCAATTTGGGTGTCCAGTATCTTATTTAACTCATGTCTGGCTTTATCTAGCTCTTGCTTAACTTTGGGATCTTGGCTCACCTGATGGGTGGATTCAAGCTGAAGGATTTTTTGTTCAAGTTGTACCCTCTGCTGAATTCTCTCTGTTTTGATTTTAGAAGCGTATTTTATTATCTCCCCCCTAAGAGTACACTTAAGGGCATCCCATCTTGTTCCCTCCTTCGTATCTCCTTTCAGGTTATCCAACTCAAACTGTTGTATTTTGTTCTTTATTAATTCTTTAAAATCTTCCCTGGTGAGGAGGCTCACATTGAGTCTTCAACAGGATTGTGCCACTATTGGAGCCATAGAGACATGAAGGGAGACTGGGGCTTGGTCAGAAATAACTATTGATCCTATGCAGCACTGTTCTACTTTTTGCACCCAATTAGTAGATATCAAAAAATAATCTATCTTAGAATAAGCACTGTGTCTTGGGGAGTAATAAGTATAGTCTCGCCCTCTAGGGTGCAAGAACCTCCAACACTCCATCAGCCCCAGTTCCTGACCTAGTCTAAGAACTAGTTTTCCAGTTCTGGTTATCCCTTCTGGGGTCTTCCCTGATCTATCTACCTACCCCCCGGATTAATGACTTCATTGAAGTCTCCCCCGATGATTACCATACTTTGTGCATCTGTAACCATTTCTTTTATTATTGTCTCTAGGAATGCCAACCTTGGAACCTCTTCGTTTGGAACATATATGTTTACCAGGGTGCAATTTTGACCTCTATAGCTCTCCTGTATCTGCATGAATCTATCTTCTGGGTCTGTTTTAACTTTTGAAATTCTTAGGGGGACATCTCTTTTTACCAGGATTGCCACTCCCCTACGGTGCGGGCTATCCATATAATGTGAGGCATATACACTTCCTACCCAGGTTCTTCTCAATTTCATATGTTCTTGCGCCGTCAAATGTGTTTCTTGGAGGAAGGCTATCGTGACTCCTCGCCTTTTTAAATCTTGTAATATTTTGGCCCGTTTCACTGGGTTGTTAATACCCCTCACATTTAGGGAAACAATCTTTAAATCAGCCATTCTCAATCCCTTGTGTTAAGTACAACTTTCTAATGTTCTTCCAGGGATGGGGACACGCTTCCAGAGTATATTTTGTATTAAATCCATGCATTGTTTCTAACATATAACCTTAATTCATTAAACCAACAAATTTTTATAACTCAACTTCAAAACAGTAACCTGTAGTTCAACCTCCTTGACTTCAAGATGTAATTGCCCTCTTTGCCACACTCTGCAAACCCCCCTGATGCTGGAGGCATGGCTGGATGACCCCAACGCTGTGGGCCTTCCACCTGGCTATGGGCCAATAGTAGCCCCTTCACCAGAAGGGCAGATCTTAAGCACCTTCACCGTGTGATCCAGGCACTTTGTGAGCTGTATTTCAAGCCCCAGTATGAAAAGGAAATTCCCTTTCAGGATGGAAAACCCCCGAGTAACTGGTGTACCTGGTTGACATTTTAACCCCTTTCTCCCCCTCCTGCCATGATTTTTAATGATTCAGGTTTGTTTTCCCCTTTCCCCTTTGATCCCTCTCTTGCTCGAGGCCCCCCTCCTTTTCTATTCCCTTTTTTATCCCCTGTTCTAAGTTTCGAGGCTCTTGTCTTACTTTACCCTTATCCTCCCAGACTTAAATCTACCCCAGGCTCTCCTATTTGCTTGCCTAAATTTCTCTTTGATTATTATCTGGGCCATGCGATTCCTTCAGTGTTCACACATAATATTTATGACTCTCTTGTTATCTTGACCCTTCTCTGATTTGCCCCATTTCATAGACCCCTCTTCCCTCCGCCCTCTCCCCTCTTCTCCCTAGCTATGGAAGATCTACCTTCCAGTTTGTTGCTTTGTCACTCCTGTGATTTTTAACCTGCTAATACTCCTTACCCTTCAGAATGTTACCCCCCCTTTCTGCTTATTCTAATCCTAGAACTTTCCTTGCTCAAATTGTGCCCGAGCCTCAGGATCTACTAATGATCTTGTTGTACTCCACCTTTTATATACAGAGAGAAGGGTGAGAACCCCCCTCCCTCCCCTTTTATATCATATGTTTAATTCGGACCAATCCCCCCCCTTTACCCGCTTCAGCCGGTATATCTTTTAACCTCTGCAGCAATTTTCTTTGCCTCTCCTATAAAGTCACTCACTCTCAGGCATCAGCCCAATGTCCACTGTCCTTCAGGTTGCTAGTTCCTTTGTTGAGGTACTTTGCTCCGAAGCCTCTCCAGTTCTTCATTTTGTTCACCTTCTTGTGCAGTCCCAGCGATGTTTGCTTCTCCTCGTGCTGTAAGTGAGTCCCACATAGCGGAAGTCCCTGAGCGGTCATGCAGCTCTTTTCTTTTGGTTCTACCTTGGTGCCAGGCCCTTTCAAGCAAACGCTTCCTGTACTGCGATGCACCCTCTGATATCTGTATCCCCATCAAGGTCAGAAACTTTTGTGCAGCCTGTAGATCTGTAAATCATTTTACATTGTTCTCATTAATCACTTTGAGTCATGCAGGATATTCTATGACTGCTTTAAACCCCTTTTGTTGCAATTGGCGCACTACTGGCTATCATTTTCTGCATTGATCTAACAACTGAGGGAAGTAGTCCTGCTCAAAGTATAGGCGAGTGTCCCCAAATATTATTTCTTTTTTGGACCATGCCATCCTCAGGATCTCCTCTTTTGTATGATAGTCCAAGAATGCCATTACCAGGGACCTGAGTCTAGCTTTCGGGTCCTGCAGCTTAGGTATCAGCGAATGGTGAGCACGGACGATATTAAGTGGCTTATCTGCTGGCCAGCCTAGGATCTCTTGCAGAAATGACTCCATAAATTGTGGCACTGAGCTTGTTTCTGTCCCTTCTGGTAGTCCGTGAATACGAACATTATTTTGTCTATTCCAGTTTTCAAGCTTGTCTAATCTCACCTCCAGTAGCAGCCCTCTCTTGTGCAAGTCTAGTAAAGCAGCATTATGCACATCCGTAGTTCCTGTGTAATCGTTCAGCGCTCTTTCCATCTGTTCTACTTTCTGTGCAGTAAGTTCTAGTTTCTCTCAATCCTTGTTAGCTTTGGCCTCTAATCTCTCTAATGTAGTGTTCATCTTTTGAAGAGTATCAGATAATTGTTTAGAGATTATCGTGTAGTCTTGTTGCTCCATCTCCTCTATATTGGTTCCCTGTTTCGGGAATGTAGGTGTTGTACAGGCCGTGGCCTGCTGGGCAAAGTCCAATAATGTTTTGTGTTGTTTTATCTGCTGTGCATGTGATTTCTCTTTATTTTTATGCCTGGAGGTCATTGTAGCTTTGCTCGCTGCAGATTCCGTTGTCGGATGGTTCTGATATCTTTCAGATTGTGGTAGATTTGTTTCACGGCAGGCTGGAGTGTCTGGATCAAGCAGCCATTCAGTCAATGCGCTCACCGGAAGTCCAGGAAGAATTTCTTCACAGAAAGGGTGGTGGACAAGTGGAACACCCTGCCTGAGGGAGTGGTGGGGGCTGAAACAGTCACAGGATTTAAGAATGCATGGGATAGACATAAGGGAATCCCTGGAAGTAAGGGGCAACAGACTTCTAGAAAAACTTAAAGTGATCTTACAAGCTCAAATGAGCAGACTGGGTGGGCCATGGGCCCTTATCTGCCGACAGTATCTATGTTTCTGTGTATACAATGCAGCAATTCAAAATATTGTCACAGTTCTTTAAATATATGATCTACTAAAGAAGAGACTCATTGATTACATTGTTGATTATGACTCCTTAAAGATGAAAGCATTCAATACACAGTTAATCAACCTTCAGCCGGAGAAAGGGGCCCCAGAGCTTCTTAAATCTGCCAACTGTGTTCATGTAGCCCCCCCCATAGGTAGGGGCTTACCTTAATTGCCCTGCGAGCCCTGTTTCTGCTCCTGCTCTGTCTGCTGTCTGTCTGCTGCCCATTTGGGTTCCTGGTTCCCCCTTAGGTTTCTGACTGGCCCCGGTGCTGTTTTGGACCCTTTGAGGCTGGTACAGCAAAGATCTTGGGACCGCTGCTGCCCTAACACTGTTAAAGGGCTAGCAGGGTCTGCACATGCACACTGGTGTGCCTGGCATCTTCCGGCCACTGTAGCAGCCCAACCGATGCCTCCTTGGTGCTCTCGACCCCCTAATAAACTAATCGGGGGCGGACACCTGAAGGGGTAGGATAAGAAGTGGCTGTGTTGGGTTGTTTAGGAGCACCAGCAGTGCTCAAGAATTGTGGCCGGCTCATGAATGTTAATGAGCTGGCCCAAACACTAAAGAGCTGGATCACTGCCTGGGGGGGGGGCTTACCACATCAGAGGCATCAACCAGCAAATGAAATGGTTTACATGTATAATTGTATAGTTGTTTTACTAAGGGCAAAGGCTGCAAATGGACAGTGAGGAAATTATTAGCAAAACCTGCTTGGTTTGACTGAAATGGACACTTAAAGTGGGGACAGCATATAAATTGCATGGGACTGTGTGTTTAGCAACCATGTTGTGATACTACGATCCCCAAAGGACAGCCAATCACTGTGTTAGGCATGCAGAGACTGGTGAAATGCCTTATGGGGTGGTGAACTTTGTTTCAGGTGCCAAAACCCCTGTTCCAAACAATAACTGAAGGAGGCTAATGACTATTAATATTTTGAGGGACAGCAGAATCAACCAATCAGAAGCTGGGATTTGTGGGTGAAACATTTGGGACTTTGGGAAATTTGGGCAGTTAGTCTTAGGCTCTTCTCGAGTCAAGAAGGGCTCAGTGCTGTGTGTGGGAAAGACAGGAGGCCTTTTACAGGACTCAATTGGTGAAACCGCGAATTGTCTGAGGATTGGAGTAAAGGATTTTCTGTGTCTGAAGAAACTGTGTATTGCAGCTGAACGTTTAAGGTCAAACTGGTGAAAGCTCCTGGTGTTGGAGATTCATTGTTGCAGTGAGCATGCATCAGTGTGGAGAGTCCCTGAGCTGTGTAAAGGGAAAATTGGAATTGCAAGTGATTCTAAGCAAGTCAAAAGAGTAGCTTGGAACTGTGTGTGTGCCAGAGCTAAAGTTTGGCACTGTACCCGACTCTGAGGACTTTGGAAACAAAAAAGATTTGCAGGTATCTGGCATCAGGAGCTTGCTGTTGTTACTGAAAGCCAGCTGTGGAATGGCAGAGGTTTGATCCAGAGGCTGCAAGTCACTAGCCAAAAGCCACTGGAAAGGTAAAAATTCATAGAACTTGTGTGATGTGCACCGGAGCTGTTTGTTCCTGCCCAGGAAGAAAGTGAAAGCTGAAAATCATTCACAGCTGAAATGGAGCCAGGTAGGAAACCTGAAAACCCCTACCGCGTGAGGTAGACTTAGCTGCAGGGTGCCATGGGTGTGTGCCTGAGTGCTAGGGCACTCTGGACCCATTGTGGGAGCTGTACTGTGGAGTCTCTTCTGGGTCTGGGTTCCTTGTGGCCTTGTAGGCCTTGTGCTTGGACTCTCTGATCAGACCTGTGGAGCAGGCTGAAGAGGATGGATCTATGATGCTGGTTTGACAACACTTTTGTCAACTGGCATCACAGCAACAGAATTTATGTCTACCGCAGGTTGCAGTAGACATAAATCCCAAATGCTTCCTGGTCCTACTTTTTGCGCCCCAAACACCCCATGTGGGGAGCTCTGCTCCCCACACCCCCCATACTATTGATTGTCAACTCCAGTTGGAGTTGACTCGGGGAGAGGGTGCAGGCCTGGGAGACAGTGTGCCCCTGTCTCAGGCACACCAACACAGCGAGCTGTCGACAAAGTGCCTATTTTGATGACAGCGAGTATCGCTGTGTTGGTATCGCCATCAGATTGACATACCAAAAGGACAAGCTGCAAGAATCGTCAGGCAAGTCAGAAGGTGACAAGCTACAGGAGTTCTCAAGCAAGTCCAAGGTCGACCAACATTCTTCCGCCCATCTGCTTGCTGCCTTCAGTGCAATTGATTGTGTGATCCCTGGACTTCCAGAATCCTCTGTGCCAGTAGCTGAATCCCAGTGCTACAGGACTGTGAGTAACCCAGGGCTTCACCTGTCAGAAGGGGAGTAAAAGGTTTAAAAGTTTGGCATCCTAGGAAGAGTTACTCAAAGGCCCCAACACAGGCCTGCATTAAGTCTGGGTACCGAGCTAGGACTGTCAGGACACAGGGAGTTTGCACTGGTACCAGTGGGAGTGGTAATTGCCTGTGTTTTGGCCCATGGGCCTTGCTAATCCGATTAACCAATATGCTCTTCCCAACAGCAGACGTGTTCCTGGTACCCCCTTTCCTAGCCCTTCCCCCTAAAATAAAGCTGTGGTTTATTTGTTGTAAATTCTGTGTCATGGGCAATTTATTGGTATTAGCTGTTAAGTACTGTACATGTGTTTTACATTATTGGTGCATAACGTGGTATCCAGTGTGTGGGGTGGTTGGAAGGGGACGTGGTAGGTACAGCATCCCAGGGGGTTGTATCAATAAAAAAACGGTTCACTGTTACTTTACTCTGAGTGGAGACACCGTGCTACTTTCTTTCTATTCTGCACTAGAACCCCCAGCCACCATCGCAACAGGACCCAGGCCTCTTAACCTGTGTGGTAGTAAACAGGCAGGGGTAGTAGCCCATTGGCACACAGCGCCTGGGCTATGTTGAAAATATAATGACTGATCCTTTCATTATTTGCCATATAACTCATCATATTGAGCCATTCTGATACATTGGGGGTTACTAGACGTCTCCAGTACTTTAAGATGAATATTTTAACTGCTAGTGCTGCTGCCATCATCCAAAGCTTCTGGTGGGTGAGTAAGGGAACCATTATGTGGAAATATCTCCAGAATGTATAGTTTGGGCGAGAAGGGAAGATCCCTAATCATGCAGGATTGACGTAATATGTACTACTTCCCATAGGTCAATCAGCTTGGGGGCAGTCCCATAGCATATTCAACAAGGTGCCTTCAGATTGACCACCTTTTCCACAATTATTATTTGTAGCATAACTTAGTTGGAGATAGACAGAAATAATGTCCGATTTTATATTGTATCAGCTTACCTTGGGTTTCCCTACTGGACTGGTAGGCCATTTCCCAGGTAGAGTGCCAGTCATTGTGGTTGTGGAGTCCTGATTCCCTCTTGGACTTGGCTGATAAGGTCAGAAGCTGAACATTGGCAGCGTTAGTAATCGATTTATAAATACTGCCAGCCCCTGTTCTCAGAGTTCCACACTTAATAATTTGTTCCCACTGTGCATTTTGGGAAAGTGAAAGTCGGGCAGTAAGACATGATTTTGAAGTAAAGTCCTAAGCTGCAAACAGTAATGGAACTGAAATTTCTGGAGATGACATTTATCTCTCACTTCTGAGAGTGACATTAAAATGTTAGTGTCCTCAGACCAAAGGTCCTTAAGACTATTTATGCCTGCCTTGGCCCTCTCTGGCTTATTCAATAATATTTTCCTTTCAGTTAACATAGGGTTATTCCAAACGGTGACACAATGCAGGAGCAAATGATCCAGGTTCAATTTCTGATTACGTTTTATCTGAAGCCTGGAAGATTCAGTCAGACAAGAGTCATCTCAAAGGCAGACAGGGATAGGTGAATTAATAAAATCAGACAATACATGTGGGGCTATAATAGCTTTTTCCATGGAAAGCCATAAAGGCTCTCACCCAGATAATGAGAGCTTACTAATATTATGGATGTGAAGAGAAGCTTGTTTAAAAAAAAAATGCCAGTTGATACTGCAGGCACTGTAACAGGTCAAGGGGATTGGTGAGTTGTTTTTTTGCGTTTTTGGAGACAGATGTTCTGACTGCGCAGCTGCACGCTAAAGAGGCTGAGGAGGAGCACTCCAGCAGGAGCACCAGAAACGCTTGCCACTGCTCTATAGCAGGTATGCCACCATTGCCTGTGCAGAGCTCAGAAAAGTTTATTTTCTTCTACGAGAGTCTGAATAATCTATACAGCAGTGAGAGGTGGTGGTAGCACCTTCGTTCTGGTGCTTTTTCCAGATTAACTTGTGTTGCAGAATTAAAAACAGACTTGCTGAGGAGTCCTTTTCTCTCCCGGTATTAGGAGTCCTGGTGGGAGCTGTACGGAGGAGGACAGCTGGAGCGGTCCATGGAGGATCGGTATCCTCAATAAGTTCTGTGTTTTGCACAAAATTGGAATCAGAGGTTCAATAACGAAGGAGATTACAACTATAGAAGTTTTTCCCCATTCATCAGTGTTAGATATCAGTCTCGTTTTCTGATAATTATTAGAAATTTTAAAAACATTTAAGTCACAAAGCACATAACGGAGAAGACTGCGGAGGCTGAGAGGATTTGAAACATATTTAAAACATATTTAAAACCATCTCAATTAAAATCCCATTACACAGTTTATTGTATTTCATTAAACTGTTTTTTTCTGTTAAAGTATTGTTATTCAACTTAATGTAATTTGTGTTTGTTTGGTCAAATTTGTAATTTCTTTTTTTGGTTAAAAACATAAGGGTTCTGATTTGGGTCTTATAAGGTGGAGATTTTGATTTAAAAATACTCTGGATTGATTAATTGCTCCATATGTTTTTATATTTTTTTCCTTGTACTTCTTTTTAATATGATTTTGTATTTAGTGCACTTAGTGCTGTAGTGTTTAATGCTGTATGCATGAGGTGGATGACTTGGTTACTCTCGAGGCATATTTTAATTCATTTAGCTACATTTTTTATCTTTGGTTTTGGCTTTATTGTCAAATAGAAGTTAGTTAAAATGCCTAATTAGAAAGCACAAGGTGCTCTTTAGAAAACTTTGTACAAATCGAGCTAATTGTGCAAATTGTACAAATCGTGCTTACTGCTTTAAAACTGAAGCAGCTAACTTGGTCTAATTGGTTTAATTGAACATAATTGGACTAAACTAAATTTAAATTAAGCTGAAATTTTATCAGTTCACTTATATTAATTTTTTGATTTAACTTGAATTCATCTGAAATACTCGACAAATTACCTTAATAACTACTTACTGGTGAGAGGCTCCAAATTGCTGCCAGTTAGTCAATTGGGGAAAGGAAGATGTTTTGTTGCTCTGCTTTGGTAATTGAATTGCACGAGCAGATTAATCGACCAGTTCTTTTGATTAAATTCACTGAGTTTACCTGAATTGGATGTTAACGGTCACTCTCTGTATTAGCCTCATTTGGCATCGTGTGAGACATTGAGCCAAAGGAGACTGAAGTGAATGTCTGTATGTAGACTTGTATTTTCAGCTTAAGTCTACAAACACTGCCTTGCTCCTTGCTTATTTTATTCTAAATACAAAACGCAGTTCAGCGCTTGAAAGTTAGTGTCACTAGCATTGTCAGCATTGTGCGCCATGTGTCAGCACTGAGAAGGCACTGTGTTCTCTTAAAATAAAACATTTTCAGGACACCGCTTGAGCGACTGGCATGCACTTTGGAATCTCTCTATAATAGGAGCTGATAAAAGGGTGTCATATTTCGAGCATTTTGGGATCATATCTGAAATTATTAAGAAGTGAGTATTTCAGCATTCCATCATAACCTTCTTTCTAGTGTATATGTTCAGCATATTTGTTAGTATAAAGGATTTTTTAAGGATTTATTTTAGATAATAGTATAGACCTTCGGTGGTATTCCTCTTGTGAGATATATTCTGGTTTAATATTTTATATATCGATGCATTTAGAATTATGTTAAAATTGCACTGAATATTGTTATTCTTATCAATCCATTTGCTTTATTAGCCCTATTTAGCCTCCTTTTTTTTCTGTCATTCCCCTCTAGTGCAGAGAAAGAGAAGGACAGGAGGTGCCCCTGCACAAAAAGCTTTCTGCTGTATATGGTTCGCCATTTTATGGTTACAACCAAAAGGGGACCTAAAGTTACTACAAGATACTATAATCTCAATGATTTGATAAGGCTTTTTTACTTTCTCCAGTGACCTATTACAATAGGAACACAAAGGACTTTGAAAGACTCTTCAGTGGTCCATGCTGTAAATCGTTATTGTTTCTAACTGTTTGTAATGGAATATCCTGGAGCTGGAGTTTGATCTTTTCCCTTGATTATTATGTTTCTAGCCTATTGACTTTTGGAACTGACTAAATTATAGATTTCTATTAACAGAAATTGTTTTGAACCTGAATTTGAATTTGTAAAAAGTTGTTTTTTTTTCTTCTCTTCTTCAATATGATTCAGACTAGAAGTGGAAAGGGAAGTTTGACCTCTGGGATAACTTCTCCTGAAATTGAAGTTAAGGAAATAATTGGTTCTGATAGTATCTTGGGCCCAAAAATAAAATTAGCTTCTAAAGAACCAAAAGTTAAAGGTAATCATAAAGGGAGAAAATTTGCTACACAGGGAAAAAAAGTTAGCTTACAGTCTAAATCACTGAATTCTTTACCTAATTCAAAAAATATGTCTGTAATACAGGATAAAAACTATATTGATAGTAGTACAAATACAAAACAGTTGAAAATAACAGATATATGGGCTGATAAGAAAGGAGGCCCTAGGTACCTTTCTACTCCAAAATGTATTACCCCATTAGAAATAAATGAAGCTGGTAAACAGGGAAAAGACTATTACTCTCCAGAAAGGGTGCATAATGAGTATTCCCAAAATTATTTCCCAGAAGAAATTTCTTTTAACAACTATGCATGGGAAACTTTTTTTCAGAAAGAGAGTGGAGAAGGTAATAGCAATAACAGCTCCAATCACTCAATTAAAGCCCTTTCTACTGATGGATCCCTTAATCCCTCTAATATGGAAAGTTATCTTATTTCAAGAACTAAAAATAATACTGACTTAAGGTCTGAAGGACCATCTTTGTACCCCTCTAATATGGCTGTATTGTATAAAGGAAATAAAGGTAATAAGGAATTAAAGGGGATTATTCAAGAACTAAGTACCACTATAGAAGGTCTCAAAAAATGGTTAAACAAAATGGGGATAGTCTCATGGATAACCATTGTTCTGAAGTTAATTCTTCAGAAATTAGGGATACCCCTCAGAATGGACTTACTGAGCAAGAAGAAGATTACACTTACAATAGGAGAACTTTTATGGTCGGTTCCTCATTATCAAAACAAATGTTGGAAACAATCAAAAACAGATATTATGCAGACATTACTGTGTTAGAGAATATCTTAGCTTTGAAAGAAGAACTGACCAATATCAGAGCAGATATATTCTATAATCGGGCTCTTATTCAAAATTTTAATAAAGACATTAAAATACAAGAGGAGACCACAAGGGAAAATAATTTGTCACCTAAAATTAAAAAAATGGAGAACAGGGGGGTTCAGGTTTCATTGCCATCACCATTTAATCCAAATAAAAACAGTTTTTGTTTTTGTCAAATTAAAACAACAGACAAAATAATAGACAAAGCAAAAACAGCAACTCCTACAGTACTTAAAAATGGGAAAAGCAAACAAGGGAAAAGAACAACTAAAAAGAAAGCTAAGACTACAGAACACAATAGCAAGGAAGTAAAGAAAGGGGTACCTTGTTAGTATAAAAAAAAGATAATGGAAATATTGGAGCAGAGCCAATAGAATCTAAGGAAAAAATAAACAAAAGAGAAGCAAAGGATAAGATTAACCTCACTTATGAGGATGTGTCTAGCTTTATGATGTCAACATTGGTCAGCAGTACGGCCAATGATAACAAGACTGAACAACCTCAGGCAACAAAATCTCAGACTAAGTCAATAGAATGGGAAATGGAAGGGAAAATGGAATATTTGATTGAAATAGCTGGAATTTTAAGACCTATAACAGAGACTAGGGAGGATCTAAATCATGGTTTAATCAAAGATGTAAAAAAGCAAAAGCTAGTTTTCTAAAAAACTAAGACAACATAGGAAGATTATTAATAAAAATAAAATGGATTATCAGAATTTAGGGAAAGAAAGGGAGATCTATAAGAAAGTTTTAGAAGAGGAAAAAAATAAAATCTCTTTTCTTGTATGGGAAAAATTAAGATTAGTGGTTATTGAAAAAGAAATAGAAATTTTGGAAAATAGTAGCACAAGGTTATAACAAATATCAAGAAAAATAGAACGTCACATTACACCACACAGAGATCTTGGAAGACTAGGTAATATAACCATAAACTTTATTTAAAGGCAAAACAGAATGTAGAATGATGAAATCAGAGGCGCAACCAGTATGAAATTTTTGGGAGGGCTAGGCTTTTGGAAGGGCTCTTTTTCATAACTGCCAGGGGTCTGGGGGTCACCAGGCCCCTAGAAGCCCTGGGGTACTAGATGCTCTGTGGTGCATTTTGTAGCTTATTTGAAGCTAAGTAACTCATCTCTGAGGCTCTCCTCCACCATGGAGGAGAGCTCACAGATGAGTTTTTTTAAATTCAAAATGTCTTGCTCTAAGCAAGGAAAATTATTATCTGGCTGCGGGTTAAATACTATATATGTGTTCAGTACCTGAGGCTAGCAAGATGCTGCTTACTACCTTGCTACTGTACCTGTTGGCTTGTAGACCAGGGGTCTGGGGACCATTAAGCCCCCAGAAGCCCTGGGGTACTAGATGCTCTGTTGTGCATTTTGTAGCTTATTTTGAAGCTAAGTAACTCATCTCTGAGCTCTCCTCCACCATGGAAGACAGCTCAGAGATGAGTTACTAACTTCAAATAACTAAATACTATTAGTTATTACAGTCTCAGTTTAAACAGAAGTGGCTCTACAAGACCAGGCAGCATCCACACAGTTTAGTTATAAAGTCCAGCTCCAACTTTTTTTTGCAGGTTGCTGCTGCTGCTATCTCCCTCACATCCAGAGCCAGCCCAGCTTTCCCTGACTCCTTCTTTCTCTTGACTCTCTCAATGTTTTTTTTTTCACTAGCTCTTAAAAGAGCTTTGTACACAAACATGAACATCTTGAACAAACTGAATTGACTAAAAGTAAAACAAATCTGCAATCTCTGTACTGAGGAATGCTGTGTTGCACACACCTCCTGTCTCAAGCCAGTCGGAAGTGAACAGTATGGTGCTGATGCTTCTTACATGTGCACCTAGTAGAGACAGGAGGGGACAGACTTAAAGGAAGGACACACACCATTAGTGGCTGCTAACAACCTCACTCCCTAGTCATACATCCCAGTTGTCAGTCATCCGGGACTTGAGCAGTCGAGGTCGGGTCGCACATCTCATGCTGGTGGGTCTGTCAGCTGACCTGGAGTTCAGTGGTCCCATGATCCTGTACAGAAGCATGGGGCACCACCATCACATCTCCTTATCAGCCACCAGCAGGTATGTCACTCAGACATTCTCAGAGTTATCAGAGAGCATGCCAGTCGCCGGGCATGAACATTACAGCTGAGGAGCTCACCAAAACAAAAGGCACTCGTACATGTGTGGTGCACCCGGTTCCTCATGGCTCAGTTCACAGGCTGTTCTGTAGTGCTCCTTATAATAAAATTACAGCGCCAGTGAGCATTGTGCAATGCATACTTTCGAGGGGGGTTTGGGGGGCTATAGCCCTCTTAGACCCCCCTCAGTTTGCCCCTGGATGAAATATTAGTTGAGATTAATTGGCATGGAAAAAGAAAGGTTACCAACAAAATGTCTCAGAAGAAAAATTAAAATGCAGGGTAATGGTTGCTCATTGGTGTGACTTTCAAAAGTCAAAAACTTGCTGTAAACAATGGAATGCAAACCTTATGAAACTATAGTTTAGGTAATATAATTGTAAGCATAAAATGTTGTGGTACCTTAAAAAAATTCATATGCACAAGCCATAGAGGAAGCCTTGAAGAAACCCAGAACCTGTAAGTTCAACTTATATTTATGAAGAATTTATTCTGTGCATGAACTCCAGCAGTATTTATTAGTTATTGAAGACTCTAACAAAAGAAACAGGGAAAAGGAAGGGAGTGATGAAAAGCCATTGATCATATAGGGTCAGTGGCCACATACAATGTATAGGGCCTACGGGCAGACTGGATGGGTCTAGAGGTCCTTATCTGCTTACAATTTCTATGTTTCATTTTACAACATATAGAAGGATAATGATTAAATGGCCCTTCAGTGTGAATGTAAAGTGGGAGAAACTGAAAACAATATTCATCATGTGCTTTTTTGCTCATTGTATAACAGAGAGAGACCAAAATGGTTGGACCCAATTTAAAAATATGTATTTATTCAGCAAAATCAAACTTCCCTTTTCTCATGGACTCAGATGATCCCATGGTTGTAAAAGTGTAATATTTTGTTATGGTAATAACTAAGGCTAAGATAAGGGAACCTAGGTGATTGTCCAATGTAGTGGTTTACTACAGGAGCTCTGCTGAACAGTATAGCTGTACTTTAACGCTGCTGATTTACTGGAAAATGGGAAAACTCTTGCAATGGCTTTATCTTCATTGTGTCCATGCTCTTGATGTTTGTGCTGTTATTGTCTTAATCTTTGTAATAATGTAATGAACAAAGGGGTTGAACAATAAATTTTACCTAACTACCTTTAAAACAAAATCGCAGTAAGTTGCCAGTCACATTTACAGCCAGCTAGTCTGTTCACTATGGCTAGCTAGTATTTAATATGGTTTTGCCTTCTTAGAAAACTGTGAATAAGTCTAGAAGACCAGACTTTGCTGACAGAGAGGAGTGAAAACAAGTAGCTTTACCTTAAAGCTATATTGATGTTTATTTATATTTCTCTTTATACTAAATGTAGCAGGCAAAGTGGGGAGAAATTAAAACATTTGTAGACAGTGTTTGGGGCACTTTGAAACTTTGTAGGCAGCATTTGGGGCACTTTGAAACTTGTGTTTTAAACTGTGACAGGTGGTGTGGGGGAACTAGCTCAGGAGATTAATCCTGAGGTGAGTAGATTCAGGAAGCCCAGTGAATCAGGTGTATAACTGGGGAGGTGAAGCTGAAAGAGGCTTATTGCCTTCTTACAAGAGCACTATGAAAGTACTTTCACTCTAACGTGTCCAGCACATGCATGTCCTGGTGAGTGAGTGGAACAGTGAAGGAGTGGAACACGTGACTGTCGTCTTAGGTGCTGACAGGCATCAGCAGAAGGAAGCAGGGGACTAAGGCAGATCACCTGTTCACTACTGTGTAACACTCACTACTGGGAAAGGTTGACGTTCCTGGGTAGGCCAAAACTGGGAATGGGAGCAACACCCTATCTAGGTCACAAGTATAAACAGATTTAAACAAGGCATGGGGAAACATAAATAGAAACAAACAAACAAAAAAGAAAAACTAAAAACACCCTACTGGGGTGAGGGTGCACAAATATTTCCAGATTACACAGGGATAATAGAAGTTAGGAATGCTAGAATGGTGCAGTGCAGTGGCTATGGGGCAGCAATTTTAAGAAAGGCCTTCTGGACACTGCAATGCTGTCCATCTGCACACACCTCTCCAGGTTGAGGGAGGAAGTCTCTAGATCCCAGGCAGGGATGGCTGGGATTCAGGTGATCTCTTCCCTTATTCAGGGGCCACCAAGTCTGCCACTGTTGCCTGAGAGAACATCAGGGAGGAGGAACGGCTGGACTGTGGTGGGCTCAGGAAGGGTGGGAGTGATGGGTCAAAGGCACATTCCTCATCTGGTACCTCTATGCTAATCCTATACTGCTCTGGCGAGGTGTGACTGCCAGGAAGAGGCACCTGTGGTAGAGGACAGGGAGGATGTGGGGTATTCTGTAGCAGAGACCCCAAGGAGGGTGGAAGAGGACCCCAGAGGAGGAGGAGGAGGAGGAGGAAGAAGAAGCAACTGGTGGGAACTCAATTGTGAGGGAGGTTATGTGCCTACATGCCAGCATGACCTGGAGGGATTGGAAGCAGATCCTTAGGATTGCTAGGGCAGCAGGATGAGAGGCAGAGCTGGATGTCATTGTCCACCTGGGAACTAATGACCTGGCTTGCAACAGGGCTGGGATAGTGCCCCCCTGCACTTGATTTAGGGAGGTGGAGAGGGGTCTTTGACAGGTAGTGATCTCAGTGGCTTTCACTGCAGTGTTGCCTGTCTACAATGGGGGAAAAGCGGGATCTCCACACCAAGTGCTTTAACTCATGGCTGAAGGAATGGTGCAGGGAGAAGGAGTTTGGTACACTGGGGATGGTGGACTCACATGGGAGGATAAGGGCTATACATGGGTGATGGCCTACATCCATCTGGGTGGGGAAACACAGTCCTCGGTGGACTGTTAAAATGCTACTTTGATGAACATTTAGACTAGTTGCAGGAGGTAGCTGAAGAGCTTGGGGATGAAGAAACTGCCACCCCAGACTGAAGTAGAGTAGAGGAGAACCTGAGATGAGTGGACTCTCCGGGACACAAATTAATACAGGAAGCAGGGTAGAAGAAAGAAAAAAGGGGGTAACAAAGCGGTAATAAAACTTAGAGAGTCATGTGTGTGAATGCTAGAAGTCTAAGAAATAAGATTCCAGACATAGAGGCCACAATTGCAAAGGCTGACCTGGATATTGTGGCCATTATCGAGACATGGCGCACTATAAACCATGACTGGGACATGGCCATACTAGGCTATATTCTATTCAGACAAACCAGGCAAGGCAGCGGCACACAAAGCAGATATGCTAGGATCCAGTAGTAATGTAAAAGTCAATTTAATTCCAAATAACACGTTTGCCTACAGCAAGACCTGCTGTTCCAGCTCAGACCCCTAGCACTTCAAATCAAACAATTCTTCTGAAGGAGGTCACTATTCTGTTCAGGAAGGACAGAGTAGGAAAGAAAGGAGAAGGTGTGGTATTTTATATAAGTGAGAGCAGTAAAGCAATGGAGATACTGGGGATAAGGGGAGGCAGAGGTACTGTGGTTCACCCTAAAGATGGGGAATGGAACCTCTATTCACACTGGTGTAATCTACAGACCTCCAGCACAGGGAGAGGAGTTAGATAAGGTACTGATGGAATTCACTGGCAAGATGACAGAAAAGGGGGAAGGGGTGTTGGTGGGGACTTCAGTCTGCTGGATGTTTTCAATTCAATTCGATTTCTTATTTTACCAGGAATACACCATTGAGAGAACTCATTTACAAGGTGATCCTGGAAGGAATGATACATAGGAACAACCCACTGAGAGAACAACAAGCAGTACAAGTACAGAATTAGAACAATATACAACACAATAATTACACAAACTTTTACATTCAAATGCAATCTGTAAAACATAACATCCCATGGATCATGCCTTTATTACGGCAGCAACTAAAACAAAGGGATGACCTCTGGCACAGAGCTGTTGAATCTGGTTCCCAGGCAGACAGACAAGCCTACAGAGCCACATGTAATAGATGCACCTGGACCATACACAAGGCCAAGGCTGATTATTATAAAGACACCCTGGTATCCTCCTGAAGTGCACAGAAATTTTGGGACAACATTGAATAACAATGGTAAATCCCGCCCTCAGCTCTGTCAATAATGCCACCTCCACCACGACCCCAGGCCATTGCCAACTGCCTTAACTCCACCTTTTCCAATCTTAGCGCAGTCCTTCTGAGCAACTTCTTCGACCCTACTCTAGCTACCCCAACCTAACCTCCAGCAACCCCCTTTCTATCTTAGGGTGATTATAAAGCAGGATGCTAAAACCTACATCTCCAAAGCTCTCAGTGGCTCCAACTATTTCAAAGACTCATTTGACATGAAAATCCTTTACCAGGTTCTTGACACTTTCTCTCCCCCTGACTGACCTCCTGAACCACTCCCTATGTCTGGAACAGTTTCCAACTGCCTGGAAGACTGCTACAATTACCCCAATACTAAAAAGTGGAGACAACACCAACTCCAACAACTATCGGCCCATCTCCATCCTTCCCCCACTCTCAAAAGCCCTTGAAAAAATCATTGCTGATCAACTGTCCGAGTATCTGCTTGCCCACAATTTATTATGTAGTGAACAACATGGCTTCAGATCGGGCCATAGCACAACCACTGCCCTCATATCTTCAAGGAGAGGGGAGGTGATCCTGCCGTTGTATAGGTCACTGGTTAGGCTACACCTGAAGTACTGTGTGCAGTACTGGCAATCATACCTGAAGACAGACATTAAGTTACTGGAAGGGGTGCTGCGCAGGGCAAGAAAGATGATACAAGGACTAGGGGACATACCCTAGTGAGCAGGCTGAGGAGTTGAACATGTACTCACTGGAGGAGGAGGAGGCAGGGATATGATTGAAACCTTCAAGTACATGAAGGGAATAAGCAAGACAGGCCGGACTATTCAAGTTAAGGGGTAGGGACACTCGAAGTCATAATCTCAGATTGGGGGGAAGGTTCAGGAGGAAAATGAGAAGACACTTTTACAGAGAAAGTGGTGTCTTGGAGCGTTGCCTGCAGAAGTGGTATCCTGTAGAACAGTGGACTGCTTCAAAGGGGATGGGATAGGGTAAGAGGAGGGCAGGGAGGAGGGAGGGCAGCTGCAGTATAAGGGTTGCTAGCTGCACACTTGAGCAGACTCAATAGACCATAAGGCCTTTATCTGCAAGCAAATTCACATGTTCATATGTTCAGAACTAAGGTAATCCTCCATTTTGTGGTAAGTACTCAACAGTGTTGTGCTCATAGCATCCGGTTTAGTGCCACAAGAACTTGGTTCATTTGATCCCACTCTCTGTGTTGTTGGGAGCACAGCATGGCAACAGTGGTATTGTTGGTGGGACTGTATGGGTGGCACTGTAGCTGTTGGGGGCATAACATGGAAGGCACTGGGGTTGCTGGGAACAGCATGGTGGCAATGGGGTTGTTGAGGCATTGCATGTGGGCACTGGGGTTGTTGGTGGCACTGCTTAGGTGGCACTGTGGCTATTGGGGAACAGCATAGGTGGCACTGGGGATGTTGAAGTAAAACATGGGTGGCACTGAGGTTGCTGGAGCATTATATGTGTGGCATTTGGGCTATTGGTAGCTCAGCACAGGTTGCACTGGGGTTATTGATGCAGCACAGGTGGCACTGGGAATGTTGATGGCACATCATAGGTGGCACTGGGAATGTTGATGGCACATCATAGGTGGCACTGGGGTTGTTGATGGCACATCATAGGTGGCACTGGGTTTGTGGTACAACATGGATGGCATTAGTAGTGGGGCACAGCATGTGTGACACTGAGATTGTTGAGTAGACACAGCACAGGTGGCTACTGGGATTGTTATTGGCACAGGTGGCATTGAGTTTTGGGGAACAGAATGGGTGGCACAGGGGTTGTGAGCACAGCATTTGAGGCACTGTGGTTGTTGGAAAGCATGTGTGACACTGGGGTTGTTGGGGCACAGCATGGTTGCACTGGGGTCATGGGGCACAGAATGGGTGCCACTGAGGTTGTTGTAGGAACAGCATGGGTGGCACTGGGGCTGTTGGGGCACAGCATGGGTGGAACTGGGGTTGTTGGTACAGCACAGGTGGCACTGGGATTGTTGGTGGCACAGCATGTGTAGCACAGGTGACACTGGGGATGTTGGTGGCACAGCAGGTATGGCACTTGGGTTGTTGGGGACACAGCATGTGTAGCACAGGTGGCATTGGGTTGTTGGTGACACAGCATGTGTAGCACAGGTGGCACTGGGATTGTTAGTACAGCACAGGTGGCACTGGAATTGTTGGTGGCACATCATGTGTAGCACAGGTGGCCCTTGGTGTTGTTGGTGGCATAGCAGTTATGGCGTTTGGGTTGTTGGGGACACAGCATGTGTACAAGGTGGCACTGGGAGTTGTTGGAGCATTGCACATATGGCACTGGAGTTGTTGGGGACACAGCATGAGTAGCACAGGTGGCATGGGAGTTGTTTGAGCACTGCATGTGAGGTACTGGGGTTGTTGGGGACACAACATGTAGCACAGGTGGCACTGGGGAGTTGTTGGGGCATTTCATGTGTGGTTCTAGGGGTTGTTGGGGACACAGCATGAAACATAGAATTTGATGGCGGATAAGGACCGCTTGGCCCACCTAGTCTTCCCATTTCCCTACCTACAGGATAAGCTGCAGATCCTAGTTAACCAACAGCCTACTTGCTCCTACCCCCCCACTAGAATTGCCTTATGTCTGTCCCATGAATTCCTGAATTCCCCCACTGTTCTTGACTCCACAACCTCCTCAGGAAGGCTGTTCCATGCATCCACAACCCTCTCCATGAAAAAATACTTCCTCACGTTATTTCAGTCATTCCCCTCTATCTTCAAATTCGCCCCTTGTTCTTGCACATCTCTTTTTCTGAAAGATGTTACCCTCTTGGACTTTGCTGATTCCCTTGAGGTACTTGAAAGTTTCTATCATGTCCCCCCTCTCCCTCCTTTCCTCGAGGGTATACATATTAAGCTCCGTTAGTCTCTCTTCATATGTCTTCTGGTGCAAACCCTGCACTATTTTGGTACTCTGTCTATGTCTTTGCAGAGTTGGGGTTGTTGGGGATACAGCATGCGTAGCACAGGTGGCATGGGGGTTGTTTGAGCATTGCATATGTGGTACTGGGGTTGTTGGGGACACAGCATGCATAGCACAGGTGGCATGGGGGTTGTTTGAGCCTTGCATGTGTGGTACTGGGGTTGTTGGGGACACAGCCTGCATAGCACAGGTGGCATGGGGGTTGTTTGAGCATTGCATGTGTGGTACTGGGGTTGTTGGTAACTCAGCAAAGGTTGCACTGGGGTTATTGGCACAGCACAGGTGGCACTGCGAATGTTGATGGCACATCATAGGTGCCACTGGTGTTGGCACAGCATGGATGGCATTAGTATTGTTAGGGCTCATCACGTGTGGCACTGAGATTGTTGAGTAGGCACAGAACATGTGGCACAGGGATTGTTGGTGGCATAGGTGGCACTGGGGTTGCTGGCACAGCATATGTGGCACTGTTTATATGTATGTATGTAGGTACACATTTATGTATGTATGTATGTATGTATTTATTGTGTTGAGAAAACCTTTGAGCTCAAGAGCCCATTTTCAAAGATGTCCAAGTCAGAGGAGTAGAATAACATGAGCAACAAAATTATAGCATCATGAACAGAGTACAAAAACAACAGTAAACAAGTACAGTTGTAAGATTTAAGCACAGTTAAGCTTCAGCTATGATCAGTTACATTTAAGTTTCTGGAGGAAAAAAGCATTAGCTTGTGCTTTGAATGAATTGAGAGAGGAGAACACAGTCACTACCAGAGGGTAGTGAGTTTCATGCTTTGACAGTTCTAGATACAAATGAGCATTGTCCAGGGACCATTTTCCTGAAAAGCATGTGCAATTTATTATCACCTGTGGATCAAGTACCATAATTGTTGTCAACCAAGGCAAAGAATTTGTAAACACTGGGGGGGGGGTGGTATTTGGCCAAGCTGTGCTCTTTTACATAACAGAGTTGAGTTGTAGGAAGATCAGGGGTGGAAAGAGAACCGACTGGAGGAGTTGTAGAAGTCTCAGCAATGGGAGTCAGATTTTATGTTAAGCACAAATCACAAATCTGCAAGCGTGGTTAAAGGCAACACAGATATTTTCCAGCAGAGTATTTTTAGGGGTAGAGTAGATCCCCAAATCATAGTCTATGACCCAGATGATGAGGCTGGAGACTAACAGATTTTTTACCCCATGTGTAAGGGCTAGTCTATTTCTGTAGAGCAGACCAAGCAGTTGGTGGATACATTTAACTGCTGAGCCAACATGTGAGGAGAAGGACAAGGTAGGGTCCGTCTAGATACCTAGGGATTTGAAGGCTTGGACTTGTTCAATCAAGTCCTCATTCAGGGTGGGGATGCATGGACCAGGGCTTCCCTTCAGGGCATAGTTACTCCCAAACAATAACATTTATTTTATTTTTTGAGTTTTGACAAGCTTGTTGGTGGTGAGCCAGCTGTAGACCTTGTTAAAGTCAGACTGCAGATTTTTCTCAAGGGTTATCAAGTCTTGATGGGTTGTAATAATACTGTGTCATCTGCATACAATGATTTGGAGTAGGCACAGACCTTCAGGACTTTATTAACAAATAAGCTAAACAGCAAGGGGCTCAAAGATAGATCCCTGCAGTACTCCAGTAGTCAAAGGCTGTAGCCCAGAAAATACATCACCACATTTTTCCTTCTGAGGTCAGTTGGCCAGCTAATCAACGAACCATGCAGTAGCCTCAGTTGACAGGCCCAGCTCCTGGAGTTTTTTATTAAGAGGTCATGACTTACTAGGTCAAAGCCAGATCAAGGAAGGCAGTACCGCCATAGTCACCTTTGTTAAAAGCTACACAGAGCTCCTCAGTTAGCTTAGTTAGTGCAGTGGTTGTGCTATGAATCATTCGAGAGGCATGTTGTTCAGCGGCAAGGAGATCATGTGTAGCGATGTACTCTGTCAACTAGTCACTGGGGATTTTCTTCAAGGCCTTAGACAGTGGGGAGAGAACTGAGATGGGCCTGTAGTTAGACACAAATGTCCCGTCCCCTGCTTTGATTATGGGAGCCATGTTAGCTTGCTTCCAAACATCTGGGAGGGAGCCGAACTGAAGGGAAAAACTGAACAATTTTTGAATTGGCAGAGCCAACTCACCAAGGCCATTTTAAGCAGTTTCATGTCCACTAAGTCTGTAGCAACTCTAGTTTTAGTAGTCGACTTTTGCAGGTATTGTCATCTGTTTGTGGGGCACCCATTCTGAAGTAGAATTTAGGTCTAGATGTGCCAAGGGGCAAGGAGGTCAGGAGCAACAGGCAATGTACCAGTTGGCAAGTCTTTCGCTGTATTTACAAAGAAGATTCAAGATTTTTTAGGAAATGCATGGACATTCACATGAAGTATCACATTTAAAAACACTGCCCTAAAAATAATCTCCATATATTTTATACATTTAGACATCAACAAGCATTACTGTTTATATATCTTTTAACACATTAAAATTACAAAGACAGAACAGCACCTTGTTTGCAAAAGGTGCCACTTCATATATGATTCTCTTGTCACTCAGGGCATTAAAACATGTAAATTTAGCATTATTAGTTGCAAAATACTTATTATATGAGTGGTTCAATCCATAATTCATGTTCCTTCACAAATACTTGACAATCTATCTGTAACCTTCCCCCCCTTAGTTGGGGCTTACTAGTAATGCCTCCTGCCATCTGGTACTGCCAGTTCTGGGCTCCTTGTGCCCTTGAAGTGCTTCTGCCAGCCTTGGTATGCAGCTATTTTATGTAGAGGTGGGAGAGTCCTTTACATGTCCTTTAGCTCTGCATCTGCATCTATGCTCAAGCAATGTGTTCCGACTTCTGGGATCCCAGTGCACATGTGCAAAGTTTGGACACGCGTTATTATAACAGAGGAATGTGACATTGTATTTAAATGTATGGATGTTTAAAGTGCACACTGTTTCTTTAAGAAATGCTTAGACCTAGCAGCAAATGTATTTTGCCTGTTTGCAGGGGACTTAGCGCTATGGCACTAGTGACAGACAAGTAAGGACTCTGCCTGAGCCCATTCATCAACTGGACGACAGTACAGAGGGTTAGCTATTAGACTGTATAATCTTTATTTGTTAAAATTGCTTGATTGATTTGCAGATGGACTTAAATCCTGGGACTAGTTATCAATTGTTTACATGGATGCCACCTTGAAAACCTCTGACCCTGCGCAGACCAATCGTGAATCATGGAGCTTCATGGACTGCAGCTATGGCTCCTTGGTAAGGGGTGTAAACAATGTTCTTGGCGCCTTTTCATTTCACCATTCACCTATCTAACTAGCTTCACGCATATTAATTTCTGTTATGGACAGCTGTATTGTTCAGTGGAACTGTGAGCGATTCTGCTGAGACTTTAAAGGAAAAGCAGCTCAGAGAGTTCTGGCAGAGACTGACTGGAGAGAGGTAGGTCTCCAAAAGTGTGAGACAAGATCTGCTGAGCCTACACTACTGATCCTGCATGCAGCCAAGATTCATCTCCTGTGTCTGGGAGCACCAGGGACTAGGTGCTCTGGACTGTTTGTTAAGTGAATCCAGTGCTGCTGAAAGAGAAATCCCTTCAGCCAGTTCGAGGGTTGGAAGCTGAATCTCAGCCAGTGTTCAACAATGTGCCAGAGACTGAAGCAGCATCGGGAACAGCCCTTTGATTCCTGAAGTCAGGGAAGCCAGAGAGAGAGAGAGAGTAAAGATTACCGCTAGAGTGGAAACCTGTTGAGAGACTGTTTGAGCTGCCTGTCAAAGTGTGTATCAAATCTGCCACTACAGTGAGTTTGCTGTGCTTGCAGAAACTGAGAGACTGTTTGAATCCCAGTTGGGAAGGAGACTGTTTGCCAACCAGAACAGTTTGGGGTCGACCCCAGCAGTGCTACAGCCCTTCATTGCTGATCACCTCCCTTGGAGGGGAGTGGGGCCCTGGTCCTTGAAACTGGCCAAATCCAGCATCCACTTAGAGGCATCCTGAAGGGAACAAGTTGCAAGAGCCTTCAGTCACCTGAAGGGGCAAGCTGCCAGACTTCAGTCTCAAACCCCACCATTGCCTATGCAAACCCCACCATTGCCTATGCTGCCATTGCAGAACCCAGCCCAACTTCAACGACCTTCAGTCGCTGATCCTGTTCAGACACTGGGGCTGTTAAACTGCAAAACCATGAGTACAGGCAGGGCCTGCCCTGTCCAGGAAATAGGCAATACCAAGTTATACAAATGTACAAAACAAATCCTTTTCACAGGGCCAGTCCACGACAATGATTGTAGGCCTTCACTTGTCCTATTCTGGGTACCCAGATAGACTTATAGGGACACTGGTACCAGTGGGGAGGTGAGCCTTACAGTTGGGGGTGGGCACTGTGTCAATGTTGCATTACTGTGTTTTGGCATCATCAAATAATTTTATCTTTGTGAATCCCTTTCCCCAGTAATAAACTTGTTATTGTTGATACTGCATAACATTGTTTGTGAGCATATTATTGGCAATAGCCACTAATTGCATGCACTGTAGAGTATTAAACTGGTATTTGGTATTCTGTGTGTGTGTGTGTGGTGACTGGAAGGGGAGGTGGGTAGGTACAACATCCCTGGGGATTGTACCGTACTAATACATGGCCCACTATATTTGCTCTGGGTGGAGACAATGCACTATTATTTATTACCATTGGGAAAGAACCCTCCCCCCCTTTCCACCTGAACAAGTGCACAGGCCCCTCAACCTTGGTGAACCAGCAAGGCAGGGGTAGTAGCCTGTTGGTACATGGCGCCAAGGTTACACATCACTAGATGTTGAACAGTTATTAAACTCTCCTGTTTGTATGCACATTTAAAATTAAATCTTTTACAAGAATTATGATACAAAATATTTGGTAAATAACCCCATAAATCATCTAATGTGAATATGTAGAGAGCACTCCTAATGCACCTTTTTTTTTTTGCAAAAAGTAAACATTATTCAATTCCTGTGGTGAATTTTGTCCTACTGTAAACCTTTGCTATGTGTTGGCCATGTACCTTTTCTAGATCTTTCTGCATAAAGATATCCTTTACTCTTAATATTGATTCTGGCTGAAAACATTTTGACTGCAGGCAAGTTCTTTCTGACCATGTAAACTCTTTCTGGCCATTTATTTAATTATTTCAGGTTCAGATTAAATACTTTTGAGCCATAGGTTTGTTTACAAAGGTTCCAAGTCAGCTACAAAGATACAGAACAGTAAAAAATGGTCACAAGTAAACAATGAAAGGACAGCACATCAAAGGTTGCAGTTTATAGTACATTCACAATTGGTTACAATTTATAGTACATTTTGAGAGAGAGCATGATTTCGACAACTCTACATTAGTGTGGATTCAATGCTTTGTAAGATCTTGGGGTCAGAGACAGAGCCCAGGCTATGACATTTATAATGTAGAAAATAGGAGCAGCCAGGGGTGGCTTTGTCAAAAAAAGGGGTGGGGGAAGAGACGGGGTAGGGGAATGGGGAGGGGATGTGGTGTGCCAGTAGGGGGCTAGGTCAAGGGTTAACCAGGAGGGAAACTAAATCAAAGATAGAGCTATAGTATGGCCGATTTTTGATATACTGTACATTTGCATACATTCTCTCTGGCAAGATGGGAGCAGAACCCAGTTTTAAATGGACTAATCTTGCTATATCTAATTAGGTCGGTAGGAAAGCCGTTGAAGCCACCTGGGTCCCAGTAGGATAAGGATCTTTGATGATCGTGGTGCACTAAGGGCACCAGAATCCCCACACACACACACACTTGCCGTACTTTGGTGTTCACGGTAGGTTGAGTGAGTTTAAATAAACTTGAGGTGGACTAAGGCATAAGGTCTAACATGGATTTTTTTCCCCAGCAGTCAAGCCGGGTATTTGTATTGGAGATGGATTGGGAGCCAACCAGTCTCTGTATATAGCACACACATATGAGTTTGATAGTCAGCCTCAAGGACCAGATGGCAGGCCTTATTAAGAAGGGTTTTTATCCTTTTGAGAGCAGTATCCGAGCCAGCACTGTAGATCACCAGCCTATAGTCGATGATTGATAACACCGAGCAGCATGTGACCAGTTTCATTGCTTCTGAGGACATAGAATGTCTGTGCCCGTATAGAACCCCCAGCTTGGTATTAGCTGCTTTGATGACCTGATCAGTATGTGTAGAAGGTGAGTGTGTCATCTAGGTGGACACCTAGATATTTAAATGTGCAGACTTGCTCCAACAAATCACCATTGTGGCTGTGTAATAGTAGGGGGTCATGATTCTTCTTCCTGTTTTGAGGCACCGTAAATAGCATGTTTTGTTTTTTTTTGTAGTTGAGTAATAGTTTATTCTGGGTGAACCAGGCTTCAAGCCTTTTTAAGTTGGACTGTAGTTCAGAGGTGATTGTGGACACTTCCCTCCCAGGTGCTGAGATGATCGTATCATCAGCATGGAGCACCATGCGTGCCGGACTAGTGGATGGTAGGGAGTTTATGAATACACTAAACAGGAGCGGTCCCAGAATCAATTCTTAAGGGACTCCAAGGCTCACTTCTCTTGGCTCTGAGTGCACACCCAAATGTTCACACATTGCGTCCTATGCAAGAGGTAGCTTTCAAACCAGGTAACAGAGTTTGCTGATAGACCAGTGGATAGGAGGCACTGTAGTAGGAGTTGATGGTTGACAGTGTCAAATGCCTTGGTGAGATCTATGAAGATAGACCCGCTGCCATATATCTAATAATCCTAATTTTTAATCTGATTATTTAATTTTGAAAAACAGTTGTTCTGTCTTTCATTTTTCTGTTCAAACTTTAATAACATGACATTCCAGCAACATTATGGGAGTCTATCATTGTCCATAAGGTGTCTTCTGTACCATAGTCTGATAGAGTTTATGATAATTTTTGCTTCTGTAGGAAGCATACCAGCTTCTAACCTAGTAAAGGATGATGCAGTATCCTTTGGTACATCCAGGGCTGATCTCAAAAAATGATTCTGTATTGTTTCTAAATTGACTGGCTTTACTACCATGCCCCACACTTCGCTGCCATACAGACCCTGGCCTAGGGTTTTTTGCCTCAAAAGTAGATTTTGGTGCCTTAAATGAATTACTTGCAAACTGATATGCAAATCTGATTACTGCCAGTATATTTTTCTGTGAGAGATTTTGGGGATTTCCAATTCAAATATTTATCAAAGAAATTCCCAGATATCTAAAATCTGCCACTTCCTCAAAGATATGCCTTTTATTGGACATTGTTTATTATTTCTAGACATGTCTCCAAACACCATTATTTTAGTTTTGGCTGTATTTAATTCAGTTCTAACCCATATAAATGATCCATCATGATACTCAGCCCTCTTATTAGACCTATAGGTGTTTTAGATAGAATGATAGCATTATCTGCATACACCATTATTTTTATGTTTGCTTGCGCGCATGTGCAAGAAACATTATGCGACAGCTTAGGAGAGAAGCGGGTTGTGGAGGCACGGCACTGTGGCAGCCAAGGGAGGCACTGCATTCGGTGGCTTGGCAGTGGTGGACCAATGGAGGCACAGTGTGCCGATGACACTGGTCTCCAAAAGTGCCACCAAGTACAAATGTTTTCGCCACAGCAATCAGGGGCTGCCTCGTCATTGCAGCGTCAGTCATTCTGCTACATGAGGGTGTGACCCGTCATTGCTGGGCGGAACATTGGTACTGTAATATTGTTCTGAACATGGCAGTGGCTTGCGCCATGTCCACAAACAATATTACTTATCCCTCAGTGCCGAGGGTGCCCAATCCCCTCGGCAGCATGTCCCCCACAACAGTGTGTGTGTTTGCAGATGGGGCCCCAATCCCCATCGACTTCAGTCCCATGTGAGTTAAGGTTGCCGATGGCGGGAGCCCACTCCCCGTCGGCATAATCTCCCCTCCCAGTTAGATTTGCTGATGGGGAGCCCACTCCCCGTTGGCATAATGTCCTCCAGAACAAACCTAGGTGTGTGCGGGGGTCCCAATCCTTGGCTATTGCCTCCCTGTATATGCCGATGGGGTGCCCAATCCCCATCGGCCACAGTCACCCCACAAACACACTAGGTTGGCATGCTGGGAGCCCACTGCAGCATGCCAAATGTCTATAAATGTCCCTGTTAAAAACAAAACTGTCCCGACATTTTTTTATTTTCTTTTCTCTTGTAAAGCAAAAAAAGGTCCCTCGTTGAGTCCGGTGGCCCCTCCCCAAACCGCACCACCTCTGCGCACCCTGCCTCCCCACATCCCCCTCACCCCATACTTACCTCCGGAGCCTGGTGTGATGATCTTAAGTGGACCGAGAACATGTCTGCACTCTTCAAAGCCGACCCTTGAACTGAGGGAAATGCCGGTAAGCTGTATAATGGCATAAATAGGGTTTTTCAACTTTGATGCATATCTCAGGCATTTTTGGAATTTTGGCACCAAAATTTCAACATAGGTTTTGGGACCACTCCTCATGAATTTTGCCACTGTCATGGCGTTATTCTGTCCCAAAAGGTGATTTTGCGGGTTGCTCGCGCAATCACCTTTCAGGACGATTAATGAAACAACAGTACCAGTGTTCATGGGTGGGCTCTCAAAGTCTATGTTAGTAAATTGGTGGGAAAATTCAAAAATGACTATTTTGAATGTCGTTCATAGTTGCTACACCGTTACATTAAGTTTCTTGAATTTGCAATATTTTGCTCCAGATTTTCAACATTGTCATTTTTCCACACCTCTTATGAACAGTATAGCTGTCATTTTTCACATCCTGGCCAAAATGTGTTTCGCACTTTAGGAGCAGAATAGCGCAGTCGCTGTGGGAAATCAGTGTTCGGGATGCATGAAGAAAATCACAGTGACACTGTTCATGAACAGGGGTCCTAAAATGTCTATGCTGAAAATTTTGTGATGAAAGTCTATAAATGAGTGTGTTACAGGCGTCGTTGCGCAGTTTCCACGCATGCTGCGTAACTTCACAAAATTGCAATATTTTCACTCCAGATTTTCAACATTGCCATTTTATGCACCTCCTTATGAACAGTACAGCTGTCATTTTTCACATCCTGGTTGAAATGTGTTTTCCACACTTCTGGAGCAGAATAAGCTTGGTCGCTGTGGGAAATCAGTGTTTGGGACAGATGAAGAAAATCACAGTGACAGTGTTCATTAGCAGAGGTCCTAAAATGCCTATGTTGAAAATGTTGTGATGAATGTCCATAAAATGACTGTGTTACGAGCGTGTGTTGCGCAGTTTCCATGCACTCACATAGCTTCGCACATTTGTAATATTTTCACTCCAGATTTTCAACATTGCCATTTTCCTGCACCTCCTTATGAACAGTACAGCTGTCATTTTTTACGTCCTGGCCGTAATGTGTTTTTGCGCTTCCGGCGCAGAATAGCGTTGCTGTGGGAAATCAGTGTTCGGGACACATTAAGAAAATCACACTGACACTGTTCATGAGCAGATGTCCTAAAACGCCTATGTTGAAAATTTGGTGGTGAAAGTCCATAAAATGACTGTGTTACGCACATGCGTTGCAGAGTTTCCACATATGCTCAGAAGTATGAGCATTTCTAATAGTCCCACTACAGATTTTCAGCATTGCCATGTCTTCATACCTCCCTATGGATGGTAGAGCTGTCATTCTTCACATCCTGCCCGATCTGTGTTTTCGTACATGTGGCGCAGAATGGAACTGTCGCTATTGGAACTCAATGTTTGGGACACACCTACAAAATCACACTGCCACTCTTCATGAGAAGAGGCCCAAATGTTTTCATGGCGTGGGGTCACAAAAGGCCATGTTGAAAATTTGTAGTGCAAACCAACAAACGCCAAGGCATTAGGGTTTCTAACCATAACATCCTGCCCCTGTACAGACTGGCAGGCATCGGGGTGTGCCTTTGGATTGCCAACTGTACTATTCATGCCATCCCACCCCACCCCCAGCCACTGACAGGCATCAAGGTTTACCTTGAACTCTTCAGCCCCAGACTTCACCCCATTCTCCTATGCTGCACTCATTTCACCATATGTACTTATGGAATAGGGTGACTGTAAAACTCAAACACCCTACTGACACACCTCAACACGTGTCAATGTCTGCAGAATAAGTGAGGTGACATGGCATGACCGTCATGGGTGCCGACCCAAACACTTGCCCCATGCCTGTCCGTCTCACAGAATGGAGGTGGGGTTGGCATGAAGTTCAATATCTCACTGCCATTCCTATTCTGCATCTGTATAACTCCTACATTTCCAATGCTAATACCAGCAAGCAAACATTCGGCATTGACAAATGCTTGTTATCCCCATGCCATTCATGACCAGTGGAAAAGTGTCCATCTTATCCAGACAGTCTATTGGGCTTTCTATATAAAGGTTAAATAACAGTGCAGCAAAAATGCACCCTTACTTAACACCTTGTTTAATGTTAAATGAGCTGTGCTTGCACCATCTTTTGAAATTTTAATTCTGGCACTATTATACGTATGCAACATTTTTAATAATTTCAGCAAACGTGCATCAGTATAACAAGATTCAGTCTTATTCCACAATATAGTTCTGCTGACAGAGTCAAAGGTTGCTTTTATATCCGCAAAGCACACATAGATTTTCCTTTTTTTGTTTAGCAAATGGCTCCATATAATTTAATTCAGAGTAATTACAATATCCAATGTACTGTGATTTTGGTGGAAACCACACTATAAGCCAAGAGATCAAATTATTATCCCCCACCCATGAATCTAAATATGACAATAATATTCCAGAATTATTTTTTTTTGCAATAGACAAAAGTGTTGTATGTCTATAGCAGCTGGGATTGCTCTTGTCACCTTTCTGAATAAAAACACTAGTATGCCGCAGTTCCATTCATCTGAAATTCTAATTTCTTTATTTATTATTGTAAATACATGTGCCAACAATTGTGCCCAAAATTCTATGTTAAAATGAAATACTTCGGCGGGGACATTGTCATAGTCGGCTGCTTTATTACAGGGTTGTGCTCGAATGGCTAATTTTTATTTCTGCGGTCTGATTGGAACCCATTAGGGCAAGTCATCTGTACTTGAGCTCTCTGTGCCTTCACAATCTATGTTGACATCATTATCAGCATAATAATTATACATAGTTTTAATGTGATTAAGCCACTTCTCTCCAGTAATAATTGCACTAATGTTAAACCTTCTACTGTCTTTAGAACACCTGTATACGACAAGTGAACAGAATACCTCTATGTCCTTATTGTAAATCGCTGTCTGTCATTCTGACCAAAGATGTTCCTTGTAACCCTTTTTCTTAGCTTGAGGTACAGACCTGTACACCTGTTTTTGTTTTTCTGTTTTTTAAGTGCAATTCTTAAGTTGATGTCTTGGTGTTTAGCTATCTGTCTCCCAAATTTGTGTTATTTGTGATTTGAGCTGGCAACATTCAGAATCAAACCAAGAACTGGCCTTGCCTACCGCTTACTTTGTCTTCTTTCTGATGGTGATAGCATTTTTGCCAAATTCCACATAAGCAGGAATATTCTGAATTTATGTCTATGGGCTTTTATGTGCCTAAAGACATTCAATTAATGCTAAAAATTCATTTAGGTAATCAGAGACCATAACTTTGGATAATATTTTTGTGAACTCATTCCATTTAATTCTCTTCACATAAATGATGCACCTGCTGTTTTAGCTTCTTGTTCTAGTGCATAGTTTAAAGAATTTCTTTTAAAATTGCAGCTAGTAATCCATAAGGGAAAGTGGTCACTGTTCCAGATTTTCATTATTTCTACAGAATTTACCCTACTGCAAGTATAAGCATCTGTGATACAAAGATCAAGTAAACTTCCTCTTGCTGTTGTTGAAAAAGTAGGTTTGCCTCATGCCAGTTACCCTTAACACAGCCATTTAAAATACATAATACTTGTCTTGCACAGAATTTTAATAAAGTTTCCCTCTTTTATTTCATTTTTATCCTTAGATTGTCTGATAGGAATGCAAAGACCATCATCCAAGTTTCATTCTGGGAACTTCTCTTCCACTTCTGTACCAAACATGGAGTTAAAATCTCCTGTTGTAACTAACAATAAACTTGGGAATTTTGTTTCCAAGCTCATACTACTTAATTTGATGTTCTTAAGGATTCTATCATAATCCCTGACATTCAGAGACAATGGACTATATACAGTATAAATTGCAATAAGGTCAGAACACAACCCCATCACCACACACATGAAATAAGCATTATAGTTGCTTAATACTAATCATGTTGCATTGAGGCTGGATCTAATTGGGATTAATAACCCACTCTTAGGTTCGAAAGGTTCTTCCCCCAGTTGCTGATGTGCACCAGGACTCAAATCTCTCCAGAGGTTGGAGTCCTGTTGACATTCCCATGTTTCTTGTAGAATTATCATGTCATTTTTAGACACCTCATTTATCCAACTTTTATCCTGAGGAAAGAGTTGAAGAATGCTGTGATGGCCTTAGGGTTGATGGTGTCACAGCCATTACCTTTAGTATGGTAGTGGTGTAACGGTTTTCCTACAAGAACCCCCATTGATATTATCCATAGCCTCTCAAGATCATAGCAGGTTTCTTGAAGTCTCATTTTTCATTTGTTGCTTTTAACTTTTCTAGTGGTGGATTTGCAGTGGTTCCTTACTTCCTTGTATTTCAGCAAGTGCTGATGGGAGCCAGTATATCTATACAGGCCCACTTTTTATCCCCATCTTTGAAAAGAGCATGCAGTTCAGGGCCTAACCAGTGATTCGAGTCTTTCTGATTCTTTTCTTTTTAGAGGGGCAAATAGATCACATGCTTTTTGAAAGGTTTGGAAGAAGTAATCAAAGGCATGATGGATGTCTGGGATGCAGACAAGAAATTGCCAGTCAATTTGATCAAGGCAACTTTTAAACTCAGGTAGTTTTCCCTCTTCAATGTTATGAGTAAATACAAATGTTGGTAGTGGCCTCTGTCTCCTTGCAGTCCAGGAGCAATAGATTGCGGAGTGATCACTAATTATGTCAGCAAGCACCTCCAGTCAGTTTAGTTTATCTGGGTGAGATACCAGTGTCTCAGAGAACCATTTGTGGTCTGTGGGGGACATAATTACCGACTGAAATAGAATTTCTCAGGGTTTCAGTTCAGGTTGTTTATATGCTCAATGAAAGAGTTAAAGCCTAGTTCAACCCAGCCAGGGGAATGTAAGCAACTTCTACAATTAGATTTTGCTTCTGTGGCCTAGTTTGCTATTGGTGACCATTATCCTGAGTAGAGAGCATAGAGGCCTGTAGGTGATCCTTGATGTATAGGAGGCATTCCTCTCTCCACTTACCAACCCTGTCCTTCCTAAGGAATGTATAGGAAGGGAGCACAATCCTATTGTCCAATATAGCCAGGATTGTGGGACAGCAACCACTTCAGGGTTTTTGGTTAGCATTAGGGCTACCAACTCATCAAACTTGGGGAGTAGGCTGCCCACACTGTTGTTCAGCAGTCAATAAAACCCTGTATGCACTTTACTTGTAGGGGCATTTAAAGGAGATGGGCCTGGGTCAGGGTGAATGGAGCCCAGGAGCAGTATTAGTTAGACAGTGGCATTTCTCATTATTGCAAAAGCATGCTTAACTCTCATTTAATAATCTATTTTCCTTATGGTGGCCTTTTCCAGGGCCTAGTGACACAGGCAGCAACATTCAACTTACAAGGTGATCCACTTAGACAATGACATTTATGTGGCTCACCAACAAGGAAAGCAGCATTGTCTAACAGGTGGACAACCCAGGCCTACAGGGAACAGTGGATGTACCAGATGGCACATCGAATACATGGGTTGCTGCTGATGTATACCTTTGTAGTACATTGTCTGGAGTTAGACAGGACATTGACAGGTCTTGAATTGTGGACTGGTATGGTCCTCAGAGAACATATAGAACATAGATGAGCCACATTTTTCCAGACATCTTTAGTCTCTGGCCCTGTCCCAGCTGACTCTGTCTTCTCCAGATAAACATGCCACTAGATAGAAGAAGGTGGGCCACCCACTTACAGTATAGGGTTAACCAGATAGGGAGGACCACCAACTCACAGTATAGAGGTCACCCAGGTAAGGAGGACTACTGATTTTTATTTTAGGGTCACCCATATAGGAAGGACCACCAAGTCTCAATTTAGAGGTCACCCATATAAGGAGGAAATGTTACTGCTTCTTCCTGGCTGCATTTATATCATATTCAGGAGCCAGATTGCTGTCTCAGGTCAGTAGGGGAACTTGGAGATAGCAAAAGGCTCCTGCACTTCCTGAAATTATATTTTTAATATTTAAATAAAGTTAAAAAGAAGTGGCTAAAGTTTGTGGTTTATGTTGTTCCAGGAATCAATAGCGCTCACTTTGTTCATTACATGCACTGTAGCTGGTCATTTTGGTATAGGGAAGCCACTGCACCTTCCCAGAAGTGTCTGTATAGTTATGTGATAGATTGTTTAGTTTGTATCTATATTTACTTTTTAGGAGATTAGGGCTGAATGAACGTGCATTAGAACCTTTACTGAAATATTCCCTTCACCAAGGACAAGGTTATTTTAATGTGAATATTTGTAGTCACACTATTAAAAGCTTACACTTTTGTCATATTTTTTAACAACTTGTTTAACCTCAAAAAGCTTAGCTGAGATACAACATCTTGCTGTCAGTGAAGTCCAGCTTGTACCCATTTCAACAAGTGGGGGCGGAGCACTGGGGATTAATTAACGTGCTCAAGATCACACAGTGAGTACTGTATTTGGCTTTGGCGAAGTTTGAACCTTTTTTTCACAGTTTCCAAGTTGGTGTTCTAATGACTAGACCACCCTTTCTCTAACTTGAAACTGGCTAGGCTTGTTTAGAAACATAGAAGTTGACAGCACATAGGGACCACAAGGCCCATCCAGTCTGCCCATTTCTTTTCTACCTTATGAATGTACCATCGGCCTTTGCTCTGTCAATGGCCTATCTATTCATACTCATCTGTATTGCTCCCTTATGCCTATCCCATGCCTGTTTGAAGCCCTGCACTGTATTCATATCTACCACTTCCTGAGGTATGCTGTTCCATGCATTCACCACCTTTCTGTGAAAAGAACTTCCCACATTACCCTTAATCGGCCTCCCTCTAATCTCATGCTGTGTCCTCTTGTCCTGTTATTTTCATTTATTGAAACATGTTAGACTCTTTCACCTTGTTAATGCCCTTAAGATGTTTGAATGTTTTGATCATATCGCCTCTCTCCTCCTTTGTTCTAGGATATACATATTGAGCTCCATTAATCTTCCTCATATGTTTTCTGATGCAGTCCCTGCACCATTTTGGTTGCCCTTCTCTGGACTGCCTCAATTTGTTTAATGTCCTTCTGAAGGTGCAGCCTCCAGTACTGCATGCAGTACTCCAGATGGGGCCTAACCAGTGTCTTGTAAAGAGGGATTATTACCTCCCTCTTCCGACTTGTGATACCCCTACTAATACACCCCAACATCCCTCTAGCCTTACCTACTGCTTTAGTGGTCTGCTTGGATGATTTCAGGTCATCGGTGATGATGACGCCCAAGTCTCTTTCTTCCGTTGTGACTGCTAGCAACTCCCCTTCCAGCTTATAGGTGGCTTCAGGGTTTCTCTTCCCTATGTGCATGATCTTGCACGTCTTTGCATTAAACCCCAGCTGCCACTCTTCTGACCATTTTGCTAGTTTATTCAGATCTCTTCTCATTCTGCCCACTCCATCTGGATCATCTACTCTGTTGCAGATCTTGGTGTCATCTGCAAACAGACAAACCTACCATCCAGTCCATCTGCAATGTCACTGGCGAAGATATTGAGAGACTGGCCCCAGGAACTGATCCCTGAGGTACCCCACTTGTGACTTGCATCTCTTCTGACTGTATACCGTTTACCACCACTCTCTGTTTTCTGCTCATCAACCAGTTTGCCACCCAGTTGATCAACTTCTGACCCACCCTGAGCCTATCCAGCTTATTTTGTTTTTATATCATCCTTATTTTTTCTCACCTGCAGCCACAGTCCTGCTAGTTTTCCAGTCACCGCTCCTCCTTCACCACCAAACCCAAAGCTTGATGTGCCCAGCTGGCATATGCAGCTGTACCATTGAAACAGGCCCCCCATGCCCCCATGCCTGGCCAGGATCCAATACCGGCACATGCCTAATTCCAGGCATCGTCGGCTGGTGAAGCTGCGGCCATCAAGCTGCCACGGACTATGCTGGCATTTTTACCCTGTTTTTCCTTCCCCGATGGGAGCACAGATGTGCAATGACATCCATGCACAATGTGCAGATGTCTGCCTTGCTCTCCCCTCACTTGGCACCCACACATCTGTAGTACCTCCAGACGTCCTTGGGACCACCAGAGCACAGTGTGCATCCCCACCTTTCTCCAGGACTAGGAGAGCTGTCATCAGATGCTCAATCCTAGTCCTTTCCTGCTGACCCCTGATGACCCGGGCTCATTCCCGAACCCAGGTCGCCGGCGTGGAGAGAGGTGTGGCGTCCAGCACCTCAACCCTCAGTGCCACCAGACCAGGCCCTACTCAGCTTATTAATCAATCTTCTATGTGGAACAGTATCAAAAGCTTTGCTGAAGTCAAGGTAGGCGACATCAACTGCTCCCCCTTGGTCCACCACTCTGGTTACCCAGTCAAAGAAATCTATGAGATTAGTTTGACAGGACCTTCCTTTTGTAAACCCATGCTGTCTTGTATCCTGTGCTTCTATGGATTCCAGGTGTTGCACTATCCTCTCCTTAAGAAGTGCCTCCATAATCTTGCCCACTACTGAGGTAAGACTGATTGGTCTGTAGTTCCCTGCCTCCTCCCAGCTACCACTCTTGTGGAGTGGGATCACATGAGCCCTTATCCAGTCTTCTGGGACCTCTCCTGTGCTCAGAGACTCACTAAACAGTTCTGATAATGACTCTGCTAGTTCCACCCTTAGCTTCTTTAGTATCCTGGGATGTATGCCATCAGGTCAGATTGCCTTGTCGACCATGAGCCTATCGAGCTCTTGTGGGACCCTTTCTTTTGTGAGAGGACAATACCTCCCTCACCCCTGTGTCCATGGTGTTGAGCTATGGGCCCTGCCCTTCCTTCCTCCTCAGTAAATACTGAGTAGAAGTACAGTATCTATTTAGGATAGATGCTTTTACATGGTCATCCTCCTCACATGCCTCCTTATCCCCTTTGATCTTAGCAATACCCCCTCTGGACTTTCTCCTTTCACTAATGCTTCTATAGAAAGTCTTGTCACCTTCTTTTACTGTTTGTGCTAGTGTTTACTCAGTTTGGGCCTTTGCCTGCCTTACTGCCTTCCCTGTTTCCCTTAGGAAAGTTTGGTATGCCTCCCTATCTTCATCCTGCTGCGTTCCCTTATATTTCCTGAAGGCCATCCTTTTGTCTCTGACCTTTTCTGCTACTGTTTTTGAGAACCAAAGTGGTTTCCTTCTTCTTTTGCACTTCCTTTTCTCGCTAACACAGTGGGATGTTACTTCAAGTAGTGCATCTGTAGTACTTGCCCACTTTGCCTGTACCCTCTCACCTGTGTTTCTTTTTGACAGGGCTGGCTTAACTCTGTTGGCCATCTTATCAAAGTCAGATCCTCTGAAGTCCCATATTTTTGCCTTGGAATGGGATGAGTTAGTTCTAGTGGCCAAATTGAACCACACCATGTGATGGTCACTGGCCCCTAGGCAATCTTCTACCTGGAGATCTGTGATCCTTTCCTGTTAGTCAGTACTAGATCAAGGATAGTCCTGTCTCTTGTGGGTTGTTGTACCAGTTGTTTGAGGCCCTCCTGCAGGGAATCCACCATGTGTCTAGTTCTGGCAGATGTTCCTGCTGGTATTGTCCAATCTGTATCTGGCATGTTGATCTCCCAATATCAGAACCTCCTTTAGCTGTCATGTTTTGTATATCTTCTAACAGTAATGTGTCTCTGTCTTCCCCTGGTCTGGAGGCCTGTAGACAACCCCAGTTTGCCTCACTGTGTTTAACAAAGATAACACTCCTAGAAAACCTATATAAATACTTTCTGTACGGTTAGCATTGTCCCGAAAAAAAAAAAAAACTGCTAATCAATTGTTTAAAACGCTGTAACAGTAATGTGTCTATGCCCCCCCCCCCCCGGTCTGGGGGCCTGTAGACAAGTCCAGTTCATATGGCTGTCCCATTTCCTGTTTCCAGGGTGACCCACAGTTCTTCTGGCTCCTTATGTGTATTCTGAATTTCTGTAGTTTTGATATTTTCATTGACATACAGAGCCACTCCACCCACACCTTTTTACACCTCGGTCTCTTCTGAACAGTACATAGCCAGGTACTGAAGTCTCCCAAGTGTGGTTACTGGTAAACCACGTCTCGCTAATTGCTACTATGTCCAGTTTAGCTTCTGTCATTATTGCCTGCAGGTCTGGGATCTTGTTTTCCAGACTGTGAACATGATTTTCCAATGGTCAGATTTTGGTGTGTTAGTTGTTGGGTGAAGTCTGGCTTTTCCCATGTGCGTCGTATGGGGAGCCAGACCTTTTTCCTTACTTGGTGATGCAAATGAACTGCAAACATGATAAACTCCTGTTTGACCACTAGCTGAGGGGGGATTGGTGTTCTTCCCATTCGACATATGGGGTGCTGCACCCCTCTCCCCATTTGTTAGTTTAAATATTATGCAAAGACATCAAACTTCTGCCCCAATGCACTGACTCCCTCCTTAGTCAGATGCAGTCCATCAAATTTAAAGAACTGCCCCCCCAATATTGTTGCCAATCCCCAACAAATTTGTGTCCTTTCTCCTGACACCAGCCCTTGAGCCACATGTTTAGCTCCCCTAGCTCTCCTTCTCTGACCTTCCGTCCATCTGCCCCCCTCTCCCAGACTGGCAGGATCTCAGAGAAGGAGATGCCGGATGAAATGGATGATAGTTTGTCACCCAGCCTGGTCAGGTGTTCCTTGGGTCTCCACAACTGACCAGCTGGCGAGATCATTAGTCCCTATGTGTACCAGGACGTCAATGTTTTCTCCTGCTTCCTGAACAATTTTAACAATGCGGTCAGTGTCTTTCCACACTGATGTACCTGGGAGACATCTGACCATTACCCTGGCTGGAGATAGGTATCAACTCCTAAATCATGGAATCTCCTATGATCAAGTTTTGGATTTCCTTTTGCTTTTTGTTTTGGTTCCTGTTTTGGAAATTTTGTTGTGCTAGCTCCTGTGCTGCAGGGTCCTCTGCCCCTCTGTTTGATTTCGAAGATAGAGGCAGATACCTGTTTGTAGTTTTTATATGGTGTTTGGAGGTAATATGTTGGCGAGCACTGAGTGAGGGGGTGCCCGATTTGCCCCTCCTAACCACCTGCCAACCTCCCGGACCAACTACCCTCTGCGGTTGAGGTGCTTTTGTTGGATGTTGGGGAAATGGTGGGTGGTTCTTATATTTCCTCTTGAATATGCAATTTGAGGTATGCAATCTCTGCCCATGTTGCCTGGAGCTGAGCCCGTAGATCTGCAATGGCCCAGCATGTATGACAGTGCCCTAAATACTGTAAAACCGCCCTTCTGAAAAGTGTTTCACAGTACCTGCAGTTAGTGATATCCATTCCAAATAAGTTGCTGGGTTTATAACCAGGTCAGAGTAATTAGAAGAAAGAAAATGAAAGCAAGTTTGAATTTGTGTTTTGTTTGTTTTTGTACAACTTGTTATAACAAGTTAAATTACTAGTGCCCCTGTAAATAGAGGTCACCATGCAGATACCCACTAAACCGCCCCTTCCTGCTTTGCCACAGAAACTGTCATGACTGCTACCCACCACAAAAGGGGTGGTTGGGGATGAGGGTGGGTAGCTGGGTCCTTCCCCTGCCAAAAAAGAAGAACCATGGACAAAAGAAACAAGGAGGTAAGAGCAGAAACAAACAATCAGCCAGCAACAAATGCAGTAGCCCTGAAAGCTTATCCTAATGATAGATACAATTGCAAAACCTGTAAAGCACCACCTGTAATAATTTCACAGAATATATACCCTGTAAGAAACAGTTTGCTACAGAGAAAAATAAAGCAGTAACAGAAGATATACCTAACAAAAGACAATTTGAATCAGAAGATTACAGCAGTAATCTGTTAGCACACACTTGTAGGCACACCCTGTAATAATGCAGTAGAAGGTATACCCAGCAACAACAATTTGAATCAGAGAAAAATAAAGCAATAAAATGTTAGCAACAAACAGTGACAATCCCTGTGAGTAAAAATAAAAACAACACACAGTAAATCTGCCTAGCCAAAAGAAGCCTTAATCCTTTCCCTTGCTCTGGTAAGTTTCTTTGCTCTGTCCTTTCAAGCAACCTAGAAGGAAAGAGCTCAGGTGAAGCTAGGTGCCTTGGCCAGCAAACCTAATCACATCTTCATAGTCACCAGAGTTCCCTATGCCTATCCCATGCATTTTTGAATTCTGTTACCATTTTTTGTTTGCACTGTGATGTTTTTCACATCATCCATAATTATCACCCCCAGGTTCCTCTCCTCAAACATTCTCTCTACCACTACCCCACCCCTATTCTGTATTTTGTTTTCAGTTTCTTGCTCACATGTGTATTACTTTGCACTTTTTTTGCATTAAACTTCAACTGCCATTAGGAGTGACCGGATTCGGTGGAATCAGTTCCATGTGCATCCATCAGATTAAGTTAAATTCCAACTATGACTTCAGTGGCAGTTGTAACATGGCAAAATTAAAAAGCACCTAAAGCACAAAAACAATTGGAGGACATAAGTCACATGTTGCTATCTCAACACAGCATTATTGTAGCAATAATGCCATGCTGAAAGTGAAGTACCTTGCTAATCCACAGATCCCAAAAAGCAGTGTGTACAAAACGGCAGGATAGGGAAGTAACACCTGAAAGGAGCAGTAGTGCAACGGACAAGAGCACTACAGACAACGTGACACGTCCAGAGTGCACGGCAGGCGGAAATGTTCAATCCGTGTAACTTTCAGATGTGCATGGTACATGGAATCGTGAATTTTAATTATTGAGGTACACAACACAGCACGCAGCCAAAGAAGTAGCAGCACACACCAACAAGGAATATTGTGCCATAACCAGGAGGCAGAACAGATGAATAATGCAGCATTCCAAATGGACAGATCAGACAGACCCAGAGCAGCTGAACACAAGGTCAGACATTATGCTAATCAGTAAGATAGCTAACTACCGCAACAGACAGATCACCCACTTGCCAACAGGCACCTCACTCATTATTGCCAAACTGCTTCTAAATTTTGGTTAGGAGAACTTCCCTCCTACCTCTCATGTTTGCTCTTTTCTCCGCCTCCCCCCTCCCATTCCCTCAGATCCTCTGTCACTCGCACTTTGTTGGTCCCCCATCGTACCACTCTTATCGGTCAGTCAGGCTTTACCCATTGTTTCCCGCAAATCTGGACCTTCCCCCAAAATACGGCACTCTTCCTCCTCCCACTCCCTTGCCTCTGCCTTACATAACCTTCTCTCATCTAATTGCTCCTGCTTTAACCCTCCTTAACCATCCTCCTATACCTCTGCTCCTCTCCATGACTCACATCACCTATTAAACCTTCCACCCCCCAGCCTGTGTCTCAGCACGCTGTCCTCCCCCTTCACCACTATGTACTATGTTTCTCAGATATGCCACTTGTAATTAAATGCATATTTCACAGGTATGATATATTTAATTGTACGTTATGTTACAAATGCGACTGAACTATTATTTACAATATTTTTTAAGTGTTTTGTATGTTACAAATGTAACAATGTTTAATTTTTTGTATGTTTTAAATGTTAAACTGTATGTCCAATTCTTTATCCAACTTTCCCAGTCGCACCTGGAGGCAGGCAACTTGTTGTTCAGTGTGCCTTCCTGGTGAAACATTTCAATAAATAAAAAATAAATAAAAACTATATCGTAGACTTCCTAGGCACGCTATGAGAATAACAGCCATGCAGATTTCAAAAACATGTATTGAAAACAAGTTTAATGAGGGCGTGTCATCTGAATATGTAAAAAAGTTTTCTGCAACATCTGCATATAAATAACGATTTGTTCACGTTTGCAAAAGTGCAGTAAACATTGTTAAAAACTGTCTGCATAGTGTTTAACTCATAATATGTACATTTCTAACACATTTCAGTATTTGAATACCATGTTACAAGCATTAGGCACTCTGATGGCATCTAATGGGAGTAATGCATGGTTGGGCTGTTGTAGGCACTCGGCCGTGCCACAACGCTCCCCAACCATGCATTAGTTTCATTAGATGCCACCTTTGGAGTGGCTTAATGCTTACTTAAGGCATCGAAACAGGAGTTGGAATCAGAATTTCCACTTCCACCCATGACTGCACGAGAAATCTCCCTCCACCCGGTACATTCAATGGAAAAAAAAAAAATAATCCCCCTTCCCCACCCTTACCTGTGCCTGCTGCTGTTTTCTTTAGACCTTGGATATTAACTTTATCATGCCCTGGGTTGAGCCTGCATCTGAAGATGAAAACTAGTACCCCTACCAACAGCACCACTCACTCCATACATACCTCTCAACTGCCACACATTACGAGGTAAATTACTCATTTTATCTCTCAGAAACTCTCTGCCCCACATTGAGTAGGTGACATTCTGCAGTGGTAAATGAGATTTGTAAACATAAATGTATAAGACTTTTATTTATTATTTATGTAAAGTTTTGGTAACCAGGATAGGCACACTGAGCCAAGGCTCGTTTCCAGATGTGACCCGGGGAGGGGTTACAGTACATCAGGAAGCAGGTAAGTTGACATGAGGTTGACACAAAACACAAGGCATTGAATGGGAAGAGCATGACAAAAAAAAAAAGGTTGATTACACAGTCGGCATTACAACAGAACAAAAAATTAACACGCCAACAGGCAACTTAAGTGCCTGATCTATAGGAAAGCAGTCAATGACCAGAAAGGGGGGCAGAGAGTATGCAAGGGAACGGGGAGGATTAGTATGCAGAGGGGGAGTATTGAGGCAGGAGCAAGAGGGGAGGAAGATGGCATAAGTGCAGTCTGAGGGAAGAATAAGAGGAAAGTTGTGGAGTTGGAGGGAAATGATTCAGAGGAGAGGGAGTCTGGAGGAGAAGCGGATTGACCTGCCGAGGTGTGGGGGCAGGAAAGGGGGAGAGAACGGGGGTCCTGGTGCGCTGAGCGTAGGAGGAAGGGGCTGCAGGGGCACAGCATAGTGGAGAGGTGGGGGGAGGCAGACCAAACCAGAATTCTGTGAGAAGAGGTAGAGAATGGATAGAGCACCTATGGAACAGAGGCTTGATATAATAACACAAGATGTTACATTATCAGTAATCATTATAAACATTAGTACACTTATTTCCAAAGTGTTCTGAGCTAGTGCCATGTTTGATGATGTGTCACACATCTGGGTGATAAAAGGTTGAGAGGTATGAATCCAAATATCCTAAATCCTCCCCCCTCCCCATTTAATTTTATTACATCCGATTCTGAGGCTCAGACTCCGATCAACTTCAACTGCCATACCCTTGGACCATTCCACTAATAATTCCAGATCTTCCCTCATGGTTCTTATACACCCTCCTCACACCTCACTGTCCCTTCTTGAGCACACCCGTGTGTCATACAGCAGCTACACATTCTTACTGTGACATTCCACCTCACACTTTGACAAGCTTCTAGTGAATATTCCTATCTGAACAAAACTCTTAAAATACATGAATACAAAATAAAAAAACCCTAACTGCTGCTTAATGATTGCAAATGTTGTAGCTAGCTGGGATCTCATCCTGACTGAACGTTCTGAGGGGAGGATCAAGGGTTAAACAACTCTGATTTGAACTGCATGCATAAAAATACACTGCTGCCAACATGTTTTACAAGCAGGAATTACAAACAGAAGTCAGGAGACAAGATGCACTGGGAGAAATTACACCGCTTTTTTCCCCATGAGCTCAAAAATGCAATGCCACATGCTTTACAGTATCGGCATCGAATAAGAGAAATACGTATCATCAGTATTATCCTTTCATCTCTCTCTGCTTACCGGGTGGGATATATGCCTCTGGATCACTTGTGGCTGCAGCTGATGCTCCTGTAGTGGAAGATTTCACCCACTGGGCACATTAGTAAATCAAGAGCTATGTCCCCTTTCATTGCACACAGCAGCCAGCGCCACGTGGAATGGTTTATTACACCTACAGTTGATCCACAACAATGACCCCACCACTTGTCCTTCCTCTCCGTTCTTATTGGCCGCACCCTTAACTAGGTTCCTCCAGGCTGGGCAGGTAAACACCACAGACGCGGAGGACCGTATCGCTCTTTTAGAGATCTCCGGACACTGAGGGAATCCTACGGGCTCTGGCAAAGGCTGTGCTATAGGATTCCCAGCTGGGAGAAATGGGCGCATATCTTGAACTTATCGAGACAGAGTGCCTGCGAGGATGCTTACAAGATTCTTTCACTCCCAAGACGTTGTAATTGGAAAATTACCGGAGCTTATGTGTTCTTGCGTTTTGATTGGTCACGCCAGTCACACCCACTTTCTTGCTGGCTGAGGGACGAATCGAACCACAGTGACGCTAAGAGTATGCAAAATTAGCTGATAAGCATACCTTTCAACCTCTTTACTCGTAAATTAGGGACAACGCTTAAAAAAAATCAGCGGCAAAGATCCAAACTCATGGACACATCTTAAAAATCGGTACTATTCACTCAGAAAACTGATAGAATAAGTGGATTAGTGTAAGCTGCATTTTCTGAAGAACAAGTCTGTAACTTTAATGTTTGACATTATTTTGTACTTTCAGGCCCCACTGTTCTGTCAAAAAAACACAAATTTTACGTGGGACAGTGGAACATTTTGAGTCAAAACCAGGAACGTCCCTGAAAATCAGGGACAGTTGAGACGTATGTCACAGAGATCTTAATGCATTTGCAAAAGCGAAAGGGAGGCACTACCAAGAGCCAAAACGAGAAACCATTGGAGCATGAAAAAATAGCGCTGTGTACTTTTCTCCGCCACCTGCTCTTCACGTCGTTCCATCCTGCAGCACGCTTGCTGCTGTGAACTCGGAAACGGCTACACGCGAACGGCGGAAGTACAACTTCCACGAAGCAACCGAAAGGTTGACAGATCTCCTGGTGTTTCCATTCAGTTTGAAAAATAAACATAATAATCTAATTCTACCTTACACTACAGTACAAAACACCGCATTATTACTGTTCTGTGTAGAGTTAGTGTTAGGAGAGGAGGACGAGACAAGGAACTTGAGTTGTGAGGGGGAGAAGAAGTTGAGTCGAATCGATAGAGTAGCAATACGCAGGAGCCCCTGACCTGCAGTGAGAGCTCTACAGAGGTTAGAGTTGGGCGCTAGCAGCCCGCACTGCAGCCGACAACTACAAGTCTCATACCTCTCAACTGTCCCTGATTTTCAGGGATGTCCCTGATTTTGCCTTAAAATTTTACTCTGTCCCTCCTAAAACTCGTGTTTCCATGACCAAACAGTAGGAGTTGTAAGCACAAAATAATGTCAACCATTAAAGTTGCAGACTTGTTCTTCCTTAGAAAATGCATTCTGCATTAAGTCCCTACTCTGTCAGCTTCCTGAGTGCATACCATGGCCAAGATATTCAAACTGCCCAAAAAGTGCGCAATAGCAGGAGCAAGCGCAAGTCTATTGCGCCCATGCGCAAGAGACGTGATATTCAAAAACGGAGCAGGCCAAATTGCGCCTACAGCCGACGACTGAATATCGCACCACCTGTGCCATAGCGCAACTAGGGAGGGGAAGCTGAGCAGATCTGATGCGCCATAGCGCAACAAGGGATGTTCAGCTGAGCAGTCCAGAGCGCCATAGCGCGCAACCGGGAGCCCCAAGCAGCAGAGCAATGTAACTGCACAACCAGGGAGGTAGGGCCCACCACCATGCCAGAGATGGGCACAGGAACAACAGCAGAACAGACATTGTCCCCACACCCAAGCACTGCACAACTGGGGGAAGGCTGGAATAACCACTGGCCCATGGAGACAAGCAAACAACCCACAGCCGGGCCATGGTGCCCCATCACACCTACTGGCACACAAGGAGGGCAGACCACCCCGTGCCACACCATCCCCCCAGTGCAGAGCACACCCTGCACCGTGACCCCCAGACACCCCCCCATGAGCAGTGACCAACACTGCAGGAAACCCCATGCATGCCACCACCCCCACTGTGACACTGTAACCCTGTGCACCACAGAACCATGCAAGCCAGCCCCACCACGAGCACCCATCAGCGGGTGTCAGCACACGGCAATGCAACAATGGAAGACACAGTGCCACCATGCACAGTCCCCCCGAGGTACTGCTGAGAGACCAACCATGCGTCGGCACAAGAGGTACCCCACACGGGACAGGGCGTGCCCTTCACACCACCACCAGTGGTACAGCACCCTGCACAGTAGACCAATGACACACCCCGACCCACCACTGGCCACAACAGCCAGCACAGCCACCCACAGTGGTGCGTGGAAGCATGCACCACACCGGATGCCACACAGTGTATGGACAGACACCCACCCATACCCAAGGCACACCAAAACAGGGACGCAGTGGTGGGGCAACAAAGCCCCATTGTGGGCCCATGTAAGCTCTGTACACACAACCCGCAGTCCTCCATGGCACTGGAGTGCCAGCCACCCTGCTCAGGTACTGTGGACCCATACACCACCAGCAGTCGCCGAGAGCAAGTCACAGACAGTGGGGCACATCCCTGCAACACACACAAGACACAGCATGGAGGTGGAACAACGATTGTGGTGCCCACAGTGCCACCCGAGCCAGGCATGCACCACACCAGTGACAGGGGCAACCCAGCAAAGTGACGGGTACAGTGGCCACCACTGACATGCCAGCGGACCGTGCAGACCACAGACATGCATGTGTGTCAGCTGCACAGGCCATGGACGGGCCGATGGGTGCACCATGGACACCGACGCAGCGCCATGGACCACTGCACACAGTCATCCAGTGCACAGGGCAACACACACACCACAGACACTGACTGATAGCTACCTCCACACCATAGTCACCTCCACACGGACACACACACATACCCATGACTGCACCATCCCTGACACCATGCACACCACTGCAGCTGAGCACCTATAGCCCACTGCAAATCAGAGACCACCACAGTATTCATATCAAAATTAAATGTATTGCACAAATATAAAATTCAACTATTTACAATATTACAGAAACTATATACAAGGTTGGGAGGGCCAAAAACAAGGTGGGGGTGGGTAGGGGGCAGAGGTGGACAAATGGGATGGGAAAGAAGGGGTGTGAGGGTGGGTCCAGGAGGGTAGGGGAATACAGTGACTGAGAGATCCCTAGTGGGAGTGCCGTTCCCTGCTCTGACTCCTCCGGCCTCTGTGCCTCCTCAGTACCCCAGTGCTATCTATCCGCCTGAGGATGTCCAGCGATTCCCGGGCCAGCTGTAGTAGTTCCCTTAGAGCCTCCATGATGTCCCGTAGATGGCGGGTACCTAGGACAAGGGAGCACAGTCAATAGGTGTGAATGCACAACCCCATACAGCCCGCCCACTGTGCATGGCATGCGGCCATGGGACATACCACTGTGATGCTGTGTGGCCACCCGCCATGATCACGTTCACAGGACCTGCCCACCCAGGAGCATACAGCCATGTGGAATGCTGCACACACCCACCAGCCAAGTCATGCACATCACCACCGTGGCTGTTTAGTGACATGGTTATGTGGTACAAAGGAAGTGGCAGAACCATGCACCTGGTGCATGCATGGACCACCATTGACGCACTCCTAGACATGCATTGCCACTGGACAGTGTTGACTGTAACAAGTTGCGTGCATGGCAGTGGTGTCGATGAATGGTGGCCATGCCCCGCTGCTCTTCCTGTCACACAGCATGCAGTAGTAATCATGTATGTATGGCACTCACCCTCATTGGGCCAGTCAGGTGGGCGGTGATGGCCCTCGCCCCGCCTGGCTGCACCGTCCTCCTCCCTCCGCTGCTCCTCTCTCAAACGATGGCGTTCGTCCGGGCCTGTGGGGAAAACAAGGAGAGAAGAACATCAGTACAATCTCAAAGCAAAGTCCCCCTGCCCCAAGGTGTGTGCCCTCCACCCAGTCAGACCCACCACCCCACACCCGTGAACACCACCACAGCCAACCCCAGACGGTCTCTCCCCTATGTGCTGGACACATACAACACTGTTACCCATATGGACGATAAAAGTGTGTTGACGGAACCCTTCCTGGACGTGGCACCATGCCCCTCCTGGCACGTGCCTACAGTCATGCCAGTAGCTCCGGCTCCCTCCTCTGCAGGTCCCCATAGCGGTGCCTGCACTGCTCCGCGCTCCTCCCCCATCCGGTGGCCTCCTTCAGGGCAGTGGCCACCTCCTGCCACACGTGGGTCCTGGCCCTGTCCAGGAGTGCCTCCCCAAAGAGAGGCCCATGGTGTGGCTCAACAATTGCCACCAGATTTGCCAACTCAATCGCAGACCACTGCGCTGCCCGTCTGCGTGCCACTCTTCCAGTTATAGAAGGCAATATGGTGCTCTGCAGCGCGACTCCCCACGTGCAGATGCTGCGGTACAACACTGCCATTCCCTACTGCGCTGTTGCGAACAGCGATGAAAGTGCACCCATGCCTGGACGCATGGTGCCTAGAGAACAAAGGGCACAGGGTCAAGGGTCTCTGGCGCATGGCCATGCACAGCGCCACTGGAAGACAATGCATGTAGTGCGATTGGCTGCCTGTGTGCCAGTGCCATAGCGGACTACCGAGCAGTTGGGCCATTGTGCCTATGATGGCCCAGTGCCACAGCGCCATGTAATGACCATCGCTATAGCGCCACTGGCACAATGGTGGCCATGCCTTGCATTGCCTACCACGCACAGCACGTCATCAGCATGGCAGACGCCTGCATCAGCAACCCGGGCATGCGCAGTGAGGTGTACTACGCATGTCACAGAACTGCGCCATTGGCTCAGCACGTTCAACACAATTGCGCAAAGCGCAACAGCGCGATATTCAGCCGTCATATGCAAATCATCTAATCAGCCATTTAATGGCGCAGCACTGCAATTTGCATCTACTTAAAGTTGCTCCTCGCCTCATTTGCATGGATTGCACTATAAAAGTGCGACAATGTGCTGCAGTTGCCATAGTCGGTTACTGCAGTCTGTTGGTGAGTTGCATGCTGTTTGGGAGTGTGGACTGTGGATTCAGGGACATGCATGGGACTGCACAGTCACAGGTAACAACTGCCATACTTACAGGCTACATAATGACCGAGCAGGTTGTTGGAGAGGAGGAACACAGTGGTGGGAGGAGGCCTAACTTTACAAAGGCCGAAACCGAGGCCCTGTTCGAGGCCTACCTGGATCAGGAGCCACTTCTCAGTGGACAGCGGGGAACACCTCAAGCCTGTGCTGCTGCATGGGAGGAGGTGGCACATGCTGTGAACCTGCATGGCAGCCACCAGCGCTCTGTGCAGGAGTGTAAGAAAAAGATGGTCATGGACAGGAGAGGATAAAGGAGAAGGTGGCTGCCATCAGGGCAGCACGTGCTGCAACAGGTGGGGGACAGTCGGAGGTGGTACAGCTGACCCCACAGGAGGAGAGGCTTGCTGGAAGCATGCAGTGCAGTTCCATTGAGGGTGTTCTGGGCGATGGCTTCCAGACGGGTGGTGGCCCATCACTGCATGGTAAGTCATGGTCTGTCTATGGGGGGGGGCAGGGTAGGTCACACGCACTAACGTGACTTTGCTTTCCCTTACAGATCCTGGGCGTCTGCATGGGTCAGCTGTGGTGGGCCTGTCCACTGCGGACAGTCAGCTGGAGTTGGAGGAGGGACCATCCACTTCCACAGGTATACATGGATCACTGCGACAGTGGGGCCGCCTAGCTGTCCACACTGATGTCATTGTAACAGGTGTGGAGAAAGCCCTGCCTGTTCCCAGCGTGCTAGCGTCCACGGATGCCAGCATGCTGTGACTGTGGCCGGTGCAGAGTCCATCATCAGTGGTGACGACATAACCGTCATGGGCAGTGACTGCGTGTGTGCCCGCAGGATGGCCACACAGCAAGACGAATTAGCCCGTGGCTGTGGGTGGTGCTGCGTGGAGGCCTGCGTGTCAGCACAGTCCCAGGCTGTGCTTGTCAGCACCAGTGGGGCAGCACTGGTGTCTGTTCAGGACAGTGGGACTGTTGCGGCCACTGCGGCAGCACCACTGAGCCCTGGGGAGCGGCAGCCGGAGGGGCAGCATCAGCAGTCGCCCAATGGGCTTGGGGGTACAGGGTTCAGCGGCTGCATCTGTGCACTGCCTGTGGACATGCCCAGACCTGGTCCTGGTGTGCAGCACCCACCCTCAAGGGGTCCTGATCATCGGGGCTGTGCACACCCTGAGGGACAGGATGCCGAGGAGGCTGATGACCTCTTGGACGAGCACACCTACCTACTGCAAGCATCGGTCTAGCAGCAGATGTGGCTTGCGACATCCGTGGATGCACTGCGTAAGGGTCTGGAGCGGGCAGAGGAGCGTCGCAGCAGGGACACCACACTGATCCTTGCAGGGATGGACCGTTTGCGGGAGGATGTGACCACTGCTATTGACAGGCATGCACAGGCATTCATTGCTGTCATGGCCACAATGGGCACACAGTCAGGTGCTCATGCATCGCGGACACCACGCAGTGCACTATCCACCCCCCATTCCCGGCATCGTGCGACTCCCACCCTGTAGATGCTGGGTTCAGCTGTGGGCATCCCGAGCACTCCTGGTGCAGGCATGTTCGGTGTACTGCAGACCCCTGTGCGAGCACGGTCGCGTTCACGCAGTGGAACACCTGGGGGACCATCGGTGCCACCCCACGAGGCCAGTGGTCAGCCTGTCAGTGCTGGCGGGTCTCAGCGGGGCCGCCCACGCATCTGTGGTGGCCGTGGCACTGTGTCGTGTGACTGACCTGTCTCCTGCTACTGTCTGGTGCTGCCCTGTGTGCATTGTGTGTTTCAGTGGGCAGTGCGGGTGGTACCCGGCCTGCATGCGGACACACAGTCACCTGCACACCTCCCAGCTGCTGTCTGCAGTTGCGTGTGCATGATGATGCCTGCATTGCGCTGTACACCAATGTGCAATGGTGCTCAGCATCTGACACACGCACATGGACAGGCAGTGGGCGTGGTGGCCTGTGGACATATCTGTTGCTAGGGTGTGCGTTCTGGGTCAGTGTGCCTCCTGCCCTCTGTGCACGTTTGTTGCGTTGTGTGTGAGTGTGTGTGTGTGTCCATCTGCGTGGCATGTTAATCCTCACCCATCCCTGGTTGTCTGTGTGCTTCTGTGCCCTGCCACTTCCCTTGATGGCATGCACCCCTGGTGTGTGTCCATGCGTGTTTGTGGGTTGTGCCTTAGCCACTGGTGGTTGCGCATGGCCCCATGACTTACCTGGGTTGGCTGAAGTGCTCCTCCGTGATGGTGTCCTGGTGCAGCTGTGCCAGCCGGAGCAGTCGGGGGTCCCGTCGGCCAAGGGAGGGCTGCCCATCACCATTGTCACCGGCGTCCCCATCACTGTCCCCCTCTTCAACCTGTACGGCTATCCCACATTCGTTGGCCATGTTGTGCAGGGATGCAACAGGCCAGGAATAGCCCACAGGCCTTTGAGGGGCTGTACTGTAGGGCACCGCCAGAGGTGTCCAGGTAATGGAAACGTGCCTTCAGCATCCCGAACACCCGCTCAATGACATTACGTGTGGTGGTGTGTGCCTCATTGTAGCGTTACTGCGATGGGGTCGCGGGCCACCGGTAGGGTGTGAGCAGCCAGGAACGGAGTGGGTATCCACTGTCACCTGTGTGTAGAGGGCGGAGCTTAGTTTTGTGATCAGCATCGCCCTGCCCCAGGCCATGTAGGCCACTACCCATGCCACCTCTGGCCATGCCCCCCCCCAGGCCCTATTATTGTCCATGTGGTTTGCATACTCACCCAGTAGGTGTCCAGTGGGGATGTCCCCACTCTCGAATCTGTGGCACAGTGCCAACTGGTGCCAGATGAACAAATCATGTGCTCCCAGGGTGCATGCACAGACATTGATTATCGCCCCTGGCGTCGCACACCACCTGGCAGTTGATGCTGGCATAGCCCTTGCGAGTTATGTGTCACGGCCCCTCGGGGCCGGGTAATGTCGTATGGCCACATTAGTGCAGTCTATTGCCCTAGCATGCCAGGCATCATGTTACCCTGTGGAACTCCTGTATGTTTGCTGTGCGCTCCACCGCTGTGCTGGGGAAATGGATGTACTCCACAGCATGTGGCAGCAGTGCGCTGTGGAATTGGGTGAGGTGGCGTGACGAGGCCGACTGGGTTATGCCTGTGGTGTCCTCAGTTGGTCTCTGGAAGGTACCCGTGGCAAGCAAGCACATGCAGGCTGTTACCTTAGTCTCCACTGACAGGGCATGGCTCCGTCGTGGTAGGTGCCTGTATCACATCACTGCACAGCTCACAGAGCCGCCTCAGAATTGCCCTATTCAGGTGTTACTGGCCCACAATCTCAGTATCAGTGTACAGCTCAAAGCTGGTGCGGGCTCAGTACTGCCTGTTGGGGGCATACCGCCAACAGGCCCTTCCACGGCCACGCCCCCCCTGCCGCCCACCTTCTCACCCCCCTCATAACGGCCTCCATTTGGAAGGTGGCACAGGCCATGTCCTTGGCTTGTGTTCACCCCCCCAGCAGTTGTTGCTGTATTCCCGATGTCCTGGATGCTACTTCCCCTGCACCAGGTACACCTGCCTGTGCTGGCCTCTGTGCTGTGTGGCTCCCCACACCTTCCCTGAAGCCTGGCTGTTCAGACTGCTCTTTCCTAGCCTGCCCTGTTTGTGCCTCCTGCCCTGTCTGTCTGGCTAGAGTTCTGCCTCATGTGGCTTCCCTGTAGCGTTCTTGTGCCTCTCCTTTGCTCCTTTTATTTTGGCTCATTTCCACTATGTAACTTCCGCTTGCTCCCCTAGCCGCATGGCACAAGTCGTTGAATATCGCACTCGCCATTTATGCATGGTTCCTCCCCTTCAGTTCGCATGCCTTCATTATCATTGCGCTGTTGCTCAGCATGATTTGGCGTAACTGCCTCCTGCTGAATATCGCAGAATGGCACAATTTCGGACTTAGCAGGCACAACCCTGTTGTAAAGGCTCAACTCTTTGAATATCTGGGCCTATGTATTTGAAGATGTGTCCCTGATTTGGTAATTTGTCCCTGATTATTTTAAGCCTTGTCCCTGATTTATGAAACAGGAGGTTGAGAGGTATGAGTCTACAAGGACAGGTGGTCATCACGATCCACGAGGGACCAGGGTAATTATTAGTGGTGTGCTGCTAAGCTTGTGAATACTGCTGGAGTGGGGGGGGGGGCGCTGCAATCTGAAAGATAAATCATGAATCCTCATCACCCGCTTCCTTCCCGAGCATGGCGCGATCATCCATCCATACAGACTTCATTCCACACAGACTGGTTGCTTCCGGCTGGGAGAGTGGAGCAGGAGGGAGTGGGGATTGCCTAAAAGCAATGGAGGGAGCTCAGGCTGGAAATTTTGTGTGTTGGGGGGGGGGGTCAACGACAACTTAAGGTTGTTGGTGTGGTGCACTGACTGAAGAAAAAAAAAGGAGTGTTTAAATGACTGGAGGGAGTCAGACTTGCTTCCTCACTCAACCCTGCCTCAATAAAATCTAAATCCAAAATGTGAATGTAAAATAAAAGTTCTTGCATCTTCCTGTTGTCAAATAAGAGGGTCAGCATTCTTTTAGGTTTTCATTTGGATCACTAAGAAACGAAAAAAATAATTATGACTCTTGCTGCCTTGAGAGGATTTCAGCTGTGTTATGATTTGAATTTACATTTAAAAAGAGGTTGCATATTTATTTAGATCAATGTATATGAAATTGGATAGTTACAGTATATACAAAATTAACTGTGAATTTTGTGAATTTTCTTTCCGTTTAGAATTGGGAAACAAACTCATTTATAAAAAGATGGAACAATGTTTATATTAAAAGCTCTTGTCTGAAGAAGGAAGATTTTGGTTCTGAAACGTTACAGCAAAAATGAAACAAGCATTTGTCAATGCCGAATGTTTGCTTGCTGGCATTGGCAGTGGTAGTGTAGAAGTTACAGAGCTGCGTAATAGGAATGGCAGTGAAGTATTGAACTGAAGCCAACCCACCACCACCCTGCAGAGAAGTGACAGGCATTGGGTGTGCATTTGGGTAAATCAGGCATACTTGACCGCCATTTCACCACCACGCCACTCTGCAGAGACTGACAAGTGTCACGTGTTCCTTGGGGTCTTTGGCCCTTATCGCACCCATTCCTTTAGGAAATCACGGTGAGATGGGTGCGATATAGAATAAGGTGAAGTTTGGGGCAAGAGTCCAAGGCATACCTCGATGCCTCTCAGTGACTGCAGGGTGTGGAATGGTATGAGCATCACAGGCAAGAATCCCAAGTCACACCCCTGATTCCTGTCATTCTCTATAGGGTTGGGCGATTTGGTTGAAAAGCCTAATACCTCAGGCATTCGTTGGTATTTTCACTCCAAATTTTCAACATGTTTGTTTTGTGACCCACCTCATGAACAGGGGAATATCAGTTTGGTGGCGAAAGCTGCTTATGCACAGTGACTCACGGCATTTAGCACCACAGGTGCAAAAATATTCGAACAGGATAGTAAAAATGACAGCTGTGCTCTTTCATGGGAGGTGTAAAATGGCTATGTTGCAAATGTGTAGTAAAATATTTAAAAATGGTGAATCCACGGACGTACATAGAAACTGTGCAGCGCACACCCGTTATATAATTAGGTTGGGGATTTTTTATAGCAGATTGTCAACTCAGGCATTTTGGTGCCTCCGATCATGAACAGTGTCACTGTGATTTTCTTTATCTGTGCCGAACAATGATTTCCCACAGTGACCACGCATCTCTGCACTGAAAGTGTGAAAACACACTTCGGGCATGTTGTGAAAAATGGCAGCTGTACTGTTCATAAGGAAGTGTGGAAAAATGCCACTACTGAAAATCTGGACTGAAAATATTACGAAGTCATGAACTAACGAGGATGCGTGGAAACTGCACAATGCTCACTTGTAAAACAGTCATTTATGGACTTTTGTCACCAAATTTTCAACATAGCCATTTTAAGACCTCTGCTCATGAACAGTGTAACCGTGATTTTCTTAATCTGTCCTAAACATTGCTTTCGCACACAACAGCACCATTGTATGCGCTACATGTGCGATAACACATTTTGGTGACATATGAAAAATTGCAGCTGTACTGTTCATAAGGAAGTTTAATGAAATGGACATGTTGAAAATCTAAATGAAAATATTAAATTTGCAAACTTACGAGCATGCATAGGAACTGTGCAACGCACGCTCGTAAAAGTCATTTTTAGGAATTTTTTCACCAAATTTTCAACATAGCCATTTTAAGACCTCTGCTCATGAACAGTGTCACTATGGTTTTGTTAATGTGTCCCATACATTGAGTTTGCACACTGACTGCGCCATTGTGCGCTACAAGTGAAACATGTTTTGGGCAGGATGGAAAATGACAGCTGTACTGCTCATAAGGAGGTGTGGAAAAATGGCAATGTTGAAAATCTGGGTGGAAATATTGAAAATTCGCAAACCTATGGCGTCGTAGGAACTGTGCAGCACACTAGTAAAACAGTCATTTTTAGGAATTCTTTCACCAAATTTTCAACATTGCCATTTTAAGATCTCTGCTCATGAACAGTGACACTGTGATTTTCTTAATGTGTCCCATACACTGAGTTCGCATAATGACTGCGCCATTGTGAGCTACATGGGTGGAAACACATTTTGGGTGAGATGTGAAAATGACAGCTGTACTACTCATAAGAAGGTGTGGAAAAATGGCAATGTTGAAAATCTGGAGTGGAAATATGAACATTTTCAAACCTATGAGCGTGCGTAGGAACTGCTCAACACACGCTCGTAAAACAGTCATTTTTAGGAATTTTTTCACCAAATTTTCAACATGGCCATTTCAAGACCTCTGCTCATGAACAGTGTCACTGTGATTTTCTTAATTTGTCCCTTACATTGATTTCGCACACCGACTGCGCCATTCTGCGCTACATGGCGGAAACACATTTTGGGTGAGATGTGAAAAATGACAGCTGTACTACTCATAAGAAGGTGTGGTGAAATGGCAATGTTGAAAATCTGGAGTGAAAATATTGAAATTTTGAACTTACGGCGTGCGTAGGAACTGCATAGCATGCGCTCGTTAGTCATTTTGGAATTTTGGCACCAAATTTTCAACATGGGGGTTTTGGGCCCCTTCTCTGAATGATGTCACTGTCATGGCGGTATTAGGGCCCGAAGGGTGATTTACGCCGGTGATCACTGCGCCAAAATCACCCGCCGGGCCCAGTATTTAGCTGTTTATCATTCATGAAAGAATCCCAAAACTATGTTGAGTGATATAAACTCTTATGAATATGCAATAAAGTTGAAACCCCCTATCTAGCCCATTATACAGCTTACCGGCATTTCCTCAGTTAGCGATCGGCTTTGAAGAGTGCAGGCGTGTTCCAGTCCACGGATCGTCGGCGCTGGAGTCGGAGGTAAGTATGGGGTGAGGGTGTGGAGCTAGGGTGCGCAGTGGGTGGAGTGCGGATTGTGGGGGGTCGGGCGCACCGCTGGACCCGTTTTGTCTTACAGGTAAAAAATAAAAAAGACGTCATGGGACTGTTTGCCACACTGGGGTGGGCTCCCAGCGTGGCACAAGGACTTTGGGAGGCGTTCAGCTGACGGGGATTGGGCACCCCGTCGGCAAAATGAGGAAAAAAAAAGACCTCACGGGACAGTTGCCACGCTGGGGTGGGCTCCAGCATGGCACAAGGACACTGGGCGTTCAGCCAGCGAAGTTGGCCACCCCGTCGGCAAAATGACCTGTTGCCACGCTGGGTGGGCTCCCAGCGTGGCACCCAGCTGGGGGAGGAGCGATGCAGCTCAGCCGACGGGGATTGGGCACCCCGTCGGCTATACACTGCGTGCGGGGGTGCGCACACCTGCGGGGGGGGAGCTGCGTGAGCAGCTTCTTATCGCTGCTCACTCAAGCGTAGCTCCCCCTTTCAACTGTATGCCACTGCATTTTGGAGCATGTCATAGACAGCTCCAAAATGCATTGGCTTACAGGGGCCGCGCCTGCCAGCACACTGCCTGAATTGGAGGAGGAGGTGACACACCTCCGAAATCTCCGATGATGGCACTATGTTTTTTGCACATGCGTGCAAGCAAACATAAAAACAAGAAAAGTTAACTGATTTGAATTCAAGTATTGGATTTTGATTTTATTGAGGGTTGAGTGAGGAAGCAACTCTTGACTCTGGTTCTACAATTCACATTTTTCACTCCCCTATGTATGTGCTTCTCTATATAGTAAATATAAACAAGCATTTGTCAATGCTGAATGTTGTCTCGCTGGCATTGGTAGTGCAGGAGAGAAGTTAGAGATACATAATAGTAATGGCAGTGAAGTATTGAACTGCGCCAACCTCACACCACCCCACCCTTAAGACACATCATTTTTCAACATAGGCATTTTGGGACATCCCCTCATGAACAGTGGCACTGTGGTTTTGTTAATCTGTCCTGAAAACTGATTTCACACAGTGACGGTGCTATTCTGCGCTGAAAGTGTGAAAACACATTTTGGCCAGGATATGTAAAATGACAGCTGTACTCTTCATAAGGAGGTGTGGAAAAATGCCAATGTTGAAAATGTGTATAGGTCAAAGTTTTCGCCAGATTGTTGCAATACTGCTCATTGTGTAATGCATGCCACATGGAAGGTCAAGGTTGCAAGAATGATTATACAGACTGAGTCTGATGTCGACTGGAGATATGAGACTCTAGACTAGAACCAGTGTGACAAGGCTTATAATAACCATTTGAGTGAGTAGTCTAGCGAGTAGGTTCATGTTAAAGGTATGGAGAAACTGCTCTGCAAATGTACAAGTGCAGTCCAGGCCACTAGGGTCCAGAGAACATTTGTCCCGCGGTCTAGCACCAAAGAAAGGGCCAGGCTGTCTGGCACAGGGCTGCAACTAGAATTTTGGGGCCCCGGACAAGTCACTTGAAATGGGCCTATGTTTCCCAAACCAGCTAATGCCAGGGGCAATGCCAGCTCCTCAGGTGGGCCCCTCCTGAGCTCAGGGCCCTGGACAACTTCCCCCATTACTGCGCCTTGGTCTGGCATGCTACTGTGCAGCTACATAGGGGCTAGAGCAAGGGCCCCCTGGGCCCCAGTGTCTAAACTTTTCCCAGGGCACCCTGAATTCCTCTCAAAGGGTCTTGAGCGCAGTTGTTGTGGTTATATTTATAGAGATCTGTTTCTTTAGGGAATGTTATTGCTTGTGGCTGCTTGGTAGAGTGCTGCACGCCACCAGTACCTTTAGTGGGCACTGGATGGAGTTTTTTTTGCCAGCGGTTTTTGGGATTATTTCAGTTTTTGTCTGCAGCCAAGGGTGTACTTAGTCTGCTGAACCCACAATGTAATGTTAAGTCACATAAGGAGGCTTGGTTAATAGCTTGATTTGATCAAGAACATACTTGGGGGGGGGGTACCTCCTGCCAAGAGCCAATTATATATACAGTAATACCCTATAGAAACAGATCTTCTGTATACCCACACAACTGTACTTATTGTTATCCATATTTGCAGGACAGTTTCCTCCTTACCTTTTTCTTTTGTTTACCAAACTACTAGTACTCAGATGGTTATTCTGAACCCCTAGTTATAATCTAGCTCGCAACCTTCCATGTGGCAGTGGCACAGTGACAGTGAGACATAGAGAACCATAGAATCTGTTGACAGATAAAAGGACCAGATATTGCCCTTCTAGTAGTCTGTCCATTTTCTGCTCACTCACTTCACTGCTGCAAACCCAGCCAGATCCTATTTGGTCTGCGGCTGTCCTGCCCTGCAGCACATCTCTAGGGTATCCGTATGTCTATTTCATGTAATCTTGAAACCCTGTATTGTTTTCACACCCACCACGTCTGCTGGAAGGCTGGTCTATGGCTCCACCACACCCTTTCAGTTAATAAGTACATCTTAACATTACCCCTAAGCCTTCCAGCAGAATTTTCTCTGAAATGTGCTTTCCAACTCCACCTGTACCCTGTTTAGTTCCCTAGGTACTTGAAAGTCTATATATCATATCTTCCCTCTCTCAGGTTCTTTTCTACACACCTGAATAAATGTTAAGAGTACTTTGACTGCGTGTGTTATGTTCATTTGGTTCTACCTGATTCTGTGTAATGCCTAACGTGTATCATGTTGTCCTCTGTATGAACTTGTATTTCATTGTACTCTCACGGGTTGTACCTGAAAATAGGCAGATGTCTTGTCTAGTGTTCTTACGTGGTCAACAAAAGCTAAATAAATAAATAAATCTGTCCTCGGATGTAGGGCTTCTTCTGGTGCTGTGCAGTTCATGACATGTACTGTTTTTGTTGCCCTTCTCTGAACTGCTTCTATTTTGTCAGTGTGTATGTGTGTGTAGTAGTCACACTGCAGTGAGTGCAACAGATGTATCTTTCCTAGTGCCCCCCCATGCCCACCCACTCTGACACACCAGCACCACCATGGCATTGACTTGAGAGAGCACAGTTCTGTGGTCTGGTGGTCGGTTGGGGTCCTATTGTGTGAGTGAGTGCAAAGAGGACAAGACAGGAAAGCATTTCTTTTTTTTTTTTGCATAATATTTTTATTAAAGTGTCAATTATGACAGTACAATACAAAGCGTGCCAGCCATCACACAACTAGCATAACAGATAAAACAATTCATATTTCAAACTACAGTAATACAAAAGGTCCAATACATTGCCATTATAAAAATATAATATCATAGTCCTGAAATACTCACTGTGTAAGCTATCAAAAACTCATTATTTCATTCTAGCATCTTTTCTAAATTCTAGGCTGGTAAATACTGTGCTCTACTGGTTGCAAAGGTGAGACAGAAAAAAAATTGCAACTGACAGATGTTTATAAAGTACTTACTGTCAGAAATGAATATGCGTGATTCACCTAAATGATGATCCACATTTAATAACTCTATCTGTCCGAAATAAAAGTTATATATATATAAAAAAAATTAATTTGCAGCCAGTCCGCCGGCACAGTGGTTGGATTTCCATTCACGATGCGAGCGACCCGGGTTCGGGAGTGAGCCCGGGAGCTGGAGGGCCAGCTGGGAGAGACAGCGTGAATGTCCATACAGTTTACCTAGAACTTTTTATTCAGGTACAGTTAAATATGGATACTTTGGGAGAATGCATATAGTGTCTGAGAATAAGAACTTTATAAACAGCTGCGAATTAGCAGTAATGTCCTATCCTTTAAGCCAGGGATGTTCAGTGCTCAGATGATGGAGTTTTTTTTAGCACATGACATTTTACACAGGCGGCAGCTAGCAGGTAAAGTCCTTTCCTACATGGTTGACATAGGGGACCGTAGTCTTCTCTCCTCCACCCCCCATCCCCAACCCCCATGCGGTTATTCTAGGTGGGTACTGCTTCTTATAAGAACACAGTTGTGTTATGACTACCCATTGACAATGTGAAGTGCTACAGAAAGAAGAAATTTATTGATACATATTGTAATTTCCTTTTCTGTCAGGTGCAACATTGTCAGTGGGGCCCAGGTGCCTCCTTCCTGTGGGAGAATATTGTCTGCACCGGCCTGGTATGCCAGGTAGGGGAGACCTTTGTTAGTTTGTTCCATTATAACTCTCACACTGGCCACTTTTATAAGCTTGTCTAGGCATCCCTTAATAGTTTACCTGCTGCGCTGTGCTATGTGAACATGTAAAACAAAAAGTGTGTGTATGTGTACATGTGTCAGGACAAGACAGGATATCAGTCCAAATGCAGTACTTATTTGTTTACATAATGTATTTTTCTTTCCAGTTATCGTCTGCGTTTCAGAGCAAGTTGCAATTTGCAAGCTATAAATTTTTCCTATTTCATTTAGGACCTTCTGGAAGAGAAAACGTCGTCATCATTCACCTTCATTACTTGACAAGATAAGTAAGTCCTTTTATTGTATACAGATGTGCTACTCTTTATACTGGTTACTATGTAGTTGTCCTATCTGGTTACTTAACTGGTGACCATACACCATAAAACACAATGTGGATCATGGGCACCAGTTAATAACAATGCTGTGTTGTTCCCATCTGGACATTCTAATGCTTCGCTCTTGAGGTTTACTATTGAAGACCAGTTAATAACAACACGGTGTTCCCATCGAGAGGTTGTTGGCATGACAGCACAGACTATGCTGTCATGCCAACAACCTCTTGATGGGAACACAGTGTTGTTATTAACTGGTCTTCATCCATTAACCTCTATGTAGGCTCCTCAGATCAAGTAGTAGAGTAGTAGTATAATTTATGACATTAAAGAGAGTTCCACTATCCAGCTTAAGAATGTGCCCTCATTTTATGGTCACCACTCAGTAAGCAATCATACCCGACAGGAGTGGGTGAGTATTGGGCAATACCGGACCGCCCAGGGGCGTGTATGAGGCTAGACACCATAGGCGGAGGCCTTATTGCCCCTGGGCGGTCCAGTTGTGCCCAATACCACCCACCCTGGAGGGTATTATTGTGCTTAGAAAATGGGCAACTGTATTTTATGTTTGTAAAAAAAAAAAAAAAGTTTATGTTTAAATGTTAAAACAGTTAGTAGTTTAAAATTTTTGTAATAAAATAGTTCCTCCTTCTGTATTTGAATGCTTTTTTTAAACCTAGGGATTTTTGTCCTACTCAAGCCTCCATAGTTTATACTTTTTGGGCTGAATGTCATGGTTGCCTGCCCCCCCCAAGCACGCACACTCACTTAACTGTTAAAGCCCTGTAAGTTGTTTCTTATGTTAAGGCTTTAATTTTGCTTTTCTGTTTTCTTTCTCTCTCTCTCCATGCTGTCACTGTGTGAAGTACGATGCCCCCCCCCGTGCCGCTCCTACAATCGCGGTCCTTCTTGTGACACAGTAGCACCTGGAAGATCACCCCTTCCCTTCTCACTATTGGCTATATTTTGGGAGTAGTCCATTCAGTCCGAATAAGGAGAGGCTGAAGGTGGGGATTCAAGGTAGAGAGGATGCTGATGCTGTGTCAGTGGTAAGTGCAACAATGCTGGGAACGAGTGAGACACTGCCGTGAAGCTGATGAGGTTTACCTTACTTTACGATCGCAGCACTGGGACTAATACTTTGAAAAGCCAATCCTGGACGGCTTTCATAGTAAGATTTTTTATTAAAAATGTGGCATTTGTGATATTAGTAGTGGGGACTCTCCATGTAGTAGCCGACTGCAGTTGAGTGGGATCGTGTGCTTGTTCTGAGAGACTGAGAGAGATGGAGAGACAGTGGGACAGGATGTGCCGAGGTGGTCAGCTCTGTGAGAGTGGAACTATAGAGAATACTTGTCATGGGAGTAGACTGTACTGTTAAAAAAAAAAAAAAAATGTGAAGCCAGAAATGAGCTCAGGGGAGGTTGTGTGGGGTTTCATGAGGCAGCTGGTGTTGAACTATGGAACCACGGGGCCAGTTTATCTCACTAAGCGAGGCACAAATATGTCGGCGATTTCAATTTCAAATTAGTGCTTTTGGCCAAAAAGAAAGCAGGCTGGGCAGAAAGATACTCTGGTGGGTGAAGCAGCACTGTAGCTGGTACTTTTTATTTTCTGGGCATCTATTGTAAATTAATGTAACCCCCAGCAAGGGTGCCAGCCAGTCAGTTGCCAGGAAATAAAAAGCCCATTTTCTAAACTTAAAGAGACTTTCCTTATCAACCTCATTTATCCTTGAAGGTCCCAATCATGATGTCCCCCCATCTTCCAGAGAGTACATGTTCAGTGTCCTCAACCTCTCCTCCTATGCCTTACTCTGCTGACTGGCTATCATCATTGTAGTCCTCCTCTGGATCTTGTCTAGCAGGTGAATGTCCTTTTTGAGGTGTGGGCATCAGTGCTGAACTCCATACTCTAGATGCGGCCTTACCAGTGGCCTGTACAAAGTCAGTATAACCTCCTCTCTGCTATTACTGATCCTCCTAGATGTGCATCCCAGCATCTTGTTTTCCTTTGTTCCTGCTTTCTTCCAGTGTGCGCAGTGCTTCAGGTCACAAGTGATCATCACTCCCAGGTCCTTCTCCTCCTCTAATACAGATACTCAGACTCCAACCAAGTAGTACTCTGTGACTGTCCTGGGATTCCTGACTCCAGTATGCATATTAACTTTGCATTTCTTGGCACTGAAGCCAAGCTGCCAGATCATGGACAACCTCCCTAGCTTTTCCAGATCTTCCTGTAGGTCCTGTATCCCTTCAGCTGTGTTCACTCTCCCACAGAACTTGGTATAATCTGTGAATAGGCACAGTTTGCCCTTAATTCCATCTCCAATGTCATCTTTTCATGTACAGCCTATTAGCCTAATCACCATTACACTGAAATTATTTCTCTCAGCATTCCATTCTGTGGCACTAGCACTAACACTGCTAAATGACTGGAATAATGCATTCTGATTATTAACCAGCATTCTTAGACAAATCTCCATGTCAATGAGGAAAACATTAAAAAATGGTAATGTTAAATGCACGCTGAAAATAGAAAATAAAGTTTAAAGGGGCATTGTCAGCTTTGGCCCTCATTTTCTGGCAAAATCTCACCAGTGTGCCTTTATGCAGATCTGTGCCAGACGTGTTCTCAGAACTGCCTCTAAATATAACAAAATTAATATTTCTTACCCCATTTTTGGTTTTCAGCATAGTTTACTATTTGAGCGGTCCGGACCGTAACTCAGCCGACACTGGAAGCATATTCATAGCAAGAGCATGCATCTGAAACGAACGCTGGCACGAAGTGCTACTATGTAGTATGCCCATTGTACAAATCAGCTTATCCTGTGCACCTTGCGGTGTAAAACTGAGACTACTGTCTTTTAAACAAAACTGAGCACTGCTAATACTAATAAATATATTTTAAAGCTGGAGCCAAAATCCCGCACGTGCGCAGTAGTGGGATACTCCTGCACATACGCAGGATATTATGCTCCTACCGCTGTTGCCCATGTGCAGGATTTCAGCTTAGACTCTAAAATATATTTATTAGTATTAGCAGTGCTCGGTTTTATTTAAAAGATGGTAATCTCAGTTTTACACAGCAAGGTGCACAGAATAAACTGATTTGTACAGCTGGCATACTAAAAAGTAGCAGTTCATGCCAGCGCTTGTTTCAGATGTGCGCTGTTACTTGGTATTACTTACTTACGTGGTATTACTTGGTATGAAAGAACAGAAGAAGGCCAGAGCCCATCAAGACTGTTCCCCACACTATGTGGGACATTATTTATCTATTATCCCTCAACCAAACATCTAATTTGTTTTTAAAGACAGTGACACTAGTTGCCTCTACCAATTCTTGTGGCAAGGTGTTCGATACAATGGATGCTCTTATTGGAAAAAAGTTTCCCCTTTTGCTGGTTTTATAAGTTTTTACTTCAAGCTGTTTATTATGCAGTCTCAGAACATGTCTCCTTTTGGAGAGTGTTAGACCACATTTTTCATTAGATCTGGTGAATTTATTAAATTAAAAACCATAAGCATGTCACCTGTTAATCTTCTAGTCTGAAGAGAAAAGAGACCAGTAGCTTTTAATCTGTTCTTATAATCCAAGTTTGTTAATCTTAGAATCATTCTAGTTACTCTCCTTTGAACCTGTTCAAGAATTGCTATGTCTTTTTGGTTTGGATTCCAGAAAGGGGAGCCATAGTCTAGATACGGTCTAATGTATGCCCTATACAATGGAATAAGGCATTGTTCAGTGCAATTAACAAAAGTGCGTTTTATTTGCCTCAAAAGTGTGTTGGTCATGCAAGCAGTTCTAACACAGTGATCATTTGATGTAAGTTTATTATTAACATATATCCCTAAATCTTTTTCACAATTTGATGAGTGAAGTGGTAGTCCGTTTATATAATATATCGTTTTTGGATTATTTACACCAAAATGCTACTAAACATTTGTCTTGATTAAACTGCATATGAGTTTCATTTGCCCAAAGTGTTAATTTTCCAAATCCTTCTTTAATGTAAAAATATTTTCTTGATTATTAACATTGCCCCCAATTTAGTATCGTCTGCAAATTTAACTATGAAGTTATTTGGCCCTGTTTGTAAATCACTGATAAAGAGGTTAAACAATGTTGGTCCCAAGACCAACTCCTGAGTACACCACTTGTCACACTACCGAATCAGACAAGATATCATTAATTCTGACTCTCTGAGAATGAGTTATCAACCAGTTTAAAGTCCAGTTGACAATATCAGGTGACAAACCTAGATTGTGCATTTTAGTAATGAGTTTTTCATGTGAGACTTTATTGAAAGCTCTACTAAAGTCCAAAAGAATTACATCAGTAGGGATACCCACATAGATACATAGATACATAGACAGTGTCAGCAGATAAGGGCCTATGGCCCACCCAGTCTGCCCATTTAAGCTTGTAAGTTCAGTCTGTTTTCCTAGAAGTCTGTTTCCCCTTACCCCTGACCTCTAGAATTCCTTTATGTCTATCCCATGCATTCTTAAATCCTGTGATTGTTTCAGCCCCCCCCACTTCCTCTGGCAGGGTGTTCCCTTGTCCACCACCCGTTCTGTGAAGAAATTCTTTCTCATGTTTCCTCTGAATTGTCCTCCCTCCAACTTCATCCCATGCCCTCTAGTCCTGGAACATCTTTTTCGCTTAAAATAGTGTTTTCCTGCACCCTGTTTCTCCCTGTAAGATACTTGTATGTCTCTATCATATCCCTCTCTCCCTCCTCTCCTCCAGGGAGTACTATGTTCAGTTCCTTCAACCTGTCTTCATAGGACTTGTGATGCAATCCATGCACCATCTTTGTTGCCCTCCTCTGAACCTTCTCTACCCTGTCTATGTCCTTACGTAGGTATGGTCTCCAGAACTGTTACTGTACTCCAGGTGGGGCCTCACTAGTGTCTTGTATAGCCGGAATTATGACCTCCCTTTTCCTGCTGGTGATGCCCCTGCCTTACATCCCAGCATCCTATTTGCTTTACCTGATGCCTTGTCACACTGTTTCCCTACCTTGAGGTCATCAGAGATGACAACCCCAAGATCCCTTTCCTGCTTGGTGCATGCTATATCCTCACCCCCAACTGATATATTGTGCCAGGGTTTTTGTGCCCATATGCATTATCTTGCACTTCTTTGCATTGAATTTCAACTGCAAACCCTTGACCATTCTTCAAGTTTCTGCAGGTCCTTCTCATTCTGTCTACACCCTCTGGTGTGTCTACTCTGTTACAGAGCTTTGTGTCATCAGCGAACAGTGAAATTCTGCCTTCTAGATCCTGCGCAATGTCACTGATGAAGATGTTGAATAGGACCGGTCCCAGCACTGATCCCTGTGGTACCCCACTGGTCACTCTTCCCTCTGTGGAGTGACAGCCATTTACCACCACCCTCTGTGTCCTGCCACCCAGCCAGTTATCTACCCACCACACTACTGTCCTGCCCACACCCATATTCCCCAGTTTGTGTAATAGTCTTCTATGTGGCACAGTGTCAAAGGCCTTGCTGAAGTCCAGATAGGCCATGTCCACTGCCCTCCCCTGATCCACCTCCCTAGTCACCCAGTCAAAAAATTCAATAAGGTTGGTCTGACATGATCTCCCCCTGGTGAAACCATGCTGCCTTGGGTCCTGTAGTCCATTGACAACCAGATGTTCCACCAATCTCGCCTTCAGTAGTGCTTCCATGATCTTTCCACTACCGGTGGGGCTGACTGGTCTGTAGTTCCCTGCTTCCTCTTTGTTACCACTTTTATATAAGGGGACTACATCTGCTGTCCTCCAGTCTTTGGGTACCTCCCTGTTTCCAGTGATTGGCTAAACAGGATAGCCAGAGGTTCAGCCACCACCTCTCTTAGTTCTTTAAGGACCCTGGGGTGCACCCATCTGGCCCCATTGCTTTGTCAACTCTTATTACTTCCAGTTCCTTCAGGACCCTTTCTCGTAAAGGACTTGTGTCCATTTCTGCACCATTCTCACCCCCTGTACTCCCTTCAGACCCATTACTCCTCTTCCTCAGTAAAGACTGAGCAGAAATACCTGTTTAATATGTCAGCTTTACTGTTGTCATCCTCCACGCCGACTCCCATCCTCCCCTTCAGTCTCACTATCCCTCCTTTTGTCTTTCTTTTTCACTTATGTACCTGTAAAATGTTTTGTCCCTTTAACCACTGATTTTGCAATGTGTTCTTCTGTCTGAGCTTTGGCTTCCTTACAACTTCCCTGCCTCCCTTTGTTTCTCCTGGTACTTCTCCTATCCCTTCTGCCTGTGTGTTTTTGTATTGCCTGAATGCAATCTTTTGGCTTTCACTTTCTTTGCTACCTCTTTGGAAAACCATAATGGTCTCCTCTTCCTTTTCCTCTTGCTAACCTGCTTAATGCATAATTCTGCTGTTCTTATAATCCCCATTTTAACTACTGCCCACTGTTCCTCAACCCCTGATTCCTGTCCCATTCCCCTTAATGCCTCTTTCAAGTATCTCCCCATTTTCCCAAAGTCTGTCCCCCTAAAATCCAGGATACGTGTTTTTGTGTGGTTTGGTTCTGCTCTTTCTGTGATTTCAAACCACAATTACTGGTGGTCACTGTTACCCAGGTGCTCCCCCACTGTTACCCCCATCACACTGTCCCTGTTTGTGAGCAGAAGGTCCAGTATTGCCTTCTGCCGAGTTGGTTCCATGATCAGTTGCTTGAGGAAGGCACCCTGAAGGAGTCCAGGATAAATCTGCTCTAGTTGATGCTGCTGCTGGGATGCTCCAGTCACGTCTGGAATATTGAAGTCTCCAACCAGTACTACCTCACCCTTGTCTGCCATCCTTTGGATGGCTAGCATCAACTCTATCTGTTTCTTCCTCCTGGGCTGGTGGTCTATAGACCACACCTGTGCAGATGGCTGGCCCATTTTCCTTTCAAGCAACCACAGTATCTCCCCCATTTTGTTCCTCCTGGATCTCTGTGGCCCTTATGTCATTTTTCACATACAGTGCCACTCCTCCTCCTTCCTGCCTGCTCTGTCTCTTCTGAATATGTTGTAGCCAGGTATGGCCATCTCCCAGTCATGGTTATCATTACACCAGGTTTCAGTGATGGCCACAATGTCCAGGTCTGACTGTACCATGACAGCCTCCAGATCTTCCATCTTGTTGCTAAGGCTCCTGGCATTTGCACACATGGCTTTCCATGATTTGACCTCCTAGACTGCTTCACTGTTCTACTCCAGCCCCTTCCTTGGTTGTCATTTATCCCTGGTTCTCCTTGCTGTCTGCCCTTCTGCTGAATTTTGCCCTTTCTGCTTATCCACCTTTTGGACACTAATCTCCATCTTTTGCACACTGCTTTGCAGAGATAGCCACTCCTCTGGTTCACTGGTTCCACTGCTAGCTGTGGGGGGTGAGCAAGTAGGTACCCTCCTTGCTGGCCTGCCACCCCCTTTGCTAGTTTAAATGCTTGTCAATGTAGCATTTAAACTTATCACTGAGTGCTTGGATTCCCCTCCAGGATGGATGCAGGCCGTCAGGCTTGAACAAACCTCCATCCCTCCAGGTGGGTCCCCAGTCACCAATGAATCCAAACCCTTCCTCACAGCACCAGTTCTTCAACCATGAGTTAAAGTTCCTGGTGCATGCACTCCTATGCTCTCCCTTGCCTCTCACAGGTAGTACTTCTGAGAAAGTGACAGAAGTAGCTACTTGCTTGAGAACCCTCCCCAGTTTCCTAAACTCTTCCTGAACTTCCTTTGACTCCCCATTTGCCAAGTCATTAGTACCTAGGTGGATAATGACATCCAGCTCACCCTCCTGTCTTGCCTTCCCAGTGATCCCCAGTATCTTCCTTCCATCCCTCCATGCCGTGGCACCTGGTAGGCACCTCACCTCCCTGTCCTCCCCCTCCTGTGTTCCTAGCTGGATCCCTCTTACGATGGAGTCCCCCACCAGGATTTGCTTCCTCCTCCTCTGGGGTCCACTGCTTTCCCCACTGAGGTTACCTCCTTGGCTAACCTCCACATCCTTTCCTTCCACTTCTCTGGGTACCTCTATTTGGTTGTCCTCATTTGCCAGTGTGGCATATGAGTTCTTGAGAGGAATAGGATCTGGGATGTGCCTCTGCCTGACTGCTCTAACCTCCCTGAGCCCACTGTCATCCAAGTGCTCCTCGCTCGGCATCCTTGAGGCAGCTGCATTGGACTGGGTGGTCCCTGGATAGGGCGATGGTACTCCTGACCCAGTTTACTTCGCTCTGAGTCTGGTTACCTCATCCCGTAGTCCAGAGAGATGCATGCAGATGAGAGCAGCACCTCAGTGTCCAGAAGGTCTGCCTGAACATGGCTGCCCCACAGCCACTGCATTGCACCACTCCCCACATTATACTGCAATTCCACTACTTGTCTGCTACTGAAACTCTCTTAGTTCTTTTATTAATTTACAGTACTAAAAATCCTGTAACTGATCCTCAGATTTTTTTTTTTTTAAGGAAAAAAACCAATAAATAAATAAAACACTTGTCTGGCTGAGGTGGGCTTCTTCCCTTATGCTCCCTACTTCACACCTCTTACTATACCCTGTGTTTAGCTCCTGTCAATCAGATTTATCAGGGCATATAATTAAGAGTTGGGTGGAGGGAGGGGGCGAAAATTTGCAGCAATTAAAGACAGCACAGAATTACACCACCACTATGTTTTAAATTTTCAACAGCCCAAAAACAATTATAAGTAAAGACAACAAAGAAAGAAAGTATAGTGTCACTACAAGCCCACAATCTAAGTTTAAAAGAAAAATACCAATTACCAGTTACTCTAAAGCACTGAATTGAATATGTTTCCTTCCTTCTCCTTCTGAGAAAATCAACCTCTGCTTCCTACTTTAACTCTGACTAAGCCCCACCTCCAGTTATCACGTAGCTGAGGTCAGAGGCCAGACAATTAACACCCTTCACCCAGCTACAGGACAGTCAGACAAGCCAAGATAAAATTTGCAGCAATGAAAGACAGCACAGAATTACACCACTACTATGTTTTAAATTTTCAACAGCCCAAAAACAATTATAAATAAAGACAACAAAGAAAGAAAGTATAGTGTCACTACAAGCCCACAATCTAAGTTTAAAAGAAAAATAGCAATTGCCAGTTACTCTAAAGCACTGAATTGAATATGTTTCCTTCCTTCTCCTTCTGGCTTCTTCTGATACATCTAATAGAGTATTTATATTATTGTAAAAAAATATCAGATTGGTGGTGCAGGAATACTTGGGAGTAAACCCATGTTGATTTGAATCATAAATTCCAATTTTTTACAATCTTGATCTATTAGAGACTTCATTACTCATTCCATTAATTTACCAGCCACTGCGGTCAGGCTAATTGGATGATAATTTTGCACAGAACCTCTATTGCCTTTTTAAATATGGGAGTAACTATTGCTGAATGGCAATCATTTGGTACAATGCTTTCTTGTAAGGATTTATTAAAAATAATCGACAAAGGTATAGAAATATTTATAGAGGTTTTGATCAGAAACCATGGATGAATACCGCTTGGCCCGGACTAGTATTTTTTTAGTTTTTGATAGCCTGTATAATGTCAGTTGGATAGAACTTATGATAATCTACGGGTGAACATTAAATGTACTAATAGGTGATTTTTGAGAGAAGACGGAACAAAAGTACTTATTAAAGAGATTTGAGGTTTCTATATCAGATAGAGAAGAGCCATTGGTTATAATGGGACCAGTGGTCCTTGATACACCTTTTTACTATTTATATAGGAGAAAAAGATTTGTGACAGTCTTTTGTGTGAGCTAGTTTAAATGCTAGCTTATTTTTTGCCAATTTAATAGAATTTTTTAAGTTTTTCACAGATAGTCTGTATTTATGTAATAGAGTAGTTTTAAATGGAACAGAACTATTCTTAAGTTTCCTAAAAGTTTAATTTTTATTTTAATCTGATTTTTAATTTGTCTTGTTGAACCAAGGGGAATTTTTCCTTTATTATTAAATTTCCTCTTAGATGGAATAAAGGTATTTTCCAAATAATGTACAATGTTTTTAAAAAAGTCCCAAGCTCTTGCTATGAATATGCTTCCAGTGGCGGCTGAGTCTGGACCGCTCAAACAGTAAACTATGCCGAAAAACCAAAATGGGGCAAGAAATATTCATTTTGTTATATTTAGAGGCAATTCTGAGAACATGTCTGGCACAGATCTGCATAAAAGCACACTGGTGAGATTTTGCCAGAAAACGAGGGCCAAAGCTGACAGTGCCCCTTTAAAATCTACGTTTTGACTTTAGGTCTTCTTCAGGAAATATCTAAAAGGGAAAAAAACAAAATTAGTGCACTTTGAACACTTTTCTTTTTGAAAAATGTTTCTAATAGCAGAATAACGCACTACCAGGAGTTAGATTAAAATGAGTTATTCTTCCCACTGCTGTACACTGGTTCAACAAGTAATACAAGGTTTGAGTACAGTCCTGATTGGAACAACATTTGTCCACACAGAATTGGTCTAGTAGTTTGGAAGTGTTGAGGCTGAAACTGTGATAGAAATAATTCACAATGTTCATGTCTAAGTCACTGAGTGGAGCTGCAGTGGAAGAAGCAAAGGAGGCTACTGATAGAATTGCAAAATTGCCCAAAATTGACGTGTTTTTCAAGACTGCTACTACTACTTTAGCAGATGTGCCAACTACCAGTGACAAAACTGCAGTGGAGAGCATTAGCTGTAATGACCCTGTTGGATATATTAATGATCAACTGTTCAGCTCTAACAAGAGCGTCACAACTGACCAAACACGAACAACAAACCTCAAGCAGAAGGCTGTTTTCAGAATGAAAGCCCTAATAACTCTTCAACTACCACTAGCAGTTCTGAAGAAGTTGAAACTGAACTTCTTGGAGAAAATCCGACTGACAAGGCAAATTTCACAGAAACATTAACGTCAGAGCAAAAGCATTTTATTGTTACTTACAGTCCTTGTCAACCTGAGGGGCCATTTTCATGTGACTCTATGAGTAACCATTGCTTTTCAGCATCATACTATCAAACAGTCACAAAGTCAGGATTTAAACTTAATTGGACATGGCTGTGGTATTCTCCTGTGCTAGACAAATGCTACTGCCAACCCTGTTGGCTGTTTAGGGATCATAAAAAAATCTCTGAAGATTCGACATGGATAAGTGGAACTAGAGACTGGCACCACATTTCTCAAGACATAGCAAGACATGAAACATCTAACTGCCATTTGGAAGCTTGCTTAATATATGATCAGTGGCGCTTGCATAGTACCATCGATGAGGAAATGGAGTCAAACAGAAGAAGAGAGGCTAGCTTTTGGAGACAGATCCTTCTTCGTATTGTAAATGTTACTCTTACTTTAGCTGTGTCTAATCTTCCATTTCGAGGGCACAGAGAGATTATTGGTGAAGGAAACTGTGGCAACTTTTTGTCCATTATCCAACTGTTGGCAAAATACGATCCCGTTCTTGAAGAACTCTTAAGGAAGCCCAAAGGCTCCATAACATACCTGAGCTCACAAGTTCAAAATGAAATCATACAGTTACTGGAAGACCAGGTTAAGGAAAGTATTGTTAATGACATTAAGAAAGCTCTATTTTATTCAGTAATAATGGACACAACATAGGACTTATCAGAAGTCAACCAGCTAAGTCAAGTTTTTCACTACATTACTATAGAAAATGACAAAAAAGGCAATCCTACCAAAATAACTATCAACGAGAGTTTCCTGGGCTTTTATGAAGTAACGGGTCAATCAAGTGCTCAGCTGGAACAGGATATTATTAAATGCATTGAAGATAAAGGTCTAGAACTATTAGGACTACAAGGTCAGGGATATGATGGAGCTTCAAATATGAGCGGAATCTACTCTGGAGTGCAAGCAAGACTTGCTGAGGAACAACCCAATGCTAGATATGTGCATTGTGCCGCTCATAATCTGAATCTATTGTTAAATGATTCTGTACGTACGATCACTGAACTCCATAACTTTTACGACTTAGTTGAGCGGTTATATACTTTTTTTAGACACAGCGTTCATCGATGGGCTTTGCTGAAATCATTTGTTAGCGAGTCAGACTTAACTTTAAAAAGACTTTGTGCAACTCGTTGGTCTTCACAATATGAGTCTTTGATTGCTTTAAGATACAGATACAGAGATATACTCAAGGCCTTGTCTGCAATCATTCTAAAGACAGATAAGCTCGATGAGAGAGATGAAGCATCATCTTTATGAAAACAGTTGGAAAGTTTAAATGTGGTTTTGATGATTGTGTTTCAGACTAAAGTTCTTGAAACAATAAATGCTGTTTCAGAATTATTGCAGTGTGAAACACAAGACCTAGGCAAAGCTGCAGAGATGTTAGAGAATACATACAAAGTGACAAAAGATCTTAGGAATAGTTTTGCCAGTATCAGAGAGTCAGCGGTCACAGTTGCTCAAACATGGGGAGTGACGGATAAATTCGAATCTAAGTGAGCACCAAAAGCTAAACATCATTTTGATGAGTTATCAGCTGACCAGCGATTAACGGATCCGGAAAGTCGTTTCAAAGTACATGTTTTTTATGCCAGTGTTAACATAATAATAACACAGCTCAACTGTCGGTTCTGAAGCCTAAAAGAAATTGTGCATGACTTCCGTTGTGTCACTCCGAAGTTTATTATACATTCTTCCGATGAAGAACTTCATTCTGCTGGAGTGGCTTTGGCTGAAAGATACTCTGCAGACTTGTCCCTTAATTTTGCAGCTCAATTGATTTCATTACAATCATGCTTGATCTCTGAAATAAAGAAAATATCCACTGTGAAAGAGCTAGCAACACTGCTGATAGTCGAAAACAATGCTCTTTTATCCAGTTTTCCTGATGTTTGCACTGCATGTCTGCTGTTTCTAACAATTCGTAACTGTTTCTACCACTGAATGGTCTTTTCGAGTTAAGACTTATAAAAATTATTTCCGTACTACAATGAGGCAGGATCGACTATCTTGCTTGGCAGTTCTTTCAATAGAGAATGAAAAGCAAGAAACATTGATGTATCCAACACAATTGATGTGTTTGCTGATCAAAAGGCTCGAAACAGAAATTTTAGTTCATTTATGATTTGTCCATACTGGTTAACATAAGCTTAGCACACTCTTAGATCTCAAAACGAGGAGGGGCCCAGGACCGGGGTCCTAAACATCCCATGAATCATACCCTTGAATCCAGGCCCTATGGAATTTGCTACACCACTGCCAGGATTCCCTGGTTATAACATAGGTGCTGGAACGGGGTGGTCACTAGGGCCATGGCCCTACCACTTTCATAAGTGGCCCTATCAGTTTTACAATCATGTTAATGTATTTAATACTGGAGAATTTACCACTTACATCCTCGGCCCTACCACTTTTCAAACCATTCCGGCACCAATGGTTTATATCACTTAGTAGAATGTAGACATTTGGGCTCTTATTTATTTATTATTTTATTTGAATTTTGGTAACCGGGTGGGCCTACTGAGACAAGGTCCCTTTTTCAGGGGCGACTGGGGGAAGGGTAATAAGGGAAGCAAAAGAAAGTGTAGGCAGACACTTAACAAGAACAAGTAAAGGGAGTGTGCGCAGACACTTCTTCAGCATTAGCATATAAAGCAGTTAACAATTAAAAAGTGCAAAAAAACTGTGGACTATAGACAAAGTACAGACAAAATATTCAATCAAACATCAAATTCATACTAGTGGCATTTCAGTCTCCTAAAGTATTTATTTTTTTATTTATTTCAGTCTAGGATTACCATACATTTGAGCCGAGGCTCTTTTACAAAGGTTCCACATCATAGGTTACAACAGAACACATACATATATGGCAGTATGAACATTAGAGATTGGTACATAAAACAGATACTTAATGATACAGTACTTAAGTGTGAACTAGCAGACAAGGAAGGAGGGAGAGAGAGAAAAAAATAGGAGAACGTGAAAAACGCAAAAAAGGGGGAAACAAAACAAGAAAACAAGGCAGAGGCTGTGGCCAAGTGGCTTTGTCAGAGAGCGTAAGTGCTAAGGTGGTGTAAGGTGAATGGCAGTGTAAAAAGAGGGGGGTCAAGTAGTTAGACTGGTCAGACCCAGGAGATGTAAGGTCTGTTTATCAGACATGGCAGTCACAGGTGCTGGAAGCAGTGAGTGAGTGAGTGGTGGAACCTGGTTTTGAAGGCGCCGAGAGAGGTGGTGGAGGTGATACCACTAGAGAGTCCATTCAGCCAGCTGGGGGCTCTATAAGCAAAAGATCTCTGACCTTGGGTTGTCCGACAGCAGGGAATTTGGAATTGCTGCAGCTTAGATCCCCTGGTGTGGCGGCTGCTGTTTCTGGGTTGTAGGAGAGCAAAGGCTCCAGGTGGGGCAAGACCCATCAGAATTTTGTTTGCTAACACGCAGGTTTGGTATTTTATTCAATTGGCAAGTTGCAACCAGCTGGTTTGGGTGTATAGGTCGCAGGTGTGTGTAAGTCGTTGAGCACCAGTGATGAGCCGACAAGCCTTGTTGAGGGAGGTAGTTACACGTTTGAGCACGGTAGCAGTTGCAGAGCCATAGATGATAAGTCCAAGGTCGATTGTGGCAATGACGGAGCATTGGACGGCTGCTGCCAGGGCTGCGGGAGTTAGGTGTCTCCTGTGGCGGAAAAGCAAGCCCAGTCTGGAGTTGGCTGCTTTGGCAACATTATTTATATGGGCTGAGTAAGAGAGGTGAGAGTCAAGGGTGATCCCGAGGTATTTGAAAGTTTTGACCTGTTCCAGTGGGCCACCTTGGCTGGTGTTAATGGAGAGGTGGTGTTGCTTATGTTTACTGTGTGAGCTACTGAAAATCATGGTCTTGGTTTTTTTCTGGTTGAGGATCAGTTTATGCTTTAAGGACCAGTTTTTCACCAAGGAGAAACCCTGCTGGAGTTTATCTTGCAGCAGTTTCGGGTCCCGGTGGGAGGCAAGAATTGCTATATCATCAGCGTAAAGTATGATTTGTTCAGGACATGAGCCAGGTAGAGTGTTAAGGAATAGACTGAAAATCAGGGGGCCCAGAATAGAGCCCTGTGGAACACCAGAGAGGACAGGTTTGGCTTCGGAGAGCACATCTGCTATTTTTACACATTGAGGTAGCTTTTAAACCATGAAATAGAAAGTATAGTAGGTTGGAACTCAGCCTAGAGCGTACAGTGGCTCTTGGCATTTGACAGGTGCTACTTACAGACTAGTACAGATCCTGACTACCTACTGTATAAGACATAAAATACAGATCACACAATTTCACTCAATGGGTAAAAGTTGTATAAGGGACATAATATGTATAAAGGTGTTATCCTGACTCTGCTTACATAGGAATTAAAATACCACAGAATGCTCAACACCTTAAACCTTAAAAGAAAACACCTTAAGCAATAATAAGGATACAGGATAGTGGTGTCAAGGTACCATGTTTTTGTTATTGATTAACACCACAGTAAGGCTAGCTCATCTACAAATACATAAAATGAATTAATGGGTTTTCAGTCATAATGCAACATACAAAGTCAGCTTTGTCATTTACAGTAATGAAAATGATTTCTATGATGCAATAAAATCTAAAGGAAATAAAATCTAAACACAACAGCATGCTAGCTGTCACTGTCCAACTTTAGGACGGGACACTGTATGGTATATGAAATGTTTACCTGGTATCCTATTCATTGTAAACTGTATGGCAATTGCTTCACAATCAAAGATTATATCTGATGTATCTATACATGTATGTACCTTTCTTTATACTCTCACAATACAATGTTTAACTTCAAAAGAAAGATTGACAGACCCCTCCTAGGAAATACAATACACTGCTGTGTTCCTGCCATGTTCTCCAGTTGCGTTACACCACGACCACAGGGGCTGTTCTCTGCTGCCAGACTTCTCTGTTTAACTTTTCTTCTGCAATAGCGCCACAGCCTTTTCTGTTTTTTCCCCCATCAGGAGTTGCCGGTCAGACAGTAAGGTTAGGGAAAGGGAACATTGTTTAAGTAAGCAATAACCCATGACAGGGTGTGTGGTTACTGGGGATTAATCAATACCCTGGTTGCATTGTGAAGTACGAGGACGAAACATGAGAGTCCTCACAGCACCCAGGGTGTTGATTAACCCCCAGTAACCACACACCCCGGAGTGGGTTATTGTGCTTATAACATGGGCTACAAAAAGTTCGAAAACAACATCACATTTGCTTTGGAAACTGGGAAAATGTGCCATCTCAGTTGGGTATCCTGCCACTACATGAAATAGTCCCTGTGTATGAAAGGTCTTGTTTTCTGCTTTGATTGCAACTTTTTTTATGTACGGACACTGTTTTGTGTGCTACACAGAATTATACAATGGAGTCCCAGAATTCTTTAATCTGATTAGCTGGCTGGCACCTTTTACCTGTGGTAAATCCTGGCATAACCCATGGGAAAAGGTACCAGTCAGCCACATCTCCCAAAAGATCAATACAACCCCCTAACATTTAAAATATATACCATATTGATCTCCCACTAGAGCGGGAGTTTCAAAATGACCACTGGCCACTGCTATTTGTAACAGTCTCCCAACAGTCCCTAGAAGAACCACTTCACTACCAATCAATTGGACTCCCTAAAACAAAACAAAAAACATTTGAAGGTGCTATTTTTCATTCCTTGGCAAACTGGCACACTGAATCGCTACAGCGCTGAAGCCATGGAAGGCTCGTGCTCGCCTCCCACGATCTAGGGGCATAGGCGGGGGGGTGTAGGGTGTTCAAACCCCACCCCCGAAATGACATCAACAGTGTATTTAAATATTAATTTTATAGAACGCTGTCCCTTTAAATTTGTGCTTCAGCGCCCGTTACTGCTATGCAGTCAGAATGAAAGCCAAGGTACTATTGTATGTAGTTAGCCTGCCGGTGGGGGAGTCTTTCTTAGTGCACGACTCAACTCGCCATCCTCCTCCTCGGCTCCGCCTCTCAACAGACAGTAACCAATTAAACTGCCCAACATGTATTTGGCGGCTTTGCACACCACCTCACACGCTACTTTCCTGAGAGAGAGAGAGAGAGAGAGAAAGAGAGACAGAGAGAAAAAGCGAGTCATTAAATTGAACTGTCTACAATGGAAACGGGAGTCGGATCTGAGGGACTGTGTTGCCACTCGTCATCGCCCCTACCAGTAGCTGTCTGCGTGGAGCTCAGGGCAGGCGCCTCTCAAGTGTTGTTTTTTTTCCACAGTGTCAGTCAGTCTGGGCACCGAGTGAGTGTAGTCTGGAGTCATGATCACGAGTAGGAGCCAGGGTCCAGGCCTGTTGCTGACAGGAGCGAGGAGAGAAAGAGAAACCTTCCATCAAGTGAGCCAGTCACCTGGCCTGCTGCAGTCTGTTCCCACCTGACCCTGTCGGTCCCTCTCGGATGGTCATCCCTCCCCACCTGAAGTCTTCAGAGTCTGGACTCAGAGCCTGGAGGTGAATTGAAGTCAGGTAAAGCATTGTCTGACTGTAACTGGCAGGGGAAGGGTGCAACAGCCAGAAGAGGTGCTGTAAGAAAATTGTCTTGTGAGACCAAATGATTAACACTGTCTATGACAGTTTTCTTATAGCTCCTCTTCTGGTAGTTGCACCCCTCCGCAATTTAACACTGACTGTAATGGGATGGGGATATGGTGGGGGGATCCCACTGGATGAAATGGATCTACTGGAAATTCCAGTCTGGAATTTTGGGACAGAGCAGTGCAAAGGAATATCAAACTGCTGCTCAGCCAGGCTGGTGTTAGTGATATCATTAATATAAAGTGACTTTTGCTTCCTTAGTTCTGTGGTGAACAGTAAAAAAGTGGGACTACTACCTCCTTAGTTCTGTGGTGGACAGTTAACACATGGGACTACTACTTTCTTAGTTCTGTGATGGACAGTGAACACCCCGTTGTGTATGTAGAAACATACGCACCAAGGCTATAGGCAAGCCAGGCATGCTCACTGTATACATACAATTATATACAGTGCATGCCCCAAACCATATCCCATTCTGTAATCATGATCACTCTACCCTAAAGTACAGTATGTACTGTAGGCCTCCTGAGTATAGTCTGTGTAGGTGTATTCCTCTGTTAATTATGACTGGGATATAGGTGTACATCCTGTTTAGGGGTTAGATGGTAACAGTCCGAATGATATTTACATGTATTTAAACAGTAACACATGTCCACATATAAGGGGCAGCAGATGGGTAGTGTGTTTACAGTACTGAATGTTTTGTCTGCACCCTGATATACAACAACTAAGGGCAGCATTTTTCTCTACCATGTGGGCACTATTTTCCCCATCCTCTGATGCTATAATCTGATTTTTGTGTGCTGTGTAAATGCATACCTACCCTTTCATCTTCCAAGTGTGGAACATGGTCCATAAAAAATGTGAAACAAAAAGGCAAAATGGCAGGGTCATCAAATCTTTGAGAAAATAAAATCTCATGACACTATGAAATGGGTTAAATTGGAAGGAGCCCACAGAATGATGGTTTCCCTACCTAAAAATCTTGACGCGAGTTCCCTGTCTAAATGTTTCTAACCTAACCACTGCTATGTGTGTTTTACTGTTCTCAAAATTAGCTGTTCATTAAACAACAATTTTTTTCACAGTGTTACGATATAGCTTTAAAAACTTGGCCTTGAATGTGGGTTAGTGGGAATTTGTGTGGTAAAATAGTGAACTTCCTCACAGTGCAGTACAGTTAAGAGGTAAGTTTAAGTAAGCTGTTACACAAAATGTATACAACTAGAGCTGCTTTAATTTTCTCCTGATGCACAGCAAAGGGGTATACAACTGTAGAGCAACCAACAGGGTTATGTATACAACTGAGGGTAACAAACCATGTTTGTATACAACTAGAGTAATACACAGGGTTTTATATATACAACTGTAGAGCAACAGACAGGGTTCTGTGTACAGCGGGGCAACAAAATGGTTTTTGTGTACAACTAGGTGCTACAAACAAGGTTACATATACAGCCGAGTAATGCTTTAGTTTTCCCCCATTCATAACTCAGCACTGGGGTATACAACTGTAGAGCAACAAATAGGGCTATGTATACAACTTGGGGCAGCAGAGTTATGGGGGTAACATACACATATACATAGACACACACACACACACACACACACACACACAACATTGCTTGCATGCTGCTGAGGTTATTTTCCTTATGCAGTGCTGCACAAAGAAGTACTGGATTACTGTTGGGGGACTAGGAAATGCCTGTCAGATATTGTGCACAACATCTGTTGCTGCTTGCCATCAAGCAGGTGTGGGACAGTTGGAACAAGGGTGGCAGCCAGGATTTTGGGTCTTTTGTTTTTATTCCGATGGGGGTTCTAAAGGTATCACGCATGAGTATATTGCTATAGTTGCAGTAGTATAAACTTTTAATTGTAGTGGTACGTAAGCAGTAACCCTCAACAGGGTGTGGATTTCTGGAGAATTAATGCAAGTCCCAGATGAAATGGAAGGCACATGGCCTACAGCCGAGAGACTTTCAGTGCACCTGAGAAATGCTTTAAAAGGGAACTGAGATCTAGAAGTCCTGCTGCTTTTCTTTTGGGGAGCTGATAGTTCCCCTTTAATTCTCAAGAAATGAACATCCTGAAGAGGGGTTATTACACTTATAAAATGGGGGGAAATGTTTTTAATGGAAAAAGGCTTTATTTATGTGTAGTTAAGCTGCTGCAGGTAGATTATGTTAGGATGGTGACATACCGTGCATTTGTTGTGAATTAATGAATGGTCAGGTGGTGTGTTTTGACCAATGAATTTGCTAGGATTCCGGAGATGTCTGAAGTTAGGCTGTTGCTAAGTATATTCGTTTAGGTTGTTAGTGAAGTGTACATATCTAGGGATTTAATGCACGGTCAGGTGATGCTTTTTAACCAATGAAGTTTCTAGAATTTGTTGTGTGATTGATAGCCATTTTATGAATACTTTCAATTGATGGGTATATAGGGAAATTATTCCTAACCCCCTGTATGGGGAAGGGAGGAGAATCGGACTACCACTTGTCCCTGTCAGACTATGCCCTCAACCTGCCTTAGTCTGTGTTAGAATTCAGCTAATCCAGGGAGGAGTGGAGGTAGCACCAGGAGAACGAGTGCAGATAATAGATCCAGTGTGTGTCAGTAGGTACGGAATGGAGCCGTGTAGGTGAGCATAGTAAGTCCTGGAAGAGTTTTGAGTTTGTTTCACTATGATGCCAGGAGTGGCGATACACACTGAATCCTGAGGTTAACATAGGGGTGAAGCCTGAGAGGCATGGGGGCACGGGTCGTGCCTGAAAATAGGCAGGATTTGTCTAGTGCACTTACCCGGTCAACAAAAAGCTAAATAAAAAATAAAAATGAGCCCAGTAGTTGTGGAGTGAGAGCTCAGTAGTTGTAGGGGTGTATGTCTGGTGGTAGTGGGACAAGAACCCAGTAGTCATGGGGAAGAACCCAGGAGCCATGAGATGGAGCCCTTTAGAGATGTAGAAAAAGCCCCAAGGCAGGTAGGTAGGGAGCAAAGCTCAGAGAAAATGAGATGTGGAGCATGACTATGCCACGGCCATAGAGGCCTGAAGGCAGGCAGCACAGGATACGGCCATTGGCACCAGGAAGAGAAGTAAAAACCGGGAAAGCAGGGAGAGAAGCTAGCCCTGCCAGTACCCCCAGAACAATCTGGAGTGTTGGGGGGGGCAGGCATTAGGGAAAGGACCAGCCACAGCCACCCCAACAGGAAACAACTGCCAGAAGGAGGGGAGGGGCACAGAAGGCACGGGAGCAGACCACCAGGAAGCAGCATCAAGCAGGCAGCAGCAACCAGGATGGCACAGCGGCTGTCGCCTCATACCACCATGGGAGCAGGGAGAACAGCACAAAAAAAGGGGGCCAGAACCCCCTCCAGGCAGCCAGAGTGGGGAGGGGTCAAAGGACCAGAGATCTGTCAGCAGGGTGGTAGGAGGGCAGCCACAGAGCCGAAGGAGCAACTTCCACAACCAATGGCCTGACCAGACAGCAGAGTAGGGATCTGCAGCAGATGGGCAGAGAGTCTGGTCAAGAACCAGAGAAGAACCCCGGGCAGGAGTGCAGAGACAAAGTGGCAGGCAAGCAGCTGCCAGAGTGGGCATCTAGAACCAGGCAGTCATGGCAGAGCAAAGAGCAGTGCAGAGCAAATGCAACAGCAGCACAGCACCAGAAGCAGTGGCATAGATGATTCACACAGAACCTGGGAGCAAGGTCCCTTCATGACTTGTTATTGTGGGAATGTTGCCTGCTGCCCCACTGAACCTCCGGGAAAGCCCATCAATTGGGACAGTGCAAGGGGACTTATAAGCTGCAGGTGGTACTACATGGGCTTTAGGGGTGGGAGACTTGGGGAGGGGATAACAACCCAACAGCACTGTTGGTTGATGAGGGGGAAGTAGTTTAAGAAGGGCATACTCAATGGACTTTCGGTCTCCTTCTGCTGTCAAATTGTAGGTTTCTGTATTTCTAAAATTTTTAATTACAGTTGCTATTTTTTTCTAACTTCTTTTTTTAAACTCTGCTTTATTGTTAAGATGGTTGTATATATTCATCTTACAGAGATTTTAGTAATTTTCACTTCATTTGCATATGTTACACGTCTGAGTAAAATACAAGCTAACATACACCTCATATCCATGCACTCTCTACTTAACTGTATTTGCCTGAACTGTAAATCCAACTGCAAATTCAGTTACAGATATGTTCTTCTCATAATTATTTTTCCATTCTTTTTGTTACCTGTGTTGTGTAATTTGTGTGTTCAATAGCAATAAATGAAAAGCTGTAATTATTCAAACTATTAACTACTTAAAGGCAAACAGGCCTTACAATGGCCAGCTGTATAATACCAAGTTTATTTATCACAGAGTAGGCTGTTATCTCTTGTTCAGGATAGGTCTTCAATTTTTTATGTTCACCAAAAGAGAGACTACACAGCCATTTATGTCCATTTTCACACACCCTGGCTTGGTACCCTGTCCTCTCGACTCTGATTAGGTGTGCCCCCGCCCCCCCCCGACATCCGTCTGGACCATATATCTGCCTGGATTGGTGGTAGTTGAGGTGGATGTTAAAGATCCCATGGCACTTATCGAAAGGAGTAGGGAAATTTCCCCGGTGTCCTGGCCAGATTTCTCTCATTCACTAAAAATACCACCAACAGCTTAATCTGGTTCAAGGTCAGTTGGCATTCATCTGTATCCCCCTTCCCTGGGTCGTGCCTGAAAATAGGCAGGATTTGTTTAGTGCACTTACCCGGTCAACAAAAACTAAATAAAATAAATATCTTGGACCACTTCCATGCTTGGGTGACACTGCATAAACCCGACATTATCACTCTCACAGAGACCTGGCTTTCCCCTAAAATAACTGATGCGGCCATCTCCCTAGATGGCTACAACTCCTTCTGCCAGAATCAACTGTCTAAGCGGGGTGATGGCTGCATGGCCTACCTTAGAAGTGATATCAAAGGTCAGACTGTGCCCGCCAGACAACATACCAAGGAGGCTCAAGTCCTAAACCTAAAGCTAACCATAGGCAAATGGAACAAAATTCTACTGCTCTCCACAGTATACCTACCCCCTAGCTCATGCACCACTGGCTTTATGCAGTTCATCAGCAATGAACTGCAAGTTGAGCATAAGTGGGAAAAGATTATCGTTGGTGATTTCAACACCAATTGGCACTCACAGGATGAAACATCAGCCAAAGACCAGGTATCTGGCTTCCACCTCACCTAGCTGATAATGATAACACAATCCACAAGATGAAATTATAAGACGGGCACTAGTACCCTTATAGAGTGGATCCTCTCCTCCTGCCCAGAACATAACTCTGTGGTTATAGTCCTTTTGGACTCCCTCAGTGACCATTCCCCAGTGATATGGTACCAGGTGAAATAAAAGGGAAGAACCTAAATCTTTTGTCTGTTTTAGCTATACTGTATATACAGTATAGAGTAGTGTATGTGTAAGCATACACAACAAGGCTATGTTTTCATCAAGGGTTTGTGGTGACATCATATGTACCTGGAGAGCGAAGCTTGAGAGGTCCCATGATGTCATTCCAAACCCGAGACGGAAACACAGCCTTGCTGTGTTTGCGTACCCATATATTGTTTTATATAGTATATGGGAAGGCTCGATTCTCCACTGAATAAATATTAATTACATACAAGAACACGCTGACACAGATTTGAATGTTTGAACATTGTATTCAGGGAACAGTTTACAACTGAGTTTTTTTTTTGACAGAGAAACAGAAACGTTAGCAGTATAACTTTATTTGTTTGAACAGTTTAAAGGATATGATGCTCTTCGTGTTTTCTGTGCGAAGTTCCTGTTGGGAGAAACAGAAAAAAAATGAATGTCAGCGGTTCAGTGCGGCATGCACCCCCCTTCCCCACCGTCGATGGCTGGAAGATTTAATTAAAATCAGTGGGGACTTACCTATTAGGAGTCACTGGAGTCAGAAGTCACTGCTATCCATCTGCACTTCACTGGCTTTGCGTTGTGTGAGGTGAAATATGTGAGAGATTGGTTTCTGTAACCGGTGAAACAGTGACAGCGCGAGCCATTTCAAATGTCAGAAATGTTGTTGTAGTATCGATGTGACATCAGAACAATAGTACAACAACATTTCTGACCTCTAAACTGTCTTCCATATGCGTTTAAGCAATATACACCGAAATTGCGTTATACTGGTGGATTACCACGGCTGGTGGGGAGTTCGGTCACGGCGCGAAGTGGTAAATCCACCAGTATACCCACTCCTGGAGGTATATTGCTATTATACAATGGGCCTATTTTTTGTTTGAACAAAAAATTATAGAAATACATTTTGTTTTCGTTTTTAATGATTTTTTGTTCATTTTATTGCTCCACCAAAAAAATAGTTCTTTGTTGCTGGGTAGAGATATCCCGTGAGGCTTCAGTTTTTTTTAATCGCGATGTGTTCTGTCTCAGAAGTGAGATATGTTTCTTTTTAAAAAATGTGATAGGCAGGATTTACAGTTAGTGTTGTGTTTTTATGTTTGTTCGCAAACTTCGCATGCAGTGAACTGTAAAGGGCTGCAGTTTATGACCTCATGCTTCCGGTTCACTGTACGATCCAGAGATAATTTATTGGAAATGGCAGGGTGCCGGTGTGTGAAAGTTTGAAGGCTTGCCGTTTGAGAACTGTAGAAGGTTGACTAGTGTATTTTTGTGTTGGAGTGCAGCCGGTATTCAAATGTGACAGACAGCAGGTAAGGCTGTTAAGAACGGCTACTGAGGAGCTGTTTCAAAAAAATACAGTTTGAATTTTTTAGAGGGTTAAGAGCGGGAACTGCTGGCACTGTGACCGGTTATGGAATTGAGCTCAGTATCATACTGTGTTTGCCACTGTTTAGTTTATGGCAGTTGGAGTGATTTTTGCGAGGGTTCATGCAATGGCTGACTGGCAGCTGGCACCTTTTCCAGTGGGTACAATGGAGGATTTACAACTATGAAAAGGTGCCAGCCAGCCAATCAAAATGCAGGATTTGGTGTGGGGTTTTTTTGCCCATTGTATAATATCTCATGGTGTATAGTGGAGTGTTGTTCTGTACAGAATTACATTCCTTTCAAAATGCTGTTCTACTACAGTCCCAAGGTCATTGAATGTGATTCTACCCTACTGTGGTACAACAACATTCTAGATCCTCTAGAGGCTGCATGAATCAGTTTCATTTTGAAAGCAAAAGAACTCACAATATACATATTTCACACAGTACTATACACTATCAAAAATATAGGATGAGCAACTCTATGCATAACCAGTGTGTTTTGCCACCTCGGGGTTCTGATTCCCATGGACCTCTCGAGCTTCAATCTCGAGGTCAGAGGGAATCAGACCCCTCTGTGGCAGAACGCACTGGTTTTGCATAGTTGCCCATTCAGCAGTTCTCTAGTTCCCATCTCTTTCTCTGTATTGTTGGAAGCAGTAACAGTCATACCTATGTTCTTATATTGCTGAGTACCAGTGATCTGGGCTATAGGGAGTCATGGGAAAGATACTGGACTGTTATGGATGTGGGCCGGCAGTTTGGATAAACTTACTGTGGAGACTGGGGGGGGGTGTCCAATCTGTCACAGGCTGAAAAAACCCAAGGAGGAGGTATTGTGGCCTGGTAGAGAGTTTTAGAGGATGGATGGTGGAGCTGGGGCAGAAGGGTCTAACTCAGGGAGTGATATGAGGACACCACAGAGGAGGAACATCAAATTGAGGGTGTGGAGGCAAAATGAACAGGAGGCCTGGCACTTAAGGGACGGCTCTAGTCAGGAAGAAGGAGTTAATGCACAGTATTGCAGAAGGGGCATGTAATACGTTTGCAGTGCTTGCAACATTGGGGGAGGAGGAGGGAGTGAAGGATCTCAAGAAGGGGCAGGAGAGGGAAAGGGGGAATGCACAAGGGACGGTAGTAGATCAGAGGAGGGTGGCAGGAGAATGGTGTTGATCCTTGGGGTATGGGTTGGTGGGGCAGAACCCAAAACAGTAATGATCAATATGCAGGTGACAGGCTACACTTGAACAGGTGTAACAAGGCATTGCACCACTATGTACATGGATTGTGGTGGAATGTCATGCCACCAGCATCAGGTAACCGTTGCTCCTTGCTTACGCAAACCATTGCGTCATGCCTACTGCCATCCCCTCAACTTCAGCCTCTGGGATTCTGCTACACTCAATTCTGCATTCGACCTTGCATGTTCTCAGTACTCAATGCTCATTACGATCTCAGCATGCCATGCTCATTTAGCTCACCAGCCTTTCAGCTGTCAATCAATTTCTGGGGCATGCCAGCCATTCTGTTCTGGCACAGGGTTCTTGCAGCCGACGGTCTCGCTCTACATTTAGTCCGCATCTTAAGCGTGTCCAACTTGGGGCAGGATCCTTCTCACCTGGCCCTTAGTTGGGAATGTCTTCACCCCGGGCTTGGCTTTAGCTGCCTGCTACGCAACAGCAGCTCCTGGTGTAGAATTTAAGACTAGTGGTGAAGGGTTGAAAAAAATTACCTCCTTTGGCTCTAGTGTTCCACTATAACAGTTAGCCATTGACTTTAGTGGTTCCCCTAGCAAGGCACTTTCACCGCATTCTCAAGAATGTATTGGAGAGACACAAGGGAGCACTGATTACAATGGGCAAGTAGAGTGTCAAAATATGGTTAAAACAAATGGGCAGACTAGATTGACCTTGCGGTCTCCTTCTGCCGTCAACTTCTTTGTTTCTATTTTTCTATGTCATCATGTACCAGGAGGGGGTTTTGGGCACTTGTCTGTGGACACACTTGTGAAATAATTTTCAGGGCCATATACCAGCCAGCAGGTAATATTTAGAAGCCGGTTTTATGGCATCATTGGTTATCAAGCTCTTTTTTCATGCCACCGCGCACCAGACATGGAGCGCCGTATTTATTAGCGCTGATCTACAAGTGGAAATGTAACATTTCTAAACAAGAATGAATGAGACAGCTACAGAGTTGGTGGGACAGTCAGCATGATAATGTATAATTATGCCTGAGCCTTGTTGGACAGTCAGCTACAAAAATGTATTTCTTGCCCTGATTGCAGGCTTTTGCCGCTGATTGCAGCACTGACCAGTACCACTATGGTATGCTATGGTGGCACACTGGTGGCTGGTTAGCAAGTGATCCCAGATCAGTTTGGAAACTGGTCCCAGAGTCCCAGACAGAGCAGTACTCTGACATCCAGTGAAACTGTTTATAGACTAGTACTCCTTGCTGGAGATGTGGTGATAAGGATGAAGGTTAGAGCGCCGCTGACGGAAATCCACCCTGGATGCTGACCACCTTAGATTAATGGAACATTACCAATCCTATCAATCTGCAATCCTGTGAGGAGTCAAGAGACGGTTTCCAGTCTGTGACCCTTGAAAGTGCAAGGTTTTCTTCAGTCAGATGTCTGTATTACAAGTTAAACAAAACTGAGAGTACAGAGAGGGGAGACTAGCAATTTTTTTGTTGCTGTCTCTTGGTGCATGTGCACAGAGATAAGGCTGGAATACACCAGTCCGAGCCCCAGCCTCACCACAAATATGTGCAGAATTGAACTTATAGTGGATACATTTAGCACCCTAGATAGTGTGGATGGTCTGGTCATTATGTGTAACCCCAACTGAATGGCATGACAAAGGCTGGCTGGGGCTAGGGTGGGAGGAACCTCACCTGAAATTCCCAGAAAGAAAAGATGTAATGTCCTAGATATCTTTTAACAGAGTGGTGGGCATGTTTGAATTCGTCTAGTGAAAATTCAATGCCTTTGTGCTCTGAGGAAAAAATGAGAGTTGCTGCCTTCCTTACCAGCAGTGTGTAACATGACAAAGTTTGGAGGACTACCCAGTTTTGTGTGTTTACCATCTTGTGAGTTGAAACAGCCATACTTCACAATTCCATTTCCAGTAGTGGACAATTCGATCTGTGTTTCCAGTGTGGACTGACATGGGTGGGGCACCCTCAGAAGTCAGACCTAGCAGCATAAGCCTAACAGTTTGCTCTCAGAACTCGGATTACATGTACTGTAACTGCTCATTTTTGACATACAGATATACAAAAGGGGCACATGCCTGTACATTAGTAACAAGGGGGGGGGGACAACTGGGACACCATGACAGAAAACATGGGTGACTTATGGAGGGTTACCTGTTGCTGGTGGCATGACATTTCACCATAATCCATGTACATAGTGGTACAATGCTTTGTTACCAGGCGGCATTACTAACACTGCAGGTAGAACCACGTGGGTAGTTGATCGCACTGTTAGATAACCAGTTGTCCACAACCATTGGAGGTTCTTTAGACTGTTATGACAGCCAGAGTCTCCCACAACCCTGATTCCATGTGAAAAAAAAATGTTTCCCATGAAATTAGGGGTGGAGAACATGTAACAAAAGTGTGTTTTTCTTCAAGAAAGCCCCAAAACTCACCACAGAACATGTACACCCCCAGAGCTTCTGGGGGTCTGGTGGCCCCCAGATCCCGGCATTTATTTGTCCCTTTTCAAAAATGTCATTTAAACACCCCCCAAAACAAAATTATGGCTATGACCCTGCCACGATCCTCATTCAGTTAGTGACTTATTTTTACTCTGTAACAAATCCTGAAATGGGGAAACTGTTTTTCATTAAAAGCAAGGGCTATAACTTGTAGAAATCACCACCGAAAAGCTGAGCGTTGCTACTGAGCATGTATCATGGCCCGGCACTTCGGCGGTGATTTGTACAAGTTATAGCCCTCATTTTTAATTTAAAAAAACAACAGTTTCCCCATTTTAGGATTTGTCAGAGAGTACAAATAAGTCATGAACTGAATGAGGAAACAGGTTCACATATTCCCACAATCCTTTGCCCCCTCCAATCCACTAGCACGCAACAGCTGAGACCTGTCGCCCTCATCCACTGAATGCCAGCCCTGCAGCACCTCACCCACTGCTGATGCACTGCACACACTCGACCTCCTCCTTGCATGGATGATCCGACTACTCCAGGCTTCTGTTTTCTTCGACTCCTGGTTTGACCCAACACCCGGTAGGTGAGCAACAGTCACCAACTAACCCACGCACAAAACTCCACCGTGTTGCTTTGAGTTCTGTACTACTTAGTGAAAGTGAATGGCACCAATATCCCATGGCTTTAGTGCTGTGGTGACCAGGGCACTGTCAGTAATTTTAGGATCTGTCTTGCAGCAGCCAGTTATTGTTCCATTGCGTTCTTTTTTTCTCTCAGCCATTTATTTCCTGCATTTCCACCTCTTCGCGTCTCTCGTCTTGTCCAAGCCGCCTGGCATGTAATTAATGGAGACACTGACAGCTTATTTTTGCAGATATATTTAATAGGATAACGCAGACACTTGTGGAATGTCATCTTCTTGGTCACTATACTGTGCATGAGTAGCACAATTAAAAAATTCGGCCAGTATGTTATGCATCAGTTTATATTATGGAAGAAAGGGAGACGGGGCAAACATAGATCTTAACATTTCAGTTTATTTTTTGCAAGTTGCATCTACTCCTCCTTACATGGGAGATTGCCGCAACTATTTTTTGAGAAAGGACAGAGCAGTTTTCAGAGTTAATTAAGAAATGAAGGAGAGACCCTACAGATGCAGGCACACCACACAAGAATCTCTTCCTTCTTTGGAAAAACAGCTGTTCCTGGAACCTAGGAAGGGTCTCCATAGCAAAGGACTGTTTTTACTGGTGGAGTAATAAAATCCTTAAAAATAATTTAAAACATAAAAACATTTTCTTTTTTTTTCCTTTTTGACACTCAAAAAAGAAGGACATTGTATAATCGCAATGAACCACTCCAGGGTGTGGGTTATGCTGGGATTTACCCACTTCTGGTGCAGACTTTGTCCTGAGGCCGATCCTAGCATAACCCACACCCTGTCATGGTTTATTGCTTAATAAACTTACCTCCACTGCTGCATCCCTGGCCCTCTGTGAGCTCACTCTCTGCACTGCTGCCCCATGTCTCATGCCCAGTTCCCCAGTCCAGTACCCCAACGGTTTCCCTGTAACCCTATTGCTGCTCTCCTTCTGTCACCAGTCCCTTCTCCATGATCCATCTGGGTGGGTGGGTAGCACCTGGTCTCCGCACTGACCTCTCCAATATGCTGGATGGAGCAACATGCAACTGCTGCAGCAGATAGGAGCTCCTGGTGCCTGCTGCCCTGTTCTCTTGTGCGGTGCCCGCTACTCGTGGCTGTATGGTAACCCGATCCCTTCTCCATGCTGCCGTGCACAGGAGCCCCTGCAGTGCCTGCTACCCTGTTCTCTTGTCCACTACTCCTGGCTTTCCGGTAATCCGCTCCCTTCTCCACTACCTCCGTGCCAGCTTTGTTACACAGCAGCCACAGTTTCCTACCCCTCTGCCCCAACATACCTCACCTTTCTTGCTGCTCTTTGCTCAATTGCGCCTCTCTAGCAACCCCCAGCACATATGCTCTGCCTGCGGTTCACACAGCAACTACCAGACACGTATTCTGTGGCACCTCACTGCCTCTTTTTCCCAGCGGCCACATGCTCGCCATCTGCTTGGCTACAGCTCTCTGCTCCCTCCCCAAACCGCGCCCATTCAAGGCGCCGGCCTTCCCCACTCTCCTCCTGCTGGCCCAAACCTGACACCTGTTGTGCAGTACTCACAGCCTCTCCTCCTGCTCTCCCCAACTGGCCAGGATATGAAAACATTGACAACTACAGTGTCTACTGTGGCGGGTGGGTGGGAAACAACTTTTAACAGAGTCAGAACTTACCAGTTCTCAGAGACTGGCATGATTCTCCAAGGTCCATGGGGCTGGGTGCGTGGGAACTCCAGAAACATTGTGGGGTCTCCAAACTGCTCCCACTCAGTCGGCCACATGTCCTGTCAGCACAGGCAAAATATACCTTACTCTCGGAGAACACCGATCACTGCCTTCTCCACAATCCATCTGGGTGAATGGGTGGGCAGTGCTCCTACTCTGTCTGGCACATGTCCTGTCGACTCCAGCAATATGCTACTCCCAAACTACCTGCTTGTCTCCTTAACAACTTCCTCGGTTACCATACACATGCTGCGGAGTACACCTGCACAAGTTCTGACAGCTAGACAGGAGTAGGGATTTCAGCTACTACCTACTCACTCTAGCTGTGGGTATAACAGGGATTAATGTATGCCCCTTGTGATGCTTCTCCTCCAATCAAGAACATCACAAATAGAGCCCATGTTATAACCAGGAGTAGCACACTAAGTCGAAGCTTGTTTCCAGATGCGACTTGGGAGCACAAGGAAATTAAGTGACTTGCTCAGCATCACACAGTATGCACCTAGGTGGCTATGGGATTAAAACCCAGGTCTCCAGATCTGCAGCTTAGAGCCTTAACCCACCTCACTATACTGCCTCCCTTGGCTGGCCTAAGCATGGGGTTCGATTGTGGATACTCAGTCAGCCCACAGCATAACTCTCAACCTCAGCATTAATTTATACCAATGGCATTCAAAAATTCACAGAAATAATAATAAATTTATTTAATTAAGCACCTTTCAAGGTTTTCAAAGCACTGTACATCAAAAACACAAACATAATCAGTACATACAATAAAACTACACTAAACGAATATTACAAAACTAAGATAATCAATTACAGTGAAGCAAAAAAATGCCTTCTCCCATAAAAAAGTCTTTAGTGTCTTTTTGAAACTCCCCACCGTCGTGCTCTCCCGGAACTGACGGGGCAGAGAATTCCAGAGGGTAGGAGCAGCAAATCCAAAAGCATGAGCTCCAGAAGACTTCAGATTTACCCACGGAATCTCCAGCAACCCCTCGTCAGCCGAGAGGAGCTGTCTCAGAGGGGTGTAGGGCACCAGAAGCTCTTTAAATAGTCGGGACCTAGACCGTGTAGGGCTTTGTAGGTCAAAAGACCCACTTTGAAGGTGATCCGCCACTGTATTGGCAGCCAGTGCAGAGTGCGCAGCACAGGGGTAATATGAGAACTTCTGGATGCCCCAGTCAACAAACGTGCTGCTGCATTCTACACTAGCTGCAAGCGGCGGATATTAACCCCAGGAAGTCCTAGGTAAAGGGAGTTACAGTAATCAAGGCGAGATGTCACAAAGGTGTGGACCAAAACCATCAGGTCGCAAGGTGGAACCAGGTGCCTAATCCTGGCAATGTTCCTAAGATGAAAAAATGCAGTCTTGACAACTTCAGACACCTGATAATGGAGGGTCAGACCAGTGTCAAGCTCCACTCCCAGGTTACGCACCCGTTCAGAGGTGAGAATCTGGTCCACCTCCAGGGTTAATCCAGAGGGGAACCCAGTCCTCGCACCCTCAACCTTGCGACCCCGGTCCACCACCATAACCTCAGTCTTTCCCGGGCTTAACTTTAGACCGCTGGTATTCATCCAGTCTTGGATATCAGCGAGGCAGTTGTTCAGTACTGAGATAGCACTAACCTGGTCGGGTGCAAAAGACAGGTAGAGCTGGGTATCATCAGCATAGCAGTGAAACCTCAGCTCAAGCCATCTTACAATGTTTCAGAGGGGTAGCATATATACTGCGAATAACATGGGGGAAAACACCAAGCCCTGCGGTACCCCACAAGGCAGAGAGAAGGCCCCGGATGAATGTAAACCCGAGACCACTCTCTGTGTTCTCCCTTCGAGGAAAGATGAAAACAATCTGAGGACCGTACTCGATAGTCCACAAATGGACCTCAGGCGTTCGAGCAAAACCCCATGATCCACAGTATCAAAAGCTGATGACAGATCAAGGAGAACCAGAATAAAATGGTGTCTCCGATCTCTCGCCATCAGGAGATCATTGAGCACCCGAACCAGAGCAGTCTCGATACTATGCCTCTTACGAAAACCAGACTGGAGAGGTTCATATTAACTATGGATGGTCAAATGGTTATCCAATTGGACCACCACAACTTTCTCAATAACCTTCCCCACAAAAGGGAGGTTAGAGATTGGTTGGTGGTTTGCTAGGTCTTCCGGGTCTTAAGAAGCTTTCTTCAGAAGGGGAGTCACCACCCCTTCCTTCAGAGAGCTAGGGAAAACTCCCATCTCTAAAGAACACCGGATAATCCGAGCTAGGACCGGGCCAATGATCTCACTACAACCCATGATCAAGGAAGTAGGGCCAGGATACAAACTACAGTATGTTGGACACATCTCATGGACAATCCTCATAGTGTCTACGAAATCCAGCAGGTCAAAGGTACTCCAGGAAATTCCGGGCTCTACGACAGGACACTGATCAACTGCAACAACCTTAGAGTGAGGTTGGAGGCACTGCCTCCTGATGTCTTCAACCTTATTCGCAAGGAATTGAGCGATCTCCTTGCAATCAGTTTGCATAAAGGCTCGATGGATCTGCTGACAGGCTGGGTTGCACAGTCTGTCAACAGTTCTGAAGAGCTGGGCCAGTCACTTCCGTGCGACAGAAATTTCCCTGGACAGGAATTCTGCCTTCTTATGGGAAATTGCTGTTTGGTAGAGCTTATAATGCTCTAGCAAAATAAGATGGTTGACATCAGAGGCAGTCTTCCTCCAACGGTGCTCCAACCTACGCCCCAACCTCTGCAGCCCTCTCAAAGCCCCATCAAACCATGGGACAATGGGATGGCATGGGAGGGGGCGAACACAGACAGGTGCAATCTGATCAAGTGCAGCTGATATGGCCCTATTATAGGCCACTACCAGCTGCTCAGGATCAGTGCAAAACTCGTCAAGCAACGAGAGGTCAATAACCGCCATCAGGTCTTCAGGGACAACGTCCCGCAATGGGCGGTGGCGGTACCTGACCAACTCCACAGGGGCCAACCTACCCAGTGGGGGGTCTCAAAATTAAACCCAACTGAGTAATGATCAGACCAACTGACTAGTTCCACCACCAAATCGGAAGCCTCGATCGCCAGGAGGAAGACCAGGTCAAGAGAGTGACCTCCCTTGTGTGTAGCTACAGAAACAACCTGTGCACAGCCTAGAGATGTCATCACCTGGAGGAAATGTTGAACAAAAAGTGAAGATTCGTTGTTGATCCACGCATTGAAGTCACCCAGAACCATCAATCTGGGTGACTCCAAGGCCATGTCGGCGGCAAAATATGCTATTTCCTGCAGAAAAAGCTTCTCATCACCTGGTGGACGATAAATGAGAGCAATCCTGCACCCTACACCAGCTACCACAGTACACTTAAATGTCCTATCCTCCTCAACTGGTACACCAGTAAGGCCCAATTCAGTCTTTAAAACAGACCGCCACCCCCCCGCGATCAAATCTCGGGCAATGTATAACCGAGTACCCGGCGGGAACAGCGGCCTCTAAAAAGGGGACCACATTCCCATCCAACCAGGTCTCGGTAATGCAAGCCAGATCTGCCCTTGCAACAAAATCTGCAATAAGATCAGTCTTGTTGCAGACAGATCTGGCATTGCACAACAACGCCCAAGTTGGACGAGGTTGACGAGTTGTCCCAACCACTTGCCCTCCAAAACTGGAGGTGCCCTTGGGTATTGGAACCAGAACGGAACTACCACACTCCAGAAGCCATTTCGCCTCAGGGCATCTTCAGGCCTAACCACCCCTATGGGAGCACCCGCCACTGTCCACAGCCCCCACCCCTCAATTCCCTCCCTTCACAAGAACTCTCAGTGCCTGGCACCGATGATAAATATGAACGGGCAAGGGGGACAAAGAGAAGGGATGGAGGGCATGGAGAGCGGAGGCTGAATAATGTAGGACAGGTGGGGCAGGCCGGCACATCAAGCTGCTCAAAGTTAAGACAATAAATATAATAAAACAACCCGCAATCAACCTAACGCTAAGAACAAACTAAAATAAGAATTAAACTTAACCAACACTCTAATACAAAAACTAATTAATTATTTTATCCCACAAGCCCTCTCATGGCCTGGAGGACAACCAAAACTTAACCCACACAATTATAAATTATTATTCCCAGGTCCACTCACTACCTGGTACTTAAAACAAAAGGTAGTAATAGTAAAATAATAAAACTAATAACAAAATAATAAATAGAGAGAATAATTTAAAAACCACTCTCTCACCAAACCAGGTACAGGTGGAATAAAAGATGTAATAAAGCACTCTCACTGCTTAAATTGTTCCCTCAAATAAAATAACTACAAACAATAAACATCATGGCCCAAATATTCAAAAGGGTTGTGCCATGCACAATAGGGTTGCGCCTGCGCAAGTCCGAACTTGCGCCATTCCGCGATATTCAGCAGGAGGCAGTTGTGCCACTGAAAACATGCTGAGCAACAGTGCAATGCAAATGAATGCATGCTGAACTGAGGGGAGGAACATGATAAACTGCACAGCCCGATATTCAGTCGAAGGCAGAGTTGTGCAGGCGCAACCCCCAACCTGCTCCTGCACAACTTGAGCCAAAAAAAGGATCAAGTCGAGGGCCACCCACAGGTGAGCTGCCGCACTGCAGGGCGCAACACAGCAGCTGCCACCTGTGGCTGGCCCTCAACCCACTCCCTGTGCCCCCCTGCAGCCCGATCGCAGGCAAGAGTGTAAGAAATCCCCCCCCCACTGGCCCGATCGCGGGCAGCAGAGTGTTCTCCCCAACATATCCCTGGTGGCCAGTGACCGCTGGCCCGATTGTGGGCTGCAGAAGTATATAAACCCCTGACATTTATCTTCGGTTCAGTGGACGATAAGCCGACATGGCTCGCTCTTCTCGAGAGTCTTCAGGTCCAGTGATCACCGCGCTGATTGCGGCCGCATAAGGTGGCTAACCTTGTGCAGCCCGTGATCGGGCTTATCGGTCCACTGGACCACCAGGATACGCCGGGGTTTAAACTATGCAGCCCGCGATCGGGCTTATCGCGTCCACTGACCACCAGGGATACGCTCAGGGGAGGGTTTAAAACTATGCAGCCTGCGATCAAGCTTATCGGTCCACTAGACCACCAGGGATATGTTCGGGGAACTTTCGCTCCGCGATCGGGCCAGTGGGGGTGGGGATTTGTTTACTTGCTCGCGATCGGACTGCAGGGCGTCGGTCCTCAATGGCTGCTGCCGTCGGCGCCAGGCGAAGTCCTGGGGATCGGCGCAGATCTGCATGCTAATGGCATGCAAATGGGCTCATAAACAGATGCAAATGGCTCCCGCGCCTTGCATGAATTATGGCCCCATTTGCATGTCACCTTTGAATATCGGAAATTTGCGCATGGCTAATGGTACTTGTGCTACCACCAAGCTGAATGCTCCACTCTGACCACTTGCAGTGGCGCAAGTTCCACCGCGCCATGCACAGTGGCTGGTTGGCTGGGAGGAGATATTCAAAGGAGTTGTTCAATAGCACAAATCCTTTGAATATGCCGCCCACACCTCCGCGATCTATTTTGTGTAGCGGCGGCTTGCGCCACAAAATAGTGCAGTTTTAATATTCGGCCCCTATCTATACAACGAAATATAGATATAATATAACCCGCCCAACGTAAACAAGTAAAATTCAGTTTCCAGAAATCCAAAGTTCAAAATCCACATCAGTTTGGCCATAATGTGTAAACTTACTGAAAGAATAATATCTCTACAAATAGTGGGCCCCGTATATTTAGTCTTAAGAAATGTTCCTGTCAACTTTGTTCAATGATTTCATTGTTGTTGTGTGTCCAGAAATAGATTTAACGTTAGTAAGAACATCAGTAAACCGTTGCTGAGCAAGAGTAAATTTGAGTGTAAAAATTAAAGTATGACAAACCCTGCGTCAATGCATGCCCAGGTCATACATGTGGATTACATACATTATGGAGGCAGTACAGTGCTGTGGCTTAGGGCACTGAGCTGGGTTTGAATCCCACAGTCCCCACTTGCATACTGTATGACCCTGAACAAGTCAATGTCCTTGTGCTCCCAGGTTGCACCGGTATACAAGCTTTAGCTTAGCGTGTCTTTCCTGGTTAAACAATTTCCCCTTTCCATACATGTGGCGCTGCCATCACCTTTCATAAACCAGTGCAGTCCAGTAAATTGTGGCAGGGGCGAGTACTGGAGACACTTCGGTCAGCCAAGTTGCAGGAGCGCCAGTTGTTGGTGGGCTTGGTAAGGAAACTATTAATTTCTCTACCACTTGGGGAATCAATAATAACCAATCCGTGTAACAGAATAACAAAGGTTTAACAGCCGACCACCATTAAGCTGCAGGTTAGAGCAACTACCAGCTTTTAAAACTGTCCTCTTGGGTGGACTGTACGGTGCTGCTGTAAGCCAGCATGATGTATGGCATCAGACTATCCCATTCATTCTGATTATCCCACACAAAGGGGGACAGCATGGCTAGGAGCATGCAGTTCAACATAGAAACATAGGATCTAATGGCAGACAAGGACCTCTTGGCCCACCCAGTCTGCCCATTTTTCCCTACCTACAGTATCACTACAGACCCTACTTGGTGTCTGGCTCTTCTCCTCCCCTTCCCTTTCCACTAGGATTCTGTTATCCCTATCCAATACACTCTTGAATCCCACCACTGTTTTCGCCCACACCATCTCCTCTGGAAGGCTGTTCCAGGAATCCACTACTCTTTCTGTGAAGAACTACTTACATCTCTCCTGAATATGAATCTAACCCCCCGGCCGCTTAATTACAAGTCCCTTGTTCTTTGGTACTCCTTGTCTGAAAAATACTCCTCCAGTACCATATTTCTCCATGAGATATTTAAAAGTCTCTATCATATCCTCCCACCCCCTTCTAGAGAGTACATATTGAGGTCTGTTAGTCTCTCCTCTTGGGACTTTTGGTGCAGACCCTGCACCATTTTAGTTGCCCTTCTTTGGACTGCCTCCACTCTATGGCCTACCAGAGATGTAGTCTCCAGAACAGGACACAGTACTCTAAGTGGGATCTTACCAGTCATCTATACAGAGTAAACACCACCTCCCTCTTTCCGCTAATGATATCCCTCCATATGCATCCCACTAGCCCTCTCAACTGCCTTGCGCACTGCCTGGTCACCTTTAGGTCCTGCGATATGATTACCCCTACTTGATGGTCATCAGTACCACTCCACCAGTTTTGTACTCTGTCCCAGGTTTTAGTTATTCATTTAATTAATTAATTATTTTAATTTGGGATTAATGCATTTGAGCTAAAGGCTCATTTACAAAGGTTCCAAGTCAGACAAATACAACACATTACATTGGTTACAGGTAAGTACTGGCAGGACATGTCTTCAAGGTACAGTAGATACAGAATCTGCTTGTAGGTAACAAGGTTGCAGAAAAAGAAGTGCAGAGTTACAGCAACACTACAAGAGTGTGGTTCAACATTTCGGTAAGTGCAGAGAACAGACTTAGGTATGTAAAGATCCAGGCTACTGTGTAAGTAGAATAATGGTATATGCAGCCAGAGGTGGCTTTGTCAAGGGCGTAACAGAGGGACAACGTACTGATGGGTGGAGGTAGGGTGGAAATGGGGGGGGGTAGGACGTGGCAGAAGAAAAGGGGGGTGGAGCGAGCTATAGGTTAAGTTAGGGTAGGCCAGGATTATACAGGGCAGAAGCAGACATTCTCATGGGCTAGGTAGGAATGGAGTCCATTTTTATACTGGCTAATCTTACTGCATTTGATTAAGGTGGAAGGAAGTCCATTAATCCACCTAGGTCCCCGGTAGGATAGGGAATGCTGGGCGAGCGAGGTGTGTTTAAAGGGCACCAGCAATCCTCCCTTAGTTGCACTTCTAGTGTTCAGCGGGTTGTGTGATTTTAAGTAAACTGGAGGTGGACTCAGGTGTAAGCCCTAGCAGAGATTTTTTTTACCCTGAAGGCAGGTCTGTTATTGTACTCTGAGATGAAGGGGGAGCCACCCAGTCTCTGTATAAAGTGCACATGTATGTGTCAAGTAGTCGGCCCCAAGGACCAGTCGACAGGCCTTATTAAAGAGGGTATTGACCCTTTTTAGTGCAATATCCGAGGCAGCTCCATAGATCACCAGCCTGTAATCGATAGTAAGTAACACCGAGCTGCATGTGACCAGCTTCAAAACATAGAAACATAGAATTTGATGGCAGATAAGGACCGCTTGGCTCACCTAGTCTGCCAATTTCCCTACCTAATAGAAAAGCTACAGATCCCAGTTAACCAACAGCCTACTTCCTCCTATCCCCACACTAGAATTACCTTATGTCTGTCCCATGCATTCTTGAATTCCCTCACTATTTATGACTCTACGACCTCCTCAGGAAGGCTGTTCCATGCATCTACAACCCTCTCTGTGAAGAAATACTTCCCCACATTACCTCTAAGCCGTCCCCCCTCTGTCTTCAAACTGTGCCCCCTTGTTCTTGCACATCTCTTTTTCTGAAAGATGCTACCCTCTTGGACTTTGTCGACTACCTTGAGGTATTTGAAAGTTTTTATCATGCCCCCGCTCTCCCTCCTTTCCTTGAGGCTATACATCTTAAGCTCCTTTAGTCTTTCTTCATATGTCTTCTGGTGCAGACTGTGCATCATTTTGGTTGCCCTTCTCTGGACAGCCTCCACCCTGTCTATGTCTTTGCAGAGATGGGGTCTTCAGAACTATACACAGTACTCCAGTTGTGGTCTTACCAACTGTCTGTACAGGGGGCCAACAACTTCTTGTTTTCTACTGGTGTTGCCGCTCCCCATGCATCCCAGTGTTCCCCCAGCCCTCCTTACTGCCTTCTCACAATGCTGGCCCACATTTAGGTCATCTGATATAACTACCCCCAGGTCCCTTTCCATTTTTGTTGTTGTCAGTATCTCACCCCCCCATTGTGTACTCTTCCACTGGGTTTTTGTTTCCTGGGTGCATTACTTTGCACTTCTTTGCATTGAATCTAAACTGCCGTACATTTGACCATTCCTCCAACCTTGCCAAGTCCCTTTTCATCCTTTCCACCCCACTTTTCATATCAACCCTGTTGCAAATCTTTGTGTCATCTGCAAAGAGACATACTTTTCCTTCTAGTCCCTCTGCAGTGTCACTTATAAAGACATTAAGAAGGACCGGTCCCAGTATTGAACCCTGCGGTACCCCACTAGTAACCCCCCTTTCTTCACTGTGGAGTCCATTTACTATTAGCCTCTGTGTCCTGTTGTCCAGCCAGTGTTTTACCCAGGATACCACCATGGGACCCACTCCCAGGCTGGTTAATTTATTTACATAGATACATAGATACATAGACAGTGTCGGCAGATAAGGGCCTATGGCCCACCTAGTCTGCCCATTTGAGCTTGTAAGTTCAGTTTGTTTTCCTAGAAGTCTATTTCCCCTTACCCCTGACCTCTAGAATTCCTTTATGTCTATCCCATGCATTCTTAAATCCCGTGATTGTTTCAGCCCCCACCACTTCCTCTGGCAAGGTGTTCCACTTGTCCACCACCCGTTCTGTGAAGAAATTCTTCTCATGTTTCTCTGAATCGTCCTCCCTCCAACTTCATCCCATGCCCTCTAGTCCTGGAACATCTTTTTCGCTTAAAAATAGTGTTTTCCTGCACCCTGTTCCTCCCTGTAAGATACTTGTATGTCTCTATCATATCCCTCTCTCCTCCTCTCCTCCAGGGAGTACATGTTCAGTTCCTTCAACCTGTCTTCATAGGACTTGTGATGCAACCCATGCACCATCTTTGTTGCCTCCTCTGAACCTTCTCACCCTGTCTATGTCCTTACGTAGGCATGGTCTCCAGAACTGTACACTGTACTCCAGGGGGCCTCACTAGTGTCTTGTATAGCGGAATTATGACCTCCTTTCCTGCTGGTGATGCCCTGCCTATACATCCCAGCATCCTATTTGCTTTACCTGATGCCTTGTCACACTGTTTCTCACCTTGAGGTCATCAGAGATGACAACCCCAAGATCCCTTCCTGCTTGGTGCATGCTATATCCTCACCCCCAACTGATATATTGTGCCAGGTTTTTGTGCCCATATGCATTATCTTGCACTTCTTTGCATTGAATTTCAACTGCCAAACCCTTGACCATTCTTCAAGTTTCTGCAGGTCCCTTCTCATTCTGTCTACACCCTCTGGTGTGTCTACTCTGTTACAGAGCTTTGTGTCATCAGCGAACAGTGAAATTCTGCCTTCTATATCCTGTGCAATGTCACTGATGAAGATGTTGAATAGGACCGGTCCCAGCACTGATCCCTGTGGTACCCCACTGGTCACTCTTCCCTCTGTGGAGTGACAGCCATTTACCACCACCCTCTGTGTCCTGCCGCCCAGCCAGTTACCTACCCACCACACTACTGTCCTGCCCACACCCATATTCCCCAGTTTGTGTAATAGTCTTCTATGTGGCACAGTGTCAAAGGCCTTGCCTTATTAATCTTTTGTGCGGGACTGTGTCAAATACCTTGCTAAAGTCTAGGTAGGCCATGTCCACAGCCCCTCCCTGGTCTACCACTTTGGTCACCCAGTCAAAGAAATCAATTAGATTTGTCTGACATGACCTTACCGCTGTGAATCCATGCTGCCTTGGGTCCTGTGCCCCACTGGCCTCTAGGTACTCAACAATTCTTTCCTTCAGAAGTGATACCAACATTTTCCCTATCACTGAGACCAAACTGACAGGTCTATAGTTTCCTGCCTCTGTCTTGCTCCCACTATTGTGAAGGGGAATCACATCCACCCTCCTGCAGTCCTCAGATACCACACCATCCTCCCATGATTTATTAAAAAGGGTAGTCAGTGGTGTTACTGGTTCTTTCCTTAGTTCTTTTAGAATTCTGGGGTGAATCCCATCAGGCCCCATTGCTTTATCCACCTTCAGTTTTAAGACTTTTTTCAGAACCCTTTCTTCTGTGAAAGGGCCAATATCGACCCCCAGCCAGAGTGCTTCTATTAACTGGATTAGGTATCTCCCCTGCTTTTCCATTGTGAATACTGAGCAGAAGTTTTCGTCAGTATCCCTGCTTTTTCACTGTCGCCGCTGCCCAACCGCTTCCTCTTATTCAGCCTCAGTATCCCTGCCTTAGTCTTTCTTTTGCTCCCTAATGTACCTATAAAAGGTTTTATCCCCCTTCTTAACCGAGCTGGCTATCTTTTCCTCAGTTTGGACCTTTGCTATTCTGGCTGCCTTCCCCGCTTCCTTCTGCTTTAACTGGTACAGTTCTCTGTCGTGCTCCTTCTGTGTTTCCGAATACTTCCTGAAAGCTATCTTTTTCTCACTAACCTTCCACGCCACTTCTTTTGAGAACCTTAGTGTTTTTTTTCTTTCATTTTGATTTGTTTATTTCCTTAACACAAAGGCTTGTTGCTTCGGTGATGGCGGTTTTGATGTTTCCGCATTGTTGCTGCACCCCACCTTCTTGCCTGTTTGCTAGTGCTTTTCTGAGGCACTCTCCCATTTTGACAAAATCAACCCTCCTGAAGTCCAGCACCTTCACTTTTCTGTGGCTTGACTCTACAGCTAAGTTTGTCGTGAACCACACTGTTTGGTGGTCGCTTGTTCCCAGATGGCTACTCACTTCAAGACCGGAGATTCTTTCTCTGTCCCCATTTGAGAGTACCAAGTCTAAGATTGCTCTCTCCCTCCCGAGTAGGTTCCAAAACTAGCTTTCTGAGGCATGCCCCCTGTAGGGCATCAAGAATGGCCCTGCTCTTGGATGTGGCTGCAGCAAAGGTGCTTCAGTTAACATCTGGCATATTCAGGTCCCCCATCAGCAATATATCCCCTTTCTCTGCCATCCTAAGGATGCCTTCTATCATTTCCTTGTCCATTTCCTCCCCCTGAGACGGGGGTCTGTATAGAACCCCAGTGCGGATAGTGATGCCATTTCCAGTCTCCAGGGTGGCCCACAGTGCCTCCTCTCCTCCCTGTTTACCCTTTAGTTCTGTTGTGTAACCCCCCTGCAAATGGGGGTTCCCAAAAGACTTCCAGGAGCTTGCTTGAATGCTCCAAGCCTGAATGGTGTTTGGCATTTAAGCCATTTATCAGTGAGTGTTTTAGAGCCTCTGGTACTGTCTCTTTAAGAGCTGTCTGCTTGCAGACATAATTAGTTTGTATGGGGACTGTGTGCTTCTCTGAGTACCACTCGAGCTGCTGCCAATTCACTTCATTTTGCAGTCACTAGGAGTGCAAAGGAACCTATCTGAAAGATGTAACTGTTTGCCAGAAATTATTTAGAGTAATAATGAAATTACAGTTTGTTTAACCTGCTTTTTGCAGTCAGAACTGTGTCTGCTAGTTCCCATTCTAGTTTTGAACTACTGAACTGGACCAATCAGTGTGGGTAAGCTAGCTCTAAAATGGTGCCTTGGACGAATCAGAACTTGACTCATAATCTGAGCCAGCCACAAGAGGATTGTATGGGCAGTGACTCTGGGAGATGTAGTTTAGACTTCAGTGCCTTTTGGACCAACAGCAGCAGTCTATTGTGAGTGACAGCCAATCCAGTCAAGAACTGGGAGGAACTCAAAGGAAGTGCCCGGTTTTGTCGGTTGGAGTTTCAGTTGAGCTTTGGGTGAAGAAGGAAGGAGCCCTGTGCTTTTCAGTGTGCAGTTTTAGTCAAAACGTGTGTAAGGCCCAGAGTTCCGGGTCTGCAGCTTGTGTAACAGCTTGTTAGGACTGAATCGTCCTGTGAAAAGAATCAAAGGATCTCTGAAGAGTAGAAACCAGGCTCACCCTGTAGAAGACTGGAGGAATTGCTGAAAATTGCACTCGGTCTGTCAGAACTGAATCTGCTGTGTGTTCTCCGGTATTGTGCAGTAATTGCGATCGGATACAGATGCAGCCTGCCTGGTATAGTGCTTTCTTTATATGGATGTGTGAAGAGGTTTGTGTACCTCAAGTGAGCCCTGCTGACATTGAAGGACCCTATCTTATTTGGAGGTCGTGAGTACTAATTCAGGTCGCCCCTGTTGAATTGCCACATTAAATCCAAATGGAATTACTGTACTGCTGACTGTTTAATTCTCCTTTTCTCTGTGTGAAAGGGCCCCTACCAGCTGCCACGGTTTGACTAGCCACTAGGGCTTGGGTACCCAGGGACAGTAACTGATAGGGACAGGCCTGTGCACAGAGCCATAGGTAGATTATTAGAGTGATAAGCTAATTAACCTGATTTCCCTGTCCTTGTTATATCCCCTAAATAAATCAGAGCTGCTTGTTTCAGCAAAGTTATACTGCCTGAGGTATTTGTCTATGTTAAAGTACTGTACTGTGATTGTTGCACTGTATCTCATTTCACAGGAGGTCCCAGTGCCGAACCAGACCTGGGGTAAGTGTATACTGTGAAGGTAATTCTGATATATTGTGTGGGCCACTAGTGGAAGAAAGGGGGTTGCAGTGTCCCAGAGGGCTGTGACCAAGTTAGTTTAACTATTGCAAACCCTGACCTCTGGGTGGAGGCACCCGCCATTGGATCCAGGCCCTCAACCTGTTAGTGGCAAATCAGGCAGGGTAGTAGCCCCTGGGATAGCGCCATCTAGGGGTTACATCTTGGAGGCTCACCGCTGGGATTGTGTGTCCTCTAGTGGCCATATTTACTAACCACTGTTAAGAAAAAATGGGTACCCGGACAGAAGGGCTGTCACCGCTGGTGGAGTGGTGTACTGGGAGGAGATCGACCTCAAAATGCTATGCTTATCCTGGACATCCCCTGGGTATCAATACGGACACTGTGCAGGGAGTACTTTCCAAGGTGGAAGGTTTACAAAACCCTGTGGTGGTGGGTCGGCATGCTAATCTGCTCACCCACACTTTCCTGGCCCTAGTAGAGTTTAAGGATCCCATAGATAGCTCCAAAGTGCCTACAGACCATTACCCCAGAGGGAGCCCTCACTGCTTGGAGAGTGATAACTAAGGACAGAAGACCGGGGAATCAGCCCCCACCACTATCTGAAACTTTTGAGGAGAAATTTGCTGAATGGTTGCTGGGAGAGGGAAAACTGTGGAGGACTTGAAGAAACTATTCTGCCACCTGGGGTGTTCCTCCCCAACACCCTCTCCTGCTCCAGTGCCCGTAATGGTGGCTGAACCAATGCAGACTCCTATTTCTGCACCTGCCATTATTCACGACTCTACCGAAGGTTGAGGATCTTCTGGCACCTCCCACCCCCAAGGGAGGATGACTGGGAGACCTGGATAGACTATGTTGCCCCAAGTGCTAGAATGGCAATGCTCGGAAGGCAAAAAGCTAAAGAGGGTTAGTGAGAGCCTCCGGGTCCTGCCCTGGCTACCATCCGCTAAACGGCCAGTAACCCTGAAGCGACTGCACAGGCCTATCTTGAGGCCTGGAGAATGTGTATGGGAGCCCAGATTCTGATGAGGACCTATGGTGGAGAGTAAGAGATGCACAACAGTACCAAGGGGAGTTGTTGTCTGTGTATGTATCTCGGCTGGAAAAATTGTTGCAAGAATGCCTCAGAAAAGGTAGTTTGCCAGCGATTGAACTGGACCGAACCAGGCTGGACAGGATCCTAAGTCTGCCCCTTCTCAGAACTGCTGTTGCTTCAGTTACGCCTGGCAGATCGACTGGAATCCCCACCTCCTATGATGAGTTAATGAGAGAAATTTGAGGAGTTGAGAAAAGACGACCTCGGGAGGACCTGCACCAATAGCTGCGGCTCACGACCGAGTGACTGAGGGTGACCCATCAAGTGAAGTTCAGGGGCAGAGGTTGGCAGTCAATGAGTGCTCTGACAAGGAAAAGATATGTCACAATGGGGCTTAACTGTTGAGAGAGATCCGGGAATTCAAAACAGTCCTTTATGAAGGCCACGCCTTGCAAGTACGGGCCCTGACCTATATCCGATTGCATCTGTTATGGGGTGGGTGTACCCACCCATGTATCTCCTGCTGATAACAGCTCCAACTCGATTCCTTGACCATGGAAGTGGAGAAACTGATGAGATGTCTCCAAATGCTTATCACGCGCAGACAGAGATGGCACCAAGGTTTCCAGTTAGTAATACCCCCGCCCTGGCTCCCAGTGTGGCGCCTCGGCCAGCTCAAACTCCAGAAAGTATGTTTTGCTATAATTGTGGGAAAGATGGGCACATGAAAAGGGAATGCCAGTCCCCAAAATACACTGACAAAGTTGCATATAGGCTACAAGGAGAGCTTCAGAGAAGAAATCAGTGGTTAAGAGGTACACGACATGATCCCAGTGAGGGCACCAAAATGCTAATTCACGCCCTTGTGGCAAGGTCAGTTGCCCAGGCCCCCACTACCGCCTCTCCAGACTGGTCCAGAATAGTGGGTCCCTCCATGGAGACCACTGTAAAGGTGAATGGAGTGTCTACAAGAGCTGTATTAGACAGTGGCTCCCAAGTGACAATTATGTTCCAGGATTGGTATCAGAAGCATTTGTCAGACGTACCTTACAACCATTAGAAGGACTGCATGTATGGGGTTAAGTGAGAAGGCCTACCCCTATTCCGGTATATCCGAATTTGGCTGTCTTTCCCACCTCCGTGGCTGGAGTGGCCGAACAAGTAGAGACCCTAGCCTTAGTGTGTCCCCCACTGGACTGTATGATGGTGTCCCTTGTTGATTGGAACAAATGCTCTATGTTCGGAAGGCTGGCACAGTTGTGTTATGAAAAACAGGGTCAAAGACTAGTAGAGCTTTAAGAGTTCCGGCTTTAATTAAGAAGGCCTATGAGGCACAGAGAGATGCTGAAAAACAGAACCAGAGGAACCGGTCGGAATTGTATGGAAGAAGGATCCTGAGTCTCTGATCCTGGCGCCAAATGCCCAATGTACCTTACAGGGAGAGGTCCGTATCAGAAAGGATGTTAAGAATAAAATATTAATGTTGGATGCACCAGGCGATGGAAAATTGCCAGAGGGACTGCTGGTCAAGCCTAGTATTTTGCCCGCTAGAGCCCATGCTTATGCCAGAAGGGTAATGGTCCAAGTTCATAATGTGTCTGAAAGAGACATTCGAGTAAACAGAGGTTGCATCCTGGCTAATGTGCATTGTGCAGACACTGCAGTGCTACCCAGCAGCAAGAGTTCAAGGAAGAATGACAGAGTAATGCCTGACTTGTTTGATTTCGCCGACTCTCGCCAGCTGAATGGAAAGTGAGGATCAGTGAGAAGCTTGCCCAGAGAGACCAGGTGTTTTCTTTAAAGGAATGGGATGTAGGATGCGTGCAGGAGCTGAGCACAATATCCGCTGCATGACGAAAGACCATTTCGTGAGAGGTCTCGACGCCTGGCACCTGCTGACATAGATGATGTGAGACGGCATCTGCAAGAGATGTTAGCTGCTGGGTAATACAAGAATCCAGAAGCCCATATGCTTCCCCATTGTGGTAGTGAGGAAAAGAATGGAACAGTAAGGATGTGTGTGGATTATCGCACCTTAAACCGTGGACTATCCTGATCAGTACACAATGCCCGCATTCAGGATGCTTTGGACTGCCTAAACGGGAGCAAGTGGTTCTCTGTGCTGGATCTCCGCAGTGGGTACTACCAGATCCCGATGGCCCCAGAGGACCGTGAGAAGACGGCCTTTATCTGTCCGTTGGCTTTTATGAATTCATGAGGATGCCTCAAGGTTTCAGGTGCCCCAGCCACTTTTCAACGATTGATGGAGTGCAGTGGGGACATGAACTTACTAGAGTGCCTGGTATACCTAGATGATGTTATTGTGTTTGGCAGTTCACTGGAGGAACATGAGAGCAGATTATTTAAGGTATTGGACCGACTGGAGGACTTTGGCCTTAAATTGTCCATTGATAAGTGTCAATTCTTTCAAACATCAGTAAAGTATGTGGGACACATAGTATCCACCGAGGGAATAGAGACCGACCCAAGTAAAGTTGAGGCCTTGACCACCTGGCCACAGCCCAAAAATCTAAAAGAACTGCAAAGATTCCTGGGATTCTGTGGTTATTATCGGCGCTCATCAAGGACTATTCAAGAGTGATCCGCCTTTACTTAACCTTACTCAAAGGGTATCCCCAACCCACAAAAATACCAAAAGTCAGCGCCCTCAAGACTGAAAGAGTGTATTTTCATCCGAGTGAAGTATTTGGGGCCCGCTGGACTCTGATTGTGAGACTGCTTTTCATGAGATCATATATCAACTCACCCATGCTCCAGTGCTGGCCTATGCCGATCCAAGAAAACTTACGTCCTGCACACTGATGCTAGCTTGCAAGGGTTGGGGGCTGTGTTGTACCAAGAGCACGAGAATGGCCTGAGACCAGTGGCCTTTGCTGTAGAAGCCTGACCCCATCCGAAAAGAACTATCCTGTACATAAGTTAGAGTTCCTAGCTTTGAAGTGGGCTATTGTTGACCAATTCCATGAGTACTTGTATGGGGCTAAAATACTAGTAAAACTGACAATAATCCTTTGACCTATGTGCAGACCTCAGCTAAGTTGGATGCCACTGGCCATAGGTGGCTTTCTGCATTATCTACATATGACTATGCTCTCGAATACCGAGCAGGTCTGAACCACATAGATGTCTGATGCTCTCCCGGAGGCCTGTTCCCAGAATGATTGGGTCCGATTGGCAGAACCTGACATTCGGGCACTCTGCCGGAAGTTTGACAGGGAGGAACAAATGTCCATGGACCTAGTGGACTGCATGGTGGATTGCTTGGGAGCCTCTGAGAATTGCATACCTGCTGCTTATTGCCACTTTTCTGCAATAGACATTGGTGCACTGCCTCAGCTGGACAATGACAGCATCCGCGGGCTCAATCCCGCGATCCCATGATCAAAGCAGCTTTAGAAGCCCTCATGCAGGAAAAGATGTGTCCAAATTACGCTCCACTGATTTGAGAACTGCACTGTTATACAAAGAAGGTCCTAAGTTGAAACTGATCAATAAACTGTTATACAGAGAAACAGTTGACAGAGGGACAAGTAGACAAACAACAACTAGTGCTGCCCACTGCCTTCGAGACTCAGTACTGAGGTCCTTGCACAACCACATGGGGCACCTTGGTATAGACAGAACACTTGACTTGGTGAGATCCAGATTCTATTGGCCTAAGATGGGGCTGATGTGGAGCAACACATTCAACTTGTAGTCGCTAAGCTTACAGAGGAAAGCTTTGCCCCAGAGGGCTGCCCCTTGTTAACATCACCACCAGTGCACCCATGGAGCTGGTCTGTATTGATTTTCTAAGTTTGGAGTCAGATCAAAGAAATATCAGTAATGTGCTGGTGGTCACTGACCATTTCACGAGATATGCCCAAGCTTTCCCACCAAAGACCAGAAAGCATCCACTGTAGCCAAAGTACTTGTAGAAAACTTTTTGTTCACTATGGGGCTCACAAAGAATCCATTCTGATCAAGGGAGAGACTTTGAGAGTCGTCTGATCAAAGAGATGCTTTCTCTGTGGGGAGTGCGAAAGTCCAGAACCACTCCTTACCACCCCCAGGGGGACCCACAGCCTGCCCGTTTCAACCGCACTTTGCTAGATATGCTAGGCACCCTGCACCCAAAGGACAAGCCTAGATGGAGCCAACAAATTAGCACCCTGGTACATGCTTATAACTGCACCAAAAGTGATGCCACTGGATTCTCCCCCTACCGCCTGATGTTTGGAAGAGAAGCTCAACTACCAGTAGATGTGTGTTTTGGGGTCTCTCCTGATGGGGTTCAAGCTGACAACTATTTACAGTATGTGCAAGTTAAAGGCCCAGCTAACTCATGCGTACCAACTGGCTCAAACCATGGCTGCCAAAAGAAATCTGGCCAACAAAGAAAGGTATGATAAAAAGGTGAAAGCACAGGAACTCCAGGAGGAGATCGGGTATTGCTAAGAAATCTGGGACTGCATGGCAAGCACAAGATTGCTAACAGATGGCACCATCTCCCTCACATTGTAGTGGGCAAACTAGATGATCTGCCAGTGTACAAAGTAAGGCCTGAGAATAATTCAAAGATGTAAAACAATGCATAGAAATCATTTACTGCCCATTGGACAAATCTAATTGAGTCTGAGCCCTAGAAGATGCCCCCTCTGGACCAGTGACTAGAGCTGCTGCTAAGAAAAGATCAAGAAAGTCTGCACCTACAGAAGCAAAGTTAAAGTGTTCCCTCCACAAGTCCTAGTTGAGCATGACTGTCAGTCCATATCGGAAGAAAGTGAGAGTGACTTTGAATACTATCCTTCTTACTAACTGAGTCAGTTGTTTCGGGCAATCCCTAGTTAATACTGGAGATGAACTGGGCCTTCTGGACTGTCTAAGCCCCCAGCTTCATCCCTGGAGCCAATGCTCCCAGAAAGTGAAGTGCAAAGCATCAGATCAGATGAAATGGAATCATTGTGCATGATTGAACTGTTTGAGCTTTCAGGAGGAAAATGATAGATTGGGGCAGACTGGTGATACACCGAACAAGAAGAGTATTTTGAGTGCTCTGACAGTCCACTGCCAGTGTCCAAAGCTCTCCATGCGAACCAAATGTTGTGGACTCAGAAACTGTAACTCCTGAGCTGAAAGTGCCCCAAGTTCTAGCCTCTCTACCCCATGGAGACTCCTGACAAGTGAGGACAATGCTGAAAATGAGGCTCAGAGTGCAGAAACTGTAACAGTTCCCCTAGAAAGACTGGTCGAGCTGTAAAGCCTGTGGTGCACCTCAGTTATGATTCACTTGGGAGGCCTGTGGACTTGCCTCTCAATGTTGTCCATAAAGGAGTGTATGTGTCCCCGAGCTCATTGCCCAAACTGAGCATCAGTGCTAACTCCAAGTTACTTGTGTTGTCTCTCATATGGTGCCCTGCCCCATCCAGCCCCAAGGTAACTGATAGGAAGGGCCCTCTTCAGGTTTCATGTACAAGAGGTAATAACTTGAGTTATGGTACAATGTGATGTAATACTGTGTAAAGAGTGACATACTGCAATGTTTCAGAAATGTGTTCTTGGTAAAATGATATATTGACTGATGATTACATGTGCGAGCCTAATGCAAATGTATATGGTTGCAGTTGAAACTTATGGGGTACTTGTTGACGCGGACGCAGCTTTCCCAGGCCAGGAAGGGTGTAACCCCTGCAAATGGGGTTCCAAAAGACTTCCAGGAGCTTGCTTGAATGCTCCAAGCCTGAATGGTGTTTGGCATTTAAGCCATTTATCAGTGAGTGTTTTAGAGCCTCTGGTACTGTCTCTTTAAGAGCTGTCTGCTTGCAGACATAATTAGTTTGTATGGGGACTGTGTGCTTCTCTGAGTACCACTCGAGCTGCTGCCAATTCACTTCATTTTTGCAGTCACTAGAGTGCAAAGGGAACCTATCTGAAAGATGTAACTGTTTGCCAGAAATTATTTAGAGTAATAATGAAATTACAGTTTGTTTAACCTGCTTTTTGCAGTCAGAACTGTGTCTGCTAGTTCCCCATTCTAGTTTTGAACTACTGAACTGGACCAATCAGTGTGGGGTAAGCTAGCTCTAAAATGGTGCCTTTGACGAATCAGAACTTGGACTCATAATCTGAGCCAGCCACAAGAGGATTGTATGGGCAGTGACTCTGGGAGATGTAGTTTAGACTTCAGTGCCTTTTGGACCAACAGCAGCAGTCTATTGTGAGTACAGCCAATCCAGTCAAGAACTGGGAGGAACTCAAAGGAAGTGCCCGTTTTGTCGGTTGGAGTTTCAGTTGAGCTTTGCAGTGAAGAAGGAAGGAGCCCTGTGCTTTTCAGTGTGCAGTTTTAGTCAAAAACGTGTGTAAGGCCCAGAGTTCCGGTCTGCAGCTTGTGTAACAGCTTGTTAGGACTGAATCTGTCCTGTGAAAAGAATCAAAGGATCTCTGAAGAGTAGAAACCAGGCTCACCCTGTAGAAGACTGGAGGAATTGCTGAAAATTGCACTCGGTCTGTCAGGAACTGAATCTGCTGTGTGTTCTCCCGGTATTGTGCAGTAATTGCGATCGGATACAGATGCAGCCTGCCTGGTATAGTGCTTTCTTATATGGATGTGTGAAGAGGTTTGTGTACCTCAAGTGAGCCCTGCTGACATTGAAGGACCCTATCTTATTTGGAGGTCGTGAGTACTAATTCAGGTTCGCTCCTGTTGAATTGCCACATTAAATCCAAATGGAATTACTGTACTGCTGACTGTTTAATTCTCCTTTCTGTGTGAAAGGGCCCCACCAGCTGCCACGGTTTGGACTAGCCACTAGGGCTTGGGTACCCAGGGACAGTAACTGATAGGGACAGGCCTGTGCACAGAGCCATAGGTAGATTATTAGAGTGATAAGCTAATTAACCTGATTTCCCTGTCCTTGTTATATCCCCTAAATAAATCAGAGCTGCTTGTTTCAGCAAAGTTATACTGCCTGAGGTATTTGTTATGTTAAAGTACTGTACTGTGATTGTTGCACTGTATCTCATTTCACAGGAGGTCCCAGTGCCGGAACCAGACCTGGGGTAAGTGTATACTGTGAAGGTAATTCTGATATATTGTGTGGGCCACTAGTGGGAAGAAAGGGGGTTGCAGTGTCCCAGAGGGCTGTGACCAAGTTAGTTTAACTATTGCAAACCCTGACCTCTGGGTGGAGGCACCCGCCATTGGATCCAGGCCCTCAACCTGTTAGTGGCAAATCAGGCAGGGGTAGTAGCCCTGGGATAGCGCCATCTAGGGTTACATCTTGGAGGCTCACCGCTGGGATTGTGTGTCTTCTAGTGACCATATTTACGAACCACTGTTAAGAAAAAATGGGCACCCGACAGAAGTGGCTGTGCACCGGCTGGTGGAGTGGTGTACTGGGAGGAGATCGACCCCAAAATGCTATGCTTATCCTGGACATCCCCCTGGTATCACGGACACTGTGCAGGGAGTACTTTCCAAGGTGGAAGGTTTACAAAACCCTGTGGTGGTGGGTCGGCATGCTAATCTGCTCACCCACACTTTCCTGGCCCTAGTAGAGTTTAGGATCCCATAGATAGCTCCAAAGTGCCACAGACCATTACCCCAGAGGAGCCCTCACTGCTTGGAGAGTGATAACTAAGACAGTAAAGACCTGGGGGAATCAGCCCCACCACTATCTGAAACTTTTGAGGAGAAATTTGCTGAATGGTTGCTGGGAGGGAAAACTGTGGAGGACTTGAAGAAACTATTCTTGCCACCTGGGGTGTTCCTCCCCAACACCCTCTCCTGCTCCAGTGCCTGTAATGGTGGCTGGAACCAATGCAGACTCCTATTTCTGCACCTGCCATTATTCACGACTCTTACCGAAGGTTGAGGATCTTCTCTGCACCTCCTCACTCCTCAAGGAGGATGACTGGGAGACCTGATAGACTATGTTGCCCCCCAAGTGCTAGAATGGCAATGCTCGGAAGGCGAAAGCTTAAAGAGGGTTAGTGAGAGCTCCGAGGTCCTGCCCTGGCTACCATCCGTGCTAAACGGGCCAGTAACCCTTGAAGCGACTGCACAGGCCTATCTTGAGGCCTTGGAGAATGTGTATGGGAGCCCAGATTCTGATGAGGACCTATGGTGGAGAGTAAGAGATGCACAACAGTACCAAGGGAGTTGTTGTCTGTGTATGTATCTCGGCTGGAAAAATTGTTGCAAGAATGCCTCAGAAAAGGTAGTTTGCCAGCGATTGAACTGGACCGAACCAGGCTGGACAGGATCCTTAAGTCTGCCCCTCTCAGAACTGCTGTTGCTTCAGTTACGCCTGGCAGATCGACTGGAATCCCCACCTCCCATGATGAGTTAATGAGAGAAATTTGAGGAGTTGAGAAAAGACGACCTCGGGAGGGACCTGCACCAATAGCTGCGGCTACGACCCGAGTGACTGAGGGTGACCCATCAAGTGAAGTTCAGGGCAGAGGTTGGCAGTCAATGAGTGCTCTGACAAGAAAAGATATGTCACAATGGGCTAACTGTTGAGAGAGATCCGAATTCAAAACAGTCCTTTATGAAGGCCACGCCTGCAAGTACGGGCCCTGACCTATATCCGACTTGCATCTGCTATGGGGGTGGGGTACCCACCCATGTATCTCCTGCTGATAACAGCTCCGAACTCGATTCCTTGACCATGGAAGTGGAGAAACTGACGAGATGTCTCAAATGCTTATCACGCCGAGACAGAGATGGCACCAAGGTTTCCAGTTAGTAATACCCCGCCCTGGCTCCCAGTGTGGCGCCTGCCAGCTCAAACTCCAGAAAGTATGTTTTGCTATAATGTGGGAAAGATGGGCACATGAAAAGGGAATGCCAGTCCCCAAAATACACTGACAAAGTTGCATATAGGCTACAAGGAGAGCTTCGAGAAGAAATCAGTGGTTAAGAGGTGCACGACATGATCCCAGTGAGGGCACCAAAATGCTAATTCACGTGCCCTTTGTGGCAAGGTCAGTTGCCCAGGCCCCACTACCGCTCTCCAGACTGGTCCAGAATAGTGGGTCCCTCCATGGAGACCACTGTAAAGGTGAATGGAGTGTCTACAAGAGCTGTATTAGACAGTGGCTCCCAAGTGACAATTATGTTCCAGGATTGGTATCAGAAGCATTTGTCAGACGTACCCTACAACCATTAGAAGGACTGCATGTATGGGGTTAAGTGAGAAGGCCTACCCCTATTCGGTATATCCGATTTGGCTGTCTTTCCCCACCTCCGTGGCTGGAGTGGCCGAACAAGTAGAGACCCTAGCCTTAGTGTGTCCCCACTGGACTGTATGATGGTGTCCTTTGTTGATTGGAACAAATGCTCATATGTTCGAAGGCTGGCACAGTTGTGTTATGAAAACAGGGGTCAAAGACAGTAGAGCTTTAAGAGTTCGGCTTTAATTAAGAAGGCCTATGAGGCACAGAGAGATGCTGAAAAACAGAACCAGAGGAACCGGTCGGAATTGTATGGAAGAAGGATCCTGAGTCTCTGATCCTGGCGCCAAATGCCCAATGTACCTTACAGGAGAGGTCCAGTATCAGAAAGGATGTTAAGAATAAAATATTAATGTTGGATGCACCAGGCGATGGAAAATTGCCAGAGGGACTGCTGGTCAGTTTAGTATTTTGCCCGCTAGAGCCTATGCTTATGCCAGAAGGGTAATGGTCCAAGTTCATAATGTGTCTGAAAGAGCATTCGAGTAAACAGAGGTTGCATCCTGGCTAATGTGCATTGTGCAGACACTGCAGTGCTACCCAGCAGCAAGAGTTCAAGGAAGAATGACAGAGTAATGCCTGACTTGTTTGATTTCGCCATCCCTGCTGCCAGCTGAATGGAAAGTGAGGATCAGTGAGAAGCTTGCCCAGAGAGACCAGGTGTTTTCTTAAAGGAATGGGATGTAGGATGCGTGCAAGGAGCTGAGCACAATATCCGCTGCATGACTAAAGACCATTTCGTGAGAGGTCTCGACGCCTGGCACCTGCTGACATAGATGATGTGAGACGGCATCTGCAAGAGATGTTAGCTGCTGGTGTAACACAAGAATCCAGAAGCCCTTATGCTTCCCCATTGTGGTAGTGAGGAAAAGAATGGAACAGTAAGGATGTGTGTGGATTATCGCACCTTAAACCGTGGCGGACTATCCCTGATCAGTACACAATGCCCCGCATTCAGGATGCTTTGACTGCCTAAACGGGAGCAGTGGTTCTCTGTGCTGGATCTCCGCAGTGGGTACTACCAGATCCCGATGGCCCCAGAGGACCGTGAGAAGACGGCCTTTATCTGTCCGCTTGGCTTCTATGAATTCATGAGGATGCCTCAAGGATTTCAGGTGCCCCAGCCACTTCAACGATTGATGGAGCGTGCAGTGGGGACATGAACTTACTAGAGTGCCTGGTATACCTAGATGATGTTATTGTGTTTGGCAGTTCACTGGAGGAACATGAGAGCAGATTATTTAAGGTATTGGACCGACTGGAGGACTTTGGCCTTAAATTGTCCATTGATAAGTGTCAATTCTTTCAAACATCAGTAAAGTATGTGGGACACATAGTATCCACCGAGGAATAGAGACCCACCCAAGTAAAGTTGAGGCCTTGACCACCTGGCCACAGCCCAAAAATCTAAAAGAACTGCAAAGATTCCTGGATTCTGTGGTTATTATCGGCGCTCATCAAGGACTATTCAAGAGTGATCCGCCTTTACTTAACTCTTACTCAAGGGTATCCCCAACCCACAAAAATACTCAAAGTCAGCGTCCCTCAAGACTGAAAGAGTGTATTTTCATCCAAGTGAAGTATTTGGGGCCCGCTGGACTCCTGATTGTGAGACTGCTTTTCATGAGATCATATATCAACTTACCCATGCTCCAGTGCTGGCCTATGCCGATCCAAGAAAACCCGTCCTGCACACTGATGCTAGCTTGCAAGGGTTGGGGCTGTGTGCAAGAAGAGCACGAGAATGGCCTGAGACCAGTGGCCTTTGCCAGTAGAAGCCTGACCCCATCCAAAAGAACTATCCTGTACATAAGTTAGAGTTCCTAGCTTTGAAGTGGCTATTGTTGACCAATTCCATGAGTACTTGTATGGGGCTAAAATACTAGTAAAAACTGACAATAATCCTTTGACCTATGTGCAGACCTCAGCTGAGTTGGATGCCACTGGCCATAGGTGGCTTTCTGCATTATCTACATATGACTATGCTCTCGAATACCGAGCAGGTCTGAACCACATAGATGCTGATGCTCTCTCCCGGAGGCCTGTTCCCCAGAATGATTGGGTCCGATTGGCAGAACCTGACATTCGGGCACTCTGCCGGAAGTTTGACAGGGAGGAACAATGTCCATGGACGCAGTGGACTGCATGGTGGATTGCTTGGGAGCCTCTGAGAATTGCATACCTGCTGCTTATTGCCACTTTTCTGCAATAGACATTGGTGCACTGCCTCAGCTGGACAATGACAGTATTCGTGGGCTCAATCCCGCGATCCCATGATCAAAGCAGCTTTAGAAGCCCTCTATGCAGGAAAAGATGTGTCCAAATTACGCCCACTGATTTGAGAACTGCACTGTTATACAAAGAAGGTCCTAAGTTGAAACTGATCAATAAACTGTTATACAGAGAAACAGTTGACAGAGGGGACAAGTAGACAAACAACAACTAGTGCTGCCCACTGCCTCGAGACTCAGTACTGAGGTCCTTGCACAACCACATGGGGCACCTTGGTATAGACAGAACACTTGACTTGGTGAGATCCAGATTCTATTGGCCTAAGATGGGGCTGATGTGGAGCAACACATTCAACTTGTAGTCGCTGCTTACAGAGGAAAGCTTGCCCCAGAGGGCTGCCCCTTGTTAACATCACCACCAGTGCACCCATGGAGCTGGTCTGTATTGATTTTCTAAGTTTGAGTCAGATCAAAGAAATATCAGTAATGTGCTGGTGGTCACTGACCATTTCACGAGATATGCCCAAGCTTTCCCCACCAAAGACCAGAAAGCATCCACTGTAGCCAAAGTACTTGTAGAAAACTTTTGTTCACTATGGGCTCCACAAAGAATCCATTCTGATCAAGGGAGAGACTTTGAGAGTCGCCTGATCAAAGAGATGCTTTCTCTGTGGGGAGTCGAAAGTCCAGAACCACTCCTTACCACCCCCAGGGGACCTACAGCCTGCCCGCTTCAACCGCACTTTGCTAGATATGCTAGGCACCCTGCACCCAAAGGACAAGCCTAGATGGAGCCAACAAATTAGCACCCTGGTACATGCTTATAACTGCACAAAAGTGATGCCACTGGATTCTCCCCACCGCCTGATGTTTGGAAGAGAAGCTCAACTACCAGTAGATGTGTGTTTTGGGGTCTCTCCTGATGGGGTTCAAGCTGACAACTATTTACAGTATGTGCAAAGTTAAAGGCCCAGCTAACTCATGCGCACCAACTGGCTCAAACCATGGCTGCCAAAAGAAATCTGGCCAACAAAGAAAGGTATGATAAAAGGTGAAAGCACAGGAACTCCAGGAGGGAGATCGGGTATTGCTAAGAAATCTGGGACTGCATGGCAAGCACAAGATTGCTAACAGATGGCACCATCTCCCTCACATTGTAGTGGGCAAACTAGATGATCTGCCAGTGTACAAAGTAAGGCCTGAGAATAATTCAAAAGATGTAAAACAATGCATAGAAATCATTTACTGCCCATTGGACAAATCTTAATTGAGTCTGAGCCCTAGAAGATGCCCCTCTGGACCAGTGACTGAGCTGCTGCTAAGAAAAGATCAAGAAAGTCTGCACCTACAGAAGCAAAGTTAAAGTGTTCCCTCCACAAGTCCTAGTTGAGCATGACTGTCAGTCCATATCGGAAGAAAGTGAGAGTGACTTTGAATACTATCCTTCTTACGAACTGAGTCAGTTGTTTCGGGCAATCCCCAGTTAATACTGGAGATGAAGCTGGGCCTTCTGGACTGTCTAAGCCCCAGCTTCATCCCTGGAGCCAATGCTCCCAGAAAGTGAAGTGCAAAGCATCAGATCAGATGAAATGGAATCATTGTGCATGGTTGAACTGTTTGAGCTTTAGGGGAGGAAATGATAGATTGGGGCAGACTGTGATACAACCCGAACAAGAAGAGTATTTTGAGTGCCCTGACAGTCCACTGCCAGTGTCCCAAAGCTCTCCATGCGAACCAAATGTTGTGGACTCAGAAACTGTAACTCCTGGAGCTGAAAGTGCCCCAAGTTCTAGCCTCTCTACCCCCATGGAGACTCCCTGACAAGTGAGGACAATGCTGAAAATGAGGCTCAGAGTGCAGAAACTGTAACAGTTCCCCTAGAAAGACTGGTCGAGCTGTAAAGCCTGTGGTGCACCTCAGTTATGATTCACTTGGGAGGCCTGTGGACTTGCTCTCAATGTTGTCCATAAAGGAGTGTATGTGTCCCGAGCTCATTGCCCAAACTGAGCATCAGTGCTAACTCCAAGTTACTTGTGTTGCCCTCTATATGGTGCCCTTGCCCCATCCAGCCCCAAGGTAACTGATAGGGAAGGGCCCTCTCTTCAGGTTTCATGTACAAGAGGTAATAACTTGAGTTATGGTACAATGTATGTAATACTGTGTAAAGAGTGACATACTGCAATGTTTCAGAAATGTGTTCTTGGTAAATGATATATTGACTGATGATTACATGTGCAGCCTAATGCAAATGTATATGGTTGCAGTTGAAACTTATGGGTACTTGCTTGACGCGGACGCCAAGCTTTCCCAGGCCAGGAAGGTGTAACCCCCGCAAATGGGGTTCCCAAAAGACTTCCAGGAGCTTGCTTGAATGCTCCAAGCCTGAATGGTGTTTGGCATTTAAGCCATTTATCAGTGAGTGTTTTTGAGCTCTGGTACTGTCTCTTTAAGAGCTGTCTGCTTGCAGACATATTAGTTTGTATGGGGGACTGTGTGCTTTCTGAGTACCACTCGAGCTGCTGCCAATTCACTTCATTTTGCAGTCACTAGAGTGCAAAGGGAACCTATCTGAAAGATGTAACTGTTTGCCAGAAATTATTTAGAGTAATAATGAAATTACAGTTTGTTTAACCTGCTTTCTTTTGCAGTCAGAACTGTGTCTGCTAGTTCCCATTCTAGTTTTGAACTACTGAACTGGACCAATCAGTGTGGTAAGCTAGCTCTAAAATGGTGCCTTGACGAATCAGAACTTGGACTCATAATCTGAGCCAGCCACAAGAGGATTGTATGGGCAGTGACTCTGGGAGATGTAGTTTAGACTTCAGTGCCTTTTGGACCAACAGCAGCAGTCTATTGTGAGTGACAGCCAATCCAGTCAAGAACTGGGAGGAACTCAAAGGAAGTGCCCGGTTTTGTCGGTTGGAGTTTCAGTTGAGCTTTGGCAGTGAAGAAGGAAGGAGCCCTGTGCTTTTTCAGTGTGCAGTTTAGTCAAAACGCGTGTAAGGCCCAGAGTTCCAGTCTGCAGCTTGTGTAACAGCTTGTTAGGACTGAACTGCCCCTGTGAAAAGAATCAAAGGATCTCTGAAGAGTAGAAACCAGGCTCACCCTGTAGAAGACTGGAGGAATTGCTGAAAATTGCACTCGGTCTGTCAGGAACTGAATCTGCTGTGTGTTCTCCCGGTATTGTGCAGTAATTGCGATCGGATACAGATGCAGCCTGCCTGGTATAGTGCTTTCTTATATGGATGTGTGAAGAGGTTTGTGTACCTCAAGTGAGCCCTGCTGACATTGAAGGACCCTATCTTATTTGGAGGTCGGAGTACTAATTCAGGATCGCCCCTGTTGAATTGCCACATTAAATCCAAATGGAATTACTGTACTGCTGACTGTTTAATTCTTTTCTTCTGGTGAAAGGCCCCTACCAGCTGCCACGGTTTGACCAGCCACTAGGGCTTGGGGTACCCAGGGACAGTAACTGATAGGGACAGGCCTGTGCACAGAGCCATAGGTAGACTATTAGAGTGATAAGCTAATTAACCTGATTTCCCCGTCCTTGTTATATCCCCTAAATAAATCAGAGCTGCTTGTTTCAGCAAAGTTATACTGCCTGAGGTATTTGTCTATGTTAAAGTACTGTACTGTGATTGTTGCACTGTATCTCATTTTCACAGGAGGTCCCAGTGCCGGAACCAGACCTGGGGGTAAGTGTATACTGTGAAGGTAATTCTGATATATTGTGTGGGCCACTAGTGGGAAGAAAGGGGGGTTGCAGTGTCCCAGAGGGCTGTGACCAAGTTAGTTTAACTATTGCAAACCCTGACCTCTGGGTGGAGGCACCCGCCATTGGATCCAGGCCCCTCAACCTGTTAGTGGCAAATCAGGCAGGGGTAGTAGCCCCTGGGATAGCGCCATCTAGGGGTTACAGTTGCTTTTATCCCTTCCTTTACGTAGAGAGTCCCTCCTGTAGATTGTGTACCCTGGTATGTTGACATCCCAGTCATGGTGCTCTGTGTACCATGTTTCTGTGACTGCCACGATATCCAGGCATCCCTCTTCCATCAAGACCACCATTTCAGGGAGCTTTTTACCTAGACTACGGGCATTGGTACTTATTACCCTCAATTTTTTTTATGGCTTTATTTATTTTTGCCCCACCCCTGTCCTTACTGCCTTTGCCCTTTTCTCCATTTACCTGTGCCCTTTCCCCTATCGACTGCTCTATCTTGGTGTTTACCTCACTAACTACCCTGATTTTTAGGGGGTTGGGCTAGGATTTCCCTTTTCCTTTTCAGTGCCCCCCCCCAGAAACATAGAAGTTGACAGCAGATAAGGACCGCAAGGCCCATCCAGTCTGCCCATTTCTTTTTCTACCTTATAAATGTGCCATCAGCCTTTGCTCTGTCAATGACCTATCTATTCATACTCATCTGTATTGCTCCCTTATGCCTATCCCATGCCTGTTTGAAGCCCTGCACTATAATCCACCACTTCCTGAGGTAGGCCGTTCCATGCATCCACCACCCTTTCTGTGAAAAAGAACTTCCTCACATTACCCCTTAATCAGACCCCCTCTAATCTCATGCTGTGTCCTCTTGTCCTGCTGTTTTTCTAATATTGTAACATGTTAGACACTTTCATCTTGTTAATGCCCTTAAGGTGTTTGAATGTTTCGATCATATCACCTCTCTCCCTCCTTTGCTCTAGGCTATACATATTGAGCTCCGTTAATATGTCCTCATATGTTTTCTGATGCAGTCCCTGCACCATTTTGGTTGCCCTTCTCTGGACTGCCTCAATTTGGGTAATGTCCTTGCGAAGGTGTGGCCTCCAGTACTGCACGCAGTACTCCAGATGAGGCCTAACCAGTGTCTTGTAAAGTGGGATTATTACCTCCCTCTTCTGACTTGTGATACCCCTACTAATACACCCTAACATCCCCTTAGCCTTACCTACTGCTTTAATGGTCTGCTTGGATGATTTCAGGTCATCAGTGATGATGACGCCCAAGTCTCTTTCTTCCCTTGTGACTGCCAGCAACTCTCCTCCCATCCTATACGTGGCATCAGGGTTTCTCTTCCCTATGTGCATGATCTTGCACTTCTTTGTATTAAACCCCAGTTACCACTCTTCCGACCATTTTGCTAGTTTATCCAGATCTCTTCTCATTCTGCCCACACCATCTGGATCATCTACTCTGTTGCAGATCTTGGTGTCATCTGCAAACAGACATACCTTACCCTTCAGTCTGTCTACAATGTCTCTGATGAAGATATTGAAGAGGACTGGAAACAGGACTGATCCATGAGGTACCCAACTTGTGACTTGCATCTCTTCTGACTGTATACCGTTTACCACCACTCTCTGTTTTCTGCCCGTCAACCAGTTTGCCACCCAGTTGACCAACTTCTGACCCACCCTGAGCCTACCCAGCTTATTAATCAATCTTCTATGTGGAACAGTATTGAAAGCTTTGCTGAAGTCAAGGTAGGTGACATCAACTGCTCCCCCTAGGTCCACCACTCTGGTTACCCAGTCAAAGAAATCTCTGAGATTCGTTTGACAGGTCCTTCCTTTTGTAAACTCATGCTGTCTTGGATCCTGTGCTCCTATGGATTCCAAGTGCTGCACTATCCTTTCCTTAAGGAGTGCCTCCATAATCTTTCCCACTAGTGAGGTTAGACTGACTGGTCTGTAGTTCCTTGCCTCCTCCCTGCTACCACTCTTGTGGAGTGGGATCACATGAGCCCTTCTCCAGTCTTCTGGGACCTCTCCTGTGCTCAGAGACTCACTAAACAGTTCTGATAATGGCTCTGCTAGTTCCACCCTTACCTCTTTTAGTAACCTGGGATGTATGCCATCAGGTCCCATTGCCTTGTCCACCCCCACCTTGAGCTTATCGAGCTCTTGTAGGACCCTTTCTTTTGTGAAGGGAATAGTGCTCACCCCTCTCCACCCTGTGTCCATGGTGCTGAGCTGTGGGCCCTGCCCTACCTTCTTTTCAGTAAATACTGAGCAGAAGTATCTATTTAGGATACATGTTTTTCTTGGTCCTCCTCCTCACACGCCCCTTTATCTCCTTTGATCTTAGCAATACCACCTCTGGACTTTCTCCTTTCACTACTGTATCTATAGAAAGTCTTGACACCTTCTTTTACTGTTCGTGCTAGTGTTTCCTTAGTTTGGGCCTTTGCCTGCCTTACTGCCTTACCTGCTTCTCTTAGGGAAGTTTGGTATGCCTCCCTATCTTCATCCCACTGTGTTCCCTTATATTTCTGAAGGCCAGCCTTTTGGCTCTGAACTTTTCTGCTACTGTGTTTGAGAACCAAAGTGGTTTCCTTCTTCTTTTGCACTTCCTTTTCTCTCTAACACAATGGGATGTTGCTTCAAGTATTGTATCCCTTAATGCTTGCCCACTTTGCCTGTACCCCCTCACCTGTATTTCTTTTTGCCAGGTCTAGCTTAACTCTGCTGACCATCTTATTAAAGTCAGCTCCTCTGAAGTCCCATATTTTTTGCCTTGGAATGGGTTGATTTAGTTGTAGTGGCCAAATTGAATCATACCATGTGATGGCCACTGGCTCCGCAGACCTTCTACCTGGAGATCTGTGATCCTTTCCCTGTTAGTCAGTACTAGATCTAGGACAGCCCTGTCTCTTGTGGATTGTTGTACCAGTTGTTTGAGGCACTCCCCCTGCAGGGAATCCACCATGTTTCTAGTTCTGGTAGATGTTCCTGCTAGTATTGTATCTGGCATGTTGAAGTCTCCCATTATCAGAACTTCCCCTTTAGCTGTTATGTTTTGTATATCTTCTAACAGTAATGTGTCTATGTCCCCCCCCCGGTCTGGGGGCCTGAAGACAACCCCAGTTCTTATGGCTGTCCCATTTCCTGTTTCCAGGGTGACCCACCGTTCTTCTGGCTCCTTGTGTGTATTCTGAATTTCTGTAGTTTTGATATTTTCATTGACATACAGGGCCACTCCACCCACACCTTTTTACACCTCGGTCTCTTCTGAACAGTACATAGCCAGGTGCTGAAGTCTCCCAAGTGAGGTTACTGGTAAACCACATCTCGCTTATTGCTACTATGTCCAGTTTAGCCTCTGTCATTATTGCCAACAGGTCTGGGATATTGTTTCCCAGACTGTGAGCATCTGTGTACATGATTTTCCATTGGCCAGCTTTTGATGTGTTAGTTGTTGGGTGAGGTCTGGCGTTTCCCCTGAGCGTCGTGTGGGGAACTGGACCTTTTTCCTTACCTGGTGATGCAAATGAACTGCAAACATGCTGAACTGCAGTTTGACCACTAGCTGAGGGGGGAGGGGTGTTCTTCCCATTTGACGTATGGGATGCTGCACCCCTCTCCCCATTTGCTAGTTTAAATATTCTGCAAAGACGCCAAACTTCTGCCCCAATTCACTAACTCCCTTCTTAGTCAGATGCAGATGGCTAGTTTAAATGCTTGCCAATGAAGCATTTAAACCTATCACCTAGGATCCTGGTTCCCCTCCTGGATAGATGCAGACCATCGCGCCAGTGTAGGTCTGCATCTCTCCAGGTGAAGCCCCAGTCCCTAATGAAGCCAAATCACTGGGCTCTGCACCAGTTTTTCATCCAGTCATTGAATCCCATGGTGCGGAGTACCTTAGCCTCATCCATGCCATAGACAGGTAGCACAACGGGTGTTATTGAATGCCTGTGGCGATAGAGAATACACAACTTAATATTAGCTGATTTTATGACCTGGTCATTATGGACGGAGAAGGTATTTAAAGAGCAACTGACACTATCTGGCTAAAAGTGTTACTCTGCAGAATTAGAATAAGCATAACCTCAGTAAATCTCATACCAAAAGCTATATTTCTGCAGCCGGCCTGGTGGTACTAAGGGTTGAGGCGCCGGACTCCACACCTTGTACCACTCCAGGAACCCAGGTTCGGGAATGGATTCAGGTCGCTGGGGTCGGCTGGGAGGGAGAGGACTGAGCATCCAGAGGACAGCTATCCTCTCCCGGAGTGGGTTTTGCTTGGCACTTAAGCAGCCCCCTATGGAGATCGGGGGTCTTGCATGGCCGGCGCAGTAAGGGGTGGAGTGCAGCAGATGCCAGCAGCATGCCTGCACAGGCATCATTGCTTTCCACACTCCGGGGGAAATCATGAAACATGGAAAAAACCTTTAGCTTTGGTAGGTGATGGTGGGAACCAGGGGCTGTCCTCCACGCCTAACACCCGGTCCTCATTCCTCATTCCACCTTCAGTGCTCCTCTCGCTTCCTGGCAACCTATCTAGATTGCAGAAAGGTTGCCGGAGGAGTCAGTGTCCTGTCCCGAGGGGCTTAGATCCGGGGGCCAGGGAGTCAGGAGAGTGAGTAGGGGTGGTTGGAGGCTGACAGGTGAGACTGGGACTTCAGGTGAGCAGGGCAGGGTTGTGTTGTGAGTCCCACCGAGAGATTCTAAAGGCAAGAGAGGAGGTGCATAAAGAAAATGGAGGAAAAACCCTAGATTTCTACGTTACTTCAGCTATGGGTTATTTTGTAACTCTGATTTCACTAGCTGTTCAAAAAGCCTACATCAGCAATACAGCTCCCCAACAGGCACAGTAGAGTAGCACTCCAAGTGGCTTCAGCAGCCTGGAGGCATGCTGACTTAGCATCCAGCAACCCTTGAGAAATGGACCACAAAAGGTGTTATAAAATACAATTTTGCAAATTTTGTTACAAAACCTAAAACACATATAGTTTTTATAACAATGTTTTTTGAGCGATGCTTCCTGTTTTACTTTAGACAACTGTTGCACATAATCTTTAAAACTTTGGAGAAACGGGTCCTATAAGCTTGCTGACCGGGAATACTAGACTGCAAGGCCCTGAGATGACATTTGCAGCAGCTTTTCACTGAAACAGTCTGTTTTGAACAGGTAGTGAAATCAGGGTTAGAAAATACCTTATAACTTTGAAATAAAGTAACGAGCTGACCCGGTGGCACAGGGGTTGAGGCGCTGCACGCCTTACCTTACGCTACGCCAGTGACCCGGGTTTGGAAGTGTTGTTGGAGTGCCAGCTTGGGGGGGTGGGGGTGGAGCAGGATTAAGCATGCCGGTGGGCAGCTCGCCTCTCACAAGGGTGGTGACAGTGGGTTGGCGCCCCCCCCCGCTGTAGTTCCACTCCCAACAGGTGGAGGTCCGATGGGTAACATAGGCGGAGAGGGGACAGCAAAGATATTGGGAGGTGGAAGGGGCTGAGCTGGCACCATGGGGTGCGAAACGTGCCTCCACATGCTTGCACAGTCATGTGCCGGGGTCTCCGGGAGGTTGGGAGAAAACCGTAAAAGTGAATATGTGTCTCCGTCACCAGTTTGCCAGAGGAGGCAACGGGGACCAAAAAGCTTGATTTAAAAAAAAAAAAAAATGAAGTAACATAGAAATCTAGTTTTTGGCATGAGATTTACTGGAGGTATCCTTATTCAGATTCTGCAGTGTAGCACTTTTGCATCAGCGACTCTTTTAAATGCAGACTTGTTCCAGTGTATCCCTTTATGGCTATGTATGAGCAGCGGGCCATACTTATTGTTATATGGCACCATAAAGAGCATCTCTTTGTTTTTTTTCACTTGAGCAGAAGTTTATTCTGGGTAAACCATGTTTCTAGCCTTTGGAAGTTGGTTGCAGTTCAGATGTGATTTTGGCCAGATCTTGCCAGGTACTGAGATGACGGCATCATCAGCATAGAGCATCATCCGTCACGGCAGACGGATGGAAGGAATTAATGAAAAAGCTGAATAGTAGAGGTCCTAGTATCAAGCCTTGAGGGACTCAGAGGCTCACCTCCCTTGGCTCAGGGAGATTACCGCTAATTCTCACGTACTGTGTCCTACGGGAGAGGTAGCTATCAAACCAGACTACAGTGCTAATGGACAGGCCAGTGAATAGTAGACAGTTTAGTAGAAGTTGATGGTGTCAAGTGCCTTAGTGAGGTCTATGAAGATAGACCCCGCTGCCGTACCATTGTCTATTGCATAAAAGAGCTGAGTACTGTAATCTACCAAGGAATGTTAGGGTGGAGTGTTTTTTTTTAGAAATCCATGCTGTTGTGTACATAGGAGATTGTACTTCTCCAGGTATTCTGTAAGTTGATCAGAAGCCACTCGTTCCAGGGCTTTGGAATGGGGGAGTAATATTGAAATAGGCCTGCAGTTTGAAAGGTTAATTTTGTCACTACTTTTGAAGACGGGTGACAAGTGCTGCTTTCCATTTATCAAGGAACACTCTCATTCTTAATGAAGCATTGAAGACTTTGGTGAGTGGAACAGCCAGTTCATTTAAAGTGAGGGCTACCCCATCTTCATATCGATTAAGTCACTCCACATCCTAGTCTTTAGGGTCTCAGTAATGGTTATCTTCCTAAAATAGAATGGTGGTATACTGTTGGGTGGTAGGGGGGTTGACTGTTATAGGGGAGCTGACCAGGTGTCGGGGCCGTGATGTAGTCGCTAGGTAGCACAGTGCTAAAGTCTGTGAAGGCTGAGTTGAATGCATTCACAACATTACTAGGCTCCTGTAGTGTCCCTCTCATTGTTACAATTAGGTCAGGTGCTGCCTTGGAGACCTCATCTGTAAGGGATTTCACAGAGTTCCAGAGCTCCCTTTCATGACACCAGCACCTGTTTAAAAGATCTTTATAGTAGGAGGCTTTGGCCAACCTAACGAGTTTCATGCAATTATTTCTGGCTGCCTTGTAAGCAATGAGGTCAGCTTGTTTCCCAGCTGCCTTAGCTTTGTGCCATAGGTTGTCTCAGGAGGCAGTATAGCACAATGGTTTAAGGGTCTGAGCTGCAAAACCTGGAGACCTGGGTTTGAATCCTACAGCCCCCAATTGCATACTGTGTGACCCTGAGCAAGTCACTTAATTTCCTTGTGCTCCCAGGTCGCACCTGTAAACAAGCTTCAGCATATAGTGTGTTTCTCCTGGTTAAAAAAAAAAGGTGCATGATTGGAAGGAGATAGCCTGAGAGCTAAGGGTTAACAGTCCCACTTACTTTTGGTCTGAGAGGGCAACGATATTGCAGGCATTTATGAAGATTATACAGAAGTTATCTAGGGCTTGGTTTCCATCCTTGGCTGTATCAAGTGGAGACCAGTCAGCCAGTCACAAGTACTGTTTGAAAGATTCCAACTGCCCAGTTCTCAGTGAACAATTTCTAGTGACCCGGGAGGGCGCTTTGAACCTATTTGTCCAGGTGCACATAACAGGGTAATGGTCACTGAGGGAGTCTGGTAAGACTGATACTTCACAAATACGATCCAGGCAGGTGGAGTAAAGCCAGTGAATGAGGGTACTGCGCCTGTCTGATAGTTATGTCTGGTGACTTGGGTTGCCATCTGGTTTCTGTGCCCCGAGTGCACTTTTTCACATTGAAACCCAACTGCCATACCCTTGATCACTCCTTGAGTTTTCTCAGGTCTCTTCTCATCCTTTCACACACACACACGAAATGTCCAGCCTATTGCAGATATTGGTGTCATCTACAGAGGCAGACCTTCTCTTCCAGTTCCTCTGCAGTGTCACCAGGACAGGTCGCAGCAGTAATCCCTGAGTTACCCCACTGGTCACCCTCCCTTTCTCGGAGTGAACTCTGTTTACCACCAGCTTCTGTCGACTATCCCCTAACAAAAATTTCTTACCCAGTTTACCACCTTTGAACCCACTCTAAGCTACTCAGCTTGCTCACTGGTCTCCTATTTGGAACGGTGTTGAAAGCCATACTGAAATCTAGGTAGGCTATGTCAGTATACCGCGGCTACTGCAACATTTTACCTCGCTCAACACTACAGCGACAACAATGCTCAGGTTGCTGTAGTGTCATTTCTGCACATTTCGACACTGCTTTTGGGGGATTTTTCACCCCTCCCGAAAACAACTCAAACTCAGAGTTGATTATTTTAGTAGTGGGGGCAGAACTCCTGCATGGAGGGTTCAGAAGACAAAGCCCCCCAAAGAAAACAACATTTTCTGTGACTCCCTTTATGCCAACTGCAAATGCAGTCAACATAAAGGAGTCGCTGTAATGTTGGTTGACAACTAAATTGTTGACCAACTATCATGGATCTGGCTATGTCTGCTGCTCTACCCTGATCTTATTCCTTTGTCCCCCAGTCAAAAAAATCTATCCGATTCGTTTGGAGAGCTCTCTGATACCGCCTCTTCCTTTAACAGTGAGAGGGCGTCATGATCCAAGATGACTGCTGCAAGAAGTGAGTGAGAGGAGCCTAGAGCGGAGCTGCAAGTTGATTTCTTTTTTTTTTTTTAACTTTTTTATTTATAGATTTTATGGGCATACAGCACAAACTGTAGACATACATAGTGAAAGGTATGAGGTACGCAGACCCTTACACAGCATGAAGTAAAGATTACTATTAAAAAAACAGTAACAAGGATTGAAATATCCATGCAGCACAGGGGAGCTTCATGACAGTGATAAGTAAAGTCCGAGTGGATTAATACGTAGGTTAATGATACTCTCACCAACTACATTTTTCTTAATAAAATATACACCACCATATTATCCTCCCTGTAACAGAAATATATTTGGTGGGGTCGCTGAAACGCCTAGGAAACAGTGTGGTAAATACCATGAAGAAGTCCTGGTCTCAATTAAGCTGCATTGTGAAACCTGCACAAAGAGGTACAGTATAACACCCACCCTACAGGTTATCAGGACGTAAAGTAATAGACTTTCTTTAAGCTCGCAACCTGAGTAGTGCAGAAGTGCACAAACATTGTTTCCCCACTTCTCCTAAACTAGTACATCGGTAGACACATTCAGTATAGTTGAGTAGCAATTGGTTAAACATACTAAACAACAACAACTGGAAGAAGTAAATTATTTGTCTCCCAACATTTTAGTTCTCTGTTCGCTATTTTTAACTGGCAAACTACCCCGTCTGAAGCAGTAGAACATAGGCCTTAACTAACAACCCCCCCTCCCTTGGGGAGAGCCTTCCACAGCACTAAAGTACTGTGAAACAAACTGTTACTTGCAAGTCCCAATTACAATACACTTCAGCCTTCTTTGTCTGAGGTTACTGGAATTGGTTGGCTTTTTCAGTTAGTTGCCCTGCAAATCAGCCACCTGTCCTGGGTCCATGAAGATATAGACTTTGCACTCGTGGCGAACCTGCAGCCTCGCAGGATATGGCAACTAAGCCATGATTCCATTCCACAAAAGATCCTTTTGTATGATCTGGAGTTCCTTTTTGCGATTTTGAGTCTGTGCTGATAGGTCCGGAAATGGGGCCAGGTGACTACCCTCTCATACTATATTGCCCCTGGCCCTGGCCACTTGCAAAAGAGGTATTTGTGCCTCTGAGGATGAAAGTGTGATGATCACCATTAACGGCCTTTGAGAGGTGTCCCCACGAGGACGCGGCCTTTGCGGGATGGTGAAAGCCTTAAGTATAGACACCTCTGAATCAGATGGCAGCAGTTTTAAGTCCGCAAAGATAATTTTTTTAGATTGTTCAACAGATCGACTCATTCTGTGAGCCGCGGCAGAAAAACCCATCACCCGCACATTGGCCTGCCTTTGAGAGTTCTCCAGAGATTCCAATTTACTTTTAATAAAGTGAAAGTCTCGAATGAAGGAAGCAGTGCATTCTGCCTCTTGGGTATTAGCCCCTGACAAATCGTTAATCGCTGTAAGGTGTTCTTTAAGCCTTTTGTTGCTTTCATTAAGCTGGGGCTCCACAGCCACCAGCCGCTTGAGTGTTTCTTCCCCATTCGCTTGAATGTTTGTCAAAATGGCCATAACTTGTGCCACTTTTAACTCTGTAGACGAGGTCCACCAGATGAACTAGGCCCAGAACCAGTCACAGAGCCTACAGGAGAAAACTAATCCAGCCTCGAGGCCCATGTTTTCCGCCTTCTTGGGTCTCATTCCGCGATTGCTGTATTTCAGACATATACTGTAGCAAAAAGGGAGCAGTTAAATCAGAAAATATATATTTTAAACAGGCTGTTTGTATTTCTATATCTGGAGCTGTGCTAAGAGACGTCCACTATATTGCTGCTCCACAGCGCCCCCCACCGCAAGATTATTTCTATTTAAATTATCTGTTTTGAGGCTGCACTGCATTGTAATGGGACTGAGAGGAAGGAGAGTGAAATGAGAATGGAAAGCACTGTTCATGATCTGACTAAAGGAAAAAGAGCATGTTGAGCTAAGTGCCATGATATCCGAAACACTGATAATGCTACTTGTCAGCGCTGTTTAACTACATCGATTTGGCTTGCCAATTTGAGTTTCTTACCCCATATTTTCACTTTTCATGATTGATGTCTGCATGTTTTGCCTGCCTTCTTGCTTTGCAGATGTTTTTCGATAGTTCCATTTAGTAGAGGTGGCTCTGCCTCGCCACACTTACTCACGGTTGTTTTGCTTCTACAGACTATTGCTGCTTCCATCTGATGCACTCTTTTCGAACAGCTGATGTCGAAGGTGTACCATTGTGTGGTGGAGGTTAGGGAATTAGGAGTGTGAGCGCATGTAAAAAGGCTCCTTCAGGCATCAAGTACCCTCCCAGTCTGAATCAGTCTGTTTCAGGTGATAAAAATTCAGGTAATGAGTAAAACAAATCTCACAGTATAGTGAGTGTAGCAAATGGGAGCAAGCAGGTACAAAAATATAAAGTTTGGTGTTCTTAAAGGGGAACCTACAGTAAAGCCCGCTGAAGGAGCAGAATTTCAGACTGGTTTGGACATAAACTCTAGGCTCGTTCACACAGCGAGAAAGTTGGATCGCTGCTGTGTAGATTTTTGCAGCCAAGTGATCTGAAATGCTGTGGAGCAGCGCTCACATGGCATAGCTCTAGAATGCTGCAGGTGCTGCAAGAGAAGTTCCGGCGTTTTGAGGAGAGTTCCGGTTGGGGGGAGGGGCGCAGCCAACAATACTACAGTGGAGGGGTCTTCAGACCCGAGTTCAGCCAAAGGTAGTTTTAGGTACATTAAACACAGCTGAGCTTGGACAAATAGTTATTTTCAAAAACCGAGGGCTGTAAGTTGAAAAAACACGGTCCCATAGTGGAGCTGTGACACTGGGCAACATATTGGATGGTGCCAAGCAAACCAGTGCAAAACTCCTACTCCACTGCGTGATCCCAAGAAAACAGGAATTGTGGGCACAACAGAATACAAGTAGAAAACAGCAGAATGGTGGAGTTCATATGTGCACAGGGGCACCGATCTGGGCGCTCTGCACCACCGACACCGACTCACAACATTCAGTGTGAATGAACCTACTGCTTAGTAAAAGCAAACACACAGCTGCAGCAGTCACAGCTGGGGAGAGCCTGCAGAGTTTGAATTCACACCCTAGTTTACAAACACCAGCCATCAGGAGATTCAGACACTGAATAATAACCTCTGAGCAAAGTGAGTTAGTACTTCAGGCTGGTGGTATGGCAGATCGTAATCCCTCTTCTAGTAACAAAGTGTATTTACCACAACTATTTACAGTGGAAAAAGAGAAACCTGTCTCATGTATTCCAGCTCCTATTTGGGTTCCTCGCTTAAAAAAAAAAAGAATTGCAAGCCATTGTACCTTCAGATGTCCATAAGGGGCCAGGCACTTCCTGCAGCACAGAAATTCTCCTGAAAGACCCATCCTGCTTTTCAGATAATCAAGGCGATCTCAGCAAGATGACGGATGGAAAATATAAACAAGCATTTGTCAATGCTGAATATTGCAAAATCTGTGGTTACTGCATACGACATCTTCCAAGACATTCTGTTAGATGCTCTTAATAAGCGTGCACCAATAGTGAACGTCCGTGTCAGAAATAAATCTTGCCGATGGTTTATGAATGAGCTGAAGGATGCCATGTGGAATAGAGATGTGCTCTGGAAAACTGCCCGTAAGACTAAACTCACGAATTACTGAAATTTATTCAGGAAGGCGAGGAACCTTTGCACCAAGAAGGTTAGAGAAGCAGAGGCTAATTTTTACCGTTCACAACTTGATCTCTCAACTAAGTGCTTCTCCAAATTCTGGAGAACAATCGATATAGAAGGCCATGCCACTAGTAACTCCCTGCCTACTAAAATTTCAATTGGTACTGCCACATTCGCGATAGACCGACAATCCTTGACTCCTTCAACAATCGCTTTGTCACTGCAGGGTAAGCCTTCGATACTCCGGCCAGTAATCTCTGTGTGCAACTTGGAATTGACTATCAAGGAACCACCTTCTCGAACCTGACTTTCTCACTTCAGCTACATCTCTGAAAGAAGTTGAAGACTTTTGCTTAGTTGGATGTTAGGAAAAGCGCAAGCTGACCTCATCGACCCATATTTTAAAGGTGGGCTACTGTATCTTAGCGTGTGCCTATTACACACTTGTTTAACTTATCCTCTCACAGGGCGACCTTCCTCCCATCTGGAAAACAGCTCATGTTATCCCTTGTTTAAGTCTGGAGATCCCAGTCACCTTAACAACTACAGGCCAATTTCCCTTCTCACAGTCCTGTCCAAGTTGCTGGAAAAAATTGCAAATACTTAGCTTAGGAATCACCTGGAGTCGGCAAAGCTGCTCAATCCATTACAGTCAGGCTTTACAGCACAACACAGCACAATCTCGGCACTAGACAAGGCAACTAATGATTGGCAGTGTGAGCTGGACAATAAGAACTTTGTCTGTGCATTATTTTTGGACCTAAGTAAGGCCTTTGATACTGTTGATCACAGCCTGCTTCTCTCATCCCTCCAGAATATTGGCTTGGATGCTCTATCTCTTAGATGGTTCGATAACTCTCAGGCCGTTCACAGTAAAGGCTGATGGCAGAGTCTCGCCACTAAAACCCCTTCTGAGCAGTAGCGGCTGTAGCCACAAATGGTTACCAGGACGCAGCTGGGGCACAACCGATGGCAGCCAAGGCACTGATATATTGTTACTATGGGGGAAGCTTTGCACCATATGGGGCACCAACTGGGGCACAGCATTTTTTACGGGTACGTGCCTGGCAGGCCCTGGTGTAGAGCCGCTACTGCTTCCGAGCGTGTAACTCAAGGCTCTATTCTGGGTCCTCTGCTATTCGCCATTTATATTAATAGAATCGATGCCACCATCAAAAAGGCCCAAATACATCTATTTGTAGATGTCACAGTGCTCTATGTCAGTGGACCTTCCCCTGACTCAGTGTGTACAGATCTCCAGAATGAATTCAATCTACTGCAGCTTCAGCTTCTAAACCAGAAATTGCTCCTAAATGCCAAGAAAACAAAAGCATTGTTCTTTTCGCCCTTTCCCAACTCACCAAATCTGGCCATGGCTGGGACACTTCCCCTGATTACCGCCATCCTTGGTGAACAGCTGGAGTATGTTATTAAATTCAAATATCTGGGGGGTATGGCTTGATAAGAGACTCTCCTTCCTAGGACATATAGAAGAACTGATGAAGAAACTTAGAGACTTGACTTCTTCTTTAGGATAAAAAAACCTCATCTCTATGGATACCAAGATGAGGCTAGTCCAAACCACCTTTCTTTGATTATTAGACCAGGCTGACTTCCTTTACAGCCAGGGTCCTGCTGGTGCACTCACCAAACTTGATACGCGCTACCACAGAGCCCTAAGGTTCATAATGGAACTCCCCTACTCCACTCACCATTGTTCTTTGTATACTGCTGTAGGTTGGTCATCCCTTAGCTTCAGATACAGAGAAATGCCGTAATTTGGACCTACAAAGTCATCTTAAACAAACTGCCCGACTACATCTCTGACTGCTTACCATTATGTTCACTAAGTAAGTATGCCCTGAGAAATGCCTCTTACATTTCGCTGAAGGTATTCAAGGCCAGATCTCGCTTTGCTGGGATCTGTTAGTCATGTGCTGCCTCAAATGTGGAATCAGCTGCAAAAACATGAAAAGAAATCACCCCATTAGCTTAGCAGCTTTCAAGACTTTATATTTGCCTCATAACAAGGAATCTTGTGTTTGCTACTCTTGACTCTAGGGTCTCCTATTTCTACGTAATGTATGGAATATCACTTACCAGTGGCTGTTCCTGGTCTTAGGTCTCATCTACCACCTGGCCCCCTTTCTCCCCCTTCCCCAATATTCTTTGCATACTTCTCACTACTCAACCCCTGAAATCTGGACCTGGCATTGTATCTGCCATCCCCTACTCCCTGACCTTGCCGCACTGTTCCCCCTAATTAGTTTATACCACACAACCTTGCACTCTGCGGTGTCTCAATCCCTATCCATTATCCCTTCCTATCTTCGTTCTCCTCTCCCTCCCTACTTCCTTCTCTTCTCCTACACTTAGTTTATCTTCTGACTATGTCCCCCTTGGGGATCCGGATGGAATACCCTGTGCTTGTCCGTTATCTGTAGCACTGTTTGTTTGTATATATCTGCAGCATTGTTTGTTTTGTACATACATATTTTTTTTAATTTTATTTATCCGCCTCACACACAACCCTGGACTCTCTCAGATGGGGGCACTCAGCTTACCTCCATCCCGCCCCGTCGTATACTCAGTCCTGACTCATGGTCGGCCCAGCTCCTCCATTATCCAGGCATCTGCACCCCGCACTGAGCCATCTTGTGTGGACATCCTTGGACCCAGGGGAGTTCCAAAGTCAGCCAGCACACTTGACTGTTGGGTGTGGGGGGTAACTCCTGGACCCCAATGTCACCTACTAGGGTCGGGTCCATTGTCCTTGTTCCGGTTTCCCCCTGGGGCCATGGATGTGCAATGGACTCCTGCATGCTGCGTGCATGCTCCTGCGCATGCCCGTAGGACGTCCTGCCAAGGCGCCAAGCTGCAGCGCTGCAGGCCTTTTCTGCTATAGTGTTCCCAGCCTTCGCTTGGAGCCGCCAGAGCACGGCCAGCCGAAACCCCCCTCCTCAGGAAAGGAGAGCAGTCCAGTGAACGCTCGATCCTTTCCCAACCCCGTTAACTCGACACCCCGGGTCGCTCCCCAAACGCGGGCCACGGGCGGTTGTAGGTGTGGCATCCAGTGCCCTCAGTGCCATCGGCTGGCCTGTTTTGTACATATTGATTTTATAATGTTGTTGTATATTAACCTGCATATATATTTGCATCTGTATTTGCTTATGCCTTTTGCTGTTTATGTCTCTGTAGTGTAACTGTTGTTTTCAAACTTTTCTTCTTGTACTTGTACACCCCAGGTCCATCTCGAACATGAGCTCTGCTCAACGGTGCTTGCCTGGTTAAATAAAGATTTTGATTGATTGATTGGTTCTTTGGCTCATTGGCATTGGTAGTGCAGGAGTTAGAGAGATGCATGATAGAATGGCAGTGAAGTATTGAACTAATGCCACCCCCACAGAGAGACTGAAGGGCATTGGGGTTTGTCTTTGGTCGTCGGCAATAACGCTTCACACCATTCCAACTCACCCACACTGCACACAGCAACAGGTGTCACGGTGTGCCTTGGGGTCTTTAGGCCCTACGCTCACCCCATTCCATAAGGAAATAAGCTGAGATCAGTGCAGTATACGAGAATGGGTTGAACGTTAGGGCGGAAGACCCCAAGACACATCTCGGTGCCTGTCAGTGGCTACAGGGTGGGGGTGAACTGCCGTGAGCATTATGTCCAACAAACCCAATTCACCCCCCTGACGCCTGTCAGCATCTATAGGGTTGGGCGTTATGATTGGAAACCCTAACATCCCAGGCGTTTGTTGGTATTTTCACTCCAGATTTTCAACATGGCTTTTGGAACCCACCTCATGAACAGTGTCACTGTCATTTTGTTACTCAGTCCTGAAAGGTGATTTGCCGCTGCGCGCCAGTCGGTGCCACAGGTGAGGAAACACATTTCAGGCAGGATGTGAAAAATGACAGCTATACTGTTCATGAGGAGGTATGAAAAAATGTCAATGTTGAAAATCTGGAGTGAAAATATGAAAAATTGGCGAAGTTAAGAATGTGCATAGAAACTGCACAACATACACCCATAACACAATCATTTTTTTGGAATTTTTCCACCAAATTTTCAACATGGGCATTTTGGGATCTCCCCTCATGAACAGTGACACTGTGATTGTGTTAATCTGTCCCAAAAGTTGATTTCAATGGCGACAGTGCCATTCTATACAAGTGCACGAGACATGTTTTGGGAAGGATGTGAAAAATGACAGCTGTGATGTTCATATGGGAGGTGTGGAAAAAATGGCAGTGTTGAAAATTTGGACTGAAAATATTAAAAACTGCTTGTAACTCTGTCATTGTTTGAAATGTTTTCACCAATGTGTAACATGGGCTGTTTGAGTTCCACTCATGAACAGTGGCACTGTCATTTCGTTCACCCGGTCTAAAAGTGATTCTGTGGTGACCATGGAATCACCTTTCGGAATGAGAAACTAAATGACAGTGCCAGTAGTTCATGAGGTGGGGTCCCCAGAACCCCATGTTGAAAATTAGGGCCAAAATTCCAAAAAATGGCTGAGATGTTAAACTAAGTTGAACCCCCATTTACTCCCATTGTATGGCTTACCTTAGGTTCTTCATTTTCGGTTCAGCTTTGCAGAGTGCAGACGTCTTCCGGTCCATAGAAGATGACAGCACCTGATCTCTGGAGGTAAGTATGGGATGAGGGGAGGCAGGAGGTGGGAGCAGAAGAGGAGGGGTTGGCATGGGGAGGACAAGCACAATGATGGCTCATTTCATTTTTTACAGGTACAAAAAAACTACGAAGGACAGTTTTCTCTGTCATAGAAATATAGAAGTTGATGGCTGATAAGGACCGCAAGGCCCATCTAGTCTGCCCGTTTCTTTTTCTGCCTTATAAATGTGCCATAGGCCTTTACTATGTCAGTGGCCTATCTATTCATACTCATCTGTATTGCTCCCTTATGCCTATCCCATGCCTGTTTGAAGCCCTGCACTGCATTTGTATCCACATCTGCTACTTCCTGAGGTAGGCCATTCCATGCATCCACCACCCTTTCTGTGAAAAAGAACTTCCTCACATTACTCCTTAATCGGCCTCCCTCTAATCTCATGCTGTGTCCTCTTGTCCTGCTATTTTTCTTATATTGAAACATGTTAGAGTCTTTCACCTTGTTAATGCCCTTAAGGTGTTTGAATGTTTCAACCATATCACCTCTCTTCCTCCTTTGCTCTAGGGTATACATATTGAGCTCCGTTAATCTGTCCTCATATGTTTTCTGATACAGTCCCTGCACCATTTTGATTGCCTTCTCTGGACTGCCTCCATTTTGTTAATGTCCTAGGAAGGTATGGCTCCAGTACTGCACGCAGTACTCAGATGGGGCCTAACCATTGTCTTGTAAAGAGGGATTATTACCTCCTCTTCTGACTTGTGATACCCTACTAATACACCCCAACATCCCCTAGCCTTACTCTACTGCTTTAGTGGTCTGCTTGATGATTTCAGGTCATCTGTGATGATGATGCCCAAGTCTCTTTCTTTCTTGTGACTGCCAGCAACTCCCTCCCAACCTATAGGTGACTTCAGGTTTCTCTTCCTATGTGCATGATCTTGCACTTCTTTACGTTAAACCCCAGTTGCCACTCTTCTGACCATTTTGCCAGTTTATCCAGATCTCTTCTCATTCTGCCCACCCCATCTGGATTATCTACTCTGTTGCAGATCTTGGTGTCATCTGCAAACAGACAAACTTACCCTCCAGTCCATCTGCAATGTCACTGATGAAGATATTGAAGAGGACTGGCCCCAGAACTGATCCCTGAGGTACCCTCTTGTGACTTGCATCTCTTCTGACTGAATGCCGCTTACCACCACCTCTGTTTTCTCTGCCCATCAACCAGTTTGCCACCCAGTTGACCAACTTGACCCACCCAGCCTACTCAGTTTGTTAATCAATCTTCTGTGTGGAACAGTATTCAAAGCTTTGTTGAAGTCAAGGTAGGTGACATCAACTGCTCCCCTTGGTCCACCACTCTTGTTACCCAGTCAAAGAAATCTATAAGATTAGTTTGACAGGACCTGTTGTAAATCCATGCTGTCTTGGATCCTGTGCTCCTATGGATTCCAGGTGATGCACTATCCTTTCCTTAAGGAGTGCCTTCATAATCTTGCCCGCTACTGAGGTAAGACTGACTGGTCTGTAGTTCCCTGCCTCCTCCCTGCTGCCACTCTTGTGGAGCGGGATACATGAGCCCTTCTCCAGTCTTCTGGGACCTCTCCTGTGCTCAGAGACTCACTAAACAGTTCTGATAATGGCTCTGCTAGTTCCACCCTTAGCTCCTTTAGTACCCTGGGATGTATGCCATCAGGTCCTATTGCCTTGTCCACCCTGAGCTTATCGAGCTCTTGAAGGACTCTTTCTTTTGTGAAGGATTAGTGCACCTCCCCTCCATGTCCATGGTGCTGAGCTGTGGGCCCTGCCCCACCTTCTCCTCAGTAAATACTGAGCAGAAGTATCTATTTAGGATAGATGCTCTTCCATGGTCCTCGTCCCTCACACTCACCCTTATCCTCTTTGATCTTAGCAATATCCCTCTGGACTTTCTCCTTTCACTAATGTATCGACAGAAAGTCTTGTCCCTTATTTTACTGTTTGTGCTAGTGTTTCCTCAGTTTGGTACTTTGCCTGCCTTACTGCCTTCCTGCTTCCCTTAGGGAAGTTTGGTGTGCCTCCTATCTTTGTCCTGCTGCATTCCCTTATACTTCCTGAAGGCCAGCCTTTTGGCTCTGACCTTTTCTGCTACTGTTTTTGAGAACTAAAAGTGGTTTGCTTCTTCTTTTTCCTTTTAAACTTTGTATTTATTAGTTTCATAGTAAACACACAGTTTTTCCCTGATGCAGTACATAAGGATATGTAGAATAACCACACGAGGGCACCACCCCTCTTAATACAAGCAGTTAAAATAATTCAGCTGACATCCATAAGATACAGCATTGGGGGAACCCAGAAAAACAATATTTTCTGACTTTTAAATTCCAAAATAAGCTGTGTATTTTAAGCCCATGAGCTGCATTCTGTGTAACACATTGCAACTAAAATAAGTCCCGAGTTCCTCTTCCCACTAAGGAAAGATATAAAATTGCATGCTAAACCTTTAGAAAGGTACCAAAAGATACTATGCGAATGGGATCATGTTTAGAAACAGTGTGGAAAATCCACTTATACAATGTTGTTCCATACCTGCATTTGAGATCTCAACATTGCAATCAGCAATAAAATAAAAGCACTGCAAAAATCTACTCCAGATTTAGAGATTTTAAGAAATTACCCCTATGAGTTCCCCAAAACTGCTGTTTTTTTCCCAAACCAGAACTAGATAAAGAGAAACATGTCCAAACAAAAGTGGAGCTAGACATAGAATATTGTAATTACAAAATATCTGTAAGAGTCTCTCACTAGGTCTCTGCTCCATCCTCATTCTCCGATGCAGATTCAGAGGGTTCTTGTCTCCTTCTAGAAGGCTGGGCATGTTTTTGAGCCCATTTTAGGTCCTCCAAAACTTCCAAAAAATAAATATACTCTCTGTTTGTGCACCAGCCCGAGTCTGGCTGGAAGCAGCATGTTGTGCACAATACCAGCTTCACGGAGCATCGCCCGAATGCCATAAAAGCGCTTCTTTTTCTGACGGGTCGCATAGCTGAGATCAGAGAAGAGGGAGCTTCATTGTCCATCTTGTAAGAGGGTACGTTTTTGTCTGGCCATAGTTAGTATCAGGTCTCTAGTCCCCATATTATCCAACATGATGACTATCACCCTGGGTGCATCAGTTACGTTGAGCCTACTCCTGGAGTCCACCCTGTAGGCCTTCTGAATAGTCCAGACCCTGTCATTTAAAGGCTGACCAAGGTGTTGTTTGAGCCATTCTCTAAGAAAGAGAATTAGGTGATTCCCCTCCACTCCTCCTGGCATCCCAATAATCCGAAGGTTGGCTGCTCTAGCTAGATTTTCTAAATTCTCTAATTGGGACCGCAAGTGTGCGTTCTCTTTTACTAATGTCACTGTGGTTCTCAATGCTGATTCCAATTGTTTTTTAGCCTTGTAGACCCCCATTTTTGTAGATCCGGCTTCTGTCTCCAATACATTGACCCTGCTTGTCAGGGCATCGAAGCGATTGGACAGTCCAGCCATGGATGCCAACATCCTGTTCATTTTATGCCCTAACATCTGCAGGATCTCCTCTCCGTCACTACCTGGCTCAAGAAGAATGCGGCCTTGCACCAACTGCCTTGCTGGTTGAGCTGAAGAGCTTTTGGTTTTTGCACCATCTCCCAGGTGTTTGTCCTTTTTGAGATTCCCTATTTTTACTCCAACGAAGTTCCGAAGCCCCAAAATGTAGGTCGGGGGTATAGTCTTGCAGTTGCTACAGGCAGAAAACAACTTTATAGTATGTTATGCTTAGGATTTTCAAATCCCTGTGGCCATATTGCTCAAGCTCCACAGCGCCCCCCTTCTTCTTTTGCACTTCCCTTTCTCTCTAACACAAATGTTGCTTCAAGTACTGCATCCTTAATGCTTGCCCACCTTGCCAGTATCCCCTCACCTGTATTTCTACTTGCCAGTGCTAGCTTAACTCTGTTGGCCATCTTATCAAAGTTGGCTTCTCTGAAGTCCCATATTTTTGCCTTGGAATGGGATGATATAGTTCTAGTGGCCAAACTGAACCATACCATGTGATGGTCACTGGCCCCCAGGTGACTTTCTACCGGGAGATCTGTGATCCTTTCTCTGTTAGTCAGTACTAGGATAGCCCTGTCTCTTGTGGGTAGTTGTACCAGTTGTTTGAGGCCCTCCCCAAGCAGGAAATCCACTATGTGTCTAGTTCTGGCAGATGTTCCTGCTGCTTTCACAGGGACATTTTCTTTTATTAATGTGGGCACACTGGAGTGGGCTCCCAGTGTGCCACAGTAGTGGGGATTGGCCACCCTGATGTCGGCAATTCATGTAGAGTGGTGTGAGGGGCCCATCTGACACTGGGAGTGGGCATCCCGTTGTCGGAAGAAAACAAAAATTTGTCACACTGGAATGGGCTCCCAGTGTGCCACATTAATAGGGGGAATACATGCCGACATGGGGACTGAGCACCCTGATGCTGTTTTTTGGGATGTGCAGTGGCAGGAGCTGCCAGTGTTTCAGCACACTGGGGTGGGCTTCCAGTGTGCCACATTTAATGGGAGGGGAATACATGCTGACACAGGGATTGGGCACCCCTGATGTCAACTTCGGGACTTTGTGGTGGGCGGTGGGAGCTGCCATTGTGGAAAGCCACTTTGCAGGTACAGTATTCATAGGAAGCTGTTTTAGTTCTGGCTCTCACCCCGCAAGAAGGCTTACCCCTAGTTTAGTTTTTTACATGAAGGCCGGATTTTCTCTGCTGTAAAGTACTTTATTTAAAAGGAAAAGTCCTTCACTTGGAAGGATGGCAGATGCGGGGGGGGGGTTCCATTAACTGTAAAGGTGTGACACTGCACCACTCGCTTCAGTGCAAATGTGCGGTACCGCTGCTTTGCAGTAAATAGAGCCCCCTCCCCTGTGTCCATCATACTTCCGGGTAGCAGACTTTTCCTTTTTGAAATAAAGTACTTTGTGACATGAGATAAATGCCCCTTTTTGTGTAAAAAGCTAAACAAGGGGCTTGCCTGGTGGCACTGAGGGTTGAGGCACTGGATGCCACACCTCACACTACACTGGTGACCCGGGTTCAGGAACAGACTTGGGACACCTGGGGTTGGCAGGGGAGAGGAAGGGTTGAGCATCCCATGACTGCTCTCCTTCCTCTAGGGAGGGTTGGGGCACTGCAGCGCACTACAGCGACAGCTGGCAGAGGCCAGCGGCACAGCAGCGAGCAGCACAATGGGGGAGAGCGTGGCGGGTGTCGGTATGTTGTGCCTGGATGCCATTGCACATCTGGCTCTCAGGGAGAAAAAACAGGTGGAAAATAGCAGAGTGGCTGCTGATGGCTGCACCCAGTGCCCCCCAGTACCCGAGAGGATCCTGTTACAGGGTAGCATGAGCGATTAAAGGCCGGGCATGTGGGGGTGCCAGACTGGGTCCGGGGGCGGGTGTGGGTGTCGGTGGCCGGGGGATCATGAGGGATCTGCTCCACTGGCAGAGAAAATAGAGATGATATATATATATATATATATATAAAAGCTTAACCAGGGGGTAAGCCTTGTGGGGGCGGGAGCCAGAATTGAAGACCGCTTTCCTTTGAAATGTTTCACCAGGACAGGCACACTGAGCAAACATGTTGCTGGTAACTCCGGCTATACGCATTACTGTGCACTGTAATGCACATGGCTGGAGTCTTGTCATCTGCTGCTGCAATAATGAAACTGCATTTCATTGCAGCAGCAGATTTCTTTCAATGTTTTGGCGCTCTTGGAAGTTTTCTGTCATCACCAGCATGCTCACTGATTGGCAGCCGAGGGACACACCCACTAAAGCATCCCCTGCATTGGCCACAACACTGACACACATCTGAAATGTGCTACTACCACAAGATGTTGCTTGTGAGTGCACGCAAGCCAACATAAAAAAACAAGTCAGAACCTAAATCGGCTATTCAAGTCCTGAAAGAGAGTGAAGCAAATGATGTTGTTTTGAATGATGCATCTCCACCTCACAGAGCTTCAGATTCGGACTTAATGGCTGAGATGAAAGTCGGGTTTGCCCAGATAAATAGCTCTTTGAGCTCTTTTACAGAGGCTTTCAATATGCTGACTGGTAAAATGGAGGCTGTATCTCTGCATATTGAAACCGCTGATAACAGAGTTAGCCATCAAGAAGATAAACTAAATGCATTAATAACAATGATGGAAAAACAGCAAAAGAACTGGAATAACATAAAGCAAACTAGAAGACCTAAAGACGCATAACAGGAAGGGCAATTTAAAAACTGCAGGAATTCCAGAGGGAATAGAGGAGGATGACCCCCCCCCCCGATTCTTTGAGAAACTGTTACTGGAAGCGGTGAGCTCAACTGCTGAGACAAGAAAAACTGAACTAGACGAAGCCCACCGAACAGCCTTGAATCCAGACTATTCAAGAAAAAAAGCAGCACACTTCTACGCGGTGGGTGCTCCTACAGAGGCTGCAAGCCTGCAATTCAACAGAAATCCAAGAAGTACGAGCACACCATGATTGTTCAGCTAAATTAGCTTATTTTTAACTGCCAAAGTGTTCACAGCTATGGGTGCATGTATGGCCCCATCTTAAGCAAACCTATTTTTAGGTAAATGGGAAGAAATTACAGTCTTACAGAGTATAAACCCTTACCTAGAGAACGTAGTATTATGGACACGTCTTATTGATGACATTCTAGTAGTGTGGAAGGGGGAGAAGCAAAAGGCAGAACAGTTTGTAGGATGGCTAAATAATAGTATTAATATGAAGTTTACATTTAAAACAGATTTTGAAAATATAGACTTCATAGATCTGACCCTACATAAACCTCTACAGCCTGAAAATTTTGTCATTACAAAAAATCATAGAAAACCAACAGCTACTAATACATTACTCAGAGCTGATAGTGCACATCCAAAGAGTTTAAAAGATTCTATTCCCTACGGACAATTCATGCGTTTACACAGGAATTGCTCTGATGATTTGAATTTCTGGACAGAAGCAGAAGAATTAAGAAAAGATTTTTGGAAAGAGGTTATAACAATGATCTTCTTATTCAAGCACTGAACAAATCATTTAACAGAAGGAGGGAGGAACTGTTAGAAGAAAAAAAGAAGGAACTAGCAAATACCAATGCACCTATAACATTTGTAACTGAATACAATAACTGGTCTGGGCAGATAGGGAATATTGTATATAAGAACTGGCACATACTACATTCTGATGGAAATCTAAAAGATGTGGTGGGAAAAAAAACGCGAATTGCTTTTTCAAGAGGACAAAATTTAAAAAATAAGATAATCATGAGCAGACTAACTAAACCTGAAAAAAGTACATGGATAGGAACAAAACCACAAGGACATTTTAAGTGCCAAAGATGCAATATTTGCTGCTACTGCAATATAGGATTTGAATTTATACACCCAACAAATAGAGAAAAATACACAATGAAGGAATGCATCAATTGTGATACTACATTTGTAGTTTATGCCATATGGTGTGGGTGTAATCGGTTATATATAGGACGTACAACAAGGGCCCTTAAACAGAGAATCTAAGAACATGTTAGAAACATTATGAATAGAAAAACAGACACTCCTGTAAGTTTGCATTTTGCACAAAAACATAATTCAGATCCAAAAAGTTTTAGATTTATGGGAATAGATTGGCAACAACCTCTTAAATATGGTGGTGATAGAACTAATGAACTACTGAAAAAGGAGAGTAGGTGGATTTTCAGATTGAGGACTGTGAAACCAGATGGGCTAAATGACCAATGGGATTTGAAGCCCTTTCTAAAAGAAAAGAAATATTAGGAAAAACATGCTTCGTATGAATCAACCTTCTAAATAGAATGTTTCATTAATCAATTTATATCTTTCTATTTCTTGCAGATCACCTGGTGAATGAATGTCTGTGGATCCCCAGCCTAAAAAATGGTTCCTTCTACCACATTGAGGATGTAAGTAGACTTAGGGTGATCACGTCTTGATGTCTTCCCGGTTCTTCCTAGCTCTCTCCTTCTCTCTATATAGGATATGCATTCTAATTCCCTCAAAGTCCCTGAAGCACCACTATTCCATTCTCTCTCCCCCCCTTCCCCCTCTCCTCCCCCCACCTCTTTTATACCCATTGGTCCCTTCTTCTTTTCCCCTTCTTCTCTTTCCTTTCTTTCTTCCCCGCCTTTTTTCCTCCCCCATGAGAATGAGAAGAAATGTATATGTGATATGATATATTAGGAATGTGATGAGTTAAAATGGATTTCTATATCTATATATATATAAATTTTTTTTTGTGTTAACATGTTTAAACTGGGAAAATAGTGGTGTATGTATATATGTTTAAAAGCTTAATGTCACTTTCTGATGGCGTCAGAGATTGTTTAAAATGCTTGTTTTTCATACATAGCCAAACCCCCTTGAAGGCTATTCAGCCGAAGTGCTGGGTTCCTGGCCGTGAACACTTTGGCAATAAAAATAAGCTAATTTAGCTGAACAATCATGGTGTGCTCATACTTCTTGGATTTCTGATGAACTCAGACTATAAAGGGAAGCTACCAAGATTCATATACATCAAGCTCCACCATTTTCAGGACAGAGAACAAATCCAGAGAAAGATAAGTCTGAGAGAGGTTATGTTAGAGGTCTGGCACTACAGGTTTATCCAGATTTTGGTCCAGAGTTCCTTTTTATAAAGGAAAGCCTTTTCTTCTGTGTTAGATCTGTTGAAAGAACAACAACGCAAATTCTCACTTCTACCTCCAGCCACATTACGAGTCTTCTTTAAGCTCTACACACATATTTTTCTCACCTCGAGAAGCTGATGAAACACAGACAAGAGTGTGGTATCGTCGGAAACAACCCACGCAAGACAAAGGGAAGAACACCCACTTAGGAGAAGAATAGGATGGATAAACATCAGGAACCTTATTCCTCGAAAAATTTGAGGGAACTGTCATGTAATCATCAGGAACTCGCAGTAATACATGCTTATCTAACTGAGCATGGCTTAGCTATTGAAAAAGAGTGACATCTCATCAAGTTCAGAAAATGCAGAATACCTAAGAAATGAATGGAGAAGCTGGCCTAGTGGTGCTGAGTGTTAAGGCGCTGGACACCACACCTCAAGCCTCACCGGCAATCCATGTTCTGGAGTGAGCTCAGGCCACCGAGGGCTGGCTGGGGGGGGGGGGAGAGCTGGATGAGCAGCTGACAGGCAGCTCTTCTCTCCCGGGGAGGAAGACAACTTCTCTTAGACTCTTGGCTGCCACCAAGTGGAGGCTTGGTGGCAGTTTCAAGCCATGCTGGAGAAGTGGTGTTAGGCCGGGTGGGGGGATGGGGTCGTCACCAGGTTCTTGGTGTGTGCATGCCTCCATGCACACACATACTCACAGTTGCCTGAGGCCCCAGGATAGAAAGGGAGAAAAAAAATGGAGGAAAAAAGGTAGGGCATGCTTCAGGCTAGATGAAGCCCTGAGGGGGCTGAGTTGAGCTCTCCACGGAGAGCCATTGCAGCCTCCAGAACCCCCAAGGAGGAGCATAAACAAGTAATAATCACAAAAAAGAAAAGGATGGAGGAACAGTAAATGGTTCAGGAACAGGATAACAAAGCATGGTTCTGTAAGTAAGCAATAAGACACGACAGGGGGTGTGTGTTAGACAGTTCTAACACTCGACCAGGGACGTAGTAAGGCACAGGGCCACACGGCAAGTGCCTCCAGTCCATGGCCACGTGTTAGAACTGTCTAACACACATCCCTGGAGTGTCTTATTGCACTTATAAAATGGGGCAGTGCATTTTACATGTATATACATCTATTAATTTTTACATAATATAGACCCTCTGCCTGCATAACCTTGCTGCATTTTTTTAAAACGTGAGACATTTGTCCTACTGTGGCCTCCATAGCTGTGGTTGCATTGAGTCCATTGCAGTAGTCTTGCCCACCCCCCTATATAGAAACACACCAGAAAGTAACTTGTTTGTACGTCTCCCTGCTTTGCAACTGTCATGTATGTGACATTCTCGGACATCCATCTAATAGAGGAGGTGTACAAGTAAGCAGGATGCCATTGGAAATGGGGGAGGATGAACCATTTTTACTATAGCTCCTGGGCATGGCTCCTGATGGTTTAGCCGTGGTTAGTTTGTGTGGAGGGCATGGAGATGAGCACTCATTCATGCAGGAGCTCCTTTATCACTGCAGCAGTTAAACAAAAATGGAAGGAGCTGGCCCAGTGGCACTGGAGGTTGAGGTACTGGTTGCTACACCTCACGGCATGCCGGCAACCTGGGTTTAGGAATGAGCCTTGGCCACCTGGAATCGGCAGGAGGGAGAGAGGATTGAGCATCTGGAGGACTGCTGTCATCTCTTGCAGGGGGAGGACTTGTCAGCCTGCTCGTTGACTGCCCTCTGGTGGTTGCTGGAGGGCAGTACGGATCAGGAGACTAGATCCGATGTCCTTACATCAGTAGGGGAGGCAGGATGGGAAAAATGGAGGAAAAACAAGTCTGGCAGGATGATGATCTGCCACTCCTGGGGGCTGTCCCCGGATTTTGGATTAGGTCTCCAGGGGGAGGGAGAAGTCAGCAACCTCCTTCCTGGCCCCACCACAGGGGGCAATCTGCAGGGAATTACCGGGGAGCGGCGAGAGCGGGAGTAGGGTTACCACTTGTCCTGATTTTCGCAGGACAGTCCTGATTTGGGCAGCCATGTCCTGCAAAAAAAATGAAAAAATACTACATGTCCTGACCTTTTAGCAGAAAAAATATTTTCTAACTTTCCTCAAAATGTTGCAGAAAACAATAATACCTTAACTAAAATATCTGAAAGGAATAAGAAACAATAGAAACAACTAAAAAACTACAATACTTAGTCTTGATTCTGATTATTTACAGAAAAGAAGTCTGCTGCACTGGCCGAGGTCGCAGTTTGTCCTGCAAAAAATCATGTTTCAGTAAGAAATGTCCGATACTGGGCTTCTGAAAAGGTGGTAACCCTATGCGGGAGCGGCGGACCCAGAGAGAGTCTCTCAATCAGGAGGGCTGCAGCCGCCTGTCAGGGCTCTGAAGGATGAAAACCTGTATGAAAAAAAAATGGAGGGAAAGAGCAGTCGGCATCTGGAGAGGTGCGAGTGACCTGTACAGTTTGTCACTTCTGGTGTGAGCTTCTTTACGATGGCTGTAGTTTAGAAAATGGGGGAGTTTCTGGGCAAAAAAGAGCAACAACCGATATCGGGAGAACGACCTGTACAGTGATCAGTACTGCAGTGTGTGTTTAAGGTGTGTGAACACTCATTCGCAGGGCTGTGCCAACAGCTGTAAGGGCCCCCCCTGCAAAATATTTTGTGGGGCCCACCTCCCCACCAATAAATGTAAAATGAACATTAGTGCATATGAAATTTTTATAGCATAAGTTTTTTTTTTTTTGTATCAGTCCTGCTTGAGCATACATAGTTTGTCCATGCTGCCCCCTCGCCCCTTTGCTGGCACAATGATCAAAGAAATGAACAATGTAATTTGTTCCTGTTCCTCTCTGGGGACACCAGCACCAAGATTAGATTTTGTTTTTGATTTTTGATTTTTTTGTTCTGGGGTCCCCTCCATTCTTGGCCCCTCCCGCCCACTGCCCCCTATGGCCCTGCAGACACTATGGCAAAGCCCCACTACCCCTGGGTCAGGGCCACAGGAGTGGGACCTGTCCTCCCCCCCGGTGAACATCGGAGGCAGTGGACAGCGGGACAGAGCGGGTCATCATGCTGGGGGGCTGGCTTTTTTTTTCTCAATTCTTGATCCCTGGGGGAGGGAATGTGCAGTGATGGCCAGCGTCTGCCTCACCCCCCCAACACAATGGCATCAGTCATGGCAGTACCCCCTGCCTTCGCCAGGGGTCCAGAAAGCACCAGACACTCTTCCTGTCCATCCAGAGAAGGACAGCAGTCCCTAGAATGCTTGATCCTTCTCTTCCCTGTTGGCCCTCTGACTCCCATGTCCATTCCCAAACCCTGGTCATTGGCATTGCAAGCAGAAACTAAACACTGCGCCAGTGGGCTGGCCACAAGTTTAGAAGTTTTGAGTAATGGGCCCAATTGCTGCTTTGTTCTGTACTCCCCCGACACCACTGCTGACAACCCCACTTTAAATGAATAAGCAATTTCCAAAGAGAAACTTGCAGGTTTGTCTGAGAAAAGGTTTTCTTAATGCTGACCTCTGAGGCAGTGGGACCCCTAACAGTGTGGGCCCTACTGCTGTTGCACCTCGGCGGTTACAGTCCTGCTCATTCGGTCGGATGTTTTAATTAGAAAAAGATGGAGAAGTTTAAGGCATAGAAGAGCAGCAGTCTGTATCAGGAGAGTGACCAGTACATTTTGAATGAGGGATGCTATGGGAGGTTGTTTTTTCCAAATTGTACACAGACCTGGTTAGTGGAGCAGGATGTGGGTAGGGATGTGTATGTACTAAACAAGCTCAGTGACTTTCAATATTTATTTTAAAAAAATGTGCCAGGATAGCCTGTGTTAGGTGCCTGTAGACTTAGGGAGTTAGTGGGGTGGCTAGCTGGAAGTGAGGTTAGCGGGGGGCGCAGCCTGTTAGCCAATGAGAGAGGCTTTGTTTTACATTAATATAAATGTTTTGGTTCTTAAACTGTGTGTAATGCCAACAGTGAAAGTTTTAAAGAGGAACTATTGAGATCGTCTTTCTCTCTCAGTGGCTACTCTGGGGGGAAAATGGTGTCTGTTTCATTTGTGTAAGTTAACTGCACCAGGATTTTGAGTATGTACTGCACCCAGGTTGGCAGGACTAGTTTTAGCGGTGCAGTAAACACTTCTAATGCACAGTTAACAACCAATCAGATTGCCCAAAATCCTTTCCTCCATTTTATAAAGAAGAACCAAGGCTTATAAACCCAAGATTTAAGACATTCAAATATTGAGTTTAAAGGAGAAAACAAATGCTTTTTCAAGCATAAGAGAGAGAGAGAGAAAAAATGTTTCTCCTCTTCCTCTTGGTAAAGAATTGGGTTTATATAGAAACTTAGTTATTATGAGCTACCTCTTCTTTCTTCATCTGTACACTCCTGTCATCTCAGCTTATCTGGGGTCATCTTCACTCACGTCTATTAGGCACCTTCTTCTTGGTAGCTGCTCAGTTATCTTTGCAAGGAATGGGATGGGTTGCTCCGTCTACCAGGTCAGCATTCAGTGTTCCCAGCAGTTCAGTTTCAAGAGGGATTGAAGGGAGAGAAGGGGATCTGTTTAGGTGACGGAATGAAAAAGGCACTATAAATTGGAGGTGTCAGCTTCAATTCTTTTTATTTATTTACTTATTCACTCACTTGGTTTCATTTTTTTTTTTTTTAAAGGGTTCAGTATTGTTATCCAACTGCCTCATTATTGTACCAAACAGCCATTAGAGGTAAAAGGTGCAACCAGGATTTATCTGGCTTTTATGTTAGTTTTTTACATTATTGTTTTATACACTCTCTACTAACATCTAGACACAAACAAGCATTTTTCAATGCCGAACGTTTGATGCTTGGCAAACAATTTGCTGACCCCGCAGTTTGAAGATACTTGTTTTACAGAGTGATTCAGTGAGCATTGAGCTGGGGGGCGGGGACTTGGCCAGTGAGGTTTTTTCAATGTGTGTAGCAGGAGCAGGGGAACTGGCCCGGTGCCGGCTGCAGCTCCTAACTTTGTATTAAGTAATCCACTTTTACTGAACAAAAAAAGAAACAATATAAACCATTTCTCAGGGGGTGTCTAAAGTAGAGTATTACACCCGTTAAAGTGAACCCACCAAAAATAGTGTAAAATAGAGGGACTTACCTTCCATAGGGTCCAGGGTAGGAGTCCAAAGAGGTGATGACAATATACCTGTAAATTAAAGATTAAAAAGGGGTCACAAAGGATCCACGGTTCTTTGGGGATCCAGCAGGGCATAAGGGACAAGACAGAAATAAAGTTATACTTATCTGATAAGGTAGAAGCCCTCGTCCTGTCAGACCTGTTGAAATAAAAAGAGAAAATAGGTTAGGTAGAAGGAAACAATAAAAGAGAAGGAGCAGAGGAATGGAAGTGTGGTTTTGGAAGGGAGTGCCACTAAAACACTCTTTGCCCATAGTGGTAGTCAAGTGGCCAGTAATTTATGTGGTAGCCCAGGTGGGCTACTGAAGGTTAGTGGGGGGATGGTAGCCCTTTTGTTAAAAATAAAGTAGTCATTGGTGGTCAGTGAGGCCAGAAAGTAGCTAGGGGGGCCACAATGTTAATAATAGCCCTGGTGGTGTAGTGAGCTAGCTCCCGAGGTTTGGCCAGTAATTTATGTGGTACCCAGATGGGCTAGTGAAGGCTAGTGGGGGGGGGTCTATAAGCCCTTTTGTTAAAAATAAAGTCATTGGTGTCAGAAGGGCTAGAAAGTACCCAGGGTGGTGTAGTGGGCTAGCTCCCGAGGTGGCTAGGTCTGCGTTGTTTTTATAACTATTTAAACCCTTTCCTGTGGTGTAATTGGGGCTTCCTGATCCCTGAGAGTTGCTGGGGCAGCTGTGATTGGTGGCAATAAGGAGGAGAGCAAGTGAGGCAGCAGTGCAGCCAGTCGATAGCAGAACCGCACTACAGTGAAAGTGCCTGCGGTTGCTCCAAACACCCAACCCTCATGGAACTTAGGCTGCGGCCTACTCCATATGACTGGAAGACAGGGGAGGAAAAGAAGCCAGTGAGAGGTGGAGGAGGCAGGAAGGAAAACACTTCCTCCCACCTTCCCGTAGGCAGCTCCAGCAGCAGTTATTTTAAATTATTTAAGCCCTACTGGGCTCTTTTTGTAAAGAAGACAGCCAGGGGGTTGAGAAGCAGCAAGGAGCTGCCTTTATATGGAGCTGCACCTGTGACATTAGTGAAAGACCAGAGTGGAGCAAATGCAAAGCCTTGGGGAGTTGAAGAGAGAGACAGAGCGGCAAGTGCTGCAAACAGAAAATCTCAGCATGACATGTGTTAAGTGTGTGGGAGGGGGGAGGTGTCAGAGGACTGAAGACAGGGAACTGTGTGGCAGAAAAAAGGTGGTAACCTTAACTCCAGCAATGCACATTACTGTTTGCTGTAATGCACATGCCCAGAGTTCATGCTACAGAAAGATATGAAGTGCTCTCATTGCAGTGGTTCATTTATTTCAAGTCCAGCACATACCACATCACCAAAACTGAACTACTGTCATGACCAGAGTGGCTAGTTATTCGTGTACACTGCCAAACCCATTGCAATTTCATCTATAATTGGCTTGGCAGTGACATACCTCTCAAATGTCATATTAGTCCCAAAATGTGTGAGAGGCCTTTCCGCACCATGCAATTCTGCTTAAAGTTGGACCAGCATAACATTCTGTGGTGATTTGCATATGCAGCCCATGATGCTTTGCATTGTGGGGGCATGTGTGATTTTGTATTTGGTGCATGAGCACATCAAACAAAGTCTCATCCTATTCATATATAGCACAGCTGTCAAACTGTGACACTCCTGAAACTCCTTCCCCACCCCCAACCCAAAACCAGTCCCACTCCATCCATATACTGCAGGGCTGACAAACTGCAACAGCAACACACACCTCTCCCATACAGGCACATCCATTTGTTTTGTCTACTGCACCATGCAGGCAGGGAGAGACACTCCCCCCCCCCAATAAAAAAAGGTTTGTCCAGAATTGGATTGTAAACAGGCCTTCTGTGGTCATTTACTGTTTGCAAACTGCAGAAAGACAGTAGCCCTCCCACTCAACCCCCCTAAAAAAAAGAAAGAATTAAAAAACATATATTTAGGTATGACAACACCTGACACAAAGAGGCACTGGAAAAGAAAAACACCAGGAGATACACAATGGAGCACCGGAACCCAGTGGGGAAAACATTGAGTAGAATCACGGGCAGTGACTTAGAAGGGGAGTTACCAGGTTGCACTGGGGTACCAGAACTAGGGGAGAATCGGCCTACAGGGAGGGACTCAGTGCAACACAGAGTAGTGTGCGGGTGACCCAAAGGGGCGCCGAGCCCAATAAGGAGCTGCAGAGAGACACAGAGGCACTGAGTGGACAAAATGAATAAAGAGACTTCCTGACTCTTGTCTGGGTCCGTCCTGTACAGCTGCAGGAATAGCCCAGCCCCCACCACCACCTGGTGACTAAACCCATCGCCAAGTAACAGGAAAACCGCTTGATGCCGGTGCAACTGGAGACAACAATAACATCCCCACCTCCTGCGGGACTGACTGTACCACCGCCATCACTACTCACCAGCCTGCTGCAGGTGTTGTTCTGTCCCCTCAACTCACACTACCAAAACTAATGGCTGTGCACCGTTCACCCTCAATCTAAATTTCGGCAAAAAGCCTCACTGGTCCCAGCATCATGGCAGTCCTAAGCAATCCCGTTACCCCCACCACCACCATTGCTGGCTAAGGATTCTGCACCTCTCCAGATATGTGTATTTTGCCCCTGGCACCCGTTCTGTCACCGTCTTGCGTAGTTCTTTTGGGCCCAAGTACAGATGCTCCCCAGAAATGCGTACTACGTCATCTGTCCCCAGGACGTCACGGTTTGAGTCCACTGTAGTGTGGCCATTGCTTTCCCTAATCCTTTGTCAGAATAGAAGAGGCATCCACAACATGTTGTGCAGTACCTGTGTAGCATAAGTGGTGTCATGAAGAGGAGCTGAAAAGACAAGCACTTCTAATTGAGATCTGCACGGCACCCTTCTATAAAATTCTGTAGTGAAATCTGCAAAACCATTTGTTTGTGTACAGAGCTGCAGGATTCCTGTATTTTACAGAGTAGCTTAGGCAATTTGCAGGGAAATTGTAACCTAGTTTTACTGGTAATACTGTTTATATGTCGGGCCAATCCCGATCCCCCTCCACCCAACAAAAAAGTGGGTCTTTTTGGCTCATGAGTACTCAACAACTACCTCAGCCAGCCATGTCAACCGTTCCCCCTTGGATTCATGGAACTTTGCAGGGTGACCAGCAGGGCATCAACAGCAAGTAAAATGAGTCAATCCATGGTGGTGGTCATAACCTGCAGTTCTAAGATCTTTGCTGCTGCACACCAGAATCCTGTGATCCTGGCACAGTGTACGGGCTGTGGGGGTTGGGACTGGGCCTGAGAATGCCACTGGCATGGCCTAACTGCCCTTCAGAACCAGGAGAGTGGGGACGGCTCCAGCAGCAGCTCGGTGCGAGACAGAAACCACTCATGTGACAGCCTGAAGAAAGCAAAAGATAGTGGCTACACTGCCAGCTCTGCATTTTGTTTTGGCGAACAGGTGTCGTGCATGTGACACAGATTGAATTCCCAGCCTCAAGCTAGGAAGGTGGGACATGACAGGGAGTAATGGAGCCATGGAGGACATTTGCAAACAGGCAAAGCTGCACGGTGTAAACCAGCGAGTGTGTGGCAACGGTGGCAGGAGCTGCCAAATCGGAAAGTCGCATTGCGACGTATGTTGGCGGCCCCCAGAAGCTCTAGGGTTGTATATGTTCTGTGGTGAGTTTTGGGGCTTTTATTGAACGCAAAACAAACTTTTTTTATGTCTTTCCAACCTACGCCTTATTCCAGAGGGAAAAACAGTTTTCCCCTTAAGTCATGGGTGTAGGAGAATGTGACTGGCCAATGGTCAAATCCAAGACTCCCCTCCCGATGCCAAACACCAACCTGGCGGTCAAGACACACCACACCAAAGAAGGACATTCAAAGGCCCCCCCAGCTGCCTGTCAGCATCTCCTGAATGCCAATACTGCCACAGCTGTAACATACCCTTATCTATCACTGTACAGTCCCCCTTTGCACATCTGGTTCTGGCACCAACCCCCTCCCCCAAACTGCAGGTCAACAGTTGGGCCCCCACCCATTCATTAAAAATTTAAGGGAGGGTGCTAGAGAGCCACACTACTGACTGGTCATGCTTCAGATCAGCTGTACCTTGATTTCGATACAAATCAAACTTATTTATACGTTGGATACTACAAAGGGAAAATATGACAGTACAAAATGATGTATCATTTCTTCACGACTCAATAGAGACTAAACTCAGTATGGTCCACCAAAAGGGAGCGACAGGCGGTCCAAGTCAAAAAAAAAAATGTGCAGCAACTATCAAAGGCCCAGCAAGGATCATCGGATCAGGCCGCAGGACCCAGTGGAACAGAGAACCCCCCCCCCCCATGTGGAATACAGTTCTGCAAGCGTTTCGGGACATGGACTGCAAAGCAGAACAGGACCTGGTCCAACTTAGTGCTCAGGATGCTAAAATAGAGCAGGCGGCACAGACAGCTAAAAGTGCAGAAGACAGATCCATCACTACACAGGCAGCCTTCTCAAAAATGGCAACTGAAACCAACCACGTCAAAGCCAGAATTGAAACATTACAGGATGCCAACAGAGTCATGAATCTCCGCCTCATTGGGGTTCCTGAAGCAATCGAAGGAGACCTGCTGGCCTGTTTACAACAATGGTTCACTAATGTCTTACCCTCGGAGACAATTTATACCTACATGGTTTAAAAGAGTTTACTGGGTTAATTTCCGAAATGGGCAAGAGGAACGAGATAACGCCAGGACAAGCTTGCTGATAACCACTGGTTCGGAGATCTGGGACTATATTCTGGATTGGGCATGAGGTCATGCACCATTGATCATGGAAGATCAGGAATTTAGAATCTATACAGACTAGTCGTATGCCACCTGCAGCAGGAGAAAGTTGTTCGGCCTACTCTGGAGAGTACTTCGTGGGCTAGGAGTAGCCCATTCCTTATTGGCACCAGCTCGTCTCTGAACTGTGTCCGGAGGTCACACATTCCAGTTCAACGATTCTGCAGACGCCCGAAAAAGAGTGGACACTATCACTGTGGAATTTACTGCTTGTAGATTGCTTGAAAAGGACTTGCCATCAGAATCAGATGAGGACTGAGAGTTGTATGTACGGAAATAAGCACAATATGTGAGAACCTAGCTTGTGACAATCTTTCTCCTAATTCAGCTTTGTTAGGCTAGTTGCTGTATTTGATGCTACTTTACCTGTATTTGTTTAATGGTCCATAGCCCCATAATGTTCCTAGATTACACATGGGAAATGTATCCTTTTACTACCACAGGCCTTATATTTCACTTGCTTTATTTTTTTTCTGCTGTAAAACGACTTGTTTGCACTGCATCCTGTATTTTAAACATTGTGCATGTGGGTATCTAGTACAGCTAAGGAACAACAGAAAGAGAAATATTTAAAGTGCAACAACATGGTGTCAGCGAGGCTAATTTGCAGCTGTGAGTACCTTTAATTTGCTTATTTTGCATGCGCTTTTATGTTCAATACCCTGCACTACTGTGGTAGTTCGTATTGTGCAGAACTCCTATAATTTGAAATTTGGACTCTGGTACCACTTTTACTGTGCAGAGCTCCTTTATTTATTCAGAATTCTGGTGCCCTTTTACTTAGGTTAATTCGGATTCAAACTGTGCTTGTAAATTTGTAGCAGCCCCACCTTCTCCCTACCTTACATAATGCAGATAATTTTCTTCTCTCCCCAGCTGTCCCAAGCAACCCCAGTGGTCGAGAAGGCGTTCAGGTCTCCTGCCTTCCCCTGAGCAAATCGCAGAAATCTCCCCAGGTACAGAGCAGACCAAGGCAGAGCAGAAGGTTATTTGTGGGTTGTGTGATTGAGCCCCCGCCGGCGCTCCGCGCTGGCTGCCCCACCACCACCCTTGGTGAGCTGCCAGTTATATAGGCTGTGTCACATGTGGGTGCCAGAACCAATCAGCCCACTTTTGCATTTGCAGCTTATATTCCCCCCACACTAATGGCCGCTCTTGCAGCTCATGTTGCCTAAATTCAGTCCACTATGATGCCTCTTTCTCTAGTGCTAGTCTGCCTACTCTTACAGGTCTGCAACATCCCTCCCATCCTCCTCCTACCCAGAACAGCAACCTAGCTCCCTAATAATGGATGCTATCATTCCCATGCAGCCCTATCACACAACCTCCTCCTTTGGGCAGCCCTTCTTATATCACAAGTACTATGGCGTACTTGGAACTGCCATCCTCCCCCATACCTCCTTTCACACGGTGCTGACAGCCTTAAATATCTCCCCTTTAATCTGCTCCTCGCAAACCTTGATTATGCCTCAGCAACTCCCAGCCCATGGGAAGTCTCAGTGGGCTATGAAACAACTATTGACCCTATTGCTCCTACTAGCCGGGGATGTTGAGTGAAACCCTGGCCCAAAGCCCCCCCCCACAATGGCCACCTTCCTTCCCCTATGGTCCACTTACCAAAGGGTCTCAGAATAGCACATCTAAATAGATGCAGCATCCCTAACAAACTCACAGCACTTCAACCTAACGTCCTTTCTTTGTGTCCTGATATCCTAATCATTACTGAAACCTGGCTGATGCCCCATAATCTGAATGCAGAATTCTTAGTCCCTGGCTACTCCCTCATTCGGCAGGACTGTCAGGGTAAAAAGAGGGATGGGGGCACTGCCATGTTCATCTCCTTCAGGCTACAGTTTACCCCAATCTGGCTTTCTGTGCCCACGCAAGCTATAGACTCCCTGCTCATTAAGATCTCACTCCCTCACACAATTTTCCCCTTTACGTAGCAGGGTCCTACTGCTTCCTGGATACCCTGCTGTCCAACATCCTGGACAACTTGTGCACTCTAAAATCCCTCGCGGCTGTTGGAGAGCTGCACATACTTGGTGATTTCAACCTGAACTGGCTCTCCAGTACTAGCTCCAAAATATGTAGCCAAGTGAATGCCTTAAATCTATCCCCGCAAATAACGGAACCCACTTGCCTGAACCACAAATCCGATTGCCATACACTATTGGACTTGGCCCTGACCTCACACCCCATCGTATATCTGCTGGTTTTCACCGGACTCTCTAGTGATCACCACATGATTTCATATGGTGCGGAAAATTTAGACCTAAGGCTACTCCCCGCATTTCATTCATCAGGTCCTATAAATCCTGGATCTGACAGTGCTCCTAACTGACTTGTATAATGTTGATTGGTCCTTCATCCCACCTGCACCCAACATAGACATTGCCCTTGAATTTTTCTGGGCTAGATTCCTCGCTATCTAGGATTATCATGCGCCACTCAGAAGGTCCAGAGTAAGGGGTGCCCACTTGCCCTGGGTGACTGCTGATCTCATTGATTAACTTTGATTCAGGGATCAAGCCTGGAAAACCTACATCAGGTTCCCAAGCGGCTCTACAATACTACCACTCACTGCAGAATGCCTGTACGAGGCTTATCCATCAGGCCAAAGCAAACTACTTTAAGGCATCCTTCAACACCAACTTCAAACACCCAACAAAGTTTTGGAAGTCAATTAAATCTCTCTTATCCCCACCGGTCCAACCCCCTACACCAGCCCTCAATGTAGAAGGCAACATTGTCACTGCACCGAGCACAGTGGCCACTGAGTTAAACTCCTTTTTCACAAGCTGTGCATCCATTCTCTTGTCCTCTCTTCCACTCCACCCCTTGCAGCCATGCATTTCGACCCCAGCCACACCCCCGTCCTCAAATTTCTCTTTTCGCCTAGTTACACATCAGAGGTACTAAAAGCCCTAGGGTTCCTCAACCCTGCCAAAGGCAAATGCCCCTCGGGTCTTGACTCCAAAATGCTCCTCATATTTGCCCCAGCCATTGCCAGCCTATTGGCCGCTCTCTTTAATCTCTCCTTCATGCATGGTTCACTCCCATCTTTTTGGAAACATGCTACAGTTGTCCCCCTCCATAAAGGCAGAGACCCCTCCTCCCTGGGCAACTACCACTCTCTCTCTTCTCCCCATTCTAGCCAAAATCCAGGAGTGCCTTGTCCTCTCTCAGCCCTCTGCTCTTCTCAACTCCACCTCCTTCTTCACTCCGCACCAGGGTGGTTTTAGGAAATTGCACTCCATCACCTCTCTCCTAAGACTCACCAACTCCATCCTCATGGGAATGAATAATGGGGAAATCACCTCAGTCATTTTCATTGACCTTGATAAGGCCTTCGACACAGTCTCTCACACCCTGCTACTGTCCAAGCTCTCCCTCACTGGCCTATCAGATTCTGCCACCAGTTGGTTCAATTCATACCTGGCAGACAGGTCACAGTTGGTCCAAATTGTCTCTTTCACCTCCTCCCCCCACCCTGTCACTATGGGGTCCACCAAGGCTCTATCCTTGGCCCAATGCTGTTCTCCATCTTCCGGAATGATCTTCCTTTGGCCCGCCCACATCCTTCCATTCACTTGTATGCAGACGATACAGCACTGTATGCCTCATGCTCTTCCTCCTCTGAAGTAGCAACCAGGCTTCAGCAGGACTTTAAAAATTTCCAACTCTGGTTTCATGCAAACCAACTTTCTTAATCCTTAGAAAACTGTCTCCCTCACATTCGGCATGAGGTTTAAACTCTCCAGACTCCCCTCCACCCTTATCTCTTGCACCCTTGATGGCTCCCCTGGAGTCTCTGTATATCCTTCAGATATCTTGGGGTCTGGCTTGATCAGCATCTTGACTTTTCAGTGCATATCGATGCTATCCACAAGAAACTGCACCCTTTACTGGGTGCTTTATCTGCACCCTATACTGGGTGCTTTATACTGCCACAAAAGTTGCATCCCTCTGCCAACGTACTTAGCAATTGTCCAAAAAATGATCCTCCCAATACTGGACTATGGAGATGTGGTCTTCAGTGCACCTCTCAAGTACTTTCTAGCCAGACTCAATCCTCTTTTCCACTCCTTCTGTCGTTTCGCCCTACATTTCCCCCTCAACCTCCAACTGTGACCTTTACCAGTCTTTAGACCTCCCTTCCCTCCATGATCGGAGACTGATACATTGTGCTAGGACCACAGCTAAATTTTGGGCACAGACCCTCCCCCCTTACCTTGCAGCAGCCCTCCCACTGTCAGCTTACTCACTCAGGAACTCTGATTCCCGGCTACTCCATGTCCCGCACACGTCCACCGCCACTAGCCAGGCTGCCTTTAAATATTGTATGCCAAAGATTTGGAATTCCTTGCTGGTCATCATTAGACACACCTCCAGCCCTCTACACCTCAACTCCCTCCTCAAGATGCACTTCTTCTCTACTTGCTCATGCAACTTGCACTGCTGAGGTCCTAGTATCATACCTATTCTACTGTACAGCTCTGCTCCACACTTGATGTTCACAGACCCCTATCACTGCCACTACACAATGTTGCTTTTTACAACCCAGGCAGGCAAATACTGCCATGCCTTCAGGCCCCTCATGTAGTAGCTAGTGGTCTGCATTCTGTCCTACTGAAATCTTCTATACTGGTTGCATTAATGTCTTTCTCCTCAAGGCAATCTAAATGTACGTGTTCATATTCTAAATTTACTTCATTGTATTTTTCTTTCGCTAGCTGTACAGTTATTTGTATTTACTATTTGTATTTATGTATTTGTATTTCTGTATTTTTCTCCCTCTCCCCTCCTCCCCCAGGGTGCATCTGGAATTGAGCGGTACTCTGCTCAGTATGCCTACCTGGTAAAATTCTTAAATAAATAAATAGTTAAATATTTGGGGGTAGTTTAAATAAGGTGCCGATTGCGCACTTAGGGTCACGCTTTACACACCATGCAGTTCTGGATTTATGGGGGGGATTAGGATTGTCTCCTACTGTCATCGCAGTAGTAGTTTATTAAATAGAAAAGTCTTGTACAGAATCTCAGTGTTAGCTAGTTCTAGTTCTCTTGTGCTGAAATGTTTGGAACAATAACAACTCTACGTAGACTGTACTATTTCAAGCTACTGTATCTATGCATACATTTAGAATGTGAAATCTGGGCAGCTGTCAGAAGCCACAACTTCCCTATAGAAAAATAATCAGGTTTGTAGGAGCAATGGTTGAACATACCATGGGTGTTAAAAATATTTCCCTTATTATATATATAACACGTTTGTTTCCCACAAGTTTTAGACTGGCTATCATGAATATCACACATTGTAGTGTCACAATTTACCTGGTACCATCAATTGTAATGTCTTTATTTGCCTATTTAATGAAACTGAATAAAATTAAAGTAAAAAAAAAAATGTAATTCATAAATTTTAGTTTCAACTTGCCTAGTAAAAGGTATGATGATGTCTCTCTTTGCTGCTGTTGCTCGCTGCACTACTAGTCTGCAGACTTGTCTTCAGTGCGCTCTGTGGGTACCCTCCCTGCACTGAGAAGAGGACTCCTCAGTCAGCTCAGACTGAGTCAGACAGGCCAGTGGGCCATGATGGGTCAGGGCAGGGAGTGAGCATTGAGCAGCAGGGCGGGCAGGCTGCGGTCTTGTTGTGGAGTCACTCCGGATGGCCAGGACTGGACGGATCATGGAGAGAGAAGAACTTGGCACCACTCTGTGGCACTTGGGCCAGGCTAAGTTTGGGTGATGATGGACAAGCCAAGGGGGAAAATTCAGCTCATGGACCACACCACCACTAAGTCCAAATGTCTGCTTACTCCGGATGCCGCAATTGAGTCATGTGCACTGACTGCACACACACAGTCCACCACTAAGTCCAAACGTCTGCTGAGTCTGGATGCCACAATTGAGTCACATGTGCTGGCTGTGCACACACAGTCCACCACTAAGTCCAAATGTCTGCTGACTCCAGATGCCACAATTGAGTCACTTGTACTGGCCGTGTCTCGAATAGAGTGAGCAACAAGTCATACCTGCAAATCAGCACTAGGAGGAACCTCTGGAAGTCGGTCTCAAGCCAAGGCAGAGCCTGGAGGTCATGCAGGCAGCACTGTGTGATGCAGACACCCCTTCCCCATCGTGCCTAGCAACAATACACAAACACACCCGACTGAGTCAGAGGCAGAGCTGCACAATGTAAAACAGGGAGTGTGCAGTGATGGTGGCAGGAGCTGCCAATTCAGAAAGCTGCACTGCTGCGTATGTTGACTGGGTGGGGGGGGCGTCAGAGGACTGAAGACTGGGGAGTGTGCAGCCATGGCAGCAAAAGCAACCAATTCAAAAAGTAACACCGTGGCTTATCTTGAAGCGAGAGGGGGAGGATCAAAGGACTGAAGATCAGGAACTGTGTGGCAATGGCAGCAGGAGAAAGCTGTAACCATAACTGCGGCCATGCGCATTACTGTTTGCTGTAATGCACATGCCCGGAGTTCAGGCTACAGAAAGAAATGAAGCGCTCTCATTGTAGCGGTTCATTTCTTTCAAGTCCAGCACACGCCACATCAGCAAAACTGAACTGCTATCATGACCAAAGTGCCTGGTCATTGGTGTACAATGCCAAACCCAATGCAGTTTCAGCTGTAATTGGCTTGACGGTGACACACCTCTCAAATGCCGTATAGTCCCAAAACATTTGATGCACAAGCGCATCAAACATAAAAATGTGGAATCTAACCTGGAATGTTAAGGGTGCCCAGAACAGATAAAAAAATAAGGAAAATTATTAAAGAAGTTCAAAATAAGTATGTAAATGGTTTAATTTTACAAGAAATGCACTTTTCGTATTCAGAGTTATAACAAATATTGAATTTATTTAAAGGGATTTGCATACATTCTTCCTTTTTAACATTGGCCAGAAAGGTAGGTATTATTATTAAAAAAAATCTGTACAGATCCAGATAATCGATTCCTATATAGATCCAACCAGGAGATTTGTGATTGTTGAATTATGCAGAGGTGGATTACTTTTCACTTTGGCCAGTGGGTATACTCCAAATGAGGGGGATACTAACTTCTTTCTTGTCAATATCATTTTTATTGTTTTTCATATAGTTTAAAGACAATACATAACAAGCATTTGTCAATGCCGAATGTTTGCTTGCTGGTATTGGCAGTGGTAGTGTAGAAGTTACAGAGCTGCGTAATAGGAATGTCAGTGAAGTATTGAACTGAAGCCAACCCCATCACCACCCTGCAGAAGTGACAGGCATTGGGGTGTGCGTTTAGGTCATCAGGCATAGCAGCCCTCCATTTCACCACACCACTCTGCAGAGACTGACAAGTGGCACGTGTTCCTTGGGGTCTTGGCCTTATCAACGCCATTTCATTAGGGAATACGGTGAGATGGGTGCGATATAGGAGAATGGGTGAAGTTTCAAGATAAGAGTCCAAGGCATACCTCGATGCCTCTCAGTGACTGCAGGGTGTGGAATGGTATGAGCATCACAGGCAAGAATCCCAAGTCACACCCTGATTCCTGTCGTTTCTTAGAGGGTTGGGCGATTTGAGTTGAAAAGCCTAATACCTCAGGCATTCGTTGGTATTTTCACTCCAAATTTTCAACATGTTTGTTTTGTGACCCCACCTCATGAACAGGGAATATCAGTTTGGTAGCCGAAGCTGCTTATGCACAGTGACTACGCATTTAGCACCACAGGTGCAAAAATATTCGAACAGGATGTAAAAAATGACAGCTGTACTTTCATGGGAGGTGTAAAATGGCTATGTTGCAAATGTGTAGTAAAATATTTAAAAATGGTGAAGTCACGAGCGACATAGAAACTGTGCAGTGCACACCCGTATTATAATTAGGTTGGGGATTTTTATAGCAGATTGTCAACTCAGGCATTTTGGTGCCTCTCATGACATGAACAGTGTCACTGATTTTCTTTATCTGTGCCGAACAATGATTTCCCACAGCGACCACGCATCTCTGCACTGAAAGTGTGAAAACACACTTCGACCATGTTGTGAAAAATTGCAGCTGTACTGTTCATAAGGAAGTGTGGAAAAATGCCACTAGTGAAAATCTGGACTTAAAATATTACAAAGTCATGAACTAACGAGGATGCGTGGAAACTGCACAATGCTCACTCATGAGTCATTTTATGGACTTTTGTCACCAAATTTTCAACATTGCCATTTTAAGCCCTCTGCTCATGAACAGTGTAACTGTGATTTTCTTAATCTGTCCTAAACATTGCTTTCAGACACCAACAGCACCATTGTGCGCTACATGTGCGATAACACATTTTGGTGACATATGAAAATTGCAGCTGTACTGTTCATAAGGAAGTTTAATAAAAAGGACATGTTGAAAATCTAGAGTGAAAATATTAAATTTGCAAACTTACGAGCATGCATAGGAACTGTATACACGCAATCATAAAAGTCATTTTTAGAATTTTTCACCAAATTTTAACATAGCCATTTTAAGGCCTCTGCTCATGAACAGTGTCACTGTGGTTTTGTTAATGTGTCCCATACATTGAGTTTGCACACCGACTGCATTGTATGCGCTACATGGGAAACACGTTTTGGGCAGGGATGTGAAAATGACAGCTGTACTGCTCATAAGGAGGTGTGGAAAAATGGCAATGTTGAAAATCTGGAGTGGAAATATTGAAAATTCGCAAACTCACGAGCGCATGGACCGTGCAACGACACTCATAAAACAGTCATTTTTAGGAATTCTTTACTAAATTTTCAACATTGCCATTTAAGATCTCTGCTCATGAACAGTGACACTGTGATTTTCTTAATGTGTCCCATACATGAGTTCAAGACAACGACCGCGCCATTGTGCGCTACATGGGCAGAAACACGTTTTGGGTGAGATGTGAAAATGACAGCTGTATTACTCATAAGAAGGTGTGGAAAATGGCAATATTGAAAATCTGGAGTGAAAATATTGAAATTTCGCGAACTTACGTAGTTCCATGAGGAACTGCGAAACACAAGTTTGTTAAACATACATTTTTGGCTTTATATTCAACATAGTTTAGTTCTTCTCGATGATGATGTCACTGTCATGGTGGTCTTGATTCGAAGGGTGATTTCCGCAGTCACTGCATCTAAATCACCCTTGGCGAACCTGAATCTTTGCTCATGACAGTGACATCATTCATGAAGGGATCCCAAAAACCTATGTTAAACATTTGGTGCAATCCCAAAATGTTGAGATATGCATACACTTGAAACCCCTATCTAGCCCATTATACAGCTTACCGGCATTTCCTCAGTTCGCGATCGGCTTTGAAGAGTGCAGACGTGTTCCCAGTCCACCGAAGATCATCGCGCGAGTCTGGAGGTAGAGTATGGGGTGAGGGGTGTGGGGAGACTGGGTGCGCAGTGGGTGGGTGCGGGTTGTGGGAGGGGGTCGGAGACGCTTCAGGGACTGTTTTTGTCTTACAGGTAAAACAAATTAAAAGATGTCGTGGGACCGTTTGCCACGCTGGGGTGGGCTCCCAGCATGGCACAAGGACTTGGGGGCCTTCAGCCGCCGGGGGATGGGGCACCCCGTCGTATCACTGATTGCCAGCTGGGGTGGGCTCCCAGCGTGGCACCAGCTACTGGGGGATGGAGATGATGCAGCTCAGCCCGGCGGGGATTGGGCACCCGTTGGCTATACACTGCGTCTTGAGGGGCACGCATGCCTGCAACTGGGGGGCTGCGGCGTGAGCAGCTTCTTATCACTGCTCACTCAGCGTAGCTCCTTTCAACTGTATGCCACTGCATTTTGGGCGTGTCATGACAGCTCAAAATGCATTGACACCTGAGAACCACGCCTGCCAGCACCTGCCTGAATTGGAGGAGGAGGTGACACACCTCCGAAATCTCCCATGATGGCACTATGTTTCTTGCACATGCATGCAAGCAAACATAAAAATGTCAACTCTTAATACATATATCTCAAATGAAAGATACATACAGATTTAATATAAGACCAAACGCACAGGTTGTAATCTAAATTAAATAGTGATACATTCGACTTAACAGTAAATTCAAAAGTAGTCCATACTTTAGTTTTACATATACATCTACTTAAACACCTCAAATAGATGAAGACAAACCATTTTGTAAAAAGTCGTATCAAGTAGTAATACAATAAAAGATCATATGGTAAATTAGTTTATAAATAAACATTAGACAATAATGCAATATTTTTAATATGGAAAAACTACAACAGACTATACAGTAGAAAGAAAGGAGAGCTATAGAAGAGACACAGAGTTCCTGATTAATTAATTAACTGTTTAATGAGATATCCTATGCATTCATAGCCTATTTCCAAGTGACGCTATAGGAGAGCCATACTTAGAAATTTGTATTAGGCTCCGAATCTAGTCTACACTGTGTAATGTCGTGTAGATTTGTTCCTAAAATTGTCTTATTTTCAGTCTCCTTATGTAACCGAAGGTGACGTAAATCAGGTCTTATATGATATGGACAGATCCAGAGGATTTTTTGGGGAAAAAAAGTATTATTAATTAAAGACTTCATGGAAGACTTGGCCCTGACTGATTCATTTCATGAATTATATCCAGACCTTAATGTCTTTTCTTTTTCTTCCCCAGTGTTTGTCTTATTCATGATTTGATTATATGTTATCTCAAAATCCCTTTTATATGTAACCCCCCCTACAAATTGAGGTTCCCGTAAGTCTTCCTTGGGTGTACCTAAATGCCCACTGCCAGATTGGTGTCCTGTGTCTTAACTGTTTAAAAGCTATTGCATGTGAGTGCCTTTATAGCCTCTGTGTTCTGTCTCTTTAAGAGCTGCCTATATCACAGTGTATAATTAATCTGGGTGGGGCTGAGTGTTTCTAAGCTTGAGTCCCATCTGGCTGCCAGATAATTGCTCCATTCTGCCATCGTTAATTGCACAGAGGGAGCCCTGTTAGAAGCTGTACTTATTTGCTGATTATCTATTGTAATAGTAATAATATCATAGTTTTGTCTAACCTGCCTTCTTTGCAGCATGAACATTTCTACAAATCACCACCATCTTGGTTCTGGACTACCTAGTTTGGACCAATCAGTACCTCTGGGGGCCCTAAAATGGAATCTGCCCCGAGGGGCCTTGTGGAAGTGAATTTCTGTAGGAATTGTAGTTTTTCCACTTTAGTGCCTAAATGGACTTGGAGGGGGAGCCATTGCTTTGACAGACAGATGAATCAACGAATCAGACCTTTTGGCTCTATGGGAAAGTCCCAAGCTGCCTGCAGCAGAAAGTCAGTCTGAGTTTGGAGTTGAGAGAGTGAACAGCTCAAGACATTCGAGCAGCTGCTCCTGCATAGTTACACAGGAAACTGGTGGAAAGGCTGAGTTTGGCCTGTCTGCCTGCTGTCCCTCGAAAGGGATCTTTAGAAGTGCTTAAATAACCGGACTGTATCCAAACCAACAGTGTCTAAAGCCACTGAATTGTGACTATACCATTGCCCAAAGAAGGCCGAAGATTTGCTGTATGCGATCGGCCTGTCAGGCTATCTGAATCACCACAGAGATCACGGTTTTGCTCAAGAAAGCTGAAATAGCAAATGGATTGCCATCCGAACTATGGTATTGCTTTTCTTTTGCTTTAAGTGTGCTGAATGCTGTTAGTGGGTAGCAGTTTGGTTCCCCACTGCCTAATTGTGCCACCCTTGCTGGAAGCTGCATCCAGCATTTACCGGACTGAATTCGAATTGTTTACCCAGCCTGGGCCCTGCCACCTTGGCCCAGCCAGCTACTCCAGGTGCAGAAATCACCATCGACGAGAGACTCACCCAGGGATCAGCCCCCTGCTCAACCATCTCGAACAGGAACAACACCTCGGTAATTCATGGGGGCCCTGCTTCTCCTGGCATACCAGCTTGTCGACCTGCAGTCTCCATCTCATCCCTCCTGTGTCTCGTATTGGGTAGCATGAGTAAACCCTAGGGTAGCTTCCTGCAACATCAGCTAAATCATAAGTATTGTCATCTGATTCCTTTGTTGTTTCCTTGTCACGAACTGAGCCTCCAGGATCCGGATTACAAATTGTGTGTGGCTGTGCATGTTTCTTCTTTCCATCACAGTGCCCCGACCAGCTGCAACACCAGCCTACCCTGGGCAATGAATTAGGCAGCCTACATTTGTTCCATCTGGGTACTCAGAGTGTGTGATTGTGAAGGGACTCTAAAGTACATGCATGATTGCCTGATTGAATCAGTTACAGAAGTAATCAGACAAATTATGCCCTTCCCTTGTTCATTCCCCCTGAATAAATTAGATCTAATTCTTTTTGTATTTAGCCTGACTGTGGTTCCATTTTGTACCAGAAGCACTGTACTGTTGGTACCTGCTGTGTCTAATCTTATTTTACAGGGGGTCTCCAGGGTCGGACTGGTGGAACTAGCTCTGGTGAACAGTGCAAACCAAGTGGGGATTTTATGCTGTTTATGGGTTATTGTAACTGTCTGTACATTGCTTAGGCCACTAGAGGGGAAAGAGGGGGGTTATAGTGTCCAGGAGAGCTGTACCCAGGTCAGCTATGCTACCAATAACCCTGTCCTCTGGGTGGAGGCACCTGTTTTCCATACCCAGGCCCCTTAACTTGCACCTAGCCACGCAGGCAGGGGTAGTAGCCCTTGGGATAGTGCCTCCTAGGGGTTACATATATATGATGAAAGACATTACATGTGGTCCTATAAAAAAGACTCAGACCATGCCCTGATTTTTACAGATTTTGAGTTATTTATTTTATTTATTCATTTGCTTTTGTTTACCAGGTAAGTCACACTAGACATCCATGTGCCTATTTTCAGGTGCGACCCGGGAGAGTTACAGACTTGAAATTTTACTGGTACAGTGACTAATACAACTTTTACATACAGTGAAGTGACTAACACAGTGTCTACATACAATGGGGCGACTAGTATGGTTTTACATACTGTGAAGTATCAGTATACATAGAAGAATGAGTCAGTAGTAAAACAAAAACAACACATGAGCCCAGGGGAGGTTACGGGTGGCTCGGGGAATCAAGAGCAAGGCCATACATAGACAAGTGAATTGAGTCAGATTAACATGCAATGGGAGTGCAGGCAATAGGTCACCAGAAAGAAAGTGCAGTGGTCCCAGAGAGTGTTGAGGCCCGCTGTGCCAGCATAGTGTGGGACGAGGCTACGGGCGGCAAGGGCAGGTAGAGGGACCTTCAGGAAGTTCCAGAGGGAAGTTTTAAATACAGTGTGGGAGGTGGCCCATGTAGTGGCTGGGAAGGAATTCCATAGTTTGAGGCATAGCTGGCGAAGGCCTGATCACCCGAGGGAGTGTGTCCTAGGAACTGGTCGGGAGAGGCGCCCCTTGATCTAAGATGGTAGGTAGTGATGTCTGGGTGGAGTGGAAGGGCAAGGGCAGTGGGGTGGATGCTCTGACTATGCTGTCGATGAGGTTACCTGTGGCAAAGGCACGTGCTTTCGGAGGAGCCCTCGAGACAAGTGTAGAGGTTGCAGCGATGTGTAAGGAGGAGCAGAAGGTGCAAAGTGGCAGATGCTATTGTAGGTCGTGATCCCATTTCGAGAGGATTACTTGGCATGGAAAGGCCACGAGCGCCCATAGAGAGAGAGGGGAGGAGAACACCCTGGCTAGAGCCACCCAGCAGCTGGAGGGAGGCAGTTTTTGCTCTGTAGGCGTAGACCGAAGTTTAGCATTTGTGGCTTCACAGATGTTGAGTACATGTTGGGAGAGGTCCAGCTGGGGTCCAGGAGGACGCCAAGATACTTCCTGACAGGAACCATCTACAGGGCAAGGCATCAGCCCCGAGGATTAGAAGGGGCAGAGCAGGATTTTGTTCTACTAGGGAGCCAAATAGCATAGCATGTGTTTTCTTAAGGTTGGTGGTGAGCTTGTGTGCTGCCAACCAAGACTGAATCCGCTTGAAGTCAGAGTTTAGTTGGACATTGATGGTGCCGATGTCACAATCACTGTTTAGGATGACAAGGTCATCAGCGTATAAGGTAATTTGCCCATGGGTGGGGACAGACAGCAGCTTGTTAATAAAAAGGGAGAAGAGCATCGGACTGAGGACGGACCCTTGGGGGAACCCGCATTGGACAGTGGAGAGGTGGGAATGGGTCTGGTTGAAATTAGTGTATTGCTTCCTACAGAAAGGTAATTGAGGAGTCAGGCATGGGCAGGGTTAGAGAGTCCAAGGTCAAGGAGAGTGAGCTGAGGAGGAGTGGTCTACCCTGTCAAAGGCCTTGAGAGATCCACGAAGATTGCACCTGTGAGGTTGTCCTGGTCGGTAGCTGTGTGGATCTGCTAGATAACCACAGCGAGGGCGGTGGCCATACTGTGCCCCTTCCTAAACCCATGCTGGGCCAGAGAGAGGAGGTTGTGTTCTTGCAGATATACACTTAACTGAGAAGCCACAATTTTCTCTAGGAGTTTGGAGGTGGCCGACAGGATGGCAATAGGCCGGTAGTTAGAGGGGTCTTTGGGGTTACCTTGTTTGAGGACGGGGTAATTTTGGCTACCTTCCAGAGTTCCAGGATGACACCAGCTGTTAATGAGGAGTTAAAGATGTGAGTTAAGGGCCAGGCAAGAAGATGGGCACCAACCTGAGCAGTTTCAGCTCCAGATTATCATCTCCCTGCACCAGTGTGAGGGGAGGGTGGCAAGCAGCCCTGGGTCTCTGCAGTGGATACTAGTTGAAGAGGAAGAAGGAGGCTGGGCTTCAGGTCCAGGTCAGGAGGAGCTGTTGGGGTGGGGTTCAGGTGGGTGAGCATTAGGGATGCGGAAGCTGCTGGGACAAGGAATGGGGGGGCAGCTCGGAGAACATTATGTTAAAGGTATTAAAGATAGTGCCTGGGTTGTTGCAGCTAACCCCGTCTATTAGAAAGTCCATGGTTTGTGCTCTGGCAGAGCTCCCCACTGCACTTCTAATGTTCTGCCAAAAGCTCCTCGGGTTGCTGGCTGAGGTGAGTAGAGAGGATTGGCAGTACTCACTTTTGGCAGATCTGATGGCATTTTTGCAGGTGTTTCTAAGGCGCCTGTAGGTGGTAAGGTCATCAGAGCTGTGGGAGGCTTTGTAGGTTTCCCAGCATTTGTCCCTGAGTTTCATTAGGGAGAAAAGGCCCCCCATGGAGCCATTTTGTAACGTTGCCCCACACCCTCCTTTTTGTGAGGGGGGCATGTTTGTTCTGTACCGGGATGTATTTAGTTAAGAAAGCACCCAGCGATTGGTCCGGGTCCAAGGAGGCAGTGACCCCGGACCAGTCGATCGAGCTGAGGTCAGCAAGGAAACTGGCAAGTGAAATTTTGAGAAGTCCTCATTTGTATCACTTTTTCCAGGTATTTTCACCTGGGAGATACCCCAGGTACAAAAGATGGGTGAATGGTCTGAGATGGCATCAGGTAGGATGCCGAGGATGTGATCCTGTTTGGTCTATTAGTCAGAATCCAGTCTCAGTGACCCTTTTCCCCTTGAGGAGAGGGCCTTGTTGGCTCGGTGATAATCTGATTTAGGGCAAGGCCTGAGAGTAGTGGCTCATAAGACTTCAGCTAGAGCCCAGCCAATCTAGGTTGAAGTCACCAACAATAAAAACTTCACTTGTGCCAACTCTCTCACTACACTGTCCAGCAGCAAGGAGAGCCCAGGCATGCCTCCTCCAGGGAGGTTGTAGCAGCAGACCAAGTGAATTTTCTTGGCCAGCCCAAGTAGGAGAATAGTGTGCAGGAACTCACATGGTGGTGGTGGTGGGGGGGTCAACTGCAGATACATTGAGGTGAGCTTTGTAGTAAAGTAGCACCCCATCACCACGTTTGTTCCCCCCTAGATCACTTCTGATGTGGCTGTACCCTGGTAGGGAACACATCGTATCAGGAGTGAGAGGTTTTAGCCATGTTTCTGTGATGCCCAGTATGTCTGGGCTGTAGTGGGCAACCCAGGCAGTGAGCTCCACCAGGTTGTGTAGGAGACTACAGATATTGAGATGAGTGATTTTTAGTCCCTGGCAGACAGCCATGAGGAGGGTGGGTTGAGAGGCGGAGGCTAACCTGGTTGGGAGGGGTAGTTCCACCCCAGGTGGACCCAGTGGGGAGGATGGACAGAGGGGTCATGATGGAGGGGAGTTTAATGATAGTAGGGTGGTCTGGCAGCGCAGGGGTGAGAGGGTATGGGATGGCTGAAAGACCGAGTAGTATAAGGACTGAACTGACCTGCAAAGAAATTAGACTTTTTTTTTTTCCATCTCTCTTTGCTTATTTGTTAAGCAGCTGAGTGTGCACTTGGGACGGAGCCTGAGAATAGTTGGGTTTCCCCTAGTGGCAGAACAGTATAACTTGCAGATGGGAAACTGAGCTGATAGGTTAATTCTCAGCCCATGTGATCTCTTACTGCCTATATAGGGGAGAGCCGACCAAGGGTGGTGGTGGGGGCGGTGGGGAGCCGAACACGTAGCGTTCGGTGGGGCTAGTCCATCTAAAAACCAGCACGAGCAGCAGGAGGGCTTGTACCCCTGCACTAGTGTCTAAGTTTAAAGTTATTCACTGAGGAAAAAGGCGCCAAAGCAAACAAACGGCAGCAGGAAAACGTCGCCGTCCCAGCAAAATGGTAGGATCTTTACCTTCCTGGTTTCAGGGTCCGGGATAGAGATGCAGCCAGGGGCGGGTTGCAGGAGGGCTGTGGAGCACCCACGCAACCAGCGATCCGATCCTCGTGGGTGACCAGCTGTGGAGACAAAGGAGAGAAGCTCAGTGATAAATAGGCTAGAGGGAGGGGAGGGTTTGGTGAAGCAGACTTTCAGCAGTTTACCAGGAGAAATTGCATTAAGAATAATTTAAAACATAGCATTGAGCAGTACAGTATGAAGACTATCAGTAGTATATGAGAAGCATTGCAATTGAGAGACTTTAAAATAGTCACACTGAGCAACAGAGTGTGAGAGAACAGCTATACAGCCCATAGAGCAGCTATACAGTACTTTGCAGTAGTCCCAGGTGATACCTATAATACAGCTAGTGCTGAAGTTTTACCATCAGGAACTGCTAAAACAGTCTAAAAACCAGTGCAAGCAGCAGGAGGGCTTGTACCCCTGCACTAGTGTTTAAGTTTAAAGTTATCCACTGAGAAAAAAGGTGCCAACGCAAAAAAAGGGCAGCAGGAAAATGTCGCCGAATCCCAGCAAAAGGGTAGGATCTTTTATCTTCCTGGTTTCAGGGTCCAAGGTCTGGGAGAGAGAGATGCAGCCGCGGGGGGGGGTTGAGGGAGGGCCATGGAGCGCTCTCGCGACCAGCGATCCGATCCTCGTGGGTGACCAGCTGTGGAGACAAAGGAGAGAAGCTCAGGGATAAATAGGCTAGAAGGATGGGGGAGGGGTTTGGTGAAGCAGACTTTCAGCAGTTTACCAGAAGCAATTGCTTTGAGAATAATTTAAAACATTGCATTGAGCAGTACAGTATGAAGACTATCAGTAGTGTACCAGAAGCATTGCAATTGAGAGACTTTAAAATATTACATTGAGCAACAGAGTGTGAGAGAACAGCTATACAGTCCATAGAGCAGCTATACAGTACTTTGCAGTCCTGTGTATACCTATAACAGCTAATACTTAAGTTTTACCATTAGAACAGCTATACAGTCTAAAACCAGTGCAAGCAGCAGGAGGGCTTGTACCTCTGCACCAGTGTTTTAAGTTTAAAGTTATCCACCGAGGAAAAAGGCAAAGCAAACAAAGAGCGGCAGGAAAACATCGCCGTCCCAGCAAAATGGTAGGATCTTTACCTTCCGGTTTCGGTATGAGGGTCCGGGAGAGATTCAGCTGGGGGAGACCAGCGATCCGATCCTCATGGGTGACCAGCTGTGAGACAAAGGAGAGAAGCTCAGGGATAAATAGGCTAGAGGGAGGGGAAGGGGTTTGGTGAAGCAGACTTTAAGCAGTTTACCAGAAGCAATTGCATTAGTAGTATAAGTTCATATATCTGGTAAATGTTAAATTTCAGCCAATCAGCGCATGACCCGTCATTTGACAGGTGGGCGTGGCCTAAAGCGGACCAATCAGAATCGCCTTGTTAAACCGGAAGTCCCTCCCTAAAATGTTTAGCCCGCCTTCTTGGCGGAATGACACTGCTCGAACCCGTGTCCCGCCTCTGCGCAGGAAACTGACACGCGCTCAAACCAGTGTCCCGCCCTGCACAGGAAATGACCTAACACCACCATTTTATAAGCTGCCCACGCCCTTCATTCTCGTACACTCTCGAACCCTGCCAGACCAGCCTGGCTCCAACCCCTGTCCCCGCCCCTCCTTCTCGTACACCTCGATCCCTGCCAGACCATCCTGGCTGGAACCAGAGTCCACCATGCTATCTTGAACTCCTGCATCTCCTTCTCCTGCACCCCACCAGCCTGGCTCAAGACCCTGTCCCTCGCCCCATCCTTCTAGACACTCCTCGATCCCTGCCAGACCATCCTGGCTGGAACCGAGAGCCCACCATGCTAGCTTGAACTCCTGCGTCCCTCCTTCTCCTGCACCCCACCGCCTGGCTCAACCCCTGTCCCTCTTCACCACCGTGCTCCTCCCACCCCAAAAAATCAGTTAGTGTTTATGTAGTGATATGTGCCCCTGTAGGCCTGGTGTATAACTGCAGGGACATGTGGGTGTTTTTGATTAGGATATTTTCAGAAAGAAGTATCTAGGAGGGAACCTGATCGTCAGAGGTTTCACAGATCTGTGGACTCCCACCCGAGGAAATTCATCTGCCTGTGTGAGTACCCCTTTTCTGTTTTTGTAACAGTATACAAAATTATTTAACAAGCATCTGTAGGACTGTGTCAAACTTGCATCAAAAGGATAGCTTTATGTATACGCATGTAACATTTATAAGCTAAAACGGGGGACCTCTGTGTAAATAAGATGGTTCAGCAGTTTTCTCTGATAGCATTGCAACAATCGAAAAAACTAATTATTTATACTTTTGTCATGAATTAGAAAGAATAAAAATATATCAGAAAAAAGGAATACACATACCTATAGTTCACTCCCCTCAGCTCTGTGTAGTATCAAGGAGAAGGCTGAAATGAAATGTGTGTGTGTGAGATATTTATAATGTTTTGAAAAAATGATATATTACAATGAAATACAGAATGTAAAATGATAATGTTTCTCTTTCAAAAATAATTTTAAAGCACACAGTCTTAAAATGTATCTACAGCTTTGCTTAGAGTTGTTGCAAAAAAATACACACTGTGTGTGTGTGTGTGTGTGTGTGTGTGTGTGTGTGTCCCTCATTAGACATGTAGAAAAGCAATGTCTTTTATGTATGTTTAAAATATAGATGGTGGGGTTTTGGAGCCTGGTGGCTGTGTGTGTGTGTGTGTGTGTGTGTGTGTGTGTGTATGTGTGTCCGTCCTCATTAGACATGAGAAAAGCAATGTCTTTTATGTATGTTTAAAATATAGATGGGGGGTTGGAGCCTGGTGGCTGTGTGTGTGTGTATGTGTGTCTGTCCTCATTAGGCACGTAGGAAAAGCAATGCCTTTTATGGATGTTTAAAATATAGCTGGACTTTTTTGGAGCTCACGGTCCTGTTGGCTGTGTGGTAGGGGTCTTTGTCTGTTAAGACGTGACAAAACATCTGTTGTTCATTTACACAGCCATGGCTACAAAGGCCTATTGATTCTCTTTGAAACGTGTGTCTCAAGATTTTGGGATTACAGGGTCTGTAAAAAGTAGCTTTATGCTTTTGTTGCAAAATAAATGTCTATAGTTACATTATCAAAAATTAAAGTCATGTAGTACTAAATAAAAAAATAAATATGTTACAAAGAAAAGACAGAATGTAAAATGATAATGTTTCTCTTTCAAAAATAATTTTAAAGCACACAGTCTTCTTAAAATGTATCTACAGTTTTGCTTAGAGTCGGTGCAAAAGAATACACACTTTGTGTGTGTGTGCTATGTTTTACCGAATTACTAATTTAAAGGACACAGCTGTTTAAAAAAGACAGAATTTCTGTTTTGACTTTTAAAAACATAACTTAAGCTGGCACTCAACTGCCGTTATTATAAACTGTGCCTCTCTGTGTTTTAAGAGTGATAAAAAAGCATCTGTTTTTAATTAGACTGTGACCAACCTATTAGCAGAAAGAAATTTCTTAATGCCTTCCAGCTGTCGCAGGAAGTGAGAAACAAAAGCATACATTGACTAGCATAGGGTCTTATATATCCCCCTTGGAGAATGGGGGTGGTTGGTCTGATGGACGGTACCAGATGTTTTTTCACTACTTGCCACGTACTTGGGTTGGGGGGGAGGTCTGAGTCATTTTTATATAAGCATTTCAAGATCCTGGAAGCTCAAGTAGTAGTTGTGGTAGTCTCGCTCTGTCCTTTTGTCTTGAGCTAAAAATTAAAAATATTCAACAACTAGCCATGGAATCGTGGACTCCTGATTTGAGAGCTTATCCAAACATTTACTGCTTATTAATACACAGTTGAACACTACAGAAGGTGTGTATTTTTTAACTAGAAATAGTAGATGCTGCATGTTTTAGAGTTTAAATTTTGTCTTATAAAAGTTTTAAAAATACTGAAAAGTAGTGATGGGGTGTATTTTTCTGTTTTAAAACAGCCATGCAGATAAACCCTGGAGGGGAGAGGCTGGCTAATCCCCAGATTACCACTACAGAAGGTGTGTATTTTTAACTAGAAATAGTAGATGCTGCAGGTTTTAGAGTTTAAATGTTGTCTTATAAAAGTTTTAAAATACCGAAGTAGTGACAGGGATTTATTTTCTGTTTTTAAACAGCCCCACAGAGAAACCCTGGAGGGGAGAGGCTGGCTAATCCCCAGATTACCACTACAGAAGGTGTGTATTTTTAACTAGAAATGGTAGATGCTGCAGGTTTTAGAGTTTAAATGTTGTCTTATAAAAGTTTTAAAATACTGAAGTAGTGACAGGGGTTTATTTTCTGTTTTTAAACAGCCCCACAGACAAACCCTACAGGTGTGAGAGGGAAAAAGAGATCATTACATGAATGTGATGTTTTTCAAAGGCATGCCAGAATTTCTGCTGGTGTCAGTGACCAGAATACGTATAGCATAACTGAACAAGATATACAGCCATCAACGAGCAGCGGCTCAAGAGTCTCCTGGGCTGTAAATGAACCAAATGTGACAATAAACAATGTACAGCCATTTAGAGCAGCAGCAGCAACAGAGTTTCTGCCCAAAGGTTTCAAGAAAGTGACATTGACATGATCAATATTGGGAAAGCCTGTATTTTTAAAACAATTGATAGTTTGTTTAATGCCTTGGTAATTGAGGGCAGATTATCTAGTGAGGATTACGATCATCAGCTGCTTAAATCTGAGCTTTTTAAAAGTTCAGCTACTTTACTGAACAGTGTGCTTGGTTTATTGCAAATTTCTAAGCAGTCATGCAAGGATTTAAGGATGATGGCCAGTGCAGCCCACATGTATGAAAAGTACAGGGGATTGGAGGAAAAAGTGGCCAAAACAAAGAACAAATTACAAAGTGAAAGCACAGAAGCTCTCATAAACTGAGTACAAAGGGTTGCATCACTAACAAAATGAAAAAAATAACAAATGGGGTCAAAAAGAAAATCTGGGTAAAAATAAAACAATCCGTGAAAAGTTGATAAGAAAAGTAAAACATGCCAGGAAAATATTACAACGAGGTTGTTACAGAATGCTACAAATGGTCTGCAGTCTGAATTAGAAAACCATCATGATGATGATCAGGCTAACAGAGCCCCTACAGTGTATTTAGAAGCTGTACAGGAATATGAAGCAGTTTAAAAAATTTAATGCTACAGAATTTCATCAAAGATATGTTTATAAATCCAGATAAAATAAAATCTTTACAGAGGCTATTGCTGCAATGCACCAGGCTATAGAAAGTTTGTTAGACAGTGTGAAGAGAAACACAATATGGGGATTTTATACAGGTAAGATTAAATGCTGCTTCTTTGAATCACCCTTGTTCTCAAGAAAGACAAGACCAAATGAACTAAATGCTGCAACCTTCTTAGATCAGATAGCTGATATGCTACAGAGCAATACTGAAGTAATTACTGATTCCTCTATACATCTTGTGGTAACGACCATCAGAAACCACCAGGGTCGGGCGTGGGGGAGACGGACACTGAGCTCCATCTTTATAGCAGGATTTTACAAAAAGAGACGATACCTGATTGATTTAAATAACAGAGACAATAGTTTGTGTTTCGTGGCTCCATTCTCGCACTTTTAAATCCACATATGAGTGACAGTCAGTTGTTGAACAAGGCTAAAATATTGTATGCTGAGCTAGGTTTGTCAGACCAAAGCCCTGTCACTTTAGTGATGTGTTACAGTTTGAACGCTTTTTAGGAGTCAAAATTAAGATTTTATATCACAATGAAGGAAACTGGCAAACATTTTCAACAGGTCCAGAAAGATTTCCTAAAACACTGTTTGTATTATTACATGAAAACCATTTTTATGGCATCACTAATGTAAAAAAAATTCATAGGCGCACGGTACCTCTCGAATATTGTGATGTAGCCTACAGCCATAAGAAATCATATCTGTGCCAATTTCCTTTTGAGACAACACAGGTCGAAACAAACTTGCACTGCTGTGACCGTGAGCTCAAAAGTCCAATATATTTAAAACATCCATAAAGGCATTGCTTTTCCACGTGCCCAATGAGGGACGGACACACACACACACACACACACACACACACACACACACACACACACACAGCTACCAGCCTCCAAACCCCCATCTATATTTTAAACATACATAAAAGACATTGCTTTTTCTCGTGTCTAATAAGGGACACACACACACACACACACACACACACACACACACACACACACACACAGTATTTTTTACCAACAACTCTAAGCAAAGCTGTAGATACATTTTAAGACTGTGTGCTTTAAAATTATTTTGAAAGAGAAACATTATCATTTTACATTCTGTATTTTCATTGTAATATATCATTTTTTCAAACATTATAAATATCACACCACACATTTCATTTCAGCCTTCTCCTTGATACTACACAGAGCTGAGGGGGTGAACTATAGGTATGTGTATTCCTTTTTCTGATATATTTTTATTCTTTCTAATTCATGACAAAAGTATACATAATTAGTTTTTATGATTGTTGCAATGCTATCCAGAGAAAACTGCTGAACCATCTTATTTACACAGAGGTCCCCCGTTTAGCTTATAAATGTTATCGTGATACATAAAGCTATCCTTTGATGCAAGTTTGACACTGTCCTACAGATGCTTGTTAAATAATTTTGTATACTGTTACAAAACAGAAAAGGGTACTCATACAGGCAGATGAATTTCCCTCGGGGTGGGAGTCTCCACACAGATCTGTGAAACCTCTGCACGATCAGGTTCCCTCCTAGATACTTCTTTCTGAAAATATCTAATCAAAAAACACCCACATGTCCCTGCAGTTATACACCAGGCCTACAGGGGCACATACCACTACATAAACACTAACTGATTTTTGGGGTGGGAGAACACGGTGGTGAGGGACAGGGAGTTTGAGCCAGGCAGTGGGGTGCAAGAGAAAGGAGGGACGTAGGAGTTCAAGCTTGCATGGTGGGCCTCGGGTTCCAGCCAGGATGGTCTGGCAGGGATCGAGGAGTGTACGAGAAGGATGGGGCGAGGGACAGGGGTTCGAGCCAGGCTGGTGGGGTGCAGGAGAAAGGAGAGACGAGTTCAAGAGTAGCATGGTGGGACTCGGGTTCCAGCCAGGATGGTCTGGCAGGGATCGAGGAGTGTCAGAAGGAGGGGCGGGACAGGGGTTGAGCCAGGCTGGTCTGGCAGGGTTCGAGGTGTACGAGAATGAAGGGGCGTGGAGCAGCTTACAAAATGGTGGTGTTAGGTCATTTCCGCGCAAGGGGACACGGGTTTGAACGTAGTGTCATTTCCGCCAGAAGGGGCGGGCTAGCACATTTTAGGGAGGGACTCGTTTAACAAGGGGCGATTCTGATTGGTCCGTTTTAGGCCACGCCCACCTGTCAAATGACGTGGCACGCGTTGATTGGCTGAAATTTAACATTTGATGAGATATATGAACTTATACTACTTGCATTGAGAATAATTTAAAACATCGCATTGAGCAGTACAGTATGAAGACTATCAGTAGTGTACCAGAAGCACTGCAATTGAGAGACTTTAAAATATTATATTGAGTAACAGAGTGTGAGAACACAGCTACACAGTCCATAGAGCAGCTATACAGTACTTTGCAGTCAGCGTATACCTATAACAGCTAGTGCTTAAGTTTTACCATCAGGAACAGCTAATACAGTCTAAAAACCAGTGCGAGCAGCAGAAGGGCTTGTCCCCCTGCACTAGTGTCTAAGTTTAAAGTTATCCACCGAGGAAAAAGGTGCCAAAGCAAACATAGGGCAGCAGGAAAACATCGTCGTCCCAGCAAAATGGTAGGATCTTTACCTTCCCAGTTTCAGGGTCCGAGGACCCGGGGACAGATGCAGCCGGGGGAAGGTTGCAGGAGGGCTGTGGAGCGCCCTAGCAACCAGCAATCTGATCCTCGCGGGTGACCAGCTGTGGAGACAAAGGAGAGAAGCTCAGGGATAAATAGGCTAGAGGGAGGGGGGAGAAGTTTGGTGAAGCAGACTTTCATCAATTTACCAGAAGCAATTGCACTGAGAATAATTTAAAACATCACATTTATCAGTAAAGTATGAAGACTATCAGTAGTGTAAAAACCAGTCACGAGCAGCAGGAGGCTTCTCCCCTGCACTAGTGTAAGTTTAAAGTTATCCACCGAGGAAAAAGGCCACAAAGTAAACAAAGGGCAGCAGGAAAGCGTCGCCATCCCAGCAAATCGGTAGGATCTTTACCTTCCCGGTTTCAGGGTCCGAGGTCCGGAGAGAGATGCAGCTGGGGGTTATGGGAGGGCGGTGGAGCACCCTCGTGACCTTCTTTCCATCCTCATGGGTGACCAGCTGTGGAGACAAAGGAGAAGCTCAAAGATAAATAGGCTAGAGGGAGGGGGGAGGGGTTTGGTGAAGCAGATTTTCAGCAGTTTACCAGAAGAAATTGCATTGAGAATAATTTAAAACATCGCATTGAGCAGTACAGTGTGAAGACTATCAGTAGTGTACGAGAAGCATTGCAATTGAGAGACTTTAAAATATTACATTGAGCAACAGAGTGTGAGAGAACAGCTATACAGTCCATAGAGCAGCTATACAGTACTTTGCAGTCCCGCGTATACCTATAACAGCTAGTGCTAAAGTTTTACCATCAGGAACAGCTAATGCAGTCTGAAAAACCAGTGCAAGCAGCAGGAGGACTTGTACCCCTGCACTAGTGTCTAAGTTTAAAGTTATCCACCGAGGAAAAAGGCGCCAAAGCAAACAAAGGGCAGCAGGAAAACGTCGCCGTCCCAGCAAAATGGTAGGATCTTTACCTTCCCTGTTTCAGGGTGTGAGGGTCCGGGAGAGAGATGCAGCCGGGAGGGGTGGCGGGGTTGCGGGAGGGCCCACCCTCATGACCAGCGATCCGATCCTCGTGGGAGACCAGCTGTGGAGACAATGGAGAGAAGCTCAGTGATAAATAGGCTAGAGGGAGGGGGGAGGGGTTTGGTGAAGCAGACTTTCAGCAGTTTACCAGAAGAAATTGCATTGAGAATAATTTAGAACATCGCATTGAGCAGTACAGTGTGAAGACTATCAGTAGTGTATGAGAAGCATTGCAATTGAGAGAGACTTTAAAATATTATATTGAGTAACAGAGTGTGAGAGAACAGCTATACAGTCCATAGAGCAGCTATACAGTACTTTGCAGTCCCGCGTATTACTATAACAGCTAGTACTTAAGTTTTACCATCAGAAACAGCTAATACAGTCTAAAAAACCAGTGCGAGCAGCAGGAGGGCTTGTCCCCCTGCACTAGTGTCTAAGTTTAATTGTTATCCACTGAGATAAAGGCGCCAAAGCAAACAAAGGGCAGCAGGAAAACATCGCCGTCCCAGCAAAACTGTAGGATCTCTACCTTCCCTGTTTCAGGGTCCGGGAGAGAGATGCAGCCAGGGGGCATTGCGGGAGGGCTGTGGAGCGCCCTCGCGACCTGTGATCCAATCCTCGTGGGTGACCAGCTGTGGAGACAAAGGAGAGAAGCTCAGAGATAAATTGGCTAGAGGGAGGGGGGAGGGGTTTGGTGAAGCAGACTTTCAGCAGTTTACCAGGAGAAATTGCATTGAGAATAATTTAAAACATCGCATTGAGCAGTACAGTATGAAGACTATCAGTAGTGTACGAGAAGCATTGCAATTGAGACTTTAAAATATTACATTGAGCAACAGAGTGTGAGAGAACAGCTATACAGTCCATAGAGCAGCTATACAGTACTTTGCAGTCCTGCGTATACCTATAACAGCTAGTGCTTAAGTTTTACCATCAGGAACAGCTAATACAGTCTAAAAAACCAGTGCAAGCAGCAGGAGGGCTTGTACCCCTGCACTAGTGTTTTAAGTTTAAAGTTATCCACCGAGGAAAAAGGCGCCAAAGCAAACAAAGGGCAGCAGGAAAACGTCGCCGACCCAGCAAAATGGTAGGATCTTTATCTTCCCGGTTTCAGGGTCCGAGGGTCCGGGAGAGAGATGCAGCCGGGAGAGGGTTGCGGGAGGGCCGTGGAGCACCCTGGCAACCAGCGATCCGATCCTCGCAGGTGACCAGCTGTGGAGACAAAGGAGAGAAGCTCAGAGATAAATAGGCTAGAGGGAGGGGAGGTTTGGTGAAGCAGACTTTCAGCAGTTTACCAGAAGCAATTGCATTGAGAATAATTAAAACATCGCTTTGAGCAGTACAGTATTAAGACTTTCAGTAGTGTACCAGAAGCACTGCAATTGAGAGACTTTAAAACATTACACTGAGCAATAGAGTGTGAGAGAACAGCTATACAGTACTTTGCAGTCCTGCGTTACCTATAACAGCTAGTATTTAAGTTTTACCATCAGGAACAGCTAATACAGTCTGAAAAACCAGTGCGAGCAGCAGAGGCTTGTCCCCTGCACTAGTGTCTAAGTTTGAAAGTTATCCACCGAGGAAAAGGCAAAAGCAAAGAAAGGGCAGCAGGAAAACGTCGCGTCCCTGCAAAATGGTAGGATCTTTACCTTCCGGCTTTCAGGGTCCGGTCGGGAGAGAGAGATGCAGCCGGGAGAGGTTGAGGGAGGAGTCATGGGCGCCTTGCGACCAACAATCAATCTGCGGGTGACCAGCTTCCGGTTCCAGGGTCCGAGGTCCGCAGAGATGCAGTCGGGTGGGGGGTTGAGGAGGCTTGAGCGCCTCGACCAGCGATCCGATCCTTGCGGGTGATCAGCTTCCGGTTTCAGGGTCCGAGGGTCCGGGACAGAAATGCAGCTGGGGGGGGAGTTGAGGGAGGGCCATGGAGCACCCTCGTGACCAGCGATCCGATCCTCGCGGGTGACCAGCTTCCCGGTTTCAGGGTCCGAATAAACCAGAAGTAATTTTTTTGGAAGGTAGATGCAGTTTTTCTAAAGAATATTATTAGCAGCAGTAGTAATAAAAGAAGGGCTTTTTAAGGAAATATCGATCTTTTGGGAACAAAACACAAAATACACTAACCAGTTAAATATAGTTTGTGATGCCTTGAAAACATATTTAAGTGGTATCTTGGTCAGCTGTAGTACACTTGAAAAAGGAACATAACAAAACATTTAAAGATCTGGGAAAAAAGTTATGAACAGTCCAATCAAATTATATAATTACAGGGAAGGAAGAAGGTCTTTTGGAAGTTCTTTATTTCCAGAAAGTATACAACAAGGAGGCTAATGAGCAGGTGGAGAGAGGCATGGCAAGTGCAAAACCTAAATATACTTCTTTAGTGATAAGCCTGATAAATTATTTGCTTATTAAATAAAATGTGAACAAGAGCATAATGATGTTTCTAGCATTAAGGACAAGCAGGACAATATCAAAAACCTTATACTCCAGAGAGGGATCCCTCCGAAACTGAAGTGGATGCTTTTTTTCAGAAGCTACAGTTCCACACGCTGTTGAGGGATGACCTTATAATCTGAAAGAAATCTCTGTTGAGGAGATCAGAGAGGTGATGGGGAACTTGCCAAATGGAAAATAGCCAGGTGCTGGCTGCTTTAATGTGGGTTTATAAAACCCTGTTGGAGACCATTGCACCTCTACTTGTACAGTCTTCCCTCAGTTACAGCAGGGATGTTCCCTCCCTCCATCTTTCAGTGAATCTATTATTACTGTTTTATTTAAAGAAGACAAAAGCCTGGATAACTGCTGTTCATACAGCCCGTCTACTTGCTCAAGTCAGATTAAGAAACCTTATAAAGGTTTGGTCAGATTGAATGCAGTGGTATATAAAATTATTATTATAAAATTATTCATGAAGATCAAACTGGGTTTATTAGGGCAGAAGACTGTCTGCTAAACAAGCAGTAATACCCAACAGGGTGGGCGGTGGGCTACCCACCCACCTGGGGATTATATGAGGCGGGTATAGCTTATACCGCCCACCCTGAGGGTTTACTGTACTTTGAAAAATGGACCTCAGCTTAAATTATAATAAAGTACTTTAAAAATAGGTGCAACATTAACATAAAATTGAAAAAAATACAACAAAATAGGTTTATGGTAAAGTAGTTCCTGCCTGACACAGTTGCCTTTCCTGTCTAGCATAGTTGTCAGCAGAGGGTGCACCTATAGGAGGCTAGCAGATTAGCTAAGGCAGTTTTGAGTTTAAAACTCTCCTCCTGTTTAAAAGAGGACTTTTTTGGTATCTGTAGCAAGTGTTTTTAACACACGTGAGCTCTTCTGATATGTCCCTCCCCCACCCATGTTGTTTCACTGTTAAATCCTGGTCACATCTCTCACACTCACTCTTACTGAATGTGGACACCCTGCAGGGATTTCGTTGCTCCTTGCTTCTGCCTCATTCCTCTCTGCAACCGAGGAATTACACTTGGGGCATGCAGCATCACTTGGCTGCACTGCAGCAGTGCTTTCTTAAACTGCTGTCCTGCACATGGAGAGGTGTGGCAGGCTTAGAAAGAACCGGTAAGTGCTGAAATGCTGTTAATAAATGTTCATACTGCTCACTTATTAATGACTGGGGGGGGGGGCAAGCTGAAGGGGAAGCAGCAGGCCTTGAAAGTGTGAGTGAGGTCCATTTTCAAACAAAATGTTCACTCAGAGAAGCAGTTTAGTGTTTTTTATACTCAATTTTTTTTTTTAAGTTATATAAAATGTCCTCCAGTTAACTACTCTTCCAGTCAGCCACTCTGTCTCTCGCCCGCTAAGCAAGAGAAAAAAAATGCAGTTTTGTTTCGGAGGTGGCACAGGGATTTCAGTGGGTAATAGGGCATCTGACAGAGGGACTTGTTTGAGGTGGGCATTGTTGTCTCATAAATGCCCACCTAGATAAGCCTCAGGCAATCAGAAACTTCCTACAGTTTTCCAATTTTCTAACAGAAGATGAACCCTTAAAGAGATTTACCAAGTTAAGTGAAGCAGCCCCTGCAGCTGATATATAGATGCTGTACCTCATAGGGCTGCTTCTAATGTAAATCTGGTTAGTTATCCCGTGCCCATGTTTTATGATCAAATGGCCCATTGTTATATATAAAAATGATTGAAAACATGCCACCCATATAGTATAATGGAGCACGTCCACCGACTTTCCTGGCATCACATCATAAATTTGCAGAGAGTGGGGCGGAGCATGGTGGTACCAGAAACCAGGAAGTCCTTGGGACCTGGTATTTGTCATTTTACAGGCGCTCTTAATTTTTTACTACTGGGATTATTTTTGGCAAGATTTACATTAGAAGCAGCCCCATGAGGTACAGCCCTTTATGTCAGGTGCAGGGGCCGAGGCTGATAAGTCTCTTTAATGTCATCAAACAGGCATCTCAGGAGGACACAGACCTGCTGGCAGTTGATGTGGAGAAGGCATCTGACAGGTTAGCTGGGGTTTTCTCAAAAAAGTATTACAAAAGATTTAGCTTAAAAAACAATTCTTAATATGGGTAAACTGAATTTCTAAATCTCCTTGTCAGAATCAAAACACAAATCAGCTCTACTGAGAACCAATTAACCTCTTAAGAAGCACTCAACAGGGCTATCCTCTATCGCCTCTTGTTCTCAGTATTTCTGGCACCACTAGCTATTGCCATAAGGGATATTGAAACAGCGTATAGGAATAGAAATAAATTAAATGTGCCATTCTATAGCCTTACACAGATTATATGATTTTCTTTGTGAGGGTATTAACAATTCTGAACCTAAGATCCTAAACTTAATAATTTTTTTTAGAAAGTTCTCTGGGTGTAAAATTAATTAAACCAGTAGATCAAAATACGCTACCAGGAATTGGGGTATGTAAGAATAATATCAGATACTTAGGAGGTTATAACCATAAACATTTAAATACAGTTTTTTTTTGTTAAGATATTTATCTCTCCTGCGGTGGGCTGCAGTATTGCCATCAGCCAATCCTACCGCACTCCGTGGTTGTTCGTGATCTTCAGATGCTATGCATGTCCCAGCGGACCTCCAGAGCCAGCCTAGAGGCTTCATTCTGCCGCAGCCCCTGCCTTTTTCCTCTGGTTTCCTCCCTGTTACTCTGGGGCCCCAGACAGAGAGGCGCATGTGCGTGACAGTGCGCATGCGCCTCTGTTCGGTGATGGGCCCTTCCACCCTGTTGGCCTAGTGTCCTGGCTCCTTCCGGTTTGCACCACCTCTGGCCTACACTACGAGGCAGTCAAGAGCCGAGGAAAGCTCAGATCCTCCTTGAAGAGGAGAGCTGCCTGATGGCAGCTCAATCCTGCACCACACCCTCCTCCCCGTGCTGATCTCCAGCAGTCCATGCTCATTTCAAACACTGGTTGCAGGCGTGACAAGAGGTAAGGCATCTAGCACCTCAGCCATCTATGCCACCGGCTGGCTTTTAAATAAACATTCTGAGTTAAATGATATGTCTTTGGTAGAAAAAAATATATTTGGGTCTGGATAGATGGGCACTGCTTCCTCTTACTTTGACAGGAAGAATCAACATCATATCTTCAATTCTTTGTCAGCTTTGAAAAACATCTTAGAAAATTGTTTGCAGGGAAAAGACCAGACTTAAATGAAAAGTCTATATCTTCCATTAGAATTGGGGGCTTGAGTTTGCCTTAATATGCTCTTATATTATCCAGCTACTCATCTTGAAGCTGTTTCACATTCAGGCACAAAGAACAACTGAATCCCTTTGCCATGGCTCTGACTGGCAGTGCACCTATTCCCCAGAAAACACAATATTATGACCACCTTGAAATTGGACTTTAACAAAACAGGCATGTACTTAATTGGTTATTTTGCACCAAGTCCACTAATGAAGCATTGCAAAAAGCATGTTAGTTACTTGGGTACAGAAAAATAATTACACAACCTACTGTGCTATTTCATATTCCACATCTCCTGCTGTTTTATATTCCTAACAGCTGGCTCCAGAATGTTGTTTTGTCGCTTAAGAGATTTTTTTTTTGTTCAGGGAAAATTTACATCATACCAAGAACTGAGAGATTACAGGTTCAACCTTGGTCCTTTCTAACTTATTTACATATTTGCAAGGATCTAAGGAAATGCTTAGGCAACTCGAATATGCCTCCTTTAGAATTATTAGTTCATAATTTAATTTCTGAAGAAAAAATAATTGGAAAATTATACTCTAGTTTGTTAGAAGGTACTTCAACTCATATGTCAATAAGAGATCAGTTATTTTTTCTGCTGCAACACATATCTAGAGTTTGAGGCTCTGACACAAGGTAGTAAAATGTCAAGCAAGCCTCCATGTACATGCAAATGGGTCACTTGTAATACAGCCCCTCCCATTCCTTGATGTCACTGCAGCAACAGTGCAGAAGAAAACATAAGGGTATCAATGCTGTCTATCCTGATTTAAGTTTATGTTTGCAATGGCTTATGACAGTTCTGTCATGCAACTCACACAGGGAGTAGTACTTGTAGCCTTAATACTGTATGTGTAGAGCAAATAATACATCTAATAGTATTTCATTCACAGGAAACAAAATCTGCCTCTTTGTACTGCTCATTTCTTTCTGTGAGACAGTTGTAACATGCTGTGGAAAGCAGTAGCCTGAATCAGTCAATCAAGCAGTCAATCTGTATTGAACAAAGTGAACACCCTTGAGAAGATTCATTTACAAGGTAGGCATGGGCAGTTTCCCAAAGGATCACACAAGACTGAATTCCTCCTTTGTACAAACACACCCCCTTTCAGCAGCCTGCAAGTGAGCTAAATCACTTACTGTACAAAATGAATTGTTTTACATTTCAAATGCTCCTCACATCTGAGCTTCTGACTGGAACTACTAAGACACAGAATGCATATGGCATGGGGCAATGAGCTAAGCAAATACAGAGCACTACAAACACTGAGACTGATTAGTTTTTTTACCTACAACAAGCTGAAGTGTAGCATCTGATTTGTGAGGGACATCCTACTTCAAATGCTGGCATTACAAAGCGGGGAGGGGGGGCTGCCACAGCTTGTCCTCAGTACATTCAAAGTAATGATTTATAGACCTGAAGGTGCCATCACAGTTCCCAAAGAGGTTAGGGGAACTTGTCAAGGGTTAGAGAGTAAGGGACTTTAGTAGGATTTGAACCAGTCTCCCAGTTCTTGTGCCTGTGCTTTAACCACTGGATTATCCTCTTTCCTTATGCTGCAGCTGATGCTGTCCTGGTAACCTATTCCTTGTTACAGCTGAACTCTTTATTACCTTACAGCAGCCATCAAATCACAGACTGCCTAGTTACAAAGGGAAAGGGGCATATCTGCAAGCTTGTTTCTCACTGCTGGTGTCAATCAAAACAGAAAATGCTAACACACGCAGAACATAATATAACAGCTATATAATACCACTTCAAACCTTTGTTGTTCCAGAGTCATTTATTGGGTAAACTGTTTTTACTGACAGAAACAGTAACACAACACATACAGGTACTTTCTTATATGAATACTGTATATACATGTCAAATCAGTGCTGCTTCACACTCACATGGTCCTAGTCCCTATTAAACCTGCACTTCAGGATGTGCACAACACTTAAAGGGTTCCTCCATTACTCAAGTGAGGAACCAAATATTGTGGGTTTGGTTTACTGGTAGAACTGCATTTAGTGCAGCACCATTATCTGTTGCCCTGATGACATCATCCTCCAGCAACATTGATGGTAAAATGGAGGACAAACACATTGATAACTTCTGGGGCTGTATATTTTTATTTATAATCTAGATTTGGACAGCAATAGGACTGCGGGCAACTGGAGGAGGCACTCAACAGTTAAGAATTTATCCCTCCAGGGTGTGGGTATACTGGAGGATTTACCATGGCTGGTGTCACACCAGTTTTGTCAAGTCCTCCAGTATACCCACACCCTGGAGGGATACATTGCTATTATACAATGTCAAATGTTGTTTATTTCATGTTTTTAAAATATTTTCTAACTCACTGAGGTCATACAGTTCAAAAGAGGATGTAATTTTTTAAATTTACCTCGGTGTCTTAGCGAGGTGGCGACAGGAAAAATACCAGCGGTTTCATGAATATAAAAGCGTCCTATTGATACATTGATTGGCATGAGTTAAATTTGGTTGGTACATTTTCCAGTGGGTACACTGGAGGATTTACAATGCTGGGAAAGGTACCAGCCAATTAATCATGTTGCAGGATTTGGCTGATTGAATTTACCCCATTGTATAATTACACATAAGGAGCTGGGAAAATATTGGTGTGACGCTATGGGAGACTTCCTCTTTAAAAAGCCTCTGAAAAAGAGTTGTCCATTTCTTCAATGGCTGCTCAGTAAACTGATGTTATACAGAGAACACAGAAATCGTCAGCAGGGGGCCTCCTGGCCCACCTAGTCTGCCCTATTTGTACTAACGATTGTGCTCTATCATGCACTGCTGGCAGTAGGCTGTATCCTCCCCCAACTACCAGCAATCCTCTATGCCTGTCCCAAGCATGTTTAAACCCTGTAATCATTTCTTCTCCCACCACCTCTGCTGGCTGGCTATTCCACTTGTCCACCACCTCTGTGTGAAGAAGTACTTCCTCACGTTCCTTCTAACTATTCCTCCCTCCAGTCTCCTCTTGCGCCCCACATCCTTGAGCATCTTTTTCTCCTGTGAGGTACTTAAATGTCTCAATTATATCCCTCTCTCTCACTCCTCTCCTCCAGGGAGTACATATATAATTTCCTCAGCCTGTCCTCGTAGGGCTTGTGATGTAGTCCCTGCGCCATTTTGGTTGCCTTCCTCTGAACCACCTCCACTCTGTCTATGTCCTTGCATAAAAGAGGCTTCCAGAACTGGACACAGTATTTGAGGTGCAACCTCACTAATGTCCTTCATAGTGGAATTATTATCTTCTGTTTTCTGCTGGTGATTCCCCTACCTATGCTTCCCAGCATCCTGTTTGCCTTTTCTGCTGCCTTGTCACACTGCTTACCTACCATGAGGTCACTGGAGATGACCCCTACCAGGTCTCTTTCTTGCTTGAAGCTTGTTATTTCCCCCCACTGCCCAAGGTGATATGTAGCTCCTGGGTTTTGTGTCCTATGTGCATTATCTTGTACTTTTTGCATTGAAACCTAGCTGTCAATCCTTCAGCTTCTTTGGATCTCCCCTTCTTCTGTCCACTCCCCCTGGTGTGTCCACCCTGTTGCAGAGCTTAGTGTCACCAGTGAACAGGCTAATTTTCCCTTCCAGACCTTCTGCAATATCACTGATATCAGTTTCACAGAACAACAGATTGAGACAAATTCAATTTAATGTATTACAAATAATTCATTATATACTTAAGAGATTGAATAAACTCAACTGCAATAAAAGAGACTGAATACATTCAACTGCAATACTCCTGATCGATGGCAATGTTGTTATACTAATGCAGGCTCTATAATATGTATATTTATGTGTCCGATATTACAAAGTTACTCGTAAAACATTTACCTCTTGCATTACAAATCACAGGTTTATACTTCCCATTTGACACTGGAATCATACTTCATTTGATTAATAATTTCAAATTAACTCTGCAATCTTTCAACCTTGTTAAATAATTTTTGATTAATGCAAAAAAAAAAACTGATTCTGCAGCAGTGGAAGGGTCCGCAACCACCAACCTACGAAGCATTCTTTAATCTTATGATTAATTGCTATATCTGAGAGGCATTCACAGCTAACAACTCTTTTGTATTGGTTTCTTATATTTTTCTCCTGGTCATGCCAAGAAATGAATAATGATGAGACTGTTTGTTCCAGATATGAGAAACTCTTGGATAGAGTTTCCTTCTTAAATGTTGAAAAAGATTCTGCCACCCCCAAAAAAATTCAATATAACCTACCTACATGAATCTATTCTGCATCAGGTCTTGTGACCCATTGGATTCAAAATACTTCATAATCCTTTTCTTCAGCAGTGATTCCACTAACTTTTCAATCTCCTAGAGTATGTTAGGCTGACTAGCCTATAATTGCCTGCCTCCTCCCTGCTACCTCTTTTGTGAAGTGGGATTACATGTGTCCTCCTCCAGTCCTCTGGGACCACTCCTATTTCCATTGAGCTGTAAAATAGGACAGTCAGAGGTGCAGCCAGTACCTCCCTGACCTCCCTCAGTACCTTTGGGTGCACCCCATCTGGCCCCATTGCTTTGTCCAGTTTCAGATTAATGAGTTCCTTCAGGACTTTCTTCTTCGAAAAAAGGACTAGTGTCCACCTCCTACCCTCCAAAGCTCCTGTTACTTTTTTATGATCCCTCCCCTTTTCCTTCTTCTGTGAACACTGAACAAACCTATTTGTTCAGGATGTCTGCCTTTTCCTGGTCCCCCTTTGCACAGTCCCTCCCTTCTATTTTTAACCATACAATCCCTTCCCTGGTCTTTCTGTTTTCACTCACATACCTAAAACATATCTTGTCCCATTTCATTATCACCTAGCTATTCTCTGTTCAGTTTGCACCTTTGTGCTCCATACTGCTTTCCCTGCTTCCCTCTGTCTCCCCTGACACACCTCCCTATCCTCCTCTCACTGCATCGCCTTATACCTTATGAATGCTGCCCTTTTAGTCTTTACCTTTCCAGACACCTCTTTTGAGAACCATAGTGGTCTCTTTTTTCCTCTTGCTTTTGCTCACTTGCTTGGTGCAGAGGTTTGTTGCCTTCACAATACCCCCTTATAGCGTCACCCACTGTTCCTCCACCCCACCCAGGTCATCCCCCCGTGAGGTCATCCCTGAAACATACATTCATCTTTGTAAATGTGCCCTTCTGAAGTCTGGGACCTCGCACTTTTGTGGTTTGATTCTGCAACTGTCCTTATATTGAACCACACCGTACAGTGATCACTGGTCCCCAGGTGGCCTCCCACCTTGACATCTGCAGCACTGTCCCTGTTAGTGAGTACCAGGTCCAGTAGTGCCCCATCACGAGTGGGTTTGTAACTAGTTGCCTGAGGAATGCCCCCTGCAGGGAGTCCAAAATGTCCCTGCTTCTAGCTGAAGCCACAGCTGGGTAGCTTCCATCTACACATGGCAGATTGAAGTCTGCCACCAGCAGCACCTCCCATGTTTCTGCCATCCTGCCAGTGGCTTTCACCAGTACCTTATCTAAGTCTTCCCCCATGCTGAAGGTCTACAGATCACTTCAGTGTGAATAGTTGCTCCGTTCCCTGTCGCCTTGGTGATGCATAATACCTCTATCCTCCTACATTCCCTGTATCTCTGCTGCTGTATGCTTTCCCTCACATAAAGGCACCACACCGTCTCCTTTCCTTCACACCCTGTCCTTCCTGAACAGAGTATGGCCTGGTATGGCTATGTCCCAGTCATGGCTTTCAGTGCACCATGACTTGGTGATGGCCACAAGATCTTGGTTGGCCACTGCCATGATAGCCTCTAGGTCTCTCTAGAGCTCCCCGTGGTTGGAGCATGTTTAATTTTAGTTGCAACAGACAATAACAAAATTTCACACAGTAAAAGTGTCCCTTTTACCCAGCAAACTTGTTTGTAGTGAATACCATCACTGCCGCCAGGCTGTGACGGACCACGTGGCAAGGGGTACCTAGGCCATACACATGGAACTACCACCACCTTTGGTAAACTGGAGTGGTCTGGTAAATTGTGGTACAGGGGCAAGTGTTGAAGACATTCCAGTAGACCAAGCCACAAGGGATTTGGCTGTTGGTGGGCTCAGAAAGGAAACCACTAATTTCTCTACCACCTGGGAAGTCAGTAATAGCCTGCTGAAATTTGATGGAATAGGGAGTCTTAACAAGGGGCAGTAGCAGGGGTGTGGGACTAAAGGAGAGGCAGGGGACATGGTGGAGAATAGTATCCTTGAACTCAAGGAGCTTGGCAAATAAGGTAGCCGAGATCCAGGTGAGGGTGGCGAAAGGGGAGGTGGATATTGCGTCCAGCACTGAAACTTGGGCCACTCACTACCACAACTGGGACCTCATGATCCCTGGAAACAAGGTGTACTGGAAAGACAGACAGGAGGGAAAGGAGCAGGGGTAGCTATTTATGTGAGGGATGGGATACTATGTACCAGGGAGGAGGGGAAGAGGGTAAGCCAGAAGCCTTGTGGGTACAGCTCCAAAACTCCAAGAGAAGGAAGGTTAGATTGGGGGTGGTGTATAGGCTGCCCTCACAGAATGTGAAAACTGATAAGGAATTGGGAGCAAATCCAAAAGATCAGCGGCAGGGGAGCACTGTCATGGTGGGTGACTTCAGTCTGCATTGGGTTGACTGGAGCACCACAGCTACCTTGACCACAAGAGAACAGGTAATGCTGGAGGCTATCCAGGACAGCTGCCTAGTGCAGGGTATGATGGAGCCCACCAGGAAGGTAACATACTGGATCTTGTGTTGGCTAACGGGACCATGTCCAGGATGTAGTTGTGCAGGACCCTCTAGCTGGTAGAGATGGTCACACAATGTGGTTCTTCCTTCCACAGGCAAGGAGGCAGCCAGGACAAGGATGAGAGTGGTAGATTTTAGGAAGGTGGATTTCACCAGGATGGGCAGCATCCTGGAGGGCACTTCTGCAGTCCACCCAGGGTTGGATGCAGAACAGAAATGGTCCATCATAAGGAAGGGCCTAACGGAGGCAACTAACACGTGCCAAGACCCAGAGCAAGCAGTCCAGGTCCAAAAGCCAAGCTGGCTCTGCAGGGAAGTGGCAGAGAAGGTGAGGGAGAAGAGGTTGGCATTCAACAGGTACAAGAAGACTGGGTGGGAGGAGGAGAAGGGGGAGTACACAGAGAAATCCGGGAAGGTTAGTAGGGTGGTCAGGGCAGCTAAAGCTGCAAGGGAGCTGATATTGGTGCAGGGGATCAGGAAGGGGGGAAAAGGATTTCTTCAAGTACATAAGAGAGAAGAGGAGCTGTAAGGATGAGATTGTTCAGATCAAGAGGGAAAGTGGTTGGGCAGAAGATGGGGAAAACCAGGCGGAAGCTCTCAACGAGTACTTCTGTTTTGTGTTCACTAAAGTAAAGGATGGGCCAATACCACAAGGGAAAGGAGGGGCGGGCAAGGGAGGGCAGAGGTGACGGATGGGGTCATCCAGGTGGATAGAGTTCTAAAAAGACTGAAATTGAACAAAGCCCCAGGACCAGATGGAGTACATTCAAGAGTCCTAAAGGAGCTAGCAGAGGTATTGAGGGTCACTGGCAGACCTGTTTAACACCTCACTGGAAACAGGGTGCTGCCCTCCACAATAGTGGACCTAAGGACCAACCGGTAACTATAGACCGTAAGCTTGACTTCCATTGTGGGGAAGTTAATGGGGACCATTATTTTTTTCTATTCTATTTTATACTCCTGGAGCCTGGCAGGCAGCTATGGCCCTTCCTCAGAGAAACTCATCCTCTGGCTCCGCCCCCCACATACCGACCCCCATATATTCCCCGCTGGCCTACCCACCACGGTAGGACCAGGGAGGAGAGTGCTGGCTATCTCCCCCTCCGAGCATAATCCAGAAGCCAGGGGTGGCCTTGGGGACACGATGGCCCATCATGGAGCCTGCCAGCTCCCTTTCCACATATTCTGCCGTCCCTCCTCCCCACCAACGTGAGGACATCGGTATGTGTGTCCCAACCCATACTGCCCTCTAGCCACCACCAGAGGGCAGTCAACAAACGGGATGACAAAGCCACCCTCTCCTGAGAGAGAACAACAGTCCTCCAGGTGCTCAATCCTCTCATGCCCTGCCGACCCCGGCAGTCAGGCTTGTTCCTGACCCTGGGTCACCAGTGTGGCGTGAGGTGTACGACCAGTGCCTCAACCTCTGGTGCCATTGGGCTGGCTTATAATGGAGACCATTTTTAAGGAGATTGATAATCTTTCTGGATGAAAATGGTCTCCAGGACGAAAGGCAGCACAATGTTGTCTCGTTAGAGCCTGCCAGACTAACCTAATTGATTTCTTTGATTGGGTTACAAAGGTGGTTGATGGGGGCCATGCTATGGATGTCCTGTACTTGGACTTTAGTAAGGCCTTTGACTTGGTGCCCCACAGGAGGTTGCAGGGCAAGCTGAGGAACCTGGGGGCTGTGGAGAGACTAGTGGGATGGGTTAGTAGCTGGCTGCAGAACAGACAGCAGAGGGTAATTTTGGGGGGGAGGAGCTCCAATTCAAGGCCCGTGAGCCAGTGGGGTACAACAGGACTCAGTGCTAGGCCTTGTTTTATTTAACATCTTTATCAGGGACATAGCTAATGGAATCAAGAGTAAGATCAGCATGTTCGCTGACGACACAAAGATATGTGCAACAGTGAACAGTGAGGAAGGGAGGCATGAACTCAGGGAAGATCTGGCAAAACTTGAACACTGAACAGGGTATGGCTGCTGGGGTTTAACGCTAAGAAGTGCAAGGTCATGTACCTCGGAAGCAGAAACCCCAAGACCACCAACTGGTTGGGGGGAGTGCAGGTATCTATTTCTGAGGAAGAGAAAGACCTAGGGGTACTAGTCACAGGGGACATGAAGGTATTGGCACAGTTCCAGAGGGTGGCAGCAAGGGCCAATCAAATGCTGGGGTGCATAGCCAGGGGAATCACCTCTAGAAGGGAAGTGGTCATCTGCTAGTAGAGTGCTAAAAAAAGGGCAGCTAAAAGCTTTCAAAACCCACCTCCAGCAGCTCGACTGGACCTGCCTCGACCCCTTTGTGATGTTGACCAGGCATTGGAGTACTTCATTACCACCTGCAATGCAGCCTGTGACATTTTTGCCCCAGTCAAAAAAACATAAGTTAAAAAACCCTAACAATGGATGGGTCACCCAATCCCTCTTTGAACTAACGAGAGACAGGGACCACCTATGGCACAGAGCCAAGGAAACTGGAAAACCTACAGACTGGTAGACATACAGGGCAGCCAGAAATAGCTGCACCCACAAAATCAGACTCACTAAAGCACAGCACTACAAAGATTAAACAAAACCTGGGGGGCATGGGGAAAATTTTTGGAATAGTGTAATATCAAGGAGGTTACGGGCAGAGTGAGCAAGTCCTCCCCCTCAATGCTTTTGGTCAATGGTGATGTTACACAAGATCCTAAAGTTATTGCAGACACTTTTAACTTGGCATTCACTGACCTTAGCTCAGTACTCCCACTGGATTATCTAGAATTCAATACGGACAGCATGGACAACAAATGGACCACTCAGTGCCGGCTGCCACCACAACCCTCCTTTCTACTTCAAGGAAATCTCTGCCATTGATGCAAAAAAATACCTCCACAGAAGCCTTGGTAAATCACAATATAGCAATGACAACCTCGATCTCAAAATGATAGCACTCAAACTAGATGAAGTTGTACATCGAATCACAGAACTCATCAACCTCGCTCTCAAACTGGCGCATTCCCCACAAAATGGAAATCAGCGATTACCCTAGTTCATAAAAGTGGTGACTGTGCACTCCACTCAAACTGCCAGCCGATCTCCATCTTGCCCCATATATCTAAGGCTCTAGAGTGGATAGTCTCAGACCAGTTGGTAGACTATCTGGAAAAACACAATATCCAGTGCCTACAACAACATGGGTTTTGTAAATCCCACAACACTACTGCCCTCTTAGAATTTACGAATACATTCATGAGGCCCTGAAGAAGGGAACCTTGTGGGGTCATTATATATTGACCTCACAAAGGCCTTTGATACAGTCAACCACAGTGTCCTCCTAAAATGTTACTTGCCCTAGGTTTATTCACCGAGAGCCTCATGGTTCCAGAGCTACCTAGCCCAAAGAACACAGCAGGTAAAAGAACAAACGTACTTTCAGAGGAAAGGAAGGTATTGCTAGGGGCACCTCGGGATCCATTCTTGGACTCGCTATTGTTTAGCCTCTTCTCAGCTCCTTCCTGAGATCAGCTCGGCCAAGCTTCTAAGCAGATGACGCTGTCAGTTTTGCAAGTGACCCCACCTAATGGCATTAACAGACAAATTACAAGCATTTCTCCAGGATTGAGGAGTGGTTCACCCAGAATAAACTCCTCCTAAACTACAAAAAACAAAAACCATGCTGTTCTGCAACCACCAGAGCAAGAAAAATCTAGCTATCTTACTATTAATAACAGCAGGCTTGAGCCATTGGAACAAGTAAAGACCTTTTAATACCCAAGTGTCACCCTAGACGGCTCCCTCTCCTACACACAGCACATTTTATTTATTTATTTTTATTTTAGTCGTTGGTTGACCAAGTTGTAAAAACAATCAACACCAGGTTAGGACTGCTATACAAGCACCACTCCTACTTGACTGTTGAGACCCTCACCCTAGCAGTAAACCACTCCATTCTTTCCATTGTAGACTACGGACTTGTTGTGTACAGTACAGCCACGAACAACGCACTGAAATGAGTAAGAACCACGTTAAACCAGGCCTGCAGACTGGTGCTGAGTGCAGATGCCCTCATGCGTACATGTGATCTTTACACCCAAACAAAGTGGCTAAACTTACAAGGGAAAATACACTACCAAGTCTGCCTCCTTGGGGAAAAAGCCCTACTAGATCTGACTCTGAAAACTGTCCATAAATTACTCAAATCTGCACACAATTCTAATCAGACCAGAGGCAAGGCTAGGAACCCATTGCACATCCTGTTTCACCACACTGCTTTTGCCCAAAAGACTTTCTCCTGTAAGGCCCCACTCTGCCTCAACAAGCTCCCGCCAACATCCTAAACAACTCCAAACTCGGCCATTCAAAAGAGATCTTAAACAGCACCTTTATGACGGAGAGAGATGGAATTGCTCAGACTAACCCCCTTTGATTTTTCACTCCTCCTTGCTTTCTCCTCCCTGTATCATGGGTATGGATATGCACTGCCACTGTCCTTGCTCCACACCCTACCACTTGCATTATCGCCTGTCCTCATCTCTAGTACCGACTCTCAATTCCTCCCCATACCCCCTTTTCTTTCTTTTCCCTAATTACCTCCCTCTTCCGAACCAGCCCTTCCAATCTGCCTAGCACTCATGATGTTTTTACTCACCTTGCCTCTCCCCTATGTCCTTCTCTTCCCTCCATCTCCTCCCTCCTTTTCCCATATCCACACTCCATCCACTGCCTCCACACGCTACTCTCTGCTTTAGCCCTACTACTAATCTTGATCTACCTCCTCCACCTCCACCTACCCCTTCCAACTCACTTTCAACCTGCTGCTCTTACTAGGATTGTACAATGATTCCTCACCCTCTCCTCTCCCCCACCTCCAACCAGACTCCCCACCATCCTCCCCCTCTCTATTGCCCCTTCCATCCTCTTTGCACATTAATCCCCTTTACACTTTTTTGCCAGAATTGCCTGTCTTGGAATACTTTTTTTTTTTAAATTGAGAAATTTTTTATTTTGATAAAATACAACGTTATACAGCTTGCAATACATTTGTACTTTAGTTGAATTTCCATAGTAATATATATAAAGGCTCTGAGTCCAAGTCCAAGTTCAAAATTGACAATTAATATAAGCAAGAATTGTTTCAAGTGTTGTTACATTAAGCAGCATAGATCTGCATTTATAGACATGTATATACCTCGTTACAACCTGGCCCATATCCTGAGGTGCTTCCAAGGGAATGGCCCATATCAAGGGTCCCATTATAGCTAATAATTCCAGAATGTGTCAAAGTTTACCGTTTCCCATCATGGTACAAAATCTGCGTAGTGGTCCAACTAGAACTGGGTCCATTTTCTCCAGCGGTTATTAAAGCTGCCACCCCCCCCCCCCGATTATTTAATTTAGCCAAGATTCACTCCAAATTGTACACTTCATAAGTTAAGCATCTCCATGATTCCTTAACTGGGCTATTGTTTGAAAGCCGAAGTCTGGTTATTGTCAAGTGTAACCCCTAGATGGCGCTATCCCAGGGGCTACTACCCCTGCCTGATTTGCCACTAACAGGTTGAGGGGCCTGGATCCAATGGCGGGTGCCTCCACCCAGAGGTCAGGGTTTGCAATAGTTAAACTAACTTGGTCACAGCCCTCTGGGACACTGCAACCCCCCTTTCTTCCCACTAGTGGCCCAAGCAATATATCAGAACCACCTCACAGCACACACCCACCCCCAGGTCTGGTTCCGCACTGGGACCTCCTGTGAAATGAGATACAGTGCAACAATCACAGTACAGTAGTCTTTAACATAGACAAATACCTCAGGCAGTATAACTTGCTGGAACAAGCAGCTCTGATTTATTTAGGGAATACAAGGACAGGGGAAATCAGGTTAATTAGCTTATCACTCTAATAATTCATCTATGGCTCTGTGCACAGGCCTATCCTTATCAGTTACTGTCCCTGGGTACCCAAGCCCTAGTGGCTAGTCCAAACTGTGGCAGCTGGTAGGGCCCTTTCACACAGAGAAAAGGAGAATTAAACAGTCAGCAGTACAGTAATTCCATTTGGATTTAATGTGGCAATTCAACAGGGAGCAACCCTGAATTAGTACTCACGACTCCAAATAAGATAGGGTCCTTCAATGTCAGCAGGGCTCACTTGAGGTACACAAACCTCTTCACACATCCATATAAAAGAAAGTACTATACCAGGCAGGCTGCATCTGTATCCCGATCGCAATTACTGCACAATACCTGGAGAACACACAGCAGATTCAGTTCCTGACAGACCGAGTGCAATTTTCAGCAATTCTTCCAGTCTTCTACAGGTGAGCCTGGTTTCTACTCTTCAGAGATCCTTTGATTCTTTTCACAGGACGGATTCAGTCCTAACAAGCTGTTACACAAGCTGCAGACCGGAACTCTGGGCCTTACACACGTTTTTGACTAAAACTGCACACTGAAAAAGCACAGGCTCCTTCCTTCTTCACTGCCAAAGCTCAACTGAACTCCAACTGACGAACCTGGCACTTCCTTTGAGTTCCTCCCAGTTCTTGACTGGATTGGCTGTCACCACAATAGACTGCTGCTGTTGGTCCAAAAAGGCACTGAAGTCTAAACTACATCTCCCAGAGTCACTGCCCATACAATCCTCTTGTGGCTGGCTCAGATTATGAGTCCAAGTTCTGATTCGTCCAAGGCATCATTTTAGAGCTAGCTTACCCCACACTGATTGGTCCAGTTCAGCAGTTCAAAACTAGAATGGGAACTAGCAGACACAGTTCTGACTGCAAAGAAAGCAGGTTAGACAAACTGTAATTTCATTATTACTCTAAATAATTTCTGGCAAACAGTTACATCTTTCAGATAGGTTCCTTTGCACTCCTAGTGACTGCAAAATGAAGTGAATTGGCAGCAGCTCGAGTGGTACTCAGAGAAGCACTACAGTCCCCATACAACTAATTATGTCTGCAAGCTAGACAGCTCTTGAAGAGATAGTACCAGAGGCTCTAAAACACTCACTCGATAAATGGCTTAAACGCCAAACACCATTCAGGCTTGGAGCATTCAAGCAAGCTCCTGGGAAGTCTTTTTGGAACTCTCATTTGCAGGGGTTACACCTTCCTGGTTTGGGAAAGTTTTGACGTCCGCTACAAGCAAGTACTCCCATAAGTTTCAACTGCAACCATATACATTTGCATTAGGCTCGCACATGTAATCATCATGTCAATATATCATTTTACCAAGAACACATTTCTTGAAACATGTAGTACTTTCACTCTTTACACAGTATTACATACACATTGTACCATAACTCGTTATTACCTCTTGTACATGAAACCTGAAGAGGGCCCTTCCTATCAGTTACCTTTGGGGCTGGATGGGGCAAGGGCACCATACTTAGAGGGCAACATAAGTAACTTGAGTTAGCACTGATGCTCAGTTTGGGCAATGAGCTCTGGGACACATACACTTCTTTATGGACAACATTGAGAGGCAAGTCCACAGGCCTCCCAAGTGAATCATAACTGAGGTGCACCATCAGGCTTTACAGCTCGACCAGTCTTCTAGGGGGAACTGTTATAGTCTCTGCACTCTGAGCCTCATTTTCAGCATTGTCCTCACTTGTCAGGGGAGTCTCCATGGGGGTAGAGAGGCTAGAACCTGGGGCACTCTCAGCTCCAGGAGTTACAGTTTCTGAGTCCACAACATTTGCCTGCATGGAGAGCTTTGACACTGGCAGTGGACTGTCAGGGCACTCAAAATACTTTTCTTGTTCGGTGTATCACCAGTCTGCCCTAATCTACTATTTTCCTCCCTGAAAGCTCAAACAGTTCAACCATGCACAATGATTCCATTTCATCTGATCTGATGCTTTGCACTTCACTTTCTGGGAGCATTGGCTCCAGGATGAAGCTGGGGGCTTGACAGTCCAGAAGGCCCAGCTTTGTCTCCAGTATTGACTAGGGATTGCCTCAAACATTGACTCAGTTCGTAAGAAGGATAGTATTCAAAGTCACTCTCACTTTCTTCCGATATGGACTGACAGTCATGCTCAACTGGGACTTGTGGAGGGGAACACTTTAACTTTGCTTCTGTAGGTGCAGACTTTCTTGATCTTTTCTTAGCAGCAGCTCTAGTCACTGGTCCAGAGGGGCATCTTCTAGGGGCTCAGACTCAATTAAGATTTGTCCAATGGGCAGTAAATGATTTCTTATGCATTGTTTTACATCTTTTGAATTATTCTCAGGCCTTACTTTGTACACTGGCAGATCATCTAGTTTGCCCACTACAATGTGAGGGAGATGGTGCCATCTGTCAGCAATCTTGTGCTTGCCATGCAGTCCCAGATTTCTTAGCAATACCCGATCTCCTCCTGGAGTTCCTGTGCTTTCACCTTTATCATACCTTTCTTTGTTGGCTGATTTCTTTTGGCAGCCATGGTTTAGCCAGTTAAATGCATGAGTTAGCTGGGCCTTTAACTTTTGCACATACTGTAAATAGTTGTCAGCTTGAACCCCATCAGGAGAGACCCCAAACACATCATCTACTGGTAGTCGAGCTTCTTCCAAACATCAGGCGGTAGGGGAGAATCCAGTGGCATCACTTTTGTGCAGTTATAAGCATGTACCAGGTGCTAATTTGTTGGCTCCATCTAGGCTTGTCCTTGGGTGCAGGGTGCCTCAGTATATCTAGCAAAGTGCGGTTGAAACGCTCAGGCGGTGGGGTCCCCTGGGGTGGTAAGGAGGGTTTCACCCTCGCGACTCCCCAGCTACAGAGAAAGCATCTCTTTGATCAGACGACTCAAAGTCCTCCCTGATCAGAATGGATTCTTGTGGAGCCCCATAGTGAACAAAAAGTTTTCTACAAGTACTTTGGCTACAGTGGATGCTTTCTGGTCTTTGGTGGGGAAAGCTTGGCATATCTCGTGAAATGGTCAGTGACCACCAGCACATTACTGATATTTCTTTGATCTGACTCCAAACTTAGAAAATCAATACAGACTTAAAGCTCCATGGTGCACTGGTGATAGTGTTACCAAGGGGGGCAAGCCCTCTGGGGCAAAGCTCTCTGTAAGCAGCGACTACAAGTTCGAATGTGTTGCTCCACATCAGCCCCATCTTAGGCCAATAGAATCTGGATCTCACCAAGTCAAGTGTTCTGTCTATACCAAGGTGCCCCATGGTTGTGCAAGGACCTCAATACTGAGTCTCGAAAGGCAGTGGGCAGCACTAGTTGTTGTTTGTCTACTTGTCCCTCTGTTCACTGTTTCTCTGTATAACAGTTTATTGATCAGTTTCAACTTAGGACCTTCTTTGTATAACAGTGCAGTTCTCAAATCAGTGGAGCGACTTGGACACATCTTTCCTGCAGAGGGCTTCTAAAGCTGTTTTGATCATGGGATCATGGGATTGAGCCCGCTGAATACTGTCATTGTCCAGCTGAGGCAGTGCACCAATGTCTATTGCAGAAAGTGGCACAAGCAGCAGGTATGCAATTTCACAGAGGCCCTGCCAATCCACCATGCAGTCCACTGCGGTCCGTGGGACATTGTTCCTCCCTGTCAAACTCTCCGCAGAGTGCCCGAATGTCAGGTTCTGCCAGTCGGACCCAATCATTCTGGGGAACAGGCCCGGAGAGAGCATCAGCATCTATGTGGTTCAGACCTGCTCGTATTCGAGAGCATAGTCATATGTAGATAATGCAGAAAGCCACCTATGGCCAGTGGCATCCAACTTAGCTTGAGGTCTGCACATAGGTCAAAGGATTATTGTCAGCTTTTACTAGTATTTTAGCCCTATACAAGTACTCATGGAATTGGTCAACAGCCCACTTCAAAGCTAGAACTCTAACTTATGTACAGGATAGTTCTTTCGGATGGGGTCAGGCTTCACTGGCAAAGGCCACTGGTCTCAGGCCATTCTCGTGCTCTTGGTACAACACAGCCCCTCAACCCCGTGCAAGCTAGCATCAGTGCAGGACGTAAGGTTTTCTTGGATCGGCATAGCCAGCACTGGAGCATGGGTAAGTTGATATATGATCTCATGAAAGCAGTCTCACAATCAGGAGTCCAGCGGCCCCCAAATACTTTCACTCGGATGAAAATACATCTTTCAGTCTTGAGGATGCTGACTTTTGGTATTTTTGTGTGGTTGGGGATACCCTTGAGTAAGGTTAAGTAAAGGGCGGATCACTCTTGAATAGTCCTTGATGAAGCGCTCTATAATAACCACAGAATCCCAGGAATCTTTGCAGTTCTTTAGATTTTTGGTCTGTACAGGTGGTCAAGTGCCTCAACTTTACTTTGGGTCGGTCTCTATTCCTCGTTGGATACTATGTGTCCCACATACTTTACTGATGTTTGAAAAAATTGACACTTATCAATGGACAGTTTAAGGTCAAAGTCCTCCAGTCGGGTCCAATACCTTAAATAATCTGCTCTCATGTTCCTCCAGTGAGCTGCCAAACACAATAACATCATCTAGGTATACCAGGCACTTTGTAAGTTCATGTCCCCACTGCACGCTCCATCAATCGCTGAAAAGTGGCTGGGCACCTGAAATCCCTTGAGGCATCCTCATGAATTCATAGAAGCCAAGCGGACAGATAAAGGCTGTCTTTTCATGGTCCTCTGGGGCTATCGATCTGATAGTACCCACCGCGGAGATCCAGCACAGAGAACCACTTGCTCCTGCTTAGGCAGTCCAAAGCATCCTGAATGCGGGCATTGTGTACTGATCAGGATAGTCTCACGGTTTAAGGTGCGATAATCCACACACATCCTTACTGTTCCATTCTCTTTTTCCTCACTACCACAATGGGGAAGTATAAGGCTTCTGATTCTTGTATTACACCAGCAGCTAACATCTCTTGCAGATGCCGTCTCACATCATCTATGTCAGCAGGTGCCAGGCGTCGAGACCTCTCACGAAATGGTCTTCGTCATGCAGCCGGATATTGTGCTCAGCTCCTTGCACGCATCCTACATCCCATTCCTAAAGAAAACACCTGGTCTCTCTGGGCAAGCTTCTCACTGATCTTCACTTTCCATTCAGCTGGCAGCGGGAGTCGCGAAATCAAACAAGTCAGGCGTTACTCTGTCATTCTTCCTTGAACTCTTGCTGCTGGGTAGCACTGCAGTGTCTCGCACAATGCACATTAGCCAGGATGCAACCTCTGTTTACTCGAATGTCTCTTTCAGACACATTATGAACTTGACCATTACCCTTCTGGCATAAGCATGGGCTCTAGCTGGCAAAATACTAGGCTTGACCAGCAGTCCTCTGGCAATTTTCCATCGCCTGGTGCATCCAACATTAATATTTTATTCTTAACATCCTTTCTGATACGACCTCTCCTGTAAGGTACACTGGGCATTTCGCCAGGATCAGAGACTCAGGATCCTTCTTCCATACAATTCCCGACCGGTTCCTCTGGTTCTGTTTTTTCAGCATCTCTGTGCCTCATAGGCCTTCTTAATTAAAGCCGAACTCTTAAAGCTCTACTAGTCTTTGACCCTGTTTTTCATAACACAACTGTGCCAGCCTTCCAACATATGGAGCATTTGTTCCAATCAACAAAGGGACACCATCATACAGTCCAGTGGGGGACACACTAAGGCTAGGGTCTCTACTTGTTCGCCACTCCAGCCACGGAGGTGGGGAAAGACAGCCAAATTCGGATATATCCGGAATAGGGGTAGGCCTTCTCACTTAACCCCCATACATGCAGTCCTTCTAATGGTTGTAAGGGTATGTCTGACAAATGCTTCTGATACCAATCTTGAAAACATAATTGTCACTTGGGAGCCACTGTCTAATATAGCTCTTGTAGACACTCTGTTCACCTTTACAGTGGTCTCCATGGAGGACCCACTATTCTGGACCAGTCTGAGAGGCGGTAGTGGGGGCCTGGGCAACTGGACCTTGCCACAAAAGGACGTGAATTAGCATTTTTGTGCCCCTCACTGGGATCATGTCGCACCTCTTAACCACTGATTTCTTCTCCCAAGCTCCCTTGTAGCCTATATGCAACTTTGTCAGTGTCTTTTGGGACTGGCATTCCCTTTCATGTGCCCATCTTTCCCACAATATAGCAAAACATACTTTCTGGAGTTTGAGCTGGCCGAGGCGCCACACTGGGAGCCAGGGCGGGGTATTACTAACTGGAAACCTTGGTGCCATCTCTGTCTGCGGCGTGATAAGCATTTGGAGACATCTCGCCAGTTTCTCCACTTCCATGGTCAAGGAATCGATCCGGAGCTGTTATCAGCAGGAGATACATGGGTGGGTACCCCACCCCATAGCAGATGCAGTCGGATATAGGTCAGGGGCCTGCACTTGCAGGCGTGGCCTTCATAAAGGGACTGTTTTGAATTCCCGGATCTCTCTCAACAGCGTTCGCCCATTGTGACATATCTTTTCCTTGTCAGAGCACTCATTGACTGCCAAACCTCTGCCCCTGAACTTCACTTGATGGGTCACCCTCAGTCACTGGGTCAGCCGCAGCTATTGGTGCAGGTCCTCCGAGGTCGCCTTTTCTCAACTCCTCGAATTTCTCTCATTAACTCATCATAGGAGGTGGGGATTCCAGTCGATCTGCCAGGTGTTAACTGAAGCAACAGCAGTCTGAGAAGGGGCAGACTTATGATCCTGTCCAGCCTGGTTCGGTCCAGTTCAATCGCTGGCAAACTACCTTTTCTGAGGCATTCTTGCAAACAATTTTTCCAGCCGAGATACATACACAGACAACAACTCCCTTGGTACTGTTGTGCATCTTTACTTCCACCATAGGTCCTCATCAGAATCTGGGCTCCCCACACATTCTCCAAGGCCTCAAGATAGGCCTGTGCAGTCGCTTCAGGGTTACTGGCCCGTTTAGCACGGATGGTAGCCAGGGCAGGACCTCGAGGCTCTCACTAACCCTCTTTCGCTTTTCACCTTCCGAGCATTGCCATTCTAGCACTTGGGGGGCAACATAGTTATCCAGGTCTCCCAGTCATCCTCCCTTGGGGGTGGGAGGTGCCAGAGAAGATCCTCAACCTTCGTAAGAGTCGTGACTAATGGCAGGTGCAGAAATAGGGAGTCTGCATTGGTTCAGCCACCATTACGGGCACTGGAGCAGGAGAGGTGTTGGGGAGGAACACCCCAGGTGGAAAGAATAGTTTCTTCAAGTCCTCCACAGTTTTCCCTCTCCCAGCAAACATCTGAGCAATTTTCCTCAAAAGTTTTAGATAGTGGTGGGGCTGATTCCCCGGTCTTTACTGTCCTTAGTTATCACCTCCAGCAGTGAGGGCTCCTCTGGGGTAATGGTCTGTGGCACTTTGGAGCTATCTATGGGATCCTTAAACTCTACTAGGCCAGGAAAGTGTGGGTGAGCAGATTAGCATGCCGACCCACCACCACAGGGTTTTGTAAACCTTCCACCTTGGAAAGTACTCCCGCACAGTGTCCGTATTGATACCCAGGGGATGTCCAGGATAAGCATAGCATTTTGGGGTCGATCTCCTCCCAGTACACCACTCCACCAGCCGGTGCACAGCCACTTCTGTCGGGTACCCATTTTTTTCTTAACAGTGGTTCGTGAATATGGCCACTAGAGGACACACAATCCCAGCGGTGAGCCTCCAAGATGTAACCCCTAGATGGCGCTATCCCAGGGGCTACTACCCCTGCCTGATTTGCCACTAACAGGTTGAGGGGCCTGGATCCAATGGCGGGTGCCTCCACCCAGAGGTCAGGGTTTGCAATAGTTAAACTAACTTGGTCACAGCCCTCTGGGACACTGCAACCCCCCTTTCTTCCCACTAGTGGCCCACACAATATATCAGAACCACCCTCACAGCACACACCCACCCCCAGGTCTGGTTCCGGCACTGGGACCTCCTGTGAAATGAGATACAGTGCAACAATCACAGTACAGTACTTTAACATAGACAAATACCTCAGGCAGTATAACTTTGTGGAAACAAGCAGCCTGATTTATTTAGGGGATATAACAAGGACAGGGGAAATCAGGTTAATTAGCTTATCACTCTAATAATCTATTTATGGCTCTGTGCCAGGCCTATCCCTATCAGTTACTGTCCCTGGGTACCCAAGCCCTAGTGGCTAGGTCCAAACCGTGGCAGCTGGTAGGGCCCTTTCACACAGAGAAAGGGAGAATTAAACAGTCAGCAGTACAGTAATTCCATTTGGATTTAATGGCCAATCAGGGAGCAACCCTGAATTAGTACTCACGACCTCCAAATAAGATAGGGTCCTTCAATGTCAGTAGGGCTCACTTGAGGTACACAAACCTCTCACATCCATATAAAAGAAAGTACTATACCAGGCAGGCTGCATCTGTATCCCATCGCATTACTGCACAATACCTGGGGAACACACAGCAGATTCAGTTCCTGACAGACCGAGTGTAATTTTCAGCAATTCTTCCAGTCTTCTACAGGGTGAGCCTGGTTTCTACTCTTCAGAGATCCTTTGATTCTTTTCACAGGACGGATTCAGTCCTAACAAGTTGTTACACAAGCTGCAGACCGAACTCTGGGCTTACACACGTTTTTTGACTAAAACTGCACACTGAAAAGCACAGGGCTCCTTCCTTCTTCACTGCCAAAGCTCAACTGAACTCCAACTGACAAACCGGCACCTCTTTGAGTTCCTCCCAGTTCTTGACTGGATTGGCTGTCACCACAATAGACTGCTGCTGTTGGTCCAAAAGGCACTGAAGTTCAAACTACATCTCCAGAGTCACTGCCCATACAATCCTCTTGTGGGTGGCCTAGATTATGAGTCCAAGTTCTGATTCGTCCAAGGCATCATTTTTAGAGCTAGCTTACCCCACACTGATTGGTCCAGTTCAGCAGTTCAAAACTAGAATGGGAACTAGCAGACACAGTTCTGACTGCAAAGAAAGCAGGTTAGACAAACTGTAATTTCATTATTACTCTAAATAATTTCTGGCAAACAGTTACATCTTTCAGATAGGTTCCTTTGCACTCCTAGTGACTGCAAAATGAAGTGAATTGGCAGCAGCTCGAGTGGTACTCAGAGAAGCAAACAGTCCTCTACAAACTAATTATGTCTGCAAGCAGACAGCTCTTAAAGAGACAGTACCAGAGGCTCTAAAAACACTCACTGATAAATGGCTTAAACGCCAAACACCATTCAGGCTTGGAGCATTCAAGCAGCTCCTGGAAGTCTTTTGGGAACCCCCATTTGCAGGGGGGTTACACAAGTCTTGTAATACGTTTGGCTAAGATAATTGCAGCCTTGTGTTATTGTATTAGTGTTTATTGCCACCTGATCCTGTTTTGTTTTATATTCTGCTTTATTGTTGTTCCTATGTAAAATTCCGCATGTTGCTGTACCATTCACTGTAATTGCTCTACCTGTTGTTTGTTGTCACTCTGACATGGAACCTTTGTAAATGAGCTCTAGCTCAAAGATTATAATCTGAGACAATAAATAAATAAACTGTCATTGTACAGATGACTCGTTAAGACCACACTTGGAATAAAGTGTGCATTCTGGTGCCCATACCTAAAAAGGACATTAGATTACTAGAGTGGGTGCAGCGTAGGGGTGACAAAGATAGTCCTAGGTCTTGGACATAAATCCTATGAGGAGAGATTGAGGGAGCTCAACAAGTATTCCCTAGAGGATAGAAGGAGAGGGGGACATGATAGAGACCTTCAAATACTTAAAAGGCATAAACAGGGTTAAGATGGGGGATTGTTCTGCTAAAGGGGAGGGTCATGAGAGGGCACCATCTGAAGTTGGAAGGGGAAGATTCAGGAGGAAATGAGGAAACATTACTTTACAGAAAGGGTGGTGGAAGGGTGGAACAAACTACTGGAAGAGTTGATCACGTTGAGGACAGTGGACAGTTTTAAAAGTGGGTGGGATAGAGTCCAAGGGAGAGTACATATAGATAAGAACTGAGACTGGAATAAGGATGGGTATGGCTGGTCTGGAATGGGGGGGGTCAGCTGCAGTAAAAGGATACTGCGAGTTGCACACTCGGGGAGACTTTTCTTTTTTCAATCTCTTTTTCCCCTTCAGTCATGGTCTGGGGGGCCTCTCTCAGGCATCCTGCCTGCTCCTGCCCTGCCTGAAGTCCTCCTACCTGTGCCTCCTCTCTCCCTCCTCCTCTGTCCACGATCGGCACCCCCGGCTTAACCCTTCCAAGGTGGGGCCGCCTCCTCTTTAGGCGCCGGAGACAGACTCCAATGGGAGAGGACCCGGATGGAGGAACCTGGAAGGCCAGGCAGGATGGACCTGCCTTGGCCATGGGGACAGGTGCCGTCCACCTACCCCTAGACTGGGCTTTTCCTTGTTCTGGTGATCTCTGCCCCCTCCCATGCATGTGCACATCCCCGATGCAAGGTGCGCGGCAACCCCTGCCTGTGTCAGGGCACATTGATTACATGCTGCCGAGCATGCTGCAGCACCCCCGGTCTCCACCAGGAGCCACTGGCATGCCAGGTGATCCGAAACCTCCCCCCAGAGGAGGAGAGCAGCCCATCAGGTGCTAAATCCTCACCCACCCCTGCCATCCTCCGGCGACCTGAGCTCACTCCTGAACCCGGGTCACCAGCATGGCATGAGGTGTGGTGTCCAGTGCCACAACCCTCAGCGCCACTGGGCCGGCTCACTCGAGCAGACTTGATAGACCTCTGGGCCATTTTCTGCCATGTTTTCGTATGTTTGAATAACACAGCTTTATTAACAACCGACCACTTGCAAGAGAAGGGTTAGTGCAAATGTCAACTTTAAACCCAGCCCTCTTAGTTACCCTCCTAGGCAGGCCAGAGCTACCCCTTCCCACCTGGTACTAGGTTTTAAGCAGACCCAAATGGAACTCCCTTAACTCAGTCCCTGGGTACACAGGTACATAGTCACTGCAGGCTCATAGATGTTGCTGCAGGTTGACTGGCATTGGTGCACTTTAAACAGAGCAACATGCTCAATTCTCAAACCCCACAGGCCATGCAATTGCTTAAATGGCAGAAAATCCCTCAACACAGGGTATCTGTAATCCAAACTGTGAATCATGTAAGCAATAATACTCGAAATGATGGGTGGTATTGTGGAATACCAGACCACCCAGGGGCATAATGAGGCCCGATGCTGCAGGCAGAGGGCCTTATAGACCCTGAAAGGTCCAGTATTCCCAGTACTGCCTACTACGGAGGGGTATTATTGAGCTTAGAAAATGGGCACTGTAAAAAAAATAAGTTTAAAAACATTTTAATGAATTATTTTAAGTAAGTTTTGTAATAAAAAGTTCTCTGCCTACTTTAGAATTATTTTTTATGCTGTCTGTATACTGGTAGTACTAACACAAGAGGGCACCCTAGCTATTGTTTTGAAAGCAGTACTGTCTTTGCATTCCCCCCATCTCTATGTTTGAAGTTGCCACGGTGAGTAGAGATCCATTTTTTATTTACATTGTACAGGCTTCATGTTTCATTTTTTTTATATCTGATTTGTATCAGCAAGCTGCCCCCTACCATCCTAGCTGCTCACAGACTCCTAACTTCAATGCATGGGGAGGTGTGTACCAGAAGGACAGGACTGCAGAAGAAAGAAGATGAAGGTACGGGGTTGTGCAAAGTGAAAAAAAAAAAGAAACATCTTACCGTTTTTTTAAGTTTGCATATGTTTGTCAAACTCCTTGGGATGAGTGACTTTTTAGGGGTGTGGCACTGTCTGTCCAATGCAGAGTGCTGCAAGGGGCTCAACAGTATCACACCAATCATCAGCCAGGTCGATCGTGATGCTGTTTTGCCTGAAGTGGTCTGCACTTGAAAAGAAAAAGCTGCACCAATTATGGCGGCTTTTTCCTTTCATCTGCAGGTCACCGCGTAGCAAACTGCTGTTTGGCGTCCCGATCAGCCTGGCTGATGTCTCCGCCCCCCCCATGCCACCCTACCGGTCCCTTCCTGGAAGGTGAGAGGAGGTGCTTTCCTCCCCTGCCTCCTCAGCAGACTCCTTTTGCTCCTCTTCTCCCACCCGTGCAGTGTCATAACGTCTTTTGTTTACTTCTGTGGGACCCTGTGCTGCACGTTCCCACTGTCCCTGTGTAGTACTATGAGTCATGCACATGTGTGGTTGGCAGCAGAGGGTTCTAATCCACCACGGTGGGTGGAAGAAATGTAAACAAAGAAAAATGGAGCAAATTATGGGGTGATAGTATGGCAGAAACAAAAAAGATTACCAGGTAAGTGCTCAATAGAGCACAGGGAACAGACTGTTGCAAAAGATAATTTTTATGTTTGCTTGCGCGCATGTGCAAGAAACATTATGCGACAGCTTAGGAGAGAAGCGGGTTGTGGAGGTGCGGCACTGTTACAGCCAAGGGAGGCACTGCATTTGGGGGCTTGGCATTGGTTGACCAATGGAGGTATAGTGTGCCAATGACACTGGTCTCCAAAAGTGCCACCAAGTACAAACGTTTTCGCCACAGCAATCGGGCCGCCTCGTCCTTGCAGCATCAGTCATTCCACTGCAATAAGGAAGTGACCCGTCATTGCAGGGTGGAATGTTAGCTAGCGTAATGCTATTTGTGAACATGGTGGGCGACTTGCCGCCACGTTCCCAAACAGTATTATGCAGCCCCCAGTGCCGGGGGGTGCCCAATCCCCCTCAGCAGCATGTGCCCCCCCAAAACAGTCTTTGCTGATGGGGATCCCAATCCTCCCGGCTTCAGTCTCTGTCCTAGTTTCATTTGCCGATGGGGAGCACTCCCGTCGGCATAATATCCACACCACATACCAAATGTAGGTTTGTGCCAAGGGGTGCTCAATCCTCGGCTATTGCGCCCCCATATGCCGACATAGGTGCTTCAATCCCCGCCGGCCAGTCGCCTAACAAACATTTGGTTGGCATGTTGGGAGCGCACCCCAGCATGCCAAATGTCCATGTTAAATGTCCAATGTTTTTTTCCCACCTGTAAACAAAACGGTCCTCGTCGAGTCCGTGGCCCCTCCCCAACCCGCGCCACCCTCTGCGCACCCTGCCTCCCACACCCTCCCCATACCTACCTCCAGAGCCCAGCGTGGCGATCTTCAGTGGATCGGGAACATGTCTGCACTCTTCAAAGCCGACCGTGAACTGAGGAAATACCTGTAAGCTGTATAATGGCATAAATAGGGTTTTTCAACTTTGATGCATATCTCAGGCATTTTTGGAATTTTGACACCAAATTTCAACATGGTTTTTTTTGGGACCCCTCCTCATGAATTCAGCCACTGTCATGACGTTATCGGTCCCGGAAGGTGATTTCGCAGTCACTGTGCAGAATCACCTTTTCGGGACCAATTAATGACACAACAGTGCCAGTGTTCATCAGGTGAGCTCTCAAAAAGTCTATGTTGCAAATCTGGTGGGAAAAATCCAAGAAATGACTGTTTTACGAGCGTGCATTGTGCAGTTGCTACGCACACTCATAACTTCGTGAATTTGCAATATTTTTCACTCCAGATTTTCAATATTGCCATTTTTCTGCACCTCCTTATGTACAGTACAGCTGTCATTTTTCACATCCTGGCCGAAATGTGTTTTTTCGCACTTCTGGCACAGAATAGCATGGTAGTTGTGGGAAATCCATGTTTGGGACACATTATGAAAACCACAGTGACACTGTTCATTAGCAGATGTCCTAAAATGCCTATGTGGAAAATTTGGTGACGAAAGTCCATAAATGACTGTGTTACGAGCGTGTGTTGCACAGTTTCCACGCACGTTTGTAACTTCACACATTTGCAATATTTTCACTCCAGATTTTCAACATTGCCATTTTTCCAGCCCTCCTTATGAACAATACAGCTGTCATTTTTCACATCCTGGCCGAAATGTGTTTTCGCACTGCCAGCGCAGAATAGCGCGGTCGCAGAGGGAAATCAGTGTTCGGGACACACTATGAAAATTATAGTGACACTGTTCATTAGCAGAGGTCCTAAAATACCTATGTTGAAAATTTGCTGATGAAAGTCCATAAAATGACTGTTACAAGCGTGCATTGCGCAGTTTCCACGTACGCTCATAACTTCACACATTTGTAATATTTTCACTCCAGATTTTCAACATTGCCATTTTTCTGCACCTCCTTATGAACAGTACAGCTGTCATTTTTTACATCCTGGCCATAATGTGTTTTTGCACTTTCGGCACAGAATAGAGTGGTTGCTGTAGGAAATCAGTGTTCAGGACACATTAAGAAAATCACAGTGACACTTTTCATGAGCAGAGGTCCTAAAATGCCTGTGTTGAAAATTTGGTGGCGAACGTCCATAAAATGACTGTGTTACACGCATGCATTGCACAGTTTCTACGTATGTTCAGAAGTGCAAGCATTTTTATGATTGCTTGCACACATGTGCCAGAAACAGAGTGCCACCATACGAGAATTCATATGTGTGCCTCCCTACTTCCAATGCCCTGTTGCCTTTTGCAGGCACGGCCCTTCCGCACCAATGAATGTAGGAGCTGTCCATGACAGCTTTTGCAAATGCAGCGGCGTACAGTTCAAAGAAAGGCACTGCAGTGTGTAGGCAATCTGCATACTGCGTCAGCAGTATGCAAAGTGCTTACACGTGAGCACTGGACTGAAAGAGCTGTCATAGACAGCTCCTCTCCCCCCTAAACAAGTAACACACTGCGAGCCCAACCCAGTGTGCACACGCACTCCCCCCCACACACAGTATATCTGATGGAGGTGCCCAATCCCCTATCGGCTGCACTGCACTCCCCCCCAACAGCCTTTCAGGTGCCTCGCTGGGAGCCCACCCCAGCACGGCAAACGTCCGTCTGTTGGCCACCCCAACACACTTCCAGGTGCCATGCTGGGAGCCCACCACAGTGTGGCAAACCTCTCTATGGCCGACGGGGGTGCCCAATCCCCATCGGCCCACTACCCCCAAAACAACTTCCTGCTGCCACGCTGAGAGCCTACCCCAGTGTGGCAAATGTCCCGGTCATCTTCCTAAAGGAAAAGAAAAACCTACAAAGTAAAAAGCGTTCCCTTGCTGACTGTCTTGACCACCTTCCCCACCCACGCCCACCCTCTGTGCATCCTGCCTCCCCACACCCCCCCCCCCATACTTACCTCCGGCATCTTCGTGGACTGGGAACACATCTGCACTCTTCAAAGCCGACCGCAAACTGAGGAAATGCCGTAAGTGGTATAATGGAATGAATAGGGTTTTTCAACTTTGATGCATATCTCAGGCATTTGAGATTTTCCACCAAATTTCAACATGGGTTTTGGGACCCCACCTCATGAATTCTTGCACTGTCATTTTGTTATTCGTCCCAAAGGTGATTTCACGGTCACTGCATGAAACCACCTTTCAGGACCGATGTATGAAACGACAGTGTCACATTTCATGAGGTAGGCCCCCAAAAACCTTATGTTGAAAATTTGGTGAAAAAATTCCCAAAAATGACTGTTTTCAATCAATCAAAGTCTTTATTTAACCAGGCGATCACAGTTGAGCAAGCTCATTTTCGAGTTGGACCTGGGTTTGTTAACAAGACACAAGGAACAATATACATGGGATGCAACACAGAAGAAAATAGTAATAATACAAATAAAGTGAGGTACAATAATACGGTATATACAAAGTATCAGCAGGTAGCATTGACAGTAGTATATGTTTGGAACAGAAGATACAGCTAGTTTTGGGTAGGACACAATTTTTCATAAAAGTAAAGAAATATACATATCAGGTGCACCGAACACAAATAAAACCTAATATAAAAAGATATATAGTGTTACGGTATGGAGAATTTAGAGCTGGAACCAGGGTCAAAGGAATGTGGAAGGGACAGATATGGGGGTAGAAAAAGGGGAGAGGGAAGAGTCATTTATAGATGTGATCAGTCTTTTAACAGTAGTAATTAGAGTATACTTTGGACGTATAGGAGTCACTATGTTGGGTAGACAGGCACAGGACTCCTTATTATGATGTAGATATAGAGATTTAAAAGCTGCTAGGCTGATGGGGTGAGTTAATTTCAAAGTTTTTTGCAGCTTGTTCCACAGTTGAGGGAGCACAAAGCTGATGGCTGCTCTGCCAATGCGAGATTTTGCTTTGTAAACGTAAAGGTAGATATATGAGGTGCTTCTCGGGGCATACTTCCCCAGAGTGCACAAAGGTAAACAGAGATATACTGGGGCAGTTTATTTGAGATAGCTGTGTATGTCCAAACCGCAGCATTTTTTTGCTGTCTGTAAGTAAGGGATGACCATCCCAGTGCCGTGTACAATGTACAGTGGTGGGTTGAATATGGAAGACCCGTGATAGATCTTATGGCTTTGTGATAAAGCGTATCGAGTTTGGCTAGGGTACCTGCAGGTTCCTGACTATATAGAGTCTGCATAATCCAATAGGGAAAGAAAGGTAGTTTGAACTAGTTTCAGTTTAGTGTCTCTTGCAAGGAGATAATTAATCCTAAAGAACAGGCCAAGTCTTTGTCGAAGTTTCTTTGCCAGTTCTTCTAAGCGATCTGTGAAAGTAAGTCTGTGGTCTAACCAGACCCCCAGGTACTTGAACTTTGGTACGTAGCCCAACTGCTCACCTAGAATAGTAGTAATTTGTGGGAGTGTCCCAGCAATTGCAGGATTTATTGCATTTTGAAGGGACGAGAGGAACATTGCTTTGTTGTTTTTTTTTTGCATTTAAGAGCAGTTTCTGGTTTATAAGCTGATGTTGCAGCAGATTAAATTCATTTTGAAGGGCTTTACAGGCCACTTCAGGTGTGGAGCTACTAGCATAGAGTACCGTATCATCTGCGAATAGGTGTATTTGTGCTTCTTTGATGGAGGCATCTACATTGGTAATATAAATGGTGAAGAGCAAGGGACCAAGAATGGAACCTTGCGGTACACCCCTCAATAGGGGTTTTGGTGGAGAAACTTCCCCTTCTGCCTTTACTTGTTGAAGTCATCCTGAGAGGTAGTTGGAGAACCATTTAAGGGATAGGGAATCCAAACCAATGTTCTGAGGGACGACAGAAGCAGTCTGTGATCAACAATATTGAATGCCTTGCTTAGGTCCAAGAAAACTGCGTAAAGTTTTTTTTGTCTAATTCAAGCTGCCAGTTTGTTTGTTACCTTGGCTAGAGCAGAGATTGTACTGTGCTGTGTTCTAAAACTGTATTCTAACTGGTTGAGCAATTTTTCTGATTCCAGGTACTTCCGAAGCTGGGAGTTCACTATTTTCTCCAGCATCTTTGACAGGATTGGAAGTAGGGAGATTGGCCTGTAGTTATTGAGATTACTAGGATCTCCTGACTTAAACAAAGGGACCACAAGTAAGTTTTTCCAAATGGGTGGTAGGTCACCCTGGGACAAGGATAAGTTGAAGAGTTGAGTAATTGGGACTGCGAGGACACGGTAACCGACCTTTAAGAAGTACGGGTCAATGAGGTCGACCCCAGCACTTTTCCTAGTGTCCAGCTGAAGGAGAAGATCTTCGACTTCTTTCAGAGAGGTAGGCTGCAGAGAAAAGGATGGACTGGGGATGGGTTTTTCTTGTGTATCCAATCTAAGTTGTTGGCGGAGGATATTCGCAGGAGAGGCGTCAAAGGCTAGCCCTGCAGTGGCAAAATGATTATTGAGAGCATCGAGGATAGATGGTCTGTCAGAGATGACAGTATTGTCAATCAATAATTTAGCAGGTAGGGAATTTACAGTGGTGTGACCTACAATGTCTTTGATAGTCTTCCAGAATTTGGAGGCATTTCTTGAGGAGCTCTCCAGCTGAGAGCAGTAGAAATTAGCTTTGGCTTCTCTGACCATTTTGGTGCAGAGGTTCCTCGCCCTCTGGAAAGAATTCCAGTCATTTATTAAATTAGTTTTCCTAGCAGTTCTCCAGAGTACATCCCTAATCCGCAAAGCATCTTTCAGGTCTTCTGTAAACCACCGACAGGATTTGTTTCTGGCACAAACTTTTACTATGGGAGCATACTTGTTGAGAGCCCCTAGCACAATTTCTGAGAAAATATCATAAGCCATAGTCAGGGACTTGGCTAGATAGAAGTTCTGCCATCACATGGAGTCTCTTAGGTCTGATATATACCATGGAAATCAAAGTTATGTATGCACCTTTAAAGGAGAATTTTGGTACAGTTATGGATTTAAGAGTGGATCTTACACACGCGATGAAGCAATGTTGCTAATATCAGAGAAAAAGATGCCAGCATGGAAGAATAAATGGGTTTGTTAACTAAAATGATATCCAAGAGAGTACTGTTATTAGGGTTGAGTTTGTTGGGATGAGTAGATTCATTTATTAGCTGTGACAACCCAAGGGAATCACAGAACATTTTAAGTGGGGTGAATGCACTGGAGAGCCAGTCTAAGTTGAAGTCCCCTAGTATGATACACTCTGAAGATGCTGAACTCAGGATGTTTTCGAAATGTTTTAACAACTGTAGTCCAGCTGATGGTGGTCTGTAGCATCCTATTATACAGAATGAGACACCGGTGGCAATTTCAATCTTTAATGACAAGCTTTCCAATTCTTTTGGGACAGAGGTTGAGTCAATTATGGAGGCAGGGAATTTATCCTTGATGTAAATAGCTACCCCACTACCTCTGGTTTGCTTGTCGGCTCTGAACAAAGAGTAGGAGGGGATGTTAACTTCATTGTTACTGGTCGCCGGTCAGAGCCAGGACTCCGTAATCACCAGAACATCTGGAGCAGTATGACATACGCAGGCCTGAACAGAAGTGATTTTTTTAATAGACTACATACATTAACATGCAAGAATGTAAGCCCCTTGAGGCTTTGTAGCTCTGCTGGGGATTCCATGGGTGTCAGAGGGCCTGGATTAAGCTCAACATTTCCTGAGCATAGTAAAAGTAGGAACAAGAGTTTCCTGCAGAGTCCTAGGAGAAGTGTGGGTGGCTGGGTCTTCTTTCGGTTATGTGATTTGTCTGCGGCAGTATAGGGAGTTCTGAGGCTAGTTCCCAGTTTTCCTGATGCTGCATACAATAATACCCTGACCGAGAGAGTCAATGGGAGTAGGGGGGAGTATGCAGAAGATGGTGTAGTCCTGTGGGCAGGCTCTAGCAGAGTTCCTGTATGCCAGTGCAGGTGAAGGACCAGCAGTGGGCTAGGGGAAGTTCGAGCACATACAAGTTCTTCTACTTGATAGGAAAAGTCTCGGTCAGACAATGTAAAGAGAGCCATTCTCCACTCTAGGAGTTATTTTTGATTCACGCTCGGGTCCAATACATGTAAGATAAGCAGAGACAAGCATAGAAGCAGTAATATGCCCTCATTATGAGACTCATCAATGGGCACTACAAGTGTAGGCAAGAGAAGGATTCAATGGAGGAGAATTTCTTAATCCTGCAGAATACTACTATAGGCAGTGGAGCCTGAAGCAGTAATCCTATACAGCTCCTAGTCAGGTTAATAAGAAAAGAGTTCCTGACTATAGAGTAGTACTAGGGGCAGAGAGGCTTTGAAGCAAATTTCTTAGCTACTACTCTGGAGCAGACCAAGTACTAGAGAGATCACCTGACCTAAGTCAACTGCCTTAGCAAGACAGGATATGCTAGTCAGCAATAAGCAAACCTAAAGTACCAAATGGTATGCCTCAGCAAGACAGAATGAGATAAAGCTGCTAGAAGGCTTAGTTGCAAAAAGGGGGTGGGAGGAATTGCAGTTGTTGACAGTAAGTAACCAATAAATTGAACCATCAGATAGGAGTGGGTAGAGACTGTGCATTTAAAGGAGGCCTGGGAGGGGAGGGGGGGACAAAAATCAGGGGAAGTTTGCAGAGCTAGCACTGAATCAGTGCACATACAGTTGGAGAGAAACTGCAGCGGGGGAATGGTAAGTTACTTTACACAGGCCGAGCAGAACAGGCTAAATTAAAATATATAAATTAGAAGCCAAGTACAGGGATGCAGGCTTACATTAAGCCACACGTCTCAGGTGCTGCTGTCTCAGGTGAGTGAGACCAGCCAATCAGGGAGCTCTATACAGGTGTGGAGCCAATAGCGCTACCCTGAGAAGGTGCTGAAATTGAAAACAGCAAATTGCAAGTGATGATCCGGTTCAGCATTCACACAGCCCAGAGAAATCGTGGCAATTTTTCAAGGGTCGTACCTTATCTATCTCTTTGGGGGGGGTGGATCAGGCTCCTTGCACCTTAGAGGTGCTATGGCTGGATCGTGACCACTGCCCTTGGGGGCAAGTGGCACCTTATCTATCTCTTAGGGGGTGGGAGGATCAGGCTTCTTGTACCGTAGAGGTGCTATGGCTGGATCGTGACCACTGCCTGTGGGCAAGTGGTTTTATGGAGCGCAAGGCGCAGTTCCTACGCCACGTATAAGTTCACGACTTTAATATTTGCACTCCAGATTTTCAACATTGCCATTTTATCACACCTCCTTATGAGCAGTGCAGCTGTCATTTTTCACATCTCTCCAAAATGTGTTTCGACGCATGTAGCGCACAATGGCGCAGTCGGTGTGTGAAATCAATGTTTGGGACACATTAAGAAAATCTCAGTGACACTGTTCATGAGCAGAGGTCTTAAAATGGCTATGTTGAAAATTTGGCAAAAAAATTACCCAAAATGACTGTTTTACGAGTGTGCGTTGAGCAGTTCCTACGCACGCTCATAAGTTTGCGAATTTTTAAAATTTGCACTCCAGATCTTCAACATTGCCATTTTACCACACCGCCTTATCAATCAATCAATCAATCAATCAATCAAAATCTTTAATCAGGCGAACATCATTGAGCGTAGCTCATTTACAAGATGGACCTGAGTGGTCATATAAATAAGAGTACAAGTATTTTTACATAGACAAGAATAACATAAACAGTAGTACAATGACATAAAGTGATAATATACAACAATTTACATATATACAAGGCACAGTAAAACCATTTAACCTGTAAGAAAAAGGAGACAATGGGTATAGCAGGCATAATATATAAATTATAGGGCCTAATTGGCTTTTATGAGAGTATATCAGGTGATTGGAAAATAGAAGTAGAACTAACATAATGGAACACGGAAAAGGGGTGGGAGGGTAGGCAGGGTAGGGGATTAGGCCTGATAAAAGCAATTGCAGAGTTCTGGAAATAGGGTGAGAATAATCTTTTGAAGGATGTTAAAGGTAAGAGGCTATTTAGCTTCATGGATTTTTGGAGTGAATTCCATGCAACTGCTAGTGAGTAGCTGATAGCGGCCCTCCCAAACCGGGTGCAGGCATTGGGGACCTTTAGTATGATGAGTTTACTGATCCTTAAGGTGTATGGCCTAGAAGTAATTCGGGTAAACAGTCTGTGATATAGGTGGGTAGTTTGCCTGATAAAGCTTTGAATATCCAGATTGCAGCATTCCTATTTCTTCTGTGTTGTAGTGATGTCCAGTTGACTGCCATATAAAGAGAGCAATGATGGGTGCTGGAGGGAAGGTCAGTAATAAATCTGATGGATCTATGATACAGGGTGTCCAGCTTATTTAAGAGGGGGAGTGAACAATGGCCATAGAGAAAGTCAGCATAATCAATGAGGGATAGGAATGATGCCTGGATTAATCTTTTTTTGGAGTCTCTGTTAAGGTAGTGTTTTATTCTAAAAATAGACCAAGCCTTTGACTCAGTTTTTAGTAGCTCTTCAATATGGACAGAATAGTCAAGCCTGTTATCAATCCAGACTCCAAGGTATTTGAAGTTATCAACAAATTCCAGCCTTCCAAGTAGGGTGGATAATTGTAGGGTGATGGGGTAGTGGCAGAGCAACTTTGTGGCAAAGAACATAGCTTTTGTTTTTTGGCATTTAGAAGTAGCTTTTTATCCAGTAGATTGTGTTGCAGGATGGAGAATTCAGATTATAACAGCTCACAGGCTTTAGGTAATGAGGATTGCTGACATATAATACAGTATCATCAGCAAACAGATGAATGTTAGATTGAGTGAGGTTGGCATCGATATTATTAATATAAATGGCAAAGAGGATGGGGCCAAGAATAGAGCCTTGCAACCTCTTAGCAGTGGTTTTAAGGTGGATAGGTAATTTCACTTTTTACCAGTTGTGACCTATCTGATAGGTAGCACTTAAACCAGTTGAGTGAGAGAGAATCCAGTCCTAGTGAGCTAAGGAGGTGATTAATGATTCATGATCCACTGTGTCAAATGCTTTACTCAAATCCAGGAACACAGCACAGGTACTGTTCTTCTTATCCAAGGCAATCTGCCAATCGTTAGTTACTTTGGCTAGGCAGAAATGGTGTTATGCCTTGATCTAAATCCCGATTGTACTGAATTTAGGAGGTTATTGTTATCCAGATAGTCCCTTAATTGTGAGTTTACTAATTTTTCGAGCATCTTGGATAGTACTGATAGGATGGAAATGGGCCTGTAATTGTTGAGGTCCATGGGATCACCAGATTTAAGTAGTGGAACTACTTGAGCTGTTTTCCAAGTGGAGGGAATGGATCCAGTAGTTAGGGAAAGATTGAAGAGATGAGTGAGGGGGGAGATAAGACGGTGATGCAATTTTAAGGAAGTAGGGATCCAGGAGTCTGTACCTGCACTCTTGGAAGTATCTAAATTAGAGAGGAGGTCTTCCACTTCTTTCAAGGATATTGGGTTGAAGGAAAAGTTGAAGTAGCCTTTTGTCCCACAGTGGATTGAAGGTTCAGTGAAGATCTCAGGAGATTTGCAGGTGATGAGTCAAATGCTAGGCCAGCTGTGGTGAAGTGGTCATTGAAGGTATTTAGGATTTCTTGTTTGCCCGTAATTTCTGTATCATTTAGTAGCAGTTTGGAGGTTAAGGCAGGAGTAGAGTTTTGGCCCAGAATTCTTTTATAGTACCCTCAGAGTCTGGTTGGTTATTGTAGGAGGCATCCAATTCAGCTCTATAATAGGCAGCTTTGGCAGTTCTTATTTGTTTTGTACATGAATTCCTTGCTTTTCTGAAATTTAGCTAGTCTCTGGTATCCTTTGTTTTTCTTGCCTTTTTCCACAGTTTATCTCTGGTTAGCAAGGCTGCTTTAAGATCAGTGGTGAACCAAGGGCAGGATCTTACTTTAGTTCTGATACTGGTGATTGGTGCATGAATATTGAGAGCATTAGTGATAATATCCTTTAAGGTCTGGAAAGCTGTTTCAACTGAGGTTGTAAGGGAGAAATCTTGCCAATATATTGTATTACTCAAGTCATGGAGGTATCCTGAGATGTTGAATTTCTTTTTTGACCTTTTAAGGACAAATTCTGCAGGATTGGGTGGTTTGAGTGTAGATCTTATGCCAGCTATAGGACAATGATCACTTACATCACTCGTAGTACTCCTGCATGTAATATAAGTGAGGCTTGTTTACCAACATAATATCCAGGAGTGAGCTGTTGCTAGAGTTTTTAGGTTAACCCTGGTTGGGTCTTTAATTAGTTGTGTAAATCCATAGGTGTCACAAAAGGTTGCCAATGGTGCAGATACATTAGCTAGCCAGTTTAAATTCAAATCACCAAGGATGATGGTATCTTCAGGGCCTAGATTGAGTATTGACCCTAGGTGAGATAGTAGTTTGAGGCCTGCAGAGGGGGCCTGTAGCAGCCAATCAATTTAAATGAAGACAAGTTAGGAAGGGATATTTTGATTGATAAACATTCAAATTCCTTTGTCTGATGTGTTGATGAGGCAGGTTGCAGAGATGGTGTCCTTAATGTATATGGCTACCCCACCACCCCTGAAGGGCGATCTGCTCTGAAGAGCTGATAGTTGGGAAGGTTTACAACACTGTCTTTGTTGTAGGTCTGAGCCAAGATTCAGAGATGACCAGGAAGTCAGGTAGAGTATGTGCCACCCAAGCCTGTATTAAGGAGAACTTTTAAGAGGCTGCAAACATTGAAATGTAGGAAGCTTAGAGCTATTTATGGAGGATAGATCAGCAAGGGAAAATAAACTTTCAATGGGGCCAGGATTTATTTCAATAGTACCAATGCAGATCAGGAGGAAGAAGATTAATTTGAGGAGGGCACCAAGGGACAGGGATAGTGAGTGGTCAGACGCTTTTCTCTTATTCCTGGGTGCCCGCTGTGTGATGGGAGAAGGTCCTGTTATATAGGTGTGAATTTTATCATAGCATAATAATCTGATGGACAGGCATAGTGGGTTAATATAAAGCCAGGATACATGTAAGGTGCTAGGGGAGTGTTGAATTGTTAGGAGAGGCTTATGTGGAGCACCCCAGGGGCTGCAAATGTAAGAAGTGGTCTGAAATGAATAAGGAATAGGTGGTTATGTGCTTATGAGCAGTACAGATGTATTTCACATCTCCCAAAATGTGTTTCCATGCATGTGGCGCACAATGGCGCAGCAGGTGTGCGAAATCAATGTTTGGGACAGATTAAGAAAATCACAGTGACACTGTTCATGAGCAGAGTTCTTAAAATGGATATGTTGAAATCACACGTCTCGGGTGCTCCTGTCTCAGGTGAGTGAGACCAGCCAATCAGGGAGCTCTACACAGGCGTGGAGCCAATAGCGCTACCCTGAGAAGGTGCTGAAATTGAAAACAGCAAATTGTAAGTGATGATCTGGTTCAGTGTTCACACAGCCCAGAGAAATCGTGGCAATTTTTCAAGGGTTGTACCTTATCTAACTCTTTGGGGGCTGGGTGGATCAGGCTCCTTGCACCGCAGAGGTGCTATGGCTGGATCGTGACCACTGCCCGTGGGGGCAAGTGGCACCTGTAAGGAAGGAGACAGCAGATTAAATAGGAGCAGATGGGGGGTGTCTAAACAGAGACACACAAAGAGAACTGAGCACCAACTTGAAAGACAAGTCAGGGGGCGGTCTCATACAGAGGCAAGGTGCCGGCTAACTCGGGAATCCAAAACAAGCAGAAAAGAACAGACTGATGGGGGAGGGCAGGAGGGACAGAACAGAGACAGAGGAGGACAGGGGGACAAAGGAAGATGATTAAGAATGAAAGTCAAGGGCAGGAGCCTTAGGCTTAAAACGGAGGCTACACAGATTTTACAATTCACTGAATTTTCTAACTAAGTCCATAGCAGTAAGCATGTAAACCCAGTACAGTCTTAAATAGGATTAAAAAAATATATATTAACAAAGCCAGTAAAACTTTTTTACAAACTCAGTTCAAGGCAGTGTACAAAGAGAAAGCTTAACTGGGGAAAAATCAAGGGGAAGTTTGCAGAGCTAGCACTGAATCAGTGCACATACAGTTGGAGAAAAACTGCAGCGGGGGGGGATGGTAAGTTACTTTACACAGGCCGAGCTGAATAGGCTAAATTAAAATATATAAATTAGAAGCCGAGTACAGGGATGCAGGCTTACATTAAGCCACACGTCTCGGGTGCTCCTGTCTCAGGTGAGTGAGACCAGCCAATCAGGGAGCTCTACACAGGTGTGGAGCCAATAGCGCTACACTGAGAAGGTGCTGAAATTGAAAACAGAAAATTGCAAGTGATGATCCAGTTCCGCATTCACACAGCCCAGAGAAATCGTGGCAATTTTTCAAGTGTCGTACTTATCTATCTCTTTGGGGGTGGTGGATTCAGGGCCTTGCACCATAGAGGTGCTAGGGCTGGATCGTGACCGCTGCACGTAAAGGGGCGGGCACCTTATCTATCTCTTTGGGGGATGGGTGGATCAGGCTCCTTGCACTGTAGAGGTGCTGTGGTTGGATCGTGACCACGCCCGTGGGGGCAAGTGGTTTTACGAAATGCGCTATGCAGTCTTCACGCCGCTGCATAAGTTCACGACCTTAATATTTGCACTCCAGAGATTTTTTCAACATTGCCATTTTATCACACCTCCTTATGAGCAGTGCAGCTGTCATTTTTCACATCTCCTCCAAAATGTGTTTCCACGCATGTAGCGCACAATGGCGCAGTCGGTGTGTGAAATCAATGTTTGGGACACATTAAGAAAATCTCAGTAACACTGTTCATGAGCAGGGGTCTTAAAATGGCTCTATTGAAAATTTGGCAAAAAAATTCCCAAAAATGACTGTTTTACGAGCGTGCGTTGCGCAGTTCCTACACACGCTCGTAAGTTTGCAAATTTTTTTAAATTTGCACCCAGGGCCTGGATATTCAAACTGCGTCATTCTGTGGCACAAGCCCTTGCGCTGCTCAAAAAGTTGCGCAGGGGTGTGGCCAGGGTGATATTCAACGGAGTTGCGCTATTGAGCAACTCCTCTGAATATCGCCCCCTGGCCACAGCCACTGTGCATGGCGCAGTGGAACTTGTGCCACTGCAAGTGGTCAGAGTGGAGCATTCAGATGCGGTGGCACAAGTTCCATTGCGCCATGTGCAAATCTGCAATATTCAAAAGGTGACATGCAAATGGGGCCATAATTTATGCAAGGCGCACGGGGGGCCATTTGCATCTAATTACAGCCCCATTTGCATGCCATTAGCATGCAGGTGCGCCTATCCCCGACGACTTGCGCCCTGCCAGGCAGCAGCCATCGGGGACCGACGCCCTCTGCAGCCCGATCGCTGACATAAAGTAATTCAACCGCCCCGCAGCCCGATTGCAGGCATAAAGTAATTCAATCCCCGCAACCCGGTCACGGGCATAAAATAATTCAACCCCCACCCCGACTCAGCCCAATCGCCAGGCATAACTTCAACCTCTCGACTCAGCCCGATCGGGCAAACGTATTACAAACCTCGACTAGCCCGATCGCCTGCATAACTTCAATCCCCACCTCGATTAGCCCGACTGCTGGCATAACTTCAACCCCCAAAGACCAATATCCTGGTGGTCCAGTGATTCCAAGCCCGATCGTAAGCATAAGGTCAAAACCACCCCAAGTCCAATATCCCTGGTGATCTAGTGGCCCCCACCCCACCCACCCACAGAGCCCCACCACCCGCTTCCATCAGCCGGGCAGCACCCCACCTGCCTGCCGCCCCTGCCACCTGCCGACTGACAGCTGGTAGGGCTGCATGCCCATTGGTTCAGAGCAAGAGCCAATGGGCGGCAGCCCATACCGCAAGGGCAGTCCAGATATGTGATTGCTGCATGCCCATTGGCTCTTGCTGTGAACCAATGGGCGGCAGCTCTCACGGAGCTGTCAGTCAGCGGGCGGCAGGTGGTGGGGTGCTGCCTGCCGCTGACAGGGGGATGGGATGGTGGGGCTCCATGGTGGGTGGGTGGGGGCCACCAGATCACCAGGGATATTGGACTTGGTGGGGGTGGTTTTGACCTTATGCCCACGATCGGGCATCGTGGTCCACTGGACCACCAGGATATTGGTCTTGGGGTTGAAGTTATCCGCGCATCAGGCTAGTCGGGGGTGGGGAGTTGAGTTATGCCCACGATCGGGCTAGTCGGTGGGTGGGGGTTAAGTTATGCCCGCGATCGGGCTAGTGGGGGGCTTGTGTTACTATGCCCGTGATCGGGCTAGTTGGGGGTGGGGGGCATATTATGATATGCCCGCGATCTGGCTGCTGCGGGGGACTACTCTGCTGCCCGCGATTGGGCTACCGGGGTTACTATTATGCCCGCGATCAGGCTGCAGGGGACACTGGGAACAGGTCGAGGGCTACCCACAGGTGGCAGGTGCTGTGTTGTGCCTGCAATGCGGCAGCTCACCTATGGGTGGCCCTTGACTTGATCCTTTTTTTGGGGCTCAAACTTATGCAGGCGCAGGTAGGTTGCGCTTGCATAACTCTGCATGGCCCGCTGAATATCAGGCTGTGCAGTTTATGCATGGTTCCTCCCCTTCGTTGCACATGTCTTCATTAGCATTGTGCTGTTGCTCAGCATGATTTGGGGCGAACTGCCTCCCTGCTGAATATCTCAGAATGGCGCATTTCGGACTTGCCGAAAGCACAACCCTATTGGCGCTTAGCTCAACTCTTTGAATATCCAGGCTCAGATCTTTCAACATTGCCATTTTATCACACCTCCTTATGAGCAGTACAGCTGTCATTTTTCACATCTCCCCAAATGTGTTTCCGCGCATGTGGCGCACAATGGCGCAGTAGATGTGCGAAATCAATGTTTGGAACAAATTAAGAAAATCACAGTGACACTGTTCATGAACAGAGGTCTTAAAATGGATATGTTGAAAATTTGGTGACAAAAGTCCATAAAATGACTGTGTTACGAGCGAGCATTGTGCTGGTTCCACGCACCCTCGTAAGTTCATGAATTTGTAATACTTTCAGTCCAGATTTTCACCACTGGCATTTTTCCACACTTCCTTATGAACAGTACAGCTGTAATTTTTTACAACACAACCGAAATGTGTTTTCACACTTTCTGCGCAGAAATGCATGGTCGCTGTGGGAAATCACTGTTTGGAACAGATTAAGAAAATGACAGTGACACTGTTCATGAGCGGAGGTCACAAAATGCCTGTGTTGACAATCTGCTGTAAAAAATCCCCAAAGTAATTACATTAAGGGTGTGCATTTCGCAGTTTCTACGCACGCTCGTGACTTCACCATTTTTTTTTCACTATTTTCACTGCAGATTTTCAACATTGCCATTTTTTACACCTCCCCATGAACAGTACAGCTGTCATTTTTCACATCCTGTTCGAAATTTGTTTTCGTACCTGTGGTGCCAAATGCTGTAGTCACTGTGCAAAATCAGCTTTCGGCTAACAAACTGATATTACCACCGTTCATAAGGTGGGGGTCACAAAAAACCCATGTTGAAAATTTGGAGTGAAAATACCAATGAACGCCTGAGGCGTTAGGGTTTCCGACCATAACACCCCACCCTGTAGAGACTGACAGGCATCATGGGTGTGACTTGGGATTGTCACCTGTAATGTTCATACCATTCCACCCCCACCCACACCCTGCAGCCAGTGAGAGGCATCGAGGTGTGCCTTGGACTCTTCAGCCCCAAAGTTCACCCTATTCTCCTATACTGCACCCATGTCACCATATTTCCTGATGGAATGGGGTGAGTATAAGGGCCAAAGACCCCAAGGCACAGCATAACACTTGTCGGTGTCTGCAGGGTAGGCTGTGGTGAAATGGCATGGACATTATGCCTGACGACCCAAAGGGACACCCCACCAATGCCAATGCCAGCAAGCAAACATTCGGCATTGACAAATGCTTGTTAATATTCCCACTACAGATTTTCAACATTGCCATCTCTTCACACCTCCCTATGGATGGTACAGCTGTCATTCTTCACATCCTGTCCAATCTGTGTTTTCATACATGTGGCGCAGAATGGTACCATCTCTGTTGGAACTCAATGTTCAGCACACATTGACAAAATCACACTGACACTCTTCACGAGAAACCCACTTTGGCAGAGCATCCTTTAGCTTTACCCTACCTCAGACATGGAACAAGCTTCAAAAAACTCTAAAATGAGCAATTCCCACAAAAGTCCCCAAATTCAAACTCCTCTATGCAAGACTTTTTCTCTGAACACTGTAAGTGCTAGTCCTGATGTGCTTTGTCAGTTTCCGACACCCTTAGATCAACCTTTACCTCTTATATGCTCTACCTAAAACATTCCTCTCCAGGACTCTACTTCCTGTGTTCTCTTAGGCCCTACTTTGCCTCGGATGCTTCTCACCTTCTCAGGGCATATAAACACATTGTTCACTACTAACATTTTATGAGTGAATCATCTATATCTTACCTGATTATCCAACTTATATATAGTTTGGTATATTATATATGCTGCTACATTTGTATCATGTCTGGTTAGCTATTTTATGTATAGCCTCGTATTTTTACTTACTGTTACACTTGTGCTGCACCTTACTAGGAGTAGTATTGCTGTTCCAGTTTATGGATATGTATATCTTTACTTATCCGATGTATCTGTATGCCCAGGCCCACCTTTGGAAATGAGCTTGCTCAACGGTGCTTCACCTGGTAAAATAAAGATTGATTGATTGATTGATGAGAAGAGGTCCCAAATCCTTTCATGAGTTGGGGTCACAAAAAGGCCATGTTGAAAATTTGTACTGCAAATACCAACAAACGCCCAAGGCATTAGGGTTTCTAACCATAACGTCCTACCCTGTACAGACTGGCAGGTATCAGGGTGTGCCTTTGGATTGCTGACTGTACTGCTCATGCCATCCCACCCCCACCCCCCGGCCACTGACAGACATCGAGGTGTACCGTGGACTCTTCGGCCCCAGACTTCACCCCATCCTCCTATGCTGCACCCATTTCACAGTATGTCCTTATGGAATAGGGTGACTGTAAAATAAACACCCCAAGGCACACCTCAACACGTGTTGGTGTCTGCAGAATAGGGTGAGGTGACATGGCATGATCGTCATGGGCGACGATCCAAAAACTTACCCCAATGCCTGTCCATCTCTACAGGATGGAGGTGGTGTTCACACGAAGTTCAGTACTTTACTGCCTTTCCTATTCTGCATCTGTCTAACTCCTGCATTTCCAATGCTAATACCAACACGCAAACATTCGGCATTGACAAATGCTTGTTTTAATCTAGTATTGCTGCTTTAATGTCTACTTTTATATGCAGACAGCAGCAGTACATTGTGAGGCAGGGTCCAGAACTTAATAAGGAAAAAGATTCTGCAAAATAGCAGTTCCAAAGCTGGCATTCCTTTCCCAGATGGGGTGGGCAGAATGAGAAGAGATCTGGATAATCTGGCAAAATGGTCGGAAGAATGGCAACTGGGGTTTAATGCAAAGAAGTGCAAGATCATGCACACAGGGAAGAGAAACTGTGAAGTCACCTATAGGTTGGGAGGGGAGTTACTGGCAGTCACAAGGGAAGAAAGAGACTTGGGCATCATCATCACAGATGACCTGAAATCATCCAAGCGGACCACTAAAGCAGTAGGTAAGGCTAGGGGGATGTTGGGGTGTATTAGTAGGGGTATCACAAGTCGTAAGAGGGAGGTAATAATCCCTCTTTACAAGACACTGGTTAGGCCCCATCTGGAGTACTGCATGCAGTACTGGAGGCCACACCTTCACAAGGACATTAACAAATTGAGGCAGTCCAGAGAAGGGCAACCAAAATGGTGCAGGGACTACATCAGAAAACTTATGAGGACAGATTAATGGAGCTCAATATGTATACCCTAGAGCAAAGGAGGAAGAGAGGTGATATGATCGAAACATTCAAACACCTTAAGGGCATTAACAAGGTGAAAGAGTCTACCATGTTTCAGTTTAAGACAAGCATTCATCAATGCCGAATGTTTGCTTGCTGGTTTTGACATTGTTAGTGTGAATTTGTATACAGTTATGTAGGTGTAAGTACTTCTGTGGCCCTATCAGAATTAATGACAGATTGTCCTGCATTTTTGTCTCCTCTTAAAAGTATAATATTTTACAACATCTTGCAAAAAGTAGTCTGACGGAGCTGGCAAGTGCTTAATTACAGGAAATCCAAGTACTTGCAAATTGGGCTGTGTGTTGTGCAGCACAATTGTTAATGGAGATTTGCTGTGATTACATCCTGCCCCTGAGCTGGGAAAGGCGGAAGGGGCTCAGGAAATGCAAATATCACAGGTACAGCATAGAGAGGAAGCAGAACAATGAAATGTTCTGCAGCACCCATAAATCCAGTATGCTTTATGAGATGCTTGGTTTCTGACTTGACTGAAGTAATATGTTATAGTAAGTATCAAAAGCTGCAGCACATTGTTTCTGAAAGGAACTGATAAAAGACGGACAGATTGTGTAGCAACGAAGTTGCAACTCCTGGTAACAGTGTAGCACAATCTTTATGTAACAATAGAGGAAAGTCACAGTTTTTTTTTTTTCTAAGTACCAACTCTGATGTGCTACAGTATGACTGGAAAAAGCCATCATGGATTCCTGTTGTGTTTTCAGATTTTTTCTTACTTGTGTTACATCCAAATTAATCAAACAAGGCAAAGCAAGTGTGCGTGTTTTATTATTTATCAAAACATTTGTAATTGCCGAAACTCTTACTGATTTATCAAATAGTATGCTGTGCTAACGCATTGGTCTGGCTAGCTATGTGTGTAAACAGTGAAGGACAGGCTGAAATACACTGAAACCCATTGTATGGTTCCCATCTTAACTTACATGACCCGTACACAGGGGAATGAACTGCGGATCTGACTGTGCCTTCTCACATCTGTGAGTGTTCTCTGCAGTGATGCATTCAAGTTGTGATGGGTATGGTGGATATGGGGGTTGAGGGTTTGGAATGGGGTGTGCAGAGTGGCTTCCCACAATCCCCCGCTTGCATACTGTGTGACTGTGAGCAAGCCACAAAGAACAAGGAGGTGCTACTTGACTGAGCGGGTGGTGGAGCCCTGGAATGCACTGCTCGTGGAGTTGGTGGCTGCCACTATTATGGATTAGTGCAAGAAGGTGAGAGAGGTGTAGAGGGAAGATGCATCCTGGAGCCATGCTGGGAAATGGGGGACCTTGTAGGGAGGGGGGGGGGCTACCAACGGTGCCGTGGGAAGGCACTGACCATCAAGCAGACTCAATAGACCATAGGGCCTAATCTGCTGGCCTTGTAGTATGTTAGTAAGTCACTTAACCTTCCCAGTGCTCTCAGGGTGCCCATGAAAACAGGCAGCAATGACTAGTGGGCCTTGCCTGGTTAACAAAGAATTACATAAATAAAGACAATAACGACAGAATGTTTAAAAGTTATACATGATCAGGAAATGGCTTTGTGCCTTGGACAATTGCATGGTAGTTTGAAAGGAAACCAACTTGCATTGGAGTTCAGCTCCCATGTGGGACTGTGCTCTACACATGGGCACTGCATGGCTTCCACAGTGCTGTGTAAGTGTTAACACTGTTCACAGTAATTGCAGTTCGACTCCTCGACCCAAGAAAGCTGTCCACACACAGGGAAAGTGTACTCATTGCTTATTAACTACACCATACAATTTGCACACTAGTGAGAGTCTGATTTTGTTTTCCATTCCTCAGTATGTGTGTGTGCACAACGGCCTAGGGACTGCTGGTAAAAGAAGTAGTATAACTGTGTTATCTAGATTAAGAGGGGGAAAGAGAGGGAGAGGGAGAGAGAGAGAGAGAGACACTACGTGGGGGCTGAAGTCAAATTACATACACACCGACAACTTGGATAAAACGTTGCTGTCTTTCCAAACCTCGATGTGTATAGGTATCAAGTACGAAGCAATGGCAGGCTATCATCCATTCCCCCGCTCCTCAAAAAAAGAAAGATGAGAGAGAGGTAGTACTAGGGGATAACAAACAAGCATTTGTCAATGCCGAATGTTGCTTGCTTCTATGTGCTGTTTAGGTATTTGGAAGTCATTGGAGTGCAAATATTGAAAATTTGAGAACTTACGAGCGTGTGTAGGGAACTGCTAACGACGCCTGCAGCCAGTCATTGTTAGGAAATTTGTCACAAATGTTCAACATAGCCATTTTAAGACCTCTGGTCATGAACAGTGTCAGTGTGATTTTGTTAATGTGTCCCATACATTGAGTTTGTACACCGACTGCGCCATTGTGCGCTACATGGGCGGGAAACACATTTTGGGCAGGATGTGAAAATGACAGCAGTACTGCTCATAAGGAGGTGTGTGGTAAAATGGCAATGTTGAAAATCTGGAGGAAATATTGAAAATTGAAACCTACGAAAGGCTATGTGGTAACTGTGCAACGACACCGTAAAACAGTCATTTTAGAATTCTTTCACCAAACTTTCAACATTGCCATTTTAAGATCTCTGCTCTGGAACAGTGACACTGTGATTTTCTTAATGTGTCCCATACACTGAGTTCGCACACCGACTGCGCCGTTGTGCGCTATATGGGAGGAAACATGTTTTGAGCAGGATGTGAAAAATAACAACTGTACTGCTCATGAGGAGGTTTGGTAAAATGGCAATGTTGAAAATCTGGAGTGAAAATATTGAAAAATTGTGAACTTACGAGCCTGCGTAGGAACTGCGCAACGCACGCTCGTAAAACAGTCATTTTTAGGAATTTTTCACCAAATTTTCAACATAGCCATTTTAAGAACTCTGCTCATGAACAGTGTCACTGTGATTTTCTTAATTTGTCCCGTACATTGATTTCAAGACAACCGACTGGCGCCCATTCTGGCGCCACAAGGGTGGAAACACATTTTGGGTGAGATATGAAAATGACAGCTGTACTGCTCATAAGAAGGTGTGGAAAATGGCAATGTTGAAAATCTGGAGTGAAAATATTGAAATTTCGTGAACTTACGTAGCCATGAGGAACTGGCGCAATGCACGCCAGAATACAGTTTTTTTTTGAATTTTGGACTACTTCAACATAGGGTTTGACCCTTCATGAATGATGTCACTGTCATGGTGGTGTTCGGCCTGAAGGGTGATTTCACAGTCACTGCGCGAAATCACCCTTCGAGCCCGACTAACGCCCATGACAGTGACATCATTCACAGAAGGGGTCCTAAAACCATGTTGAAAATTTGGTGCAAAAATTTCCAAAATGCCTGAGATATGCACAAAGTTGAACCCTCCTATCTAGCCCATTATACAGCTTACCGCATTTCCTCAGTTCGCGTCAGCTTCAAGAGTGCAGACGTGTTCCCGGTCCACCGGATCGCCGCTACCGGAGTCCAGAGGTGTGTGGGGGTGAGGGGGGTGGGGAGGTTGCGCGCAGTGGGTGGGTGCGGGTTGCGGAGGGGGGTTCGGAGACGCTGCCAAGGGAGCCGCTTTTGTTTTACAGGGTTAAACAAAAAGACTTGTGGATTATTTGCCACGCTTGGGGTGGGCCCCAGCGGGGCACAAGGATGGGCGGGGTGTCAGCTGACGGGGATTGGGCACCCTGTCGGCCAAATAAGTGATTGGGCCCCAGCGTGGCACCAGCTACGGGGACGACATAGCTCAGCCGGCGGATTGGGCACCTGCCGGCTACACAGGGATGTGCGGCGTGAGCACGCCTGTGTGGGGAGCTACGCTTATCGGTGCTCACTGAAGCGTAGCTCCCTTTCAATTGGTTATACTGCATTTTGGAGCGTGTCATAGACAGCTCCAAAATGCATTGGCTTACAGGGGCCGCACCTGCCAGCTCACTGACTGAATTGGAGGAAGAGGTGACACACCTCCGAAATCTCCGATGATGGCACTATGTTTCTTGCACATGCGTGCAAGCAACATAAAAATTACAGTCACATAAAGCCTACAAATGATCTATTTACTTTGCAGGCCTCAGTGTGGCTATGTTTACAGGGCAGTAAAAGAATGCTGAAAGAAATATTGACTTCTGTCATCCAGTGGGTGTGTGTGTGTGTGTGTGTGAGAGAGAGAGAGAGAGAGAGAGAGAGAGAGAGGAGAGAGAGAGAGAGAGAGAGAGAGAGAGAGAGAGAGAGAGAGAGAGAGAGAGAGAGAGAGAGAGAGAGAGAGAGAGAGAGAGAGAGAGAGAGAGAGAGAGAGAGAGAGAGAGAGAGAGAGAGAGAGAGAGAGAGAGAGAGAGAGAGAGAGAGAGAGAGAGAGAGAGAGAGAGCTAGACAGAGGGAGACAACAGGTGTTCCTAGAAAGATATCTGCTACAATAACTTTTTAAGTTGCTGGCATGCATGTGCAAGAAACATAGTGCCATCATCCAAGTTTTCAGAGGTGTGGCAGCCCTCTTCCAATTCAGTCAGTGTGTTTGCAGGCACAGCCGCTGTTCTCCAATCAATGCTGCAGCTGTCTATGACAGCAGTTGTAAATACAGTGCTGTACAGTTGAAAGGGAGAGCTGCACTTCAGTGAGCAGCGATAAGATTGCATGCTTATGCGCGCTCCCCCCCCACACACACGCATACTGCGACAGAGAGGGAGAGACAGACAGACAATTGATGCTGAGACACTTCAGTTGTAATCTAAATTGTTAGAACTTTATATTATATCCAATTGCATGACTATTGCTTTGCTCTGTGACAATTTGTCTGTTTCCTTGTGTTTCACGCACTTCATTTTTAATAGAAAACACTGTTCTACATTTTGCTAAACACAGATAAAATGCATTCACGTAAAAGTCTGGCAATTATTTAGCATATATCTATGATTCCAGCACTATATATTACTCTCCCTCAGTGAAGGACTGGTTCACCATCTCGAGAGACAATTCACAGAGCCTGTTGTATTTGGATATGAAGAGCCTGAAAGCTGAAGACACCGCCATGTATTACTATGCGAGACAGTCATAGTGATTGGTAACAATGAGGGACTTGTACAATAACCTGAGGGATGGTTGCATACAGTACAGACCATACTTCTCAGCCTAACACTCACAGTCATTATTCGTCTTTTATATCCCCTGTCCCTGCTAGGAAGCGTTGAGATGCAGGCTTCACTCTTAGCATGTGTTTTTTTTTTTAATACCAGGGAAGGAGCCGGGACCTGATGGATTGCAACCTGCCCACGCCGGGGGCCCCTTCAGTGCTAGGCTAGCTCCGGACAATCTGCATCTCTCTCTGGATGCAGCTGCAGGGCTTAATAATACCACTCCATGCTCTAAAATCAAAACCCTATACGCTGGTCAGGCTTTCCAGAGGAAACAGGTAGAAGACAGCAACGGTGGCTAAAATAGCCAAAAAAGAAACCTTTAGGGTGAATTGAAACACTAAAATTACATCAGTGTGGTGTTCACTTATATCATGTACTGGCAGCGAAAGCATAACAAAGTCATTTGGGATGAAAATGCTACTCCGCTGTAACGTAAGAAGCACAAATTAAAAAAAATAAATAAATGTGTAGCTCGGCTTCATTCAAGGATTCAATTAAGAATGTTGCTGTCTTTAAAGTTAACATCTGTGAAACGCTTGCCAGAAAACAGAGCAGATACCATAAATGTCAACATGGAGCACTATAGCTCCCGCAGTCTGCAGTGCAGGTCAAAACGTTGCCTCTTTAAATCATCGCAGCTTTGTAAAACTAAAGATAATCTTCCAAAACAGCTAGTTTCAGCTACAGTTAATAGAAATATTAGCATACCTGTTAAATATATTTGTTCGGCTGCCTCCTATGTTGAGCACCATGAGCCATGTTTTATTTTCTCGATCTTAACCCTTGCCTTGCCTGGCCAAAAATGCTGTTTCTATGCAACATGTGGAAGCCATCTGTTTCCTTGAGGGAATCCCCTCGCCAAACAAAAACAAAACAAAATTAAAACATTGTTAAAATACTTACATTTTGTTAGGATTCCAAAACTACCACTAAATAAAACTGGAAGATGCCTGAATTTTTTATTGTTAAAAAGGTGTTTTTGCACTGCCTCTTTAAACAGTACCTTTCCTATTTTAGGCTGTATTACGAGAGCTATGTTGACCTTTTATGTTGTTTGCATGCATGAGCAAGAAACATAGTGAGATCATCCGAGTTTTCGGAGGTGTGGCAGCCCTCTTCCAATTCAGTCAGTGTGTTTGCAGGCACGGCTGCAGTTCTCCAATCAACGCTGCAGCTGTCTATGACAGCAGTTGAAACTGCAGTGCCTTACAGCTGAAAGGGAGAGCTACACTTTGGTAAGCAGCGATAAGATCACATGCTCATGCACGCTCCCCCCCCATACACACACACGCATACTGCATGCTCATGCTTCCCCCCCCCACACACACACACTGTATAGCTGCTGGTTGCCTAATCCTCCATCGGCTGTGCTGTGCTCCCCACCAAACAGAGTTCCAGATGCCACGCCAGGAGCCCACCCCAGCGTGGCAACTGATCAGATGGTCGATGGGGTGCCCAGTCCCCGGCCGGCTCCACTTCCTAACAGCTTCTTTCCAGCTGCCAGGCTGGGAGCCCACCCAGCATGGCAAATGTCTCGCATAGTCCAAGTAATAAAAAATAAAACCCTGAAAGAAAAAAACTTCCTCATTGCTGTCTTGACCTCCTCCCACCCGCACCACCGACCCACTTCGGCACTCTACCTCCCACACCCCACCTCACCCTATACTTTACCTCCTCGAGCTCGGCGTAATGATCTTCGTGACCGGAACATGTCTGCACTCTTCAAAGCTGACCACGAACTGAGGAAATGCCGTAAGCTGTATAATGTAATAAATAGGGTTTTTCAACTTTAGTGCATATCTCAGGCATTTTGGGAATTTTTACTAAATTTCATGGGTTTGGGACCCCACCTCATGAATTCTGTCACTGTCATGGCATTATTCAGCCCTGAAAGGTGATTTCACAGTCACTGCGTGGAACCACCTTTCAGGACCAATTTACAAAATGACAGTGTCTCAGTTCATGGTAGGCCCTAAAAACCCTATATTGAAGGGCTAATGAAAAAATTCCCAAAATTATTTACTGAACATGCATTGCGCTGTTCCTACGCATGCTCATAAGTTTGCGAATTTCAATATTTCCACTCCAGATTTTTCAACATTGCCATTTTACCATACCTCCTTATAAGCAGTACAGCTGTTATTTCTCACATCTGACCCAAAATGTGTTTCCGCCCATGTAGCGCACAATGGCGCAGTCAGTGTGTGAAATCAATGTATGGGACAGATTAAGAAAATCACAGTGACACTGTTCATGAGCAGAGGTCTTAAAATGGCTATGTTGAAAATTTGGTGAATAAATTCCTAAAAATGACTGTTTTATGAGCGTGTGTTTCACAGTTCTTACGCATCCTCGTAATTTCGCAAATCTTTTATATTTGCACTCCAGATTTTCAAGTGCATGTCTTGGGAGGAAGGGATGGAACTATCACTTCCAAATACCTAAACAGCACATACAAGCAAGCAACATTCGGCATTGACAAATGCTTGTTTTATTGGCATCAGTGTGACACTGTGTCAATGGTGAAGGACAGGCTGGCAAAATACATCCTTATTCTCAGAGAAAGCATAATTAAAACTGTAGCTGTAAATGAGCATGGAACATCCATCAGACAGAGCTGAGTTTGAATCTCAATCTGCCACTTGCATACCTGGGCATGCAAGTGGCAGACTACTCTGAGCTGGTCACTTAACTTTTGCCTCTGAGCAAGTCACTTAAGCGCCTCAGTGTCCCAGATCACCCCTGAAAACAAGCATATATGCCTAGTGGGCCCTATCTGGTTAACAAAGAATTATATAAATAAATACAAAATGTGTAAAATAGTTCCATAGAGAAACAGATGTATTTAATAGTTCATTTTGTGTACTGGCATTAGTGTGGCAATACTAGATAGCATACTAAGAAAATATAGATGTACAGAAGGCTGAGTAGCCCATTTATATACATCTCCTGCCATAGCAGATTTATTCCCAACCTTCTGGGTTTAGTAGAAAGTTGTCAAGTTTGTTCTAAAACAGTTGAAAGAATCGACTTCTACAGTATCCCTGGGAAGAGTATCCCAAATAGGGATAATTTGTTGGGTAACAAATTTTGTCTTAACTAACTTTTAGGGTTTGTACTGTAAGTTTTAGTTGACTGCTGTGACTTCTTAATAAAATCCCTTTGGATCCGAATAAAGCTAAATCAGATAATAATAATGGGTTCATTATTATTTTAAACATTAATAAAGATCTCCCTTTGTCTCCTCATTTCCAAAGGATACAGATTTAAAGAATGTAGCCTATAGCCATAACCAGCTCTATGAAGTCCATGAACCATTTTAGTGATCCTCCTCTGGACCCCCTCAATCTTTTTAACATCCTTGCGTAAGAAGGGGCTCCACAAAGGTGAGCAATCGTCCCAGATGGGCCTTACATAAGCCTTATATAAAGGGACTGAACGTCTGATACAACCAATAAGTTTATTAGCTATTTGGTTAATTCTGTGCAGTGAGTACTGAATTTAAAATCACTTGACATAATAACCCCCAGATCCCTTTCATTTTCAATGGACTTCAATGGCTGACTAGATAATGTAAATAGTACATCAAGAGAATTTCATTGGAAGGAATCTGTGAATGGCAGTAGCATACCTGGCAGCTTACTCCTTGCAGAACAGGCGGAAACTGCATGATTGGTTACTACAAGAGGTTTAAGTATCAGTAAGCTGCTGTGTTTATCACTAGATACTGCTGAGCATTGCTGGGGGAGGAGTGCTTACTTCCATCAGTATGGGTCCCCCCCAGGAGCAGGGGTGGGGGGGAAAGCCATATGATGGGTCCTTACAAGATGTCAGAGTACCACTGAGCTGGGGAGCCTGTTGAGTGATGATCAGGGTACTTCTGCAAAGTGGTGTCCCCAGAGAGAATTTAATTAATTATCTTTTACTTTGTTTATGCACCTCTTGTGTGGCAGGGATGGTGCCCCATCCCCTGTCAGCCCTCTCATGGACCTTCAACACTCCCATGACCTGGCCTCCACCTCAGCTGCAGGGATGGAGAGGACTGTGGTTCCCCCCCCATGCAGGGCCCTCCCAGAGGGGAATGAGGGGGGAGATCAAGATCACCCTTGAGCCCCCACACTGACTTATGTTGGGCTTTGTTCAGGGCAGAGGGAGCAGGAGTCCATCAGAGGCTTTCTTGTGTGTGCACAAGAGGGGTTTTCTACTTGGATACCTCCGGAGGCATGGATTTGCAATGACATCCAGTATACAATGGGCACGCTCCCACATCTGCCTGCATGATGTTCGCCACCACCTCAAGTCGATCCCAGGTGTTCCCTGGCTGCAGTGACCCCCAGTCTCCATTGGGAGTTGCCAAATGCCAGGGATCAACATCACCCCCTCTGTAGGAGAGGAAAGCAGTCCTCTGACTCTCAATCCTCTCCTCCCCGCTGACCCCAATAACAACACAAGTAGGCCTCAAATCCAGGTCACCGGCATGGCACGAGGAAGGCATCCATACCTGAGCCCTCAGTGCCACAGAGCCGGACCATTTATGGATTTATTGCTTGATTTTTTTAAATAATGTATTAAGGTACAGAATGGTCTTCAAGCAACAAGTGCCCATTTCCAAGGGTGACCTACAGTAAGTCAGCACAATAACACAGAGAGTGAAGGAAGGGAGAACAGAAAGCTGGTTAGCACATCTTTGGATCCAGCCTAGCACAACTTGGTGGGAGGAGGGTGCTCACTGTAATATCATGACCCACTGCTGGCCTACAGTGGATGACACTTTATGCTTATTAATAACCCCCTCCCACTAGGTATATGGTAAAGCTCTCTAAGGGTTGTGATACTTTACCTTTAAACCTTCAAGTGGGTGGTCTCAGATCTGGTGTTACTGTGCCGTGGGAGTTGCCTGGACAGTGTCTTTACCTGGGAAAGCCTGTTCTAGCACCTAAGTGACTGAGATAATACCACCCCGCAGGAACTAACTAGAGTAAACAATAACCAGCAATCCCACCCTACAGTATACAATGTATAATATTGCAAAGGCGAGGTGAAATAAAAGGGCCCATTCTCGAGGCAACAAAGTCATGACTGAGGGTGGTCACCAAGAGAAATGGGTGCAGGAGACCAATGTAGTTCATTAAGAAGGTCAGGGAAGCTGGCACAGTGGTGCAGTGGTAGAGCTACCGCCTGAGACACGAGCAACCCAGGTTTGGAAGCAAGACCAGGTTGCTGGAGGAACGACTGTGGAGTGGAGGATTGAGCACCCAGAGGGCCACTCTGCTCCTCCAGGGAGGTTGAGGTGTGGGTCCTGTTGCTTTACCACCATCTGGGGAACCACAGGTGGAGGTGCAGTGGGACTGCAGAGTGAACAGGTGGGTAGGATGTTGGCCGAGGTCTGGAGCAGTACCATGTTCTTGCTTGCCATATCTCCTTGGATCTCTTTGTATGCTTTCATCCTTTGGGGTGGAGACACTGAAATAGGAAAATCCCACATGTGCCTGGAGATGGGTCCCAGAGCCTTAGTCATATGACCAGACTCCATGGGGGGCTCAGCTGGACTGCCTGATGCCCTCAATGGACTGGAGGGATGACCGAGGATCCCCTCCTCCACACCCGGGATGAACCATGGCCAGATGGGGTCAGTCCTCGAAATCTCCTGAAGATGCCTGACAAAGCCTTGGGAATCCCAGAGGATAGGAGCAGGTGCCATGTAGAAGGGGATGAATAAACAAAGAATATATAATATGTATATATATATATATATATATATATATATATATATATATATATATATATATATGTGTGTGTGTAAAGAAGAGGTTCAGGAGGCAGTGAGTGCTGAGAAAAAGGCCTTCATCAGAAACAAAGAAAACACAGAGGATGAAGAACAGAGTGAGTACCAGGTGAATCAAGGCAGGCCAAGAGGGCAGTGAGGGATGCATAAGCAGACACAGAGTTGCATATCATGGAGCAGTCAAGGGTGAGAAAAGCAGTTTTTAGATATATGAAGGAAAAAGAAAGACATGAGAGGACTCATTAGGCTAACAGAGGGGGCAGGGTAATAGACAAGGACACGCAGAAGGCAACTGTTCTTAACAAGTACTTCTGCTCAGTTTTCAAAGTACAGGACTGCAGGCCTTTGCCACAAAGCATCATAAAGGCTGCTGATAGGGGTATCCCAGAAATGAGGCAGGGAATATTTGCAAGTGAAAGGATCAGAAAATGGATGACAGCCCTGAAGATAGATAAGGCCTTTGGGCCAAATGGGATGCTCCAAGATTGCTCAGGGAACTGGCATCAGAATTGGCTGCTCTCTTGGCAGGGCTACTCAATAGCTCGAGTCAGTCAGAGTGGTTCTGAAAGACTGGAGGACAGGGGATGTAGTTCTGTTCCAGAAGGTTGGGGACAAGGAGCAACTGGTTAACTACAGGCCTGTTAGTCTTACCTCTGCTGTGGGTGAACTGATGGAGACACTAGTCAAAGAATATACAGCTTGTTTAAACTAGTGAAGGGGAGAGTTAGAGTGGTAATGTACCCATCCTTTTTCACAAACAAAAGGGTACTTGCTGGCCTCTCTCCATCAACCAATTCAATGGAATCAAGTACAGTCAGGGTAAGGGAAGAAGAAGAGGGCAATGATAGATACTGGAAAATGATGTGCACCAATGCCTGGAGTCTTGGCAACAAAATGCCAGAACTTTAGGTAATGGTCACATGAGGGAGCATTGACCTGGTGGGTGTGACAGAGGCATTGTCAACCCTTAATAGCAAATGGGACATGACCAAACCAGGGTACTCACTGTTCAGGAAGGACAGAATGAAGGGCAGGAGAGGTGGAGGAGTAGCACTGTATGTAAAAGAAGGGACAGAGGCAACTAAGATAGACAGACTAGGGGATTCAAGAAAACTAGAAAGTCTGCTAGTGCTAGCAGGGACAGGAAACAGGAAACGAGTCAGGACAGGGGTGGTCTATAGACCACCAGATCAAGATCAAAGGGCAGAAACTAGGGTAGATGCCTAGGAAGACATCCAAATCTGGGGAGGTAGTGGGGGACTTTAATTAGCCAGATGTGGACTGGAAAGTTCCAGTTATGGCAAGTGCAGTGCTTCCTCCTTTATCCACCCGCTTTTTTATCCACCACCCTCACTTACTACCAGTATGAGTTACTGTACCATTTTCCAGAAGTGTTATTGCCCCCTTTAACCGCCACCCTCAGTTATCCACCACCCTCTTTTATCCACCAACATTTAGGATGTATGGAGGTTGGCAGATAAAAGAGGGAGCACTTGACTATGAATCGTCTCCTGGAGGCATTCCTAACTCGGCTAGTCTAGTGTTCAACAAAGGAAGAGGTTCTATTGGATCTGGTACTCAACAGCATTGAGAGGATCCAAAATGTGGTAATCCAGGAGCCACTTAATTCCAGCCACCACAGAACAGTGGTGGTGGAGGTCAGATAGAGGCTGCCAAGGAAGCAAATGCAGAAAGTGTATGGGGCTTTAAAAAGGCAGATTTCAACGGAATGATCGGGAGCTATTGGAAAGAAGCACATGGAGAATAGTATTGGTAGAAAGAGTGAAGGAAACATGGGAAGAATTTTAAAGAGCAATGAATGAGGTGGCAGAAAGCTCAGATGAGAAAGTGTCCAAAGGAAAAAAGGGCAAGGGGCCCAGTGTGGTTCATGACCAAAATAAAGATGGCAGTAAGAGCCAGAAGGAGGACATTCTTGAAGTACAGAAGAAGCCAAATGGGGGAGAACAGAGAGAAGTACAACAAAAGTAGCCAGCAAGATGGTGGGGAGGCCAAGGGTGAGACTAAATCCAGGCTTGCCATGAGACTGAAGGAAGGGGAAAAGGTATTCTTAGATACATCTGGGAGAAGTGCAAGGTTAATGGGGTATTGTAGGGCTGAAAAGTGAGGAAGGATGGGAGGAGGGGACAAAGGAAAAGCACAGATACTGAACAAATATTTTTGTTTCATCTTTACTAGGGAGAAGGACAGGCCACTATCAAAATGTGGGTTAAGAGCAGAAGACTGGAAAGCAAATAGTCAGGTAGCATGGCTAGAATAACAGGGAGTAGGATGTCCAAGAAGGTTGAAAGTAAATAAATCTAATGGGACCTGATAGCTTACAACCAACAATGCTTAAGAAGTTAGCAGAGATGATAGCTGGACCACTTGCAGACATATTCAGCTGCTCATTGGACACTGGGAGGTGGTTCCTAGGGACTGGAGTACAGCACATGTGGTCCCACTACGCAAGAGTGGAACAAAAGGATGAGCCAGAGAATGATACTAACATACATACTAACATACGAAAATGCCAGCAGAATAGGCCTAACGATCTTTCGAGTCTGCTCGATTTTCAGTACCTACATTGACGGCCGATTTTTGTGTCCTCCCCTTCCCTCCCCTTGGGTTGTACTGTCCCCAGTCACAGATGTATCAGCTGCATTGGACCTGGTCAGATTTATCCTCTACCTGTACCTGTCCCATCCCCTCTTAAACCCAGCCACAGGCTCCACCTCTACCAGCTCCCTGGGCAGCGCATTCCATGGCTCCACCACCCTTTCAGAGAAAAAAACACCTCCTCCTCCTCTCCCCTCTGAGCCTACCCTCTTCCAGCTTACACCCATTTTCTTTTGTTGTCCTCTCCTCCTTCCTTTAGAGCACCCTGACTGGGCCCCCCTTATTCATCCCTTTTATGTATTTAAAGACCTCTATCATGTTCCCCCTGTCCCTCCTCTCCTCTAGGGTCTACATGTCGAGCTCCTTGAGCCTCTCCTCATAGGTCCTCTCCCCCAGGCCCCGGATCATTTTGGTTGCCCTCCTTTGGACCCTTTGTAGGATTGTAACATCCCTCTTTAAATGTGTTCTTCAAAACTGCACACAATACTCGAGGTGTGGCCTAACCAAGCAGTTGTACAGGGTAGGGACACTTCCGCTTTCTGAGGTAGAGGGTGGGGAGTTACAGTTGGAAACCCTAACGCTAGGTGTGTGTTGGTATTTTCACCCAAATTTTCAACATAGCCTTTTTGTGACCCCACCTCATGAAGAGTGGGACTATCAGTTTGTTAGCTGAAAGGTAGTTTTGCACAGTGCTATGCATTTGGCGACAGAGACACGAAAACACATATTGGGCAGCATGTGAAAAATGACAACTGTATTGTTCATGAGGAGGTGTAAAAAAATTGCAACGTTGAAAATCTGGAGTGAAAATATTAAAAATTGGTGAAATCATGAGCATGCATAGAAGGTGTGCAACACACGTCTGTAACCCAATTATTTGTGGGGATTTTTTTAACCACATTTTCAAAGTAGGCATTTTGGGACCTCCCCTCATGAGCAGTGGCATTGTAATTTTATTAATTTGTCCCAAAAGTTGATTTCCCACAGCGACATTGTGCGCCACAGGTGCAAAAACACATTTTGATCGGGATGTGAAAAATGACAGCTGTGGTGTTCATAAGGAGGTGTGAAAAAGTGCCAGTGTTGAAAATCTGGCATGAAAATATTGCAAATTTGCGAAGTTACAAGGGTGCGTGGAAACTGCGCAATGCATGCTTGAAACACAGTAATATTATGGACTTTCATCACCAGATTTTCAACATAGTCATTTTAGGACCTCTGCTCATGAACAGTGTCACCGTCATTTCCTCAAACTGTCCCAAAACTGATTTCTCACAGCGACCACGCTATTCTGCTTATGTGCGAAAACACATTTTGGCCAGGATATGTAAAATGACAGCTGTACTGTTCATGAGGAGGTGTGGAAAATGCAAATTTTGAAAATCTGGAGAAAATATTACAGACTTACGAAGTTGCAAGGCGTGCGTGAAACTATGCAATGCACTCTCGTAAAACAGCCATTTTTATTTTTTCCACAAATTTACAACATAGGCTTTTGAGAGCCCCTCATGAACAGTGGCACTGTCATTTCATTACTCAGTTCTGAAAGATGATTCCGTGCAGTGACCACAAAATCACCTTTCGGGACCGAATAACGTCATGACAGTGACTGAATTCATGAGGAGGGGTGCCAGTAATACCATGTTGAAAATTTGGTGTCAAAATTCCCAAAAATGCCAGAGATATGCACCAAGGTTGAAAAAACCCTATTTATGCCATTATACAGCTTATCGGCATTTCATCAGTTTGGGGTCGGCTTTGAAGAGTGCAGACGTGTTCCCAGTCCACCGAAGGTTGTCGCGTCAGACTCCAAAGGTAAGTATGGGGTGAGGGGGGTGTGGGGAGGCAGGGTGCACAGTGGGTGGGCGCAGGTTGTGGGAGGGGGCAGGGAGGCCACGAAGGACCATTTTTTTTTTTTTACAGGGGAAAAAAAAAGGGAACATCGGGGGACGGTTTTTGTTTTTCAGGGGATCTGGCACACTGGGGTGGGCTCCCAGCATGCCACCTAATTGTTTTGGGGGAGATGCTGTAGCCAACAGGGGATTGGGCACCCCCATCGGTACATACTGAAGGAGGGGGACAAGAGCTGAGGGGGACTGGGCACCCTCGGCACACAACAAAAGCGGAGGGGCATTATGCCGATGGAGTGGGCTTCCCCATTGGCAAAAAAAATGGGAAGGGGATTAAAGCCAATGGGGATTGGGCCTCATCGGCAAAGAAAGACTGTTGGGGTGGTGATGATGCCAAGGGGATTGGGCACCCCTCGCGTACATTTTAAATGGAGGGTCATTATGCCGATGGGGAGGGGCCCCGTTGGCAAGAGAAGTGGGTCGGGCACTCTGCAGGCACTGTCACCAGGACAGGTACCTTAGAAGGGCGTAGTTATTGTGCCACTGCATGATTGCAGTGGACCTTCTGGTGGCTACTTGATGTATGCCTGGTGTCAGGCCTGTAGCTACCTAATTGGGGAATGAGGGATGCACCTACTGATGCGTGCCCTGCATTCACCCAACAGTGGCCGTGCCTCCAAATCTGCTACTACCGCAAGATGTTGGTTGGCATGCATGCGCGAGCCAACATAAAAAGGAGCCCAAAAGTGCAATATGAAATGTGTGATGGTGGTAGTGGTACTGGAAAGCACCACAGAAGAAATGAGCTAGGTGTCATGATACCAGAGGGCCTACAAACAGCAGCACACTGTAATAAAGCTCTAGATAAGGCAAACAGACACAATCACTTTTCTTGGCTCATTTAGGTGTCTTCTCCCTTCCCAATTTGCACTAACCTGCATTTTTTCTCCTTATTTTCTGTTGTTTCCTGACCTAAATCCATCTTTTTTCTGCAGGTCTCATTTATTTCTGGCCACACCATCTCATGCTGCACATTCAAAGCCTTTCAGTGCCACATTTTGTGCATGAAGTAAACGACCTCCTGTTCCAGGTCCCAATGCAGGTTCATTATCAGTGGGCAGTGTGTTAGTCAGCATCAGTGCAAGTCAGAGCATGAGCTTCACCAAAGTGCTCATAAATCTTTTACTTTCCCAACACCAACTCACATTCCTTGGAGTCTACTCCCCCGCATGTACTGTTGCCAACCCTCTAAAACTGCCTGGCCATAATGGTACCTCTCATCCCCATTTGCCATGATGATTCCCACCCCACTCCCAGCAGAATGTGCAGCTAATCATCCCTTTGGACCAATCACCCCTCCCCAGCTAGCACCCTGTGATCCACAGTCACACAACTTCATTTGTGCCACTGATGGTGTCAATAAAGCCCCTCCGCTCAGCACCATGACTGGGTGCAGAGGAGTCCACCTTGTTGTTCAGACTGTAGCTAGCTGTGGTGGTGAGTGGAATGACTGCCAGTCGCCATCAGTAGCACAGTGCTAGTTAGGGTCGTGATCAACTGGGCAAGGAGCATTAGCTACACATTCTGTTGGGGATGGTTGTGGGGATCATCATGGCAGTAAGGGATGAGGGGGTACCACCAGCGCCAGGCAGTTTTGGGGGCTTGGCAACAGTAGGATCAGTTATTGGGCGGGGGGGGCACGAGTCTGAACACTAGGAAATTGGAGTTGATAGCCTAGGGCTGGTGTTTACCAGCAGTTTGGCAGAACAGTAAGGATGGGATAGAAACTAGTGAAACAGGCCAATAGCAGGGAATAAAAGTAAAAACACCAAAAGAATATACACTACATACAGCTTGAAACAAAATACAAGTACTAGTATTAGGAAGTGTTTTGCTTTATCACCCATCATCTCCAGTCTGCACCTACATGTAACCTCTAGGTGGCGCTATCCCAAGGGCTACTACCCCTGCCTGCTTGGCTAGTAGCAGGTTAAGGGGCCTGAGTTCTGAAACGGGTGCCTCTACCCGGAGGGCAGGGTTGGTAGTGGTCAAGCTAACCTGTGCACAGCCCTCTGGGACAATGTAACCCCCCCTCTTTCCCCTCTAGTGGCCTGAACACTGTACAATAATCACTTTCACAATATCCCTGATACACCACACAAGTACTCACACTGTTTGCACTTACCACCAGGGCTGGTTCCTCTGGCTCGACCCTGGGGACCCCTGTAAAGCAAGGTTATGCACAGCTTATAGCAATAGTACAATACTTTGAGCACAAACTAGAACTACAGTCAGATTACATGCAGAAAAAGTTAGATCTGATTTATTCAGGGGACTTGAACAAGGGAGGGGCGAAATCAGGTTAATTAGCTTAAAGGTTATATCAATCAAGCAGTTATGCATGCACTTTGAGTCCCCCCACACAGTCACACCTCTGGGTACCCAGGTGGAGAAGAGATGGGTTAGCCAGGACCGTTGCCCGTGGGTTGGCCGGCATCGCAGCTGGTTGGGGCCCTGTGATGGAAAACACAACATGCACAGTACACACTATTTGTAATCTGGAGCCAGAGGGCTCAGTTCATAAAGGAAACGAAACAACAAGACGATCCGATGACACCCTCAGATTAAGCTGTTGTTGCTGGGAGCTATCTTGGTATTTACTCACGATACCCAAGACTGGACACAGGCGGGATGAAAATCAAGGCTGCAAGTGGTTGATCTGGAATACCAGGAGAAGCAGGGCCCACATGAGTCGCAGAGGCGTTGTTCCTGTTCAAGCGTGGAGCAGGGGGTTGATCCCCAGGCAGGTCTCTTGTTGATGGCTTCTCTGTGCAGTGGGTAGTCTAGCTGGGCCAGTCTGGCAAAGTCCAGACCACATGGAGACAAATTCAGATGCAGTCCGTTTTGGGCTGGTTACAGCTTCCAGCAAGCAGAACACAGTTGACACAGTGGGGAACTAACTCACGACCCACTAGCAGCTCACAGCACATTTACATGTAAGGGAATTCTACTGTACCAGGCAAAGCACTCCCTGATCACAATTGCAAAGTCTATGCACACACACCAGGAGCTTAGGGGTAGCTGGAACTCCTGACAGGCCAATCACATTCAGCAAAATCTTCAGTCTTCTTCAGGTTGAGCCTGGCCCACTTCAGTAGCTTACTTTAGTCACACAACTCGGATTAAGTCTGAAAACAATTTTCTTTCCCCTCTCAGGGCAGCAGGCAGACATGCAGGCCAAAATTCAGGCCTTTCCACAGAGACTGTCTCAAGCATCTTGCTTCTTCAACTCCCAACTTAGATCCGCCTTAAACAGCAGGCAGCTTAGGAATTTCCCCCAGATCCAAAAGGTTCGGTTGGCTGATTCGGCTGTCAGTCAAAGCAAGAACTCCCCCTTCAGTAGCAAAAAAGGTCCAAAAAGCCCAAAACTACAATTCCTACAGATTTTGACTTCAGACAGCTCCTGTAGTCTGGCTACATTTTAGGTCCCACCAGAACTGATTGGTCCAGTTCACAGTCCTGGGTGGGGATAAACAAGACAGTCCTTGCTGCAAAGAAGGCAGGTTAGACAAACTACATTATCATTAACACTCTAAATGATTTTCAGCAAATAGTTACATCTTTCAACAGAGCTCCCTCTCAGATTACTTATAACTGCAATCCAGGCAGCTCTTAAAGAGACAGTCCACAGAGGCTATACAGGCACTCTCTGGCAATACATTTAAACTGCTAAAATGCAGGAAACCAGCCAGGCAGTGAGCATTTAGACAAGCTCAAGGAAGACTTTTTGGAACTCCCATTTGTAGGGGTTACACCCTTCCTACCTGGATAAAACTTAGGCCCACTTCAAGTCTGTACCATCCTGCATCAGTTAACATAAACTTACTACTTTACTATACATTTACTACACTTCATAATATTATATCCATTTTGACAATATATCAGGCATATTTCACACAGGTAATTTACACATTACTATGTGGAATCAGGTAATAACTTCTTGCCGTTAAACAATGTCAGAGGGGACCTTCCTATCAGCTAACTTGGGCTAGACAGGCAGGCACCATACCTAAGCGCAGAACAGTTCATCTGGAATTGGCACTTAGGCTCAGTTTGGGCAGTGAGCTCTGAGAAACATAAACCCCTTTGTGGACCACATTGAGAGGCAAATCCACTGGCCTCCCGGGAGAATCATAACTGAAGCGGACTACTGGCTTGACAGCTCGGCCAGTCCTTCTGAGGAAAACAACCAGTCTCTGTACTTTCAACACTAGTCCTGGAACTTTCATCACTTGTGAGGGGTGCCTCTGCCTGGGTAGTAATGTCCAAAAGTGGAGCACAGTCAGCCCCTTGCTCTGTAGCCTCTGTTTCTACAACACTTGGCTCATTTTGAAGACACTCTGGCACTCTCATAGTGTTCCTTCAAGTTCTGGCATGTCACCAGAAAGACTCATACCATCAGCCTCTCCTTCAGGCAAATCATACAGTTTCACAATACACAAAGACTCAGCATCCTCAGACGTGATACTTTACACTTCACTTTCAGGAGCATTGGCTCCAAGACGATGCTGGGGGTTAGCAGTCCACAAGGCCCAGCTTCATCCCCATAATTCAACATAGTATTTCAACGAAACAACTGACTCCAGTTCATGAGGGGTAATAGGCATTATCACACTCACTGTCATCCGAGTTAGACTGGCAGTCACTATCATTCTGGGCCTGCTGTGGGGGAAGTCTTAAATCGGCAACCATGGGGGCAGCTGACACTGTTTCTTTCTTGCAGCAGCATGAGTCACTGGTACAGGGGAATCAATCTCTGTGGGTTCAGCCTCAATTATAACTTGACCAATAGGTAGCAAGTGGTTACAGTGCATGGTCTTGACAGCTTTGGAGTTATTCTCTGGGCGCACTTTGTACACTGGCAAATCCTCCAACTTTCCAACCATGACACGGGGAAGATGGTGTCATTGATCAGCAATTTTATGTTTACCATACAATCCTAAATTTCGCAACAACACATGGTGTCCAGACCTAAGCTCTTGAGCCTTTACTTTTCTATCATGTCTCTGTTTGTTGGCTAGATTTCTTTTGGCGGCTATTGTCTGGGCCAGTTGATAGGCATGGTTCAACTGAGCTTTCAGTTTTTGTACATATTGCAGGTAATCTTCGTCTCTGACCCCATCAGGAGAAATCCCAAAACAGACATCAACAGGCAACTGGGCCTCTCTCCCAAACATGAAGTGGTAGGGAGAGAACCCACATCATTCTTTGTGCAATTATAGGCATGTACCAAGGTGCTAATCTGCTGGCTCCATTTATGCTTATCTTTTGGTGGAGGGTGCCTACCATGTCTAGCAGGGTGTGGTTAAAGCGTTCAGGTTGAGGATCCCTCCAGGGTGACAAGAGGTGGTTCTTGACTTTCACACCCCCATAGAGACATTTCTTTGATTAGCCGACTCTCAAAGTCCCGCCCTGATCAGAGTGAATTCGGCTGGAGGGCACCATAGTGGATGAAGAAATTTTCCACTAGCACCTTGACCATGGTAGATGCTTTTTATCTTTGGTGGAAAAGCTTGTTCATACCATGTGAAATAGTCCGTAACCACTAACACATTGCCAATGTTTTGCTGTTCAGGCTCTAAACTCAAGAAGTCTATGCAGACTAGTTCCATTGGGGTGCTGATAGTAATGTTGACAAGGGGGGCAGCCCTCTGAGACAGGGATTTTCTCTGCAGGCGGTGACTACAAGTCCTTACATGATGCTCAACATTGGCCCCCATCTTGGGCCAGTAGATTCGAGATCGGACTAGGTCAAGGGTCCGGTCGATACCGAGGTGGCCCATATGATTATGGAGGGACCGCAGTACCAGATCTTTGAAGGCTGTGGGCAGAACCAATTGTTGCTTATCTATTTGGCCACCCCAATCTACTGTCTCTCTCTATACAACAACTGATTAAGCAGCTTCAACCTGGGGCCTTCTTTAAACAATAAAGCAGTTCACAGATCAGAGGAACGCAACTTGGACACATCTTTTCCTGCATGAAGGGTGTCAGGTGCTGGCTGAATCATAGGATCTTGGGATTGAGCCCATTGAATGCTGTCATTGTCAAACTGAGGTAGTGCACTAATATCTAGAGCAGAGAAGTGGTAATATGCAGCCAGTATGCAGGTGTCAGAGAGGCCCATGCAATCTACTAAGTAGTCCACTGTGTCCGTAGACATCAGTTCATTTCTATCAAACTTTTGGCACAATGCTCAGATGTCAGGTTCAGACAGCCTGACCCAGTCGCTCTTGGAAATGGGCCTCCAGGATAGGGCGTCAGCATCAATATGATTCAGGCCCCGGTCTGTATTCGACAGCATAATCATATGTTGACAATGCAGAAAGCCACCGGTGCTCCGTGGCGTCTAACTTAGCTGAAGTCTGTACATAGGTCAATGGGTTATTGTCAGTCCTCACCAATATTTTCGCCCCATAGAGGTAATCATGAAACTGGTCGACAATGGCCCATTTTAAAGCAAGGAACTCCAACTTGTGCACAGGGTAGTTTTGTTCTGATGAGGTCAAGCTCCTACTGGTGAATGCCACTGGTCTCAAACCATCCTCATGGTCTTGATTCAGTACAGCTCCTAGACTCTGCAGACTGGCGTCACTATACAGCACATAGGGTTTGTGGTATCAGCATAAGCGAGGATGGGGGCATGGGTGAGCTGGTATATGACTTTGTGGAAAGCTGCTTCACAGTCAGGTGTCCAACGGGACCTGAAAAGTTCACCTGGATGGAAACATGCTTTGTCTGGTTCTTTGACGGACCCTTTTTTTGTATTTCTGATTGGTAGAAGGGTAACCCTGGGTAAGATTCAAGAGTGGCCGAATCACTTTGGAATAGTCCTTTATGAACCGGCGGTAGTAGCCACAGAATCCCAGGAAATATTGTAGTTCTTTCAAATTGTGGGGCTGGGGCCAAGTAGTCAAGGCTTCAACTTTACTGGGATCAGTCTCTATCCCCTCTGTAGACACTGTGTGTCCCACATACTTCACAGAGGTTTGGAAAAACTGGCACTTGTCGATGGAGAGCTTAAGGCTGAAATCTTCCAGTCAGTCTAGTACTTTGAACAGTCGACTCTCATGCTCCTCTAGGGAGCTCCCAAACACAATGACATCGTCCAAGTACACCAAGCATTCCAGCAAATTCATGTCTCCCACCACTCATTCCATCAGTCGATGGAAGGTGGCTGGGGAGCCCGATATCCCCTGTGACATTCTCAGGAATTCGTAGAACCCCAAAGAACAGATGAAGGCTGTCTTCTCACAGTCCTCTGGAGCCATCAGAATCTGGTAATATCCACTGTGAAGAACCAACACCAAGAACCATTTGCTCCCATTCAAACAATCCAGAGCATCTTGTATACAGGGCATGGTGTATTGATCGGGGATGGTCCGCTGATTCAGAGTTCGATGATCAACACACATTCTCACAGATCCATTCTTCTTACATGTAACCACAATGGGAGAAGCTTATGGGCTCCTGGATTCTTGTATCACACCAGCCATGAGCATTTCCTGCAAGTGTCTTCTCACATCATCTATGTCTGCAGGGGCTAGGCATCGAGACCTCTCTCGAAATGGCTGTTCATCGTGTAGACATATGTGATGCGCCGCACCCTGGACACATTCCACATCCCATTCCTTCAATGAAAACACTTGATCTCTCTGGGCAAGTTTCTGGCTAATTGTAGCCTTCCATACAGCTGGCAACAGGGAGTCACCAAAATCAAACAAGTTGGGAGTCACTCTATCTGTCTTGCCAGGGTGCTTGTTGCTGGGGAAACACTGCAGTGTCTGTGCAGTGTAATGTAGCTAGGGTGCATCCGCTGTTCACCCGGATCTCACGATCTGACACATTATGAATCTGGAACATCACTCATCATGTATAGGCATGAGCAGGAGCTGGCAAGATGCTGGGCTCAACCAATAATCCTTCCGGCAATTTTCCATCGCCTGGCACGTCCAACATCAGCATTTTGTTCTTGACATCTTTGCGGAGGCGGACCGCCTTGAACGGTACACTGGGCATTGAGGCCAGTACCGTTGAATCGAGGATCCTTCTTCACGGCCCACTCCGGTTCATCCTAGTCCACTCCTTGGGGTTCTGTTGCAAATCATAGGCCCTCTTGATCAGGCGGGAATACTTAGGCTCTCCCAGTCCGTCGCCCCTAGTTTCTCGCGACAGAGGTGTGCCAGTCTCTCCCAAACACATGGATGTTGGTCCCACTAACAGGGGAACCCCATCATACAGTTCCAGCAGGGGAACACACTAAGACCAGTGTCTCAACTTGCTCTTCTACACCAGTTACAGCTGCAGGAAATGATAACCAGAGGCAGACATGTAGGTAGGGATAGGGATAAGACTTGTCGCTCAGCCCTCACACATATGTAGGCCTTCTAGGGATTTGGGTGCAGCAGATAAGTGTTTGTCATACCAGTCCTGAAATACAATGGCCACTTACGACCCACTGTCCAGCACAGCCCGAGTAGGAATACCATTCACAGCCATGGTAGTCTCCATTGAAGGGTCCACTATTTTGGACCAGTCTGGAGGGACAGCAGCAGGGGCCTGGATGGACAATTTAGCCACAAAGGAGTTTGAGTTAGGAAGTCCAAAGCCTTCACTGTGGTCATTTCGTACACCCCTTGACCACTGATTATTTTTCTGAAGCTCTCCTTGAAGCCAGTTCACCACTTTCTCTAACTCTTTCTGAGACTGGCATTCCCTCTTCATATGGCCATCCTTTCCACAATTGTGACAAATGATAGACTCCGGGGTTATCCTTGGAGAGAACACTGCATGAGGAACTGAAGTAGTAGCAAGGGATCAGGGTCCAATATCTGCTTGCAGTGGTGAGAGGGGTGCAACGAGTCTCAATAGTTCCATTAGGGTGGCAGTCAATTCTTTGATTTCAGCCTGGGAGCTACCCTCGGTAGAGGATACCTGATGGTGCACCCCCAACCCCATGGCAATGATGTCCTGAGAGGAACCAGAATCTTGTTCCATGGGGGGAACTCTTGCAGAGGTGCCTGCCTTCAACTCTCAGACTTCCTTTAATAGCTCGATTTTCAAAAACTGGGCCCAGGGCGGGAAGTCCTTTGCATTCTCAGAATGCTTGTTAGGTGCCGACTTTTGCCCCTGAACCCCACTTGTGATGATCACTCTCTGTCACTTGTGCAGTAGCAGCAGATATTGGTGAAATTCCACCCCTCGGTCACCTTTGCTCAACCCCCAAATTTCTTTCATTAGCGTCATTAAAGAGGGGGTATTCCAGTTGGTTGGCGGGCGAACTGAAGCAGTAACAATTCTGAAAACGGAGCAGACTTATGTATCCGGTCCAGCCTAGTTTAATCTAATCCATTTGATGGCAAACTACACTTTCTGAGGCACTCTTGTAGCAGCTTTTCAAGCCGAGGTACATACACAGACAATGGCTCCCCTGAGTACTGCTGGGTGTTTCTTACTCTCCACCACAGGTCCTCAACTGAATCTGGGCTCCCATACACATTCTCCAATGTATCAAGATAGTCCTGTGCAATTGCTTTGGGGTTATTGTCCCACTTGGCATGGATGGTAGCCAGGGCAGGACCTCAGAGGCTCTCACTTAACCTCTTTTGTTTCTCTGCTTCTCAGCATTGCCTTTCAAGTACTAGAGGGGCAATATAGTCTATAAAGGTCTCCCAGTCATCCTCCCCTGGGGGGTGGTGAGGGTGCCCAAGAAGATTCTAAACCTTCAGTAGGAGTCATGACTAATGGCAGGTACAGATATAGGTGCCAACATTGGCACGGGCACAGAAGGCGGGGCAGTAACGGGTGCTGGAGTGGGAGGGGGTGTTGGGGATGGAACAACCCCAGGTGGCAGGAGTAGTTTCTTAAAGTCCTCTATGGTTTTCCCCTTCCTCCAGCAACAACTTAGCAAATTTCTCCTCAAAAGTCTCAGATAATAGGGGGAGCTCATCCTCCCTGGGGTCTTTACTGTCTGTAGTTATCACTCTCCAGGCGACTGGGACCCCTTCTGGGGCAATAGTCTGTGGCACTTTGGAACTGTCCACTGGATCACTACACTCTACTAAGGCCATGAAAGTTTGGGAGGTCAAATCAGCCTGTTGCCCCACCACCACAGCTTTTGTTAAACATTCAACTTTGGAAAGTACTCCTTCTACAGCGTCTTTACTAATGCTCAGGGGAATATCTAATACAAGCAGGGCATTGTGAGGGTCAGTCTCCTGCCCTGTAGACCACCCCGCCAACTGGTGCACAGCCACTTCTGTTGGGGTAGCCATTTATGTTTGACATATGCTTGACTAGTAGCAGGTTAAGGGGCCTGAGTTCTGAAAGGGGTGCCTCCACCTGGAGGTCAGGTTTGGTAGTGGTCAAGCTAACCTGGACACAGCCCTCCGAGACACTGTAACCCCCCTCTTTCCCTCTAGTGGCCTGAACACTGTACAATAATCACTTTCACAATACCCCTGGTACACCACACAAGTACCCACACTGTTTGCACTTACCACCAGGGCTGGTTCCTCTGACTCAATCCTGGGGATGCCCTGTAAAACAAGGTTATGCACAGCATATAGGCACAATACTGTACTTTGAGCACAAACTGGAACCACAGTCAGATTACATGCAGAAAAAGTTAGATCTGATTTATTCAGGGGACTTGAACAAGGGAAGAGCGAAATCAGGTTAATTAGCTTTAAGGTTATATCAGTCAAGCAGTTATGCATGCGCTTTGAGTCCCTCCACACAGTCACACCTCTGGGTACCCAGGTGGAGAAGAGATGGGCTAGCCAGAACCGTTGCCCAGGGTTGGCCGGTGTTGCAGCTGGTTGGGGCCCTGTGATGGAAAACACAACATGCACAGTACACACTATTTGTAATCCGGAGCCAGAGGGCTCAGTTCGTAAAGGAAATGAAACAACAAGACAACCAGATGACACACTCAGATTAAGCTGTTGTTGCAGAGAACTACCCTGGTATTTACTCATGATACCCAAGACTGGATACAGGCTGGATGAAAATTGAGACTGCAGGTGGTTGATCTGGAATGCCAGGAGAAAAAGGGCCCACACGAGTCACTGAGGCGTCGTTCCTGTTCAAGCATGGAGCGGGGACTGATCCTCAGGTAGGTCTCGTCGTATGGCTTCTCTGTGCAGCGGGTAGTCTGGCTGGGCCAGTCTGGCAAGGCCCAGCCCGCATAGACAAATCAGATGCAGTCCGTTTTGGGCTGGATATAGCTTCCAGCAAGCAGAACACAGTTCACACAGTGGGAACTAACTCAAGATCCACTAGCAGCTCACAGCACATTTACATGTAAGGGAATTCTACTGTACCAGGCAAAGCGCTCCCCGGTCACAATCGCAAAGTCTCTGCACACACACCGGAGCTTAGGGTAGCTGAACTCCTAACAGGCCGATCGCGAGTCAACAAAATCTTCAGCCTTCTTCAGGTTGAGCCTGGCCCACTTCAGTAGCTACTTTAGTCACACAACTCGGATTCAGTCCGAAAACAATTCTCTTTCACCTCTCATGGCAGCAGGCATGCAGGCCAAAATTCAGGCCTTTCCACAGAGACTGTCTCAAGCATCTTGCTTCTTCAACTCCCAACTTAGATCTGCCTTAAACAGCAGGCAGGCTGGGATTTCCTCAGATCCAAAAGGTTTGGTTGGCGGATTGGCTGTCAGTCAAAGCAAGAGCTCCCCTTCAGGTGCAAAAGGCACAAAAGCCCAAAACTACAATTCCTACAGATTTTGACTTCAGACAGCTCCTGTAGTCTGGCTACATTTTAGGTCCCACCAGAACTGATTGGTCCAATTCACAGTCCTGTGCAAATGGTGGGATAAACAAGACAGTCCTTGCTGCAAAGAAGGCAGGTTAGACAAACTACATTATCATTAACACTCTAAATGATTTTCAGCAAATAGTTACATCTTTCAACAGAGCTCCCTCTCAGGTTACTTATAACTGCAATCCAGGCAGCTCTTAAAGAGAGAGTACACAGAGGCTATACAAGCACTCTCTGGCAATACATGTAAACTGCTAAAACACAGAACACCAGTGAGCATTTAGGCAAGCTCAAGGAAGACTTTTTGGGAACCCCCATTTGTAGGGGGGTTACATGCACACAGAAACAGAACCTTGTCAAATGCAAAAACTATCTACATGCAAAACACAAAACTACTGGAACAGATGTGTAGCTTCATTATGCATGTTTCAATCTCTCTAATCTTATACTTCAGGACATAGCAGTCCAGGAGTAGCTCACAGCATTGCAGAACTGTTTCCATTTCAGTGTCAATGCGGCTGCAGTTATTGCCACAGACAAACAGGCTTCAGCGTGCTCCACTGTCCATTTACTTTTAGCTCAGAGTCACCACTCACCTCCCGCATGCTTTGCTGCATTTCCATTTTAATATTCTGTTTATTTCATGCTATGTTGATATTTGTAAAGAGCTCCATGCCTGTTTGGATGGTGCACTATGGAAAAATAAATACCTTGCCATTTAAAATGCAATTGAACAAAAGCATTTGTCAATGCCAAATGCTTGCTTGCTGGTATTAGCATTGGAAATGCAGGAGTTAGACAGATGCAGAATAGGAATGGCAGTGAAGTACTGAACTTCATGCCAACCCCACCTCCATCCTGCAGAGATGGACAGGCATTGGGGTATGTGTTTGGGTCGTCGCCCATGACGTTCATACTATGTCACCTTACCCTATCCTGCAGACACTAACATGTGTTGAGGTATGCCTTGGGGTGTTCAGCTTTACAGTCATCCCATTCCATAAGGACATACGCTAAAATGGGTGCAGTATAGGAGAATGGGGTGAACTCTGGGGCCCGAAGACTCCAAGGCACACCTTGATGCCTGTGACCGGCTGAGGGGTGGGGGTGGGATGGCATGAGCATTACAGTTGGCAATCCAAAGGCACACCCCAATGCCTGTCAGTCTGTACAGGATGGGACGTTATGGTTAGAAACCCATACGCCCCGGGAGTTTGTTGGTATTTGCATTACAAATTTTCAACTTGGCCTTTTTTGTGAGCCTACCACATGAAAGCATTTGGGACCTCTTCTCATGAAGAGTGGCAGTGTGATTTTGCCAACGTGTCCCGAGCTTTGAGTTCCAACAGCGACCGTGCCATTCTGTGCCAGATGCATGTAAACGCAGATCGGGCAGGATGTGAAGAATGACAGCTGTACCATCCATATGGAGGTATGAGTTGATGGCAATGTTGAAAATCTGTGGCGGGAATATTAAAATGCTTGCACTTCTGAGCATCATTGGAAACTGTGCAACATGCGTAACACAGTCATTTTATACACTTTTGTCACCAAGTTTTCAGCATAGGCATTTTAGGTCCTCTGCTTATGAACAGTGTCACTATGATTTTCTTAATGTGTCCAAACACTAATTTCCCACAGCGACCACGCTATTCTGCACCGGAAGTGCAAAACACATTTCAGCCAAGATGTGAAAATGATAGCTGTACTGTTCATAAGGAGGTGTGGAAAAATGCCAGTGTTGAAAATCTGAAGTGAAAATATTACAGATTCATGAAGTGTACGAGCATGCGTGGAAACTGCACAATCACATAAAACAACAGTCATTTTGGGATTTTTTCCACCAAATTTGCAACATAGGCACTGTCATTTTGTTAATTGGTCTTGAAAGGTGATTCCACACAGTGACCACAAAATCACATGTTTGGGACTGAATAATGACATGACAGTGGCTGAATTCATGAGGAGGGGTCCCAATAACCCCATGTTGAAAATTTGGTGTCAGAATTCCCAAAAATGCCTGAGATATGCACCAAAGTTGAAAAACCCTATTTATGCCATTATACAGCTTACTGGCATTTCTTCAGTTCGCGGTCGGCTTTGAAGAGTGCAGACGTGTTCCCAGCCCACCAAAGATCGTCGCGCTGGGCTCCAGAGGTAAGTATGTGGTGAGGGTGTGTAGGGAGGCAGGGTGCACAGAGGGTGGGCGTGGGTTGGGGGAAGGGCCACCGTACTCAACGAGGGACCGTTTTCTGTTTTACAGGTTTTAAAAAAAGAGAAAAGAAAACAGCGTGAGACTGTTTTTTTTTTACAGAGACATTTGGCACACTGGGGTGGGGTCCCAGCATACCACCTGAGTGTTTTGGGAGGCCCAGCCAGCCTAGGGGATTGGAACCCTGTCGGCAAATACTAGTGGGAGGGAGAGCCGAGGGATTGGGCACCCTCTCGGCATACAACAGATTGGGGAGGGACATTATGCCGATGGGGAGAGGTCCCCTGTTGGCAATGAACTGGGGTGACTAGCAATGGGGATTGGGCCCCCATCAGCATGATGCTAAGGGGATTAGGCACCGGCACACACAAAAAATGGGGAGTGGGTTCATAGTATCGCCAATGGGAGTGGACTCCCCATCAGCAAATGAAGTGGTTGGGGCATGCAGATGCAAGGTAACGGCTCTGCAAGATGGGTTGCCCCCTCATTGCAGTGAAATGGCTGATGCTGCAATGATGAGGTGGCCCCTGATTGCAGCAGCCCAAACGTTTCAAGGAGGTGGCACTTTTGGAAACCAATGTCATCAGCACAGTGTGCCTGCATTGGTCCACCAGTGCCAAGCCCCCAAATTCAGTACTGCCATTGGCTGCCACAGTGCTGCACCTCCACTACCCGCTTCTCTCCCAAGCTGCTGCATAATGTTTCTTGCACATGCGCACAAGTAAACATACAAAATATCAGGACAAGAGGATACAGCATGAGAGTAGAGGGAGGCCGATTAAGAGGTAATGTAAGGAAGTTCTTTTTCACAGAAAGGGTGGTGGATGCATGGAATGGCCTACCTCAGTAAGTGGTGGATATGAATACAATGCAGAGCTTCAAACAGGCATGGGATAGGCATAAGGGAGCAATATAGATGAGTATGACTGGATAGACCATTGACAGAGCAAAGGCCAATGGCACATTCATAAGGTAGAAAAATAAATGGGCAGACTGGATGGGCCTGCGGTCCTTATCTGCCATCAACTTCTATGTTTCTGCTTCTGGACTGTATGTCCAAATAGTAGTACTTTGTGAAGGTGTGTACTGTTTTCTAGGTAGCAGCTTTGCAAACATTTAACAATGGGATGCCACAAAGGCAGTGGTATCCCTTGTGGAGTGTGCCCTCAAGCCTCTTGATGGCATTTTTCCAGCTTTTTCATAGCAGAATTGAATGGAAGACACTATCCAGCGACAGATAGATCTCTTTGCAGTGGCTTGCCTTTGCCAGTGTCACCACATGTGACAAAAACAGAGTACTGTGGGACCTGACATTTTTTGTCCAGTCCATGTAGACAGTCAGGACTCACTTTAGGTCCAGGCTATGCAAGTTTTCCTCACCTGGACTGGAATGCTCTGCATAAGGCACAGGGAGGGTCACCGACTGATTCAGGTGGAATTCAGATACCTCCTCAGGGTTCACGCTTAATATTTATTTACTGGACCAGGGCATAGTGCAAATTGCCTCGGGCCAGTGCGATTTCCCCCAGGCTTGCCCACTGGGGCGTGTGTGGGGGGAAAAAAATACCTTCCACCCATCCCAGCCCCACAACCCTCAGTCCGAAACTCACCAAAAGTCCAAAAGTATACAATGGACATCCTTAGAAAAATCACACCACTGACAGTATCTTAACAGTCAGTGGACAAAGCAATGGGGCCTGATGGGATTCATCCCAGAATTCTAAAAGAACTAAGGGTAGAACTAGTGACACCACTGACTACCCTCTTTAACAAATCATGGGAGGATGGGGTGGTACCTGAGGACTGGTGGAGGGCAGACGTGATTCCCCTTCACAAAAATGGGAGCAAGGCAGAAGCAGGAAACTACAGACCTGTTAGTTTAACCTAAGTGGTAGGGAAAATGATGGAATCACTTCTGAAGGAAAGAATTGTCAAGTATCTAGAGGCCAGAGGGGCACAGGACCCAAGGCAGCACAGATTCACAGCAGGAAGATCATGCCAGATAAATCTGATTGATTTCTTTGACTGGGTGACCAAAGTAGTAGATCAGGGAGGGGCTGTGGACATGGCCTACCTAGACTTTAGCAAGGCATTTGACACAGTCCTACACAAAAGATTAATATACAAGTATGACAGCCTGGGTAAAGAATTGGCTGGAGAATAGGACACAGAGAGTAATAGTAAATGGAGTCCACTCTGAAGAAAGGGGGGTTACTAGTGGGGTACCGCAGGGTTCAGTATTAGGACCGGTCCTCTTCAATGTCTTTATAAGTGACATTTATTTATTTATTTATTTATTGAATTTTGTTGACCGGGTAGGCCCACTGGGCACTGGAGGTCCCTTTTTCAGGGGCGACCCGGGGGTTAAAAACAACATACAGGTAAACAGAACAGTAAAAGCAGGTGAGCAGACCTGTAAAAATAACATACAGGTAAACAGACAGTACAAATAGGTAAGCAGAGCTGTAAACTTGCGTAAATACCAAATGGTTTAACAGTGATAACACACATAAGGCAAATTCCATACTGTATAACTGTGAAAGACTTAATGGCATTTACAATACGGAAGGTGGAGAGGGAGGAGGGGCCGTGGCATAAGGTCAGTTCCTTATGCATTGGCAAGTGCTCCTGGCGAGCGGTGCTTTGAGCTTAGACTGGAAGCAGGGCTCGACCCTGCCTCCCGTGCATTCCAGTGGGAGTTTGTTCCAGTGGGAAGGTGCAGTAAAAGCAAAGGACCTAGACCCAGCTTTAGTCTTTGTTTTGGGGACCACAAGGAGGTTTTGTCCTGAGGAACAAAGACTCCTCAGGTTGGTTTTGACACTAACTAGTCCTTTGAGACTAGGGGGAGGTAAGGGCCCCAGAAGCTTAAAAGCGAGACATAGTGTGGGGTAGATGAGGCGGACTTCCAATGACGGCCAGCTGAGCTTGGATTGAGCCTCGCAGTGGTGTGTCCTAGGGTGTGATAATGTTGCAAATCGGACAATCTTATTGTATAAGGTCTGGAGCCTGCCAAGTTCCGGAGGCCACGCCTTGAACAGGTGCCGATAGGTGTGAGCTTGGGAGAAGGGACGCTAGTTGCGATGGCAACTCTGGCTTCAGGGATAATCTGGTCCTTTATTCTGTAGAGGATACCAAGTTTTCCATGTATGGCTTTGGTGAGTTGGTCAACATGATTTTTAGGGTGAAGTCTTGGTCCAAGGTTAGCCCTAGGTATTTAGTGGAGGTAACCACCTCAAGTTTATCACCCCTCTGGACTGCAAGCTGAAGGAGCAGCGACTTCTCGGTTCCCAAGGATCTGGGCCCAAACAACATCGCTTTAGTTTTACTGGTATTTAATACCATTTTATTCTGAGTGAGCTAGTTCCTCCATCTGAAGAATGTCCTCTGGAGGCATTCCCAGTTCTCCTAAGTTAGGGAGGCTCGGAAAATGACAGCATCGTCTGCTGATTGATGACGCCAGCTGCTCCCGCATGTAAGTGCAGATCGCTTATAAACAAAGTGAAGAGAAGGGGACCAAGTATTGACCCCTGAGGTACTCCTACTTTGAGTGGTGCAGACTGGGAGACATAGTCCTTCCACTTGACCCTCTGGGTCCGGCCCATAAGGTAATTAGCAAACCATCCTAGGGCATGTGCATCCATGCCAAGAGCGCACATTTTTTGTAAAAGGAGGTTGTGGTTTACCAGGTCAAATGCTTTAGACAGGTCCATGAAGACCGCGCCTGTGCTGACCCCTGAGTCATTATTGCCCAGGATATCAGCCGAAAATTTGGTTAGTGCAGTGTCCGTCCCATGCTTGGCTCTGAAGCCGTGCTGCGATGAAGAGATTATCTGGTGTGTTTCCAGATATTCGCGTAGTTGAGAGTATACCAGCTTCTCTTGTAATTCGCCATTATGACAACAGGGAGATAGGCCTGTACTTCCTAATAGGCTCGTGGACCCTCCCTTGTGAATGGGGATCACTAGGGCCTGCTTCCATGGCTCAGGGACAGACCCTCCATTAAGGACTGGTTTATCAGCCAGGTTAGGGCTTTGCTAAAGATGGGCGCCCTCTTGAGGATTCAGTCTGGATCCCATCAGGGCCCCAGTGCCTCGCCCACAGGGATTTAAGGATGAGCAGAACCTCCTTTCCCTAACCAGCCGCAGATGAAACAGAGGGTGGTCTAGTTCAAGGGCAGGTGCCTATTAGGTTCGTTCTTGTTATCTAAGGACCCACCTTGTCGCATCCAGGTTAGTGAAGAAACCGTTTAGGACCTCTGCAATGAGAGGCGCCTCTTCGAGTACTTGCCCGTTCACCAGGATAGGGCCGGTTGTTGATTTCGTAACTCCTTTTAGGAGTTCGTTAATGTCTGACCAGAAGTATCTAGGGTTTCCCAGGTTAGCTTTTTGGAGATTGGTGATATATTCCTTCTTGGCTTTCTTTATGGCCAGTTTGCATTGGTTTCTGAGGGCTCTGTAGCTAGCAAAATCCACTGGAAACTTAGATTTCCTGAACTTTTTCACGCTTTTGTCCCAAGTAGACATCAGGGCTTTTAGGGGTGAGATCCACTTATAATAGCTACCTTTGACCTATAGGTTTTCATAGGAGCAACGAGGTCAGTGACTTTAGTGAGGGTGGTTTGGAAAAATTTTACAGCTTCCTCCAGGTTAGGTAGGCGTCTAATGGGGTTCCAGTCAGTGCTATTTAGGTAGCCTATGAACTGGTCAGGGTGGAAGTTGGAGTAGTCTCTGGTAGTAAAGATCTAGGAGGGACTTTAATAGCATTATTCTTCCAAATGACAAATATAGGCGAATGGTCGCTCAAGGCATCTCCCAGGATCCCGGCCAGCTTTGCATTACTAGGGGATGAGGTCAGGACCCAGTCTATTATAGAGTGCCTACCTGATTTATGGTTCATTCTGGTCAGTAGGGTAATAATTTGAGCGAGGTGGGAGTCGTGTAGGGTTTCGTTGATGGCAGACTTCCCTTCCTGTCCCCAGTTTAAATTGAAGTCGCCTAGAAGGATAGTCTCGGATGCAGTGTCAACCACTGGGCTCTTCAGGAGCTCATCCAGAGAGCCGAGAGCATTGGATGGTGGGCTGTATACGCAGCCAATAGTGAGGTGTTTAGCCCCACCTATTTTGAGCCGAACGAATATAGCTTCAGCATTCAGGGACTGGTCAAGGGGCTGCCTGACGAGGGAGGAAGAGATATTGTCCTTAACATAAATTAGCACACCGCCCCCTCTTTTGGAGGGTCTATCCTTTCTGAAAAGGACATATCCGGAGATTGCTACTTCATGATCCAGAATGTGGGGTTTTAGCCAAGTCTCCGAGACCGCTAATAGATCCGGATTATAGACTGCCAGCCATGCCTGTACCTCTGAGATCTTCGGTCTCAGGCTGCAGATATTCATATGCACTAACCTCAGACCCTTGGCTCCGTCCCAAGCCTTATCAAGAGGAGATAAAGACATTTGCTGTCTCTGGGCCAGGGTTTGGTTGATATCTCCTGCCATTAGTAGAAGGGCAGCTAGTGAGCCCAGGAGAGTGAGGGTTGGAAGGGTATGGACAGGATGACCTGACTAGGGGTTGGGCTCCTACTGAAGAGAAGGACCCTGTAGAGGACCCCTTTCTTAGAGAATTCATGTGCTGCCAGGAGAAGAAATTGCACTTTGGGAGGGACACTAGTGTCCGATCTCTCCTCTCTCGACTTCCATGGGTGTCGGGGGCAGAAGGCAGTTTTAGCGAGGGAGTCGGTCCCAAGTTGCCTCACTATGTAAATTGTTTCCAGGATAATGCCCCTGTTCCAGTAGGGAGGAGGCATGACGTGGCTTATCTGTGCATCTCGCCTTGATAGCAAGAGCAGGGCCTGGAGGCCAAGGGTTAGTTACAGGCAATAGAGTCTATGTCAAATTCCCAAGTACCGCACTTCCACTGTTAGTGCGCAGAAGCAAGTTCGGCAGTCTGATTCATAGAGCAACTAAAGCAAGAGCAGTTCGCACCCTAATTAACAGGATCCCAGAAAGAAAGTACTAGCCGTAGGTCATTAGGTGAAGAACAACTAAGTCAGGCCACCACCAGGGGTACAACAAGCAATTCCTGCCTCGGGAGAGCAAAACTGGCAGGAGACACTTGGTGGCTGGGTTGCTTGCGAACCTATGGCAGCACTTTGTCTTGTCACAGAAGAAAGCAGGATTAGAACTTACAACACAGTACCACCTAGAATGTGTAGGGTCAGCAATATCAATGACTAACATTTAGGCAGCTAATACAGAGCTAAATTATTATGTAATATTTACCACAGGCTTCAGTTATAAGTCCTGAGGCTACGTTATGAGAAGCACGAAGGCTACAGTGGCAGTGGTAGACAGTAGGCAGAAGATTAGAATTGTTTCAGCAAGTTTAAAGCTAACCATGGTTAACAGTACTAAGAGACCTTAGGCACCGGGACAGTGGGAGACAGAAAGAGTCAGGTTAAGTTTGCTACCTTAGGAGATTAATGCAAAAAGTCAGGCAAAATTGTCCTGCAGGAGAACACTTCTTAGAGGTTAGACTAGCACTAATTTGAGAGAGCTCAGTCACAGGGGGGGAAACCGGGCGCACTCCGATGTGAATGGCATGAGGAAGTTAATTCGAGGAAAGTCTAGCGCTTTTTGTGAGGCTGAATATCGGGGGAAAGCAGGGCACACACTAGAATCCCTGGCCACGGCAAGAGTAGAGAGAGCCAGGGAGAACACGGCAGTAAGTCGTAGCAGACTAGCATGGCTTGTAGAGTGTTGAGCTGGTGTCGTGTGAAGGTAGCTCCTCCTAGTGGAGTGATTACGGGAATTGGATTGGGGAGAGATAGAGCCTGGGCAGGGCTACGACCAGCAGCCTATTTAGCTCACCACAAACACAGGGGCGGTGGGCGGAAATTCAAACCGCAAGGAGCCAGATCTTCCCTCCGCTTTGCTGGCTTGTGTTCTGGGAGCTGGCAGAAGGTCCAGGGAGGTCCGCCTGCTTTGTGGGAGCTGCCAGCACCCTCGACCCTGGCAAACGAATGATCTGGGTGCGCTGGGACCCGATGCAGCTAGTTGCCCACCCGCCCCAGTCCGTTGCAGGAGTCCAAACAGTTGAAGCAGGGCAGCTTTTTAAATGTCCACCGCATCATCGCCGATCCTAGCAGCCAATTACAAAGGGTCCTCCTCAGCGCCAAACGAAATTAAACAAAGGAGCCAGATCTTCCCTCCGCTTGCTGGCTTGTGTTCTGGGAGCTGGCAGAAGGTCCAGGGGAGGTCCGCCCGGCTTTGTGGAGCTGCCGGCGCCTCGACCCTGGCAAAACGAAGCGATCAAAAGGGGGGGGGCCCGATGCAGCCAGTCGCCCACCCACCCCAGTCCGTTTCAGGGAGTCGAGACATTGCAGAGGGACTGGAAGGAAAAGTATGTCTCTTTGCAGATGACACAAAGATCTGCAACAGAGTTGATGCCCAAGGTGGGGTGGAAAGGATGAGAAGGGACTTGGCAAGGTTAGAGGAATGGTCAAATGTATGGAAGCTTAGATTCAATGCTAAGAAGTGCAAGGTAATGCACCTGGGAAACAAAAACCCAGGGAAAGAGTACACAATGGGGGTGAGATACTAACAACAACAAAAATTGAAAGGGACCTGGGGGTAGTCATATCAGATGACCTAAAGGTGGGCAAGCAATGTGAGAGGGCAGCAAGGAGGGCTGGGGGGATACTGGGATGCATAGGGAGAGGCATCACCAGTAGAAAACAGGAAGTTATTATCCTCTGTACAGACAGTTGGTGAGACCCCATCTGGAGTACTCGTGCAGTTCTGGAGACCTAATCTCCCATAAAGACATAGACAGGATGGAAGCTGTCCAGAGGAGGGCAACACAAATATGGTGCAGGGTCTGCACCAGGAGACATATGAAGAGAGAGACTTAGGAGCTAAATATGTATAGCCTCGAGGAAAGGAGGGGGGGACATGATGAAAACTTTCAAGTACCTCAAGGAATCAACAAAGTCCAAGAGGGTAGCATCTTTCAAAAAAGAGGTGTGCAAGAACAAGGGGCACAATTTGAAGATAGAAGGGGGCGTGTCAGAGGTAATTTAAGGAAGTATTTTTTACAGAGAGGGTTGTGGATGCTGGAACGGCCTCTCGGAGGAGGTTGTGGAGTCAAAACAGTGGTGGAATTCTGGCATGCATGGGACAGTCATAAGGCAATTCTAGGGGTGGGGTAGGAAGAAGTAGGCTGCTAGTTAACTAGGATCTGCAGCTTATCCATTAGGTAGGAAATGGGCAGACTGGGTGGGCAAGCGGTCCTTATCTGCCATCAAAATCTATGTTTCTATGTTTCTATGTCTCACTGCTGGCCCCATATACCAGCAATCTCTCCCTCAAGTGTTATTGCAAAGCACTACCAGGAGAGATTGCCAGTATTCATGACCTGTGTTGAGACTGTTAGGGTACTATAAGCGACATGCTTCATTAAAGATTTTATTTACATTCTTTAGAGCTTTTCGCAAGTTGCTAAGGGAACATGGAGAGGGAGGGTAGTGGAGCTGAGATGGGTGGGGGGGGGTTTACTTTAGTTGTGAGAGTTACACGGTGACCAGACAAGAAGGTGAGTGGATGGTTTGTTTTGACCGCTGTCAGGGACTAGAGTGGAGTTGGGGTGCTCAGGGTTGCCACTGGACACCTAGTAGAACTTATGGGGAAGGGGAGGGAGGGGGTGCAAATGGACACCAGGGAGAACTTATGGGGAAAGGAAGGGGGTACCACTGGACACCAGGGATAACTTATGGGGAAGGGGAGAGGGCCGGGATGGCACTGGACAACAGAGAGGGCTTATGACAAAGGGGAGAGGGAGTGGGTACCACTGGAAAACGGAGTAACTGGAAAGAGGTGGGGAAAGGGAGTCCCACCAGTAATCCCCATTATAGCCTGGGGCCAGTGCAAACAAAAAGTAAGTGTGACCTCTGCACCTTAGGAAGGAATTTTCTGTTGTTTCTAAGAATTACTTCATCCCTGTGTGGGATAATATGGATCAGTGCAGAAGGCTTGCAATTCACTTACCCTCCCAGCAGAGGTCACTGCAGCCAGAAATATGGTTTTCTGTGTGATACACGTCAGGTCAGCAGTTTCCATAGGCTCAAAGGGAGCCTCCATAAGCTGGGCAAGGCATATGTTAACATCCTAGGGTAGGACAGGGTCCCTCACTGGCAGGTCCAAGTGGCTTAGGCCTCTAAAAACCCTTCTGAGATGGATTGTGAGGCCAAAGATTTTTCCCTGCCAGTTGATTTGTATGTTGATACTGATGCTAAGTGCACCTTTAAAGCTGAAGACCTAATGACTGCAGGTGTACTAGGTACTGCAGCATTATAGGCAACCCTGCCTTTATTGAGTTTATTCTACTGGAGGCACACCAATAAGAAAATGTTTTCCATTTAGAACAATAAGCTTTCCTAGTAGCAGGTTTCCTTTAAGAGGACAGAAAATCATTTCTATCTGGCAGCTGTTTATAAAGTTCTTCTCAGAAATTATGTGCATTCCCTTAAATGATCCATATTTAACTGTACCTGAACAAAATGTGATATGAAAAACTGTATTTTCCATTATTTTGTTTTCATGGGCTGCATTTTGTTACAGTTCTCTTCATGGAACCAGAAATTTGGAGTTTTAACTAAGGTTAGCAGCTCATAATTAGCATTCTGTACACAAACCATGATACAGCAAAACTCCAAATTACTGGTTCAGAAACAGAACTGTAACAGAATGCTGCCCATAAAACAAAACAATATAAAATACAGTTGTTCATATCATGTTTAATTCAGGTACAGTTAAAAATGGATAATTTAGGGAATGCATATAATTTCTAAAGATAAGAAGTTTATAAACAGCTGCCAATTAGCACTAGTTTCCTGTCCCCTTTAAAACCTTAAGCACCCTCATAACTTTTTTAAGGGGATCCAGTCCTGAAAATTCTAACTCCTCAAGAACCATGCCCTCAGGTGTGAGGTCCTGAGGTTCGGAAATGTTATTCTACCCTGGGACCGAGTGGCATGCTAATTGGACTCTTCCTGGAGAGGGCCAGGAGCATCGAGCGATAGGCCTGCCTGGCCCAGTCTGGAGTTGTCATGATCATTGTTGCAGGCTCCCTCCTGAGTTTCAGGAGTACTTTCTGAATGAGTGGAAATGGTTGGAAGGCTCACAGAAATGTCCCCGTCCAGTCCCCTACCGGGGCATCCTCGGGGACTGCTCATCTGGCTGGTGGTCTGCAACAAAACTGTGGGAGCTGATAGTTCTCCCAAGATGCAAACAGGTCCAAACTGGGAGTGCTCCACCTCCTGAACACTGTGACCAGAACCTGTTGGTTTAATTCCCATTCGTGATTTAAACTGTCTGAAACGAAGCTCAGACACCACCAGTAACAAAAGGAGTCTTACTTAAAATTACTAGACTTCCACAAAAATATTTGATTACAAAAAATATCATAAAAGCAACTTACAGAAAACAATGTGGCAGCATGCACCTCAAACCATAGCCTCTGATGTTTCACACCAAAAGTGGTGCTTTTCAAAATGTAAAATCCAGCAATTCCCTGGTCTCCTTTTATAATAAAATCAATATATATATATATATATATATATATATATATATAATATATATAATTTTTTTTTTTTAACGAGGAAATGCACACTGAGCCAAGACTCATTTCCAGGTGCATCCCAGGGGATGGTAAAAGGAGTAGATACAGGATAGAAAAATTACAAAGCACTCGAAAATGTAAAACACATACACAAATCAGCACAAAGGGAACAAGATGTAATGAGTCAATAAGAATCATAATCACATTATGTATAAAATATGCAAAAATGCTACAAACACCAGGTGTTATGCATATGCAAACTGACATGAGTACATAAAGAACATTTGTTTTAAAACAACTATATCATTTTAAACTTTGCTTCAATAAGCTTTAATAAATATTGTGAAATATTCAGTCCAAGGGTTTAGCTCCGTGTGTGTGGTACTTTAAGACAGGAAGGTGAGACTGGTGCTGTTCTCCCCTCCCTACTTCTCTTTCCTGCCCAGTTCACCCAGCAACTTCATTTGCAGGCTGGTGCTTACTTTGCAGGCAGCTTGTTAACCTTGCTCCCTTATCCTTCTTACAGGCCACTGAGCAAACACCTTACAGAGCACCATTGTGCTGTGCAGCCCACCCCAGCTCCAAGTGACCAAGTCACGTGACTACTGGGTGTCTATCACCCTAGTTCTCCATTAGCAGTTTGTGTAGCTTGGCCACTATGGGGTGCTACTGCTCTGTGACCACTATATCAGTCACGTGACCACTGGGTCAGCTATTTCACTCTAGATTTGTCATCAGTAGTTACTTAGCTTGGCCACTAGGGGGCATTACTGCTCCATGACCATTGTATCAGTCACATGAAGTCTGTGTCACCTATTCACCCTAGATTCTCTATCAGTACTTATATAGCTTGGCCACTAGGGGGCGCTACTGCTCCACAACCACTACCTCCAAACTTGTAGTAACATATTATCATCCTCCTTGCCTCAACAAGATCTTCTTTGCTCTAGATTCCTCTCCCATCCTTGAACTCCTGCAATTCCTCCAATTTACCTACTCTACACAGCATTCTTCCCTGTGCGGGTCTTGAACCTGTGGCACCTGGCATCCGCTTCTTCCCTGGGTACTAGCTCTATCCTCTAGGCCACACAGCTGACTTCAGTTCTTCCTCCTACTTGTGCTATTCCTATGGGACTCTGTGGTCACATGCTGGATCACATGTCTCTGTTTTTCACTCGGGCAAGTTCTAAAACTATCACCACACTCTGCCACTAGTCCATTATAAGGGATGGCCACTAGGGGCACACTAATTTCTATCTGTTTCCTCACCACTAGGACCCCCTAAATTTCTATTATTCCCAGATATTTTCAGATACCTCTTTTTCGTCCTCACATCCAGAGATTTCCTTTCTCCGCTATTTTTATTCAGTACTAACTCAATTAGCTAACCACTTCCTACCACAAAATGCCTACTATATACATTTGGCTGCTTGGTTTTGCCCTCTGTCTCCCTTTTCTCTCTCCCCCCATCCAATTATCCTCCTCCCCTTTTTCCTCTTATCTATCCTCCATGCCTAGTATACCTCCCTCATCATATCTCTCTCACACTACGACTATCCAATATCTCCTCCATCAACCATCTGTCTCCCAACAAAACCTTCCCCCCTCTTGCCCCTTCCCCCCTCCCTGCAGATGGCAGTGTTCGGCTCACTTCTCTCATTATGGAACTCATCCACAGGTTCCACTTCTTCCACTCGCCTACCCACAATAGCACTCAACATAGATAAAAACATGCAAATCTGCCAACAAACTTCTCCTATACCTACTCCTCCTATTAGCTGGTGTTATCCAACTAAACCCAGGCCCTACCTCCACACCTCTCTCACCTCAAAAAGGCCTTGCTGGAACCTTTTCCCTAAGATCGCTCTCCTAAGAGTTTGGGGGTCTCAACACTATCCAGACATTCTCTGTATCGCAGAATCATGGCTCTCAACCAGAATTTCTGACTCCTTCTCTTACTACCAGGCTACCATATCCTTCGTCAAGACCGCTCTAAGTGTGGTGGCGGTGTACTGTAGCAGTCTACCATCGCCAAAATCTACTGGTCTCTCCCATTGTAAATTAAACAACCCCAAAGGACCATGAACTCCTCCTCATTAAGCTGTTACCCCCCTCATCTCTCCCATTTTCATTGGTGTACTGTACTCCTCCCCAAAGCAACACCAGCCACTGTGGTAACACCATCTTCTTCCTGTCATCCACTGCTAGCTCTGGTGAACTCATTCTACTTGGCACTTCAGTCTGGACTGGGCCTCTTCTCCCCTCAAATCTACCATGCAACACGTCAGTCTCTAAACCTCCATCAGCTAATAAATGAACTCACAAGACCAAATCCGCACTCCCACAACCCACCCTCCTAGACTGGGTCCTGGCCTCTCACCTCCACTGATCTCTTCCACTGGTACACTCCTGATATTTTCAGAGACCATCTAATGACGTACTGTATATGCAAACTACAGTTTCCTGCCCCCCAACTTACCACTGGATTCATTCTTTACGCTTCTTGAACACCTCTAATCTCCTACATGATCTAGATTCTCTGATTGGGCCCTTTTGTACTCTACTAAAGACATAAACACTGCCCTCCCTCTTCTGCCACATTTTCAACAACACTTGGAACAACCATGCCCCTTCACATTGCCGCAGGATGAGACACTTCCACCTTCCTTGGTTGTCTGCTGACATCATCAAGCTCAGTAACACTTGCGTCATGCCTGGGCATGCTACAAAGCATCATCTTATCCTAATGACCTATCCACTTATTGTACTCTATGACATCAGCCAAAGCTATTAGGCCTGCTAAAACACACTACTTTAAGCATATATTACAAGAAAACATCAACTCTCCTTACAAATTTTGGCAAACACTCTCTTCACTCCTCAATACCCCATCAAATTCCTCCTCTCCCTCCCTCCTGACTGACAACAAACTCATCTCAGACCCTCTCACCATTGCCTCCATTCTAACCAAATTTTTAACGCATGCCCTCCCCTCTTCCTCAATGACCTATTATTCCTGAAGCTATTTACGATGTTTATGTCTATAAATACAGTATGTCTCTTTTCTGGACCTGTAAATATGATAGTTCAGGATATTAATTTTTATGTATATTACATTTATGTTATTCACACTGCACTTACTGTGGTTGTCTTCTAGTTTAATAAGCTGAATAATGTCTCTGTATTGCCATGTTATTCCTGTTTTAACCTTTGTACATTACTATATCTGTTGTTTGTATCAAATGTATTTTGCTGTTTGTATCCCTCAGGTCGTCACTGAAAAAGGGACTGCACGGTCTCGGTGGGCCCACCCAGTTACAAAATTCAAATAAATAAATAAACCCTCCCACCACACTGCCCACTCCTTCAACTCCAATTATCCCTGCAAACCCTCCTCAGCTCTGCCAACTCCTCCAACTCCAAATTTATTTAATTTCACCAATCACTGCTCAAGAGGTGTTTCGAGCCCTTAAATCACTAAAACCTCACAAATTTAGCCCTGATGGGCTAGACTCACTCCTTTCAAATCTCAGCCCTGCCATTGCTCACCCCCCGTCTCATCTGTATCTCTCTTTCACCTTGGTACAGTACCTCAGGCCTAGAAATCCAGCAAAGTGATCCCCTCCACAAGGTGGTCATTACTCTTCTCCTGGAAGGAAACTACCATCCAGTCTCCTCCTTTCTATTCTTGCTAAGCTTCAAGGTCCCTTGTCCTCACCAGACTCACTCTTTTTCTCACCTCCTCTGAATTCCTGTCTCCTTTCCAGGCTGGGGTTTGGAAAAATCATAGTACTGTCTCTTCCTTTCTCCGGGTTACTGATGCTATTCTTACAGGTATGGATCAAGGCCATCTTATGCAGCTATATTCACAGACCTAGCCAAGGCTTTTGATTCTGTCTCCCACCTTCTTCTTCTCACTAAACTTGAACTCACTGGAGTCTCCCCTCTATCTGTCAAATGGTTCAAATTGTATCTCTCTGGATGCTCCCAACGTGTTCAAGCAGGAGAGGCACTCTTTCCTCCCCCCAGCTCCCTATTCTAGCTGACGCACCTCAAGGCTGTATTCTTGGTCCTATTCTATTATCCATCTTTCTTAATGATCTCACTACTGTATGCTCCTCTTCCCTTATTCACCTTTATGCTGACAACACTATCCTCTTTACATCTGGTCCGTCTATGCCCATGGTGATCGTGCAATTGCAAACTGATTTCACTTGCGTCCTAAATTGGTTCCAAACCAACCAACTCAAAGTTAATACTATTAAAACATAGACTTTGACAGCAGATAAGGACCACTTGGCCCATCCTGTCTGCCCATTTCCCTACCTAATGGATAAGCTGCAGATCCTAGTTCACCAACAGCCTACTTCTTCCTAACCCCCACCAGAACTGCCTTATGTCTGTCCCATGCATTCTTGAATTTCCCCACTGTTCCCCACAGTATCTATGTTCTTTGGCACCAAACAAAAACCAGCCAAGCTCATCAACACCCTTCCTTCTCAACCCTTAATGGCACCCCCTTGGACACTGTTTCATCCTAAAAGTATCTAGGTGTCTGGCTAGAACAACTGCTTGGATTTCTCAACACATGTCAACTCATGCACTCAAGCTCCACCCCAAACTTGATGCTCTTTACAGAAACAAAGAAGCCCTCTCCCTCCCTCTTCAACAGATACTGCTAAAACTATCCTACCTCTAGTCGACTATGCTGACATCATCTATGGGTCTGCTTCCACATCTACCCTTGCCAGATTGGATGTCCTTTTCAGCGCTCTCTGTCGCTTCACCTTCAACATCCCCTTCTGGACTCATCATTGCTCCCTCTATTCTTCACTATCACTCCCTTCCTTATTCTCTTGCCGAAGCCACCACAGCTCCATCATCTCTGCCAAATTCTGGTTCAGCTTGCTTCCTCCCTACCTTGCCTTCCTCCTATCCCCCTCCCCCCCACACATCCTACTGCCTCCGCACACATGACCCTTTTTCTTTTGCCCTCCCCTGCCCTTATTTGAACTCAGGAAAGGCTGTCTTGTCCTTCTTTTCCCCCATTTATGGAACTCCTTTCCTACTTCACTCCGTTAGTCACGCAGCTATGTGGACAGGTAGGGGAAGAGGGGAGAAAGGGGCATAGAAGACAGAAGGGGTATTAATCGAGTTGGAAGAGGGGGTGAGGGGGATTAGGACCTGCAGTCACAGTTTTTACACTTTGTATTAGTTAAAATTCTTTTTTAGGTTTGATATTACTCGAATCAGCACTTTGGATTATTAAATGCATACACATTCATGCTTATTCTATGTCCGGGTATATTTTGTAGTTTAGGGCTATGGTGCTTATAATAAGCTGCTCCTTCTAACAGACAGGGATTTGGTAGTGCAGTTAGTTTGTGTATACTGTCGAAACCATGAAATTATAACAGTGAAATCCATTACAGCAACAATTTCTACAGAATTGAAATTGTTTCTGTAACCGACCCAACTCTCCGAAATTTGTGGTTTCGCTGATATCTCTTCCTTCCGAGTCAACTCTGACTTGAAGTCAGATATTTTAAAGAAAGCGAGGGGCACAGCCCCCCACATGGGGGTGCAGGGGGCTTAAAAAAAACAAAACAATGTCTGACAGATTAACTTTCACCTGTTACATTGTGGATATCGCTATGCCACATGTCAATGAAGTTGTCGATGCGGCTTGGTGGAGCTGTTAGTTTGTAGCATTATGTAGCACTTAAGCTACATTATACAATGGCAAGAAAAAATCAAGGATGCTGATTGGCTGTCAAGCCCTAGACACAGTGATGTTATTAAACAATACCATCACTGTATCTAGGGCAGGCAGAAAGATGACCTCATCTACAGTTTGAATACCCATCCGTGCTGGTCTGTCCCGAAGACGCTACGGCTTCACATTCCCCTGCTGACAGATGGCGGTTTCCAGTACTTCAAAATCCACAAGTACATTCCACACACAGAAGGCAAAGGCACAACACAGCATTTTCCTATGTGCCCCCCTACACAATTCTCAACTATGGTATTTAGTATAAATTAAAAGAAAAGCTGTAACCGAAAACGGCTTCCGCAACACCTGCCACGGTGATCAAGGCAGTACAGCTCAGACTAAAGTTTGTCACTTTACAAACAGACCCACATGTAACCTCTGTACGAGCCGAAGTACTTGCCACCATACACTTTAAAACCCAGTGATACATCCTTTGTTCTCGCCTAATCCTCTGTATGCACCACGGAAACAAAAGGAAGCATGAAAGCAATCGACTTTTCAGTCCTGATTGCCACAGTTGTCTTTTTCAGTGCGTGCACAGTTTACAACCAGCTTTACAATCGCATGGCGACTCCAAACCACACAACAAGCGAAGATAATTTTTCCATTGCAAAAAACAAAACATGAAATACAGCCCGATTTAACAGGCGGACTACTGGTAGTGGTGTTGGGGTTGGGAGGGATTGATAAAGATCACAGTAACACACAGGACACAGAACGCAAACTGGGCAGCCAAGATCATTCAAACTGCACCTCCACCTAGTGGTGGAAAGTATTCTGCACTTTTTTGTAATAGTATACCTCCACACACAAAATCAAACATAAAACACATTAAATATGTTTTTCTATTCTTTTCTTTTTATTAACAAATGAGCCATTGTATAATAGCAATAAGGCACTCCAGGGTGTGTGTTATCATGTAATGCGCGTCACTCCTGGGGTGGTGGAAGCACTCGGCTTCACCTCGTGCTTCAACCCACCCCAGGATTGACGTTATTTCACAATAACACACACCCTGTCATGCCTTATTGCTTAAATAATCCAGTCATTGCAGAAAGGATGACTCATGTGTACCCTCTAACTCAATGGGTCACCTTGCGCTAGAGGCACATCATATTCTTCTTCCTCCTCTGCTGTAGGCTGATAGGATGAAGCCTGAACCTGGAGTGAGGAGTGGTGACAGGTATCTTATTCAAATTTCCCATAGCCTGAACTGCATGGAAAAATTGCCACATTTATTTTTTGTACTCTGACGAGGGCATTTTTTTCTGTGCCATCTGCCTGCTCCTTTCTCCACGTTGGAGGAGGAGTGCTAGTGACATTATTTTTTTCAATTTCTTTTGACAGACATCATTTTCAGTGAGTGCCCTAAGGCTCTTTTATTTTTATTTTTGCCATCACTGGATTCGGGGTTCCCCCTTTCAAAAACCCTGATAGCGTAACCATCTTTTCCAAGCCTTTCTGATGACTGCACAGCTTTTTTGGTTTTTCTTGTCACCTTTTATAAGATTTGCTGCCATTCGTGAGGAGATGAACCTTTCTGATGCATGCTTTCTACCATCATTGGGACCACCCTCTGAGCCCTTTTTATTATTTTTAGGTGACACAGAGGCAGACTGAGAAGGCATGCTTCTTTTTAAAATGTTTACCCTTTTAAATGAGGTTTTTGGGCAACATATATGACAGGACTTACAGTTTGTAAAGTTGTGTTGTGGACCTAAACATTTCAAACAAAGCTCATGGCAATCTGCCCTTGCCAGGAGCTGGAAACAATTTGTACAATTTTTCGATGGTCCATAAGGTCTCTCTGGTATACCAATATGAGAACCTTGAAATAATGTCACCCTGCTACGAGCTTGAATTCCTGCCTTTTCAGGACAGGATGGAGATCCCAGATGTAATGAGCCCTGTGACAAGCACAAGGAGGGAGAACAGTAAACCGCTAATAGTATAAAACATTTGTAGTTTACTAGTCAAATAATAAAAAATAGCAATGGCAGCCAAGCAGGATATTCTCTGGTTCCTGGGACTCAAACGAGAACCAGAGAAACAGTACAGAAAAACTGACTAAATGCAGAGTAATCAATAAAACTAACTTAAACTGTAAAATAAAAACCTGACTGGAGAACCAGCCATTAACTGAGTTTACTACAGGGCAGCTGCTTTCTTCAGGCGCAGACTGCAGAAACAGATCTGAGCAGTGGCCAGAGTGGAGCACAGATGCAGAGCTTGAACCTACATTTCAAATTCTACAGTTTGCATAGGTTCTGTCTCCAGGGCATCATTCTTGAGATGATGGCATGAAGTGTAAACATTGAGTGATTCCTGGGATTTGAACAATTGTAACCATGATCATGTGACATCAGCCCAGACGACCCCAAAGATTCTGGTAGGGCATCACTGCTGAGGAAGACAAGTCAAAAATATATGTTGAACTGACTGTAAACGAAAGCCCTGCTCCTTGATTTACGTGCACCGATGTGGAAAATTATAGAAATATGTCATTTGAAAGTGGAAAGAGATGAACAGGTGGCATGTACTTGTTTTTGATTCCCTTGCTCACACATAGGAAATTACAGTTGTGTAAATCGCCTACAGACCACCTTCTCAAATATACTTTAAGGTGATAGATTTTGTATTTTTCTGTAACAGGAGGTACTTAAGTTCACTATGACGTGCCATTAGGTTACGGAAAGTAACCTGTTGCAATTACTGCATTGAGAATCAGACTGATTCCTATGTTCCTGTCAGGTGCCCAGAAATAAAAAAAAATATACAGACCAGCTACTGGCACTAGAAGATAACATTTTCTGAAAGTAAATGCAGAGTGAACTTTATGTATATTTACCCCTTCAGTTAGTCTTTGCTGTTTCTCTGGAAAACATTTTGTAACCTAAGTGATTTTTATGTTGTTTCCCTTTCCCATCCCACTACATCCCAACCCTCTCCCCAGCCCCACTCCCATCAGTCTCCAATCTTTGGCGGGACCATGATATTCTCAGTAGACAGCGGCCGTCTGTGAAAACCTGAACAGTCAAGTTTAAATCTTGACACCACTTAACTGTATGACCCTGACCAAGTCTCTTAAAAGGGAATCTGTGTGTTTCCTTATGAAATTATTGTAAAGGTTACTGTGAGGATCCAGTATTTAAATTGCTGGGTTATATTTAGAAAATGTTTTGTAAGACAGAAAATGCTTTTAAATAGGGATGTGGGGCATCCATTTTGTGGACAGAAAGGTGTTGTGATGATGTCACTGCCTCACCGTTGTTAACAATGTACAGTGCAGCAGGTGAGAACAGTTTGACTGTGCTGTCAGGGATTCTATCATATTTTGAGGAACACCCAGGATTTTATGTTTGGCAGAGTGCAAGAAAAGAATCCAGTGCCGGCCCCCTTCCCCAACCTGCACCCTCCCTCTTCGCACTCCAACCTCCCCGCACCCCCGTCACCCATACTTACCTCCAGAGGTCATGAGCAGTGATCTTCTGTGGACTGGGAACACGCCTGCACTCTTCAAAAGCCAACCGCATGAACTGAAGAAAATCATGGTAAGCCCTATAATGGCAATCAATAGGGGGTTTCAACTTAGGTTGATATCTCAGCCACTTTTTGGAGTTTTGGTCCCAAATTTTCAACATGGGGTTCTTGGGACCCCATCTCGTGAACACTGTCACTGTCATTTTATTTCTTGGTCCTGAAAGGTGATTTCGCGGTCGCTGTGTGGAATCACCTTTTAGGACCAATTAATGAAATGACAGTGCCACTGTTCATGAGGTAGGGTCCCAAAAACTGTTCACTTGGTAAAAATACTCCTCAAAATGACTGCAAGTATGAGCATCCATTGCGAGTTTCTACATTTCATCGCCTAACTTCACTAGTTTTAATATTTTCACTCCAGATTTCCAACATTACCATTTTGCACACTCCTTATGATCAGTACAGCTGTCATTTTTTGCATCCTTCCTGAAATGTGTTTCTGCACCTGTGGCACAGAATGGCGCAGTCGCTGTGTGAAATCAACTTTTGGGACAGATTAATGAAATCCCAGTGCCACTGTTCATGAGGGAGGTTCCAAAGGCCATGTTGAAAATTTGGTGAAACATTCCAAAAATGACTGCGTTACGGCGTGTGTGCCACAATTCTACCGCTCGTAACTTCACCACTTTTTCATATTTTCCTCCAGATTTTCAACATTGCCATTTCTTCCACACCTCCTCATAAACAGTACAGCTGTCATTTTCACATACTGCCCAAAATGTGTTTTCACACTGTATGCGCGAATGGTCTTACTCGCTGATGTGAAATCACCTTTGGGACTGGAAATGATACTGCCACTGTTCATGAGGTAGGGTCCCAAAAAGCCCATGTTGAAATTTGGAGCAAAAATACCAACAAACACCCGCAGCATTAGGGTTTCCAACCATAACACCCACTCTGTTAACAGACTGACAGGCATCGGGGATGTAACTTGGGTCGTCGGCGCAATGCTCACTATTTCACTCACCTCTGCAGCCACTGACAGGCATTGAGATGTGCTATGGGGTCTTCAGCCTCAACATTCACCCCATTCTCCCTATACTACATCCATCTCAGCTTATTTCCTTATGGAATGCTGTGAGCATAAGGGCTGAAGACCTCAAGGCTCACTGCAACACAGTCAGCGTTACAGGGGTGGGGATGAGGTGGAATTTTGTGAGTGTTATGGCCGATGACTGAAAGGCACACCTCCAACACCTGTAGTTTCTGCAGGGTGGGGTGGGGGTTAGCATTACTTTAATATTTCACTCATTCCTGTTATGCATCTCTAGCTCCTGCACTACCAATGCCAATACCAGCAAGCAAATATTCGGCATTGACAAATGCTAGTTTTTCTAATGAAGTGAACCAGTGCTTGAAGAACATAAGAAATTTGTGTTGAGAGTGATGCCTTAAAATGGAAGGCAGAGGAATATACATAGAAAAATATGGGAGGCATGTACAACAGCAATACCAACAGTGAACCTTGCATTGACAAAATGCTTGTTTTGTACATCTTGGGTCACACGGTGTTGGAGGTGGGGTGAGCCAGCAGAAGCTGTTGTCAGTTGAATAGAAAGCAATGTTGCTGCTAATTTAAAACTAGCGGGGGACTTTTCTTTCTGAAGGCTGAAGCATGTAATAACAGTGGCAGAGAGAGCGGTTGCTCAGTACTGCTGGTGCATGAGGGAGCAACACCTTTTAGTTTTCTGTAGCACAGATGAACATCTGACTGTGGTATGGAAAATGAATGAAATGCCACTCCTCTAATGCATACTAGCAGTAGAGCTGCTGTTCTGTATAATATAACTGATTTTTTTGGTTGTTCTCTGCCCTCCTGAGGCCCACAGGCGTACACATGCGTGTACAGCATGGAGGTGCTGCGTGCATGCCAGGATCTGGTGGTCCCTTCCACCCCTCCCCTGACTTATGTCACTGCACCATGCCGCCTCGCACCCACCAGGCATCCACCTTGGAGGGGAGAGCCGCGGCTCCATCCCGCTCCAACCCACCCCGAGCGGCGGCACTCTGGCGATCTGAGGTCATTCCCAAACCTGGGTTGCCGGCATAGCGTGAGGTAAGGCACCAGCGCCTCAGCCCTCTGCGCTACCGGGACGACTTATTCCATAATAATTTTTTATTGTCATTCCAAATTCAACAACAAACAGCACTTTTATTTTTAAACAATAAACAACAATTAATCTTATTTGTCTAACTATACTAAAAGAATACAAAGATGGTACAGGGATTGCAAGTCCAATGAGGATAGGCTGGAGGACTTGAATATGTACTCCTTGGAGGAGAGAAGGGAGAGGGGGATATGATAGAGATATACAAGTATCTTACAGGGAGGAACAGGGTGCAGGAAAACGTTATTTTCCAGTGAAAAAGATGTTCCAGGACTAGAGAGCATGTGATGAAGTTGGAGGGAGGGTGATTCAGAGGAAATCTGAGGAAGAATTTTTTTTTTTAACTTCTGCTGTTTTATTCATGTCATTATCATTATTACATTCAATTCCAAAAGACATCTTTTATAGACATCTGTACATTAATTCCATTCCATTCTTATTCAGTCTTTACTACATTCTTATCTTCTATCCTTCTACCTCTTATATTTTTATATATACTAATGATTCCTCACATCCAGTAGTAGAATTAACTTATGGGTACACATTATCGAGCCCTAGGCTTTTAGTTGGTAGTTTCAGTTCCTCATAATGTGGCCCATATAAATGTCCCAGTACTGATTTCAAATCTTCTTCACTTCTTCCATCTTATTGTTTTCATTTCTTTCCTGGGAGTTCTACTTCCTCAGTCAACTGCCTGTCTTATCATTTTCTAATTATTTTTATCTAACCTTTTTAATCAAAACCTTTACAACCATGTCAACATCTTTACTTCAAACCAATGCACTGTGATTGATATTTCAATCTTATAGTAAAAGTGTATTCATTTATATACCTTTACTGATACATATACTTATCTTTATATGTGTGTCTCCATCCCTGTTTCCCAAGAAGACCCTCCTATCTCAATATGCCGTTACCCTCCAGTCGTTCACCTCTCCCTTCAGTTTTTATATCGGCCCTCTTTCCCCTCCTCTGTAGTTTCTCTGTCCTCCTCCCTTCTTATGTTCCTATCTCCTGTTCTCACCCCTTCATCCAACCCTTCTTTCCTGCAATACCAAGGTCTCCAGATTTCCAGGAATCTGTCTTTTCTCAGCTGGATAGTATACGTTATGTTCTTTAATCTTTCCATTTCCTCCACTTTGGAGGCCCATAGCTGGAAGGTTGGAGGTTCCTGTTGTAACCATTTAGTTGTAATGCATTTTAGTGCCGCAAGCCGTAGTATCTGAAACAGCTCCACACTTCTCCTTTTTTGTGAGGAGAGGGTTGGCATTCCCAGGAGTAAGTCTTGAAACGTGTGTGGTATAATCAACCCCCCCATTTGGGTCATGACACCCTGGACTTGAGACCAAAATCTCTGTATTTTTACACCCCCCCCAGAATATATGGTAATGAGTACTTTGTGTCTCCCCAAATGCACGCCAACATGCCGATGACGGTTGGGGATTATAATGTTTGGTAATCATTGGGGAATGAAAGTGGCTGGGTTAAAATTTTCCAGTTAAATTCATGCCATGTTATAGCTGAAGTTACCTGCCATCCTCTCTATAAGCAACGCTCCCAGTCTCCCTTCTGTATTGTCCCCTGAGATTCTAGCTCCCACTTCTTTCTGATATCTTTTAACCCAGGGGTTTCCTTTTTTCCCATAAGTATTTTGTATAGGATGGAAAGGTAGGGTAGTTTATCTTTAATTCTTCTGGCGTCCCACCAGAACTCCTCCGGGGGGTCAGAGCCCTATTGATTTTTTGGAGATTTTCTCCAGTATTAATAAAGTGCCAAATCTGGAGATATCTATAAAAATCTTCCTTATGTAACATAAAACATTCCTGAAGTGTGGCATATGCTAAGCAGGACCCTCCATCTACCAGTTGTTTAAAGGTAGTTAAACTCTTATGCTTCCAGTAGACATATCCCTGATCTAACCTCGAAGGTACAAAGTTTGATGTATGTCTGATTAAAGACAGGGGACCCAGGGTATTTGGGATATTTGTTTTTTTCCTAAGTTTAAGAAGAACATATAGGGATTGTTTTACCCAAGGATTACAAATGAACTGCCAATTATGTGGGTCAACCCAGCAAGTTGGGTAGATCCAAATTTTACTATTAGGGATTGATTCATTTTCAATAAGATACCACTCAGATCCAGTACGTTGTTTAGCCCATGTGACTAGCTGAGCTCCCTGTGCAGCCAGGTAATAGTGATACATGTGTGGTAGACCTAAGCCTCCCTTCTCCCTTGGCTTCATCAAGGTACCAAGTGCTATCTTTGGGCGTGCCCCCCCCCCCATATAAATTTGGATACTTCTTTTGTAATTTGGGTCCAAAACTGGGACGGTATGGGGATAGGGAGTGTCTGAAACAAAAATAATAGCCTGGGCAATACATTAATTTTAATGATCTGTATTTTACCATAAAGGGTATGAGGCAAAAGTTTACATCTGGCAAAATCTGATCTAAGGATCTGGAGCAACTTAAGAAGATTGTTACGGTATAACTTGGACATGTCCACGACACCTGTATTCCCAGGTATTTAAATGTGTTTTTTTAGCCCAGGTGAATGGGAAAGTTTCTCGTAGTTGTTTATTAAGGTACCACTCACCACCATCCCTCAGACTTAGTTAAATTAATTTTATAGCCTGCAAGGGACCAAATTTTCTAATGCTTCCAGAAGATGGGGTAAGGAATACTGTGGTTCCTGCAAAAGAAAAGAGAATCATCCCATAGGCGCTGTTTTATGTTCCACTTCCCTGCCCAGATATCCTTGATATGTGGGTTGCCCCATATCCAGATTGCCAACGGTTCCAGAGAGAGGGCAAATATTAATGGTGATGGGGGCACCCCTGTCTGGTGCCTCTCATAAGAGGCAGACGGTTTGAAAGCATACCGTTCACCTTAACCCTGGCTTCCGGCCTATGGTACAATACAGCACTGGCTGATACAAAAATGTTCTCCCAGCCCAAACCTTGACAGGGTGGATGACATAAAGTGCCAATCCACCCTGTCAAAGGCCTTCTCCGCATCCATGCTGACTGCTAACTGCAGGGCCACTGAACCTCTTTGGGCTGTGATTATATTCAAAAGAATATATATTGTCTTGTAGGTATCTTCCTGAGATAAATCCTGTCTGGTCTGGGTGGACCAGAGAGGAGATACAACTTTGCAGTCTATCTACCAAGATACCTGTAAAGATTTTTAAGTCCACTGGTAACAGGGATATAGGGTGGTATGAGCTACATAACTCCGGGTTCTTGCCTGGTTTTGGTATTACTGAAATCTGGGCCAAATTCCAGGATGGTGGCACCTGGTCCCCTTCTATCAGTATCTCATTGCAGGTCACCAGTAACATGCCCACCACCTGAGACCTAAACTCTTTATAAAACTCGGCCCCAAACCCATCTAACCCTGGTGCCTTACCATTTTTTAGTTTTTCAATTTTATTTATGATTTCCTGGGTAGTAATTGGGGCATTCAGCTCCTTCTTCACCGGATCTGGCAATGTGGGTAATTTAAGGTCATTCAGAAAGGTTTCTACTGCTTCCCTGTGTCCTGGAAAATTGTCCGCCCTATATAGGTTTGTATAATATTTTTCAAATCTCTGAACGATTTCCGCTGGAGAGGTAGTGGCCTATTCATTATCTTCCCCCTGCAAATGAATCACTGCTCTGCTTGCCCTTTCTTGTCTGAGTTGCCATGCTAAAAGTCTCCGGCCCTGTTGCCTTGTTCATAGTATTTCTGTCTGGAATACACATGATTGCCTTCAATTTGGTGTCCAGTATCTTATTTAACTCATGTCTGGCTTTATCTAGCTCTTGTCTTAACTTTGGGATCTTGGCTCACCTGATGGGTGGATTCAAGCTGAAGGATTTTTTGTTCAAGTTGTACCCTCTGCTGAATTCTCTCTGTTTTGATTTTAGAAGCGTATTTTATTATCTCCCCCCTAAGAGTACACTTAAGGGCATCCCATCTTGTTCCCTCCTTCGTATCTCCTTTCAGGTTATCCAACTCAAACTGTTGTATTTTGTTCTTTATTAATTCTTTAAAATCTTCCCTGGTGAGGAGGCTCACATTGAGTCTTCAACAGGATTGTGCCACTATTGGAGCCATAGAGACATGAAGGGAGACTGGGGCTTGGTCAGAAATAACTATTGATCCTATGCAGCACTGTTCTACTTTTTGCACCCAATTAGTAGATATCAAAAAATAATCTATCTTAGAATAAGCACTGTGTCTTGGGGAGTAATAAGTATAGTCTCGCCCTCTAGGGTGCAAGAACCTCCAACACTCCATCAGCCCCAGTTCCTGACCTAGTCTAAGAACTAGTTTTCCAGTTCTGGTTATCCCTTCTGGGGTCTTCCCTGATCTATCTACCTACCCCCCGGATTAATGACTTCATTGAAGTCTCCCCCGATGATTACCATACTTTGTGCATCTGTAACCATTTCTTTTATTATTGTCTCTAGGAATGCCAACCTTGGAACCTCTTCGTTTGGAACATATATGTTTACCAGGGTGCAATTTTGACCTCTATAGCTCTCCTGTATCTGCATGAATCTATCTTCTGGGTCTGTTTTAACTTTTGAAATTCTTAGGGGGACATCTCTTTTTACCAGGATTGCCACTCCCCTACGGTGCGGGCTATCCATATAATGTGAGGCATATACACTTCCTACCCAGGTTCTTCTCAATTTCATATGTTCTTGCGCCGTCAAATGTGTTTCTTGGAGGAAGGCTATCGTGACTCCTCGCCTTTTTAAATCTTGTAATATTTTGGCCCGTTTCACTGGGTTGTTAATACCCCTCACATTTAGGGAAACAATCTTTAAATCAGCCATTCTCAATCCCTTGTGTTAAGTACAACTTTCTAATGTTCTTCCAGGGATGGGGACACGCTTCCAGAGTATATTTTGTATTAAATCCATGCATTGTTTCTAACATATAACCTTAATTCATTAAACCAACAAATTTTTATAACTCAACTTCAAAACAGTAACCTGTAGTTCAACCTCCTTGACTTCAAGATGTAATTGCCCTCTTTGCCACACTCTGCAAACCCCCCTGATGCTGGAGGCATGGCTGGATGACCCCAACGCTGTGGGCCTTCCACCTGGCTATGGGCCAATAGTAGCCCCTTCACCAGAAGGGCAGATCTTAAGCACCTTCACCGTGTGATCCAGGCACTTTGTGAGCTGTATTTCAAGCCCCAGTATGAAAAGGAAATTCCCTTTCAGGATGGAAAACCCCCGAGTAACTGGTGTACCTGGTTGACATTTTAACCCCTTTCTCCCCCTCCTGCCATGATTTTTAATGATTCAGGTTTGTTTTCCCCTTTCCCCTTTGATCCCTCTCTTGCTCGAGGCCCCCCTCCTTTTCTATTCCCTTTTTTATCCCCTGTTCTAAGTTTCGAGGCTCTTGTCTTACTTTACCCTTATCCTCCCAGACTTAAATCTACCCCAGGCTCTCCTATTTGCTTGCCTAAATTTCTCTTTGATTATTATCTGGGCCATGCGATTCCTTCAGTGTTCACACATAATATTTATGACTCTCTTGTTATCTTGACCCTTCTCTGATTTGCCCCATTTCATAGACCCCTCTTCCCCTTCCGCCCTCTCCCCTCTTCTCCCTAGCTATGGAAGATCTACCTTCCAGTTTGTTGCTTTGTCACTCCTGTGATTTTTAACCTGCTAATACTCCTTACCCTTCAGAATGTTACCCCTTTCTGCTTATTCTAATCCTAGAACTTTCCTTGCTCAAATTGTGCCCGAGCCTCAGGATCTACTAATGATCTTGTTGTACTCCACCTTTTATATACAGAGAGAAGGGTGAGAACCCCCCTCCCTCCCCTTTTATATCATATGTTTAATTCGGACCAATCCCCCCCTTTACCCGCTTCAGCCGGTATATCTTTTAACCTCTGCAGCAATTTTCTTTGCCTCTCCTATAAAGTCACTCACTCTCAGGCATCAGCCCAATGTCCACTGTCCTTCAGGTTGCTAGTTCCTTTGTTGAGGTACTTTGCTCCGAAGCCTCTCCCGGTTCTTCATTTTGTTCACCTTCTTGTGCAGTCCCAGCGATGTTTGCTTCTCCTCGTGCTGTAAGTGAGTCCCACATAGCGGAAGTCCCTGAACGGTCATGCAGCTCTTTTCTTTTGGTTCTACCTTGGTGCCAGGCCCTTTCAAGCAAACGCTTCCTGTACTGCGATGCACCCTCTGATATCTGTATCCCCATCAAGGTCAGAAACTTTTGTGCAGCCTGTAGATCTGTAAATCATTTTACATTGTTCTCATTAATCACTTTGAGTCATGCAGGATATTCTATGACTGCTTTAAACCCCTTTTGTTGCAATTGGCGCACTACTGGCTATCATTTTCTGCATTGATCTAACAACTGAGGGAAGTAGTCCTGCTCAAAGTATAGGCGAGTGTCCCCAAATATTATTTCTTTTTTGGACCATGCCATCCTCAGGATCTCCTCTTTTGTATGATAGTCCAAGAATGCCATTACCAGGGACCTGAGTCTAGCTTTCGGGTCCTGCAGCTTAGGTATCAGCGAATGGTGAGCACGGACGATATTAAGTGGCTTATCTGCTGGCCAGCCTAGGATCTCTTGCAGAAATGACTCCATAAATTGTGGCACTGAGCTTGTTTCTGTCCCTTCTGGTAGTCCGTGAATACGAACATTATTTTGTCTATTCCAGTTTTCAAGCTTGTCTAATCTCACCTCCAGTAGCAGCCCTCTCTTGTGCAAGTCTAGTAAAGCAGCATTATGCACATCCGTAGTTCCTGTGTAATCGTTCAGCGCTCTTTCCATCTGTTCTACTTTCTGTGCAGTAAGTTCTAGTTTCTCTCAATCCTTGTTAGCTTTGGCCTCTAATCTCTCTAATGTAGTGTTCATCTTTTGAAGAGTATCAGATAATTGTTTAGAGATTATCGTGTAGTCTTGTTGCTCCATCTCCTCTATATTGGTTCCCTGTTTCGGGAATGTAGGTGTTGTACAGGCCGTGGCCTGCTGGGCAAAGTCCAATAATGTTTTGTGTTGTTTTATCTGCTGTGCATGTGATTTCTCTTTATTTTTATGCCTGGAGGTCATTGTAGCTTTGCTCGCTGCAGATTCCGTTGTCGGATGGTTCTGATATCTTTCAGATTGTGGTAGATTTGTTTCACGGCAGGCTGGAGTGTCTGGATCAAGCAGCCATTCAGTCAATGCGCTCACCGGAAGTCCAGGAAGAATTTCTTCACAGAAAGGGTGGTGGACAAGTGGAACACCCTGCCTGAGGGAGTGGTGGGGGCTGAAACAGTCACAGGATTTAAGAATGCATGGGATAGACATAAGGGAATCCCTGGAAGTAAGGGGCAACAGACTTCTAGAAAAACTTAAAGTGATCTTACAAGCTCAAATGAGCAGACTGGGTGGGCCATGGGCCCTTATCTGCCGACAGTATCTATGTTTCTGTGTATACAATGCAGCAATTCAAAATATTGTCACAGTTCTTTAAATATATGATCTACTAAAGAAGAGACTCATTGATTACATTGTTGATTATGACTCCTTAAAGATGAAAGCATTCAATACACAGTTAATCAACCTTCAGCCGGAGAAAGGGGCCCCAGAGCTTCTTAAATCTGCCAACTGTGTTCATGTAGCCCCCCCCATAGGTAGGGGCTTACCTTAATTGCCCTGCGAGCCCTGTTTCTGCTCCTGCTCTGTCTGCTGTCTGTCTGCTGCCCATTTGGGTTCCTGGTTCCCCCTTAGGTTTCTGACTGGCCCCGGTGCTGTTTTGGACCCTTTGAGGCTGGTACAGCAAAGATCTTGGGACCGCTGCTGCCCTAACACTGTTAAAGGGCTAGCAGGGTCTGCACATGCACACTGGTGTGCCTGGCATCTTCCGGCCACTGTAGCAGCCCAACCGATGCCTCCTTGGTGCTCTCGACCCCCTAATAAACTAATCGGGGGCGGACACCTGAAGGGGTAGGATAAGAAGTGGCTGTGTTGGGTTGTTTAGGAGCACCAGCAGTGCTCAAGAATTGTGGCCGGCTCATGAATGTTAATGAGCTGGCCCAAACACTAAAGAGCTGGATCACTGCCTGGGGGGGGGGCTTACCACATCAGAGGCATCAACCAGCAAATGAAATGGTTTACATGTATAATTGTATAGTTGTTTTACTAAGGGCAAAGGCTGCAAATGGACAGTGAGGAAATTATTAGCAAAACCTGCTTGGTTTGACTGAAATGGACACTTAAAGTGGGGACAGCATATAAATTGCATGGGACTGTGTGTTTAGCAACCATGTTGTGATACTACGATCCCCAAAGGACAGCCAATCACTGTGTTAGGCATGCAGAGACTGGTGAAATGCCTTATGGGGTGGTGAACTTTGTTTCAGGTGCCAAAACCCCTGTTCCAAACAATAACTGAAGGAGGCTAATGACTATTAATATTTTGAGGGACAGCAGAATCAACCAATCAGAAGCTGGGATTTGTGGGTGAAACATTTGGGACTTTGGGAAATTTGGGCAGTTAGTCTTAGGCTCTTCTCGAGTCAAGAAGGGCTCAGTGCTGTGTGTGGGAAAGACAGGAGGCCTTTTACAGGACTCAATTGGTGAAACCGCGAATTGTCTGAGGATTGGAGTAAAGGATTTTCTGTGTCTGAAGAAACTGTGTATTGCAGCTGAACGTTTAAGGTCAAACTGGTGAAAGCTCCTGGTGTTGGAGATTCATTGTTGCAGTGAGCATGCATCAGTGTGGAGAGTCCCTGAGCTGTGTAAAGGGAAAATTGGAATTGCAAGTGATTCTAAGCAAGTCAAAAGAGTAGCTTGGAACTGTGTGTGTGCCAGAGCTAAAGTTTGGCACTGTACCCGACTCTGAGGACTTTGGAAACAAAAAAGATTTGCAGGTATCTGGCATCAGGAGCTTGCTGTTGTTACTGAAAGCCAGCTGTGGAATGGCAGAGGTTTGATCCAGAGGCTGCAAGTCACTAGCCAAAAGCCACTGGAAAGGTAAAAATTCATAGAACTTGTGTGATGTGCACCGGAGCTGTTTGTTCCTGCCCAGGAAGAAAGTGAAAGCTGAAAATCATTCACAGCTGAAATGGAGCCAGGTAGGAAACCTGAAAACCCCTACCGCGTGAGGTAGACTTAGCTGCAGGGTGCCATGGGTGTGTGCCTGAGTGCTAGGGCACTCTGGACCCATTGTGGGAGCTGTACTGTGGAGTCTCTTCTGGGTCTGGGTTCCTTGTGGCCTTGTAGGCCTTGTGCTTGGACTCTCTGATCAGACCTGTGGAGCAGGCTGAAGAGGATGGATCTATGATGCTGGTTTGACAACACTTTTGTCAACTGGCATCACAGCAACAGAATTTATGTCTACCGCAGGTTGCAGTAGACATAAATCCCAAATGCTTCCTGGTCCTACTTTTTGCGCCCCAAACACCCCATGTGGGGAGCTCTGCTCCCCACACCCCCCATACTATTGATTGTCAACTCCAGTTGGAGTTGACTCGGGGAGAGGGTGCAGGCCTGGGAGACAGTGTGCCCCTGTCTCAGGCACACCAACACAGCGAGCTGTCGACAAAGTGCCTATTTTGATGACAGCGAGGTATGTCGCTGTGTTGGTATCGCCATCAGATTGACATACCAAAAGGACAAGCTGCAAGAATCGTCAGGCAAGTCAGAAGGTGACAAGCTACAGGAGTTCTCAAGCAAGTCCAAGGTCGACCAACATTCTTCCGCCCATCTGCTTGCTGCCTTCAGTGCAATTGATTGTGTGATCCCTGGACTTCCAGAATCCTCTGTGCCAGTAGCTGAATCCCAGTGCTACAGGACTGTGAGTAACCCAGGGCTTCACCTGTCAGAAGGGGAGTAAAAGGTTTAAAAGTTTGGCATCCTAGGAAGAGTTACTCAAAGGCCCCAACACAGGCCTGCATTAAGTCTGGGTACCGAGCTAGGACTGTCAGGACACAGGGAGTTTGCACTGGTACCAGTGGGAGTGGTAATTGCCTGTGTTTTGGCCCATGGGCCTTGCTAATCCGATTAACCAATATGCTCTTCCCAACAGCAGACGTGTTCCTGGTACCCCCTTTCCTAGCCCTTCCCCCTAAAATAAAGCTGTGGTTTATTTGTTGTAAATTCTGTGTCATGGGCAATTTATTGGTATTAGCTGTTAAGTACTGTACATGTGTTTTACATTATTGGTGCATAACGTGGTATCCAGTGTGTGGGGTGGTTGGAAGGGGACGTGGTAGGTACAGCATCCCAGGGGGTTGTATCAATAAAAAAACGGTTCACTGTTACTTTACTCTGAGTGGAGACACCGTGCTACTTTCTTTCTATTCTGCACTAGAACCCCCAGCCACCATCGCAACAGGACCCAGGCCTCTTAACCTGTGTGGTAGTAAACAGGCAGGGGTAGTAGCCCATTGGCACACAGCGCCTGGGCTATGTTGAAAATATAATGACTGATCCTTTCATTATTTGCCATATAACTCATCATATTGAGCCATTCTGATACATTGGGGGTTACTAGACGTCTCCAGTACTTTAAGATGAATATTTTAACTGCTAGTGCTGCTGCCATCATCCAAAGCTTCTGGTGGGTGAGTAAGGGAACCATTATGTGGAAATATCTCCAGAATGTATAGTTTGGGCGAGAAGGGAAGATCCCTAATCATGCAGGATTGACGTAATATGTACTACTTCCCATAGGTCAATCAGCTTGGGGGCAGTCCCATAGCATATTCAACAAGGTGCCTTCAGATTGACCACCTTTTCCACAATTATTATTTGTAGCATAACTTAGTTGGAGATAGACAGAAATAATGTCCGATTTTATATTGTATCAGCTTACCTTGGGTTTCCCTACTGGACTGGTAGGCCATTTCCCAGGTAGAGTGCCAGTCATTGTGGTTGTGGAGTCCTGATTCCCTCTTGGACTTGGCTGATAAGGTCAGAAGCTGAACATTGGCAGCGTTAGTAATCGATTTATAAATACTGCCAGCCCCTGTTCTCAGAGTTCCACACTTAATAATTTGTTCCCACTGTGCATTTTGGGAAAGTGAAAGTCGGGCAGTAAGACATGATTTTGAAGTAAAGTCCTAAGCTGCAAACAGTAATGGAACTGAAATTTCTGGAGATGACATTTATCTCTCACTTCTGAGAGTGACATTAAAATGTTAGTGTCCTCAGACCAAAGGTCCTTAAGACTATTTATGCCTGCCTTGGCCCTCTCTGGCTTATTCAATAATATTTTCCTTTCAGTTAACATAGGGTTATTCCAAACGGTGACACAATGCAGGAGCAAATGATCCAGGTTCAATTTCTGATTACGTTTTATCTGAAGCCTGGAAGATTCAGTCAGACAAGAGTCATCTCAAAGGCAGACAGGGATAGGTGAATTAATAAAATCAGACAATACATGTGGGGCTATAATAGCTTTTTCCATGGAAAGCCATAAAGGCTCTCACCCAGATAATGAGAGCTTACTAATATTATGGATGTGAAGAGAAGCTTGTTTAAAAAAAAAATGCCAGTTGATACTGCAGGCACTGTAACAGGTCAAGGGGATTGGTGAGTTGTTTTTTTGCGTTTTTGGAGACAGATGTTCTGACTGCGCAGCTGCACGCTAAAGAGGCTGAGGAGGAGCACTCCAGCAGGAGCACCAGAAACGCTTGCCACTGCTCTATAGCAGGTATGCCACCATTGCCTGTGCAGAGCTCAGAAAAGTTTATTTTCTTCTACGAGAGTCTGAATAATCTATACAGCAGTGAGAGGTGGTGGTAGCACCTTCGTTCTGGTGCTTTTTCCAGATTAACTTGTGTTGCAGAATTAAAAACAGACTTGCTGAGGAGTCCTTTTCTCTCCCGGTATTAGGAGTCCTGGTGGGAGCTGTACGGAGGAGGACAGCTGGAGCGGTCCATGGAGGATCGGTATCCTCAATAAGTTCTGTGTTTTGCACAAAATTGGAATCAGAGGTTCAATAACGAAGGAGATTACAACTATAGAAGTTTTTCCCCATTCATCAGTGTTAGATATCAGTCTCGTTTTCTGATAATTATTAGAAATTTTAAAAACATTTAAGTCACAAAGCACATAACGGAGAAGACTGCGGAGGCTGAGAGGATTTGAAACATATTTAAAACATATTTAAAACCATCTCAATTAAAATCCCATTACACAGTTTATTGTATTTCATTAAACTGTTTTTTTCTGTTAAAGTATTGTTATTCAACTTAATGTAATTTGTGTTTGTTTGGTCAAATTTGTAATTTCTTTTTTTGGTTAAAAACATAAGGGTTCTGATTTGGGTCTTATAAGGTGGAGATTTTGATTTAAAAATACTCTGGATTGATTAATTGCTCCATATGTTTTTATATTTTTTTCCTTGTACTTCTTTTTAATATGATTTTGTATTTAGTGCACTTAGTGCTGTAGTGTTTAATGCTGTATGCATGAGGTGGATGACTTGGTTACTCTCGAGGCATATTTTAATTCATTTAGCTACATTTTTTATCTTTGGTTTTGGCTTTATTGTCAAATAGAAGTTAGTTAAAATGCCTAATTAGAAAGCACAAGGTGCTCTTTAGAAAACTTTGTACAAATCGAGCTAATTGTGCAAATTGTACAAATCGTGCTTACTGCTTTAAAACTGAAGCAGCTAACTTGGTCTAATTGGTTTAATTGAACATAATTGGACTAAACTAAATTTAAATTAAGCTGAAATTTTATCAGTTCACTTATATTAATTTTTTGATTTAACTTGAATTCATCTGAAATACTCGACAAATTACCTTAATAACTACTTACTGGTGAGAGGCTCCAAATTGCTGCCAGTTAGTCAATTGGGGAAAGGAAGATGTTTTGTTGCTCTGCTTTGGTAATTGAATTGCACGAGCAGATTAATCGACCAGTTCTTTTGATTAAATTCACTGAGTTTACCTGAATTGGATGTTAACGGTCACTCTCTGTATTGCGTTCATTTGGCATCGTGTGAGACATTGAGCCAAAGGAGACTGAAGTGAATGTCTGTATGTAGACTTGTATTTTCAGCTTAAGTCTACAAACACTGCCTTGCTCCTTGCTTATTTTATTCTAAATACAAAACGCAGTTCAGCGCTTGAAAGTTAGTGTCACTAGCATTGTCAGCATTGTGCGCCATGTGTCAGCACTGAGAAGGCACTGTGTTCTCTTAAAATAAAACATTTTCAGGACACCGCTTGAGCGACTGGCATGCACTTTGGAATCTCTCTATAATAGGAGCTGATAAAAGGGTGTCATATTTCGAGCATTTTGGGATCATATCTGAAATTATTAAGAAGTGAGTATTTCAGCATTCCATCATAACCTTCTTTCTAGTGTATATGTTCAGCATATTTGTTAGTATAAAGGATTTTTTAAGGATTTATTTTAGATAATAGTATAGACCTTCGGTGGTATTCCTCTTGTGAGATATATTCTGGTTTAATATTTTATATATCGATGCATTTAGAATTATGTTAAAATTGCACTGAATATTGTTATTCTTATCAATCCATTTGCTTTATTAGCCCTATTTAGCCTCCTTTTTTTTCTGTCATTCCCCTCTAGTGCAGAGAAAGAGAAGGACAGGAGGTGCCCCTGCACAAAAAGCTTTCTGCTGTATATGGTTCGCCATTTTATGGTTACAACCAAAAGGGGACCTAAAGTTACTACAAGATACTATAATCTCAATGATTTGATAAGGCTTTTTTACTTTCTCCAGTGACCTATTACAATAGGAACACAAAGGACTTTGAAAGACTCTTCAGTGGTCCATGCTGTAAATCGTTATTGTTTCTAACTGTTTGTAATGGAATATCCTGGAGCTGGAGTTTGATCTTTTCCCTTGATTATTATGTTTCTAGCCTATTGACTTTTGGAACTGACTAAATTATAGATTTCTATTAACAGAAATTGTTTTGAACCTGAATTTGAATTTGTAAAAAGTTGTTTTTTTTTCTTCTCTTCTTCAATATGATTCAGACTAGAAGTGGAAAGGGAAGTTTGACCTCTGGGATAACTTCTCCTGAAATTGAAGTTAAGGAAATAATTGGTTCTGATAGTATCTTGGGCCCAAAAATAAAATTAGCTTCTAAAGAACCAAAAGTTAAAGGTAATCATAAAGGGAGAAAATTTGCTACACAGGGAAAAAAAGTTAGCTTACAGTCTAAATCACTGAATTCTTTACCTAATTCAAAAAATATGTCTGTAATACAGGATAAAAACTATATTGATAGTAGTACAAATACAAAACAGTTGAAAATAACAGATATATGGGCTGATAAGAAAGGAGGCCCTAGGTACCTTTCTACTCCAAAATGTATTACCCCATTAGAAATAAATGAAGCTGGTAAACAGGGAAAAGACTATTACTCTCCAGAAAGGGTGCATAATGAGTATTCCCAAAATTATTTCCCAGAAGAAATTTCTTTTAACAACTATGCATGGGAAACTTTTTTTCAGAAAGAGAGTGGAGAAGGTAATAGCAATAACAGCTCCAATCACTCAATTAAAGCCCTTTCTACTGATGGATCCCTTAATCCCTCTAATATGGAAAGTTATCTTATTTCAAGAACTAAAAATAATACTGACTTAAGGTCTGAAGGACCATCTTTGTACCCCTCTAATATGGCTGTATTGTATAAAGGAAATAAAGGTAATAAGGAATTAAAGGGGATTATTCAAGAACTAAGTACCACTATAGAAGGTCTCAAAAAATGGTTAAACAAAATGGGGATAGTCTCATGGATAACCATTGTTCTGAAGTTAATTCTTCAGAAATTAGGGATACCCCTCAGAATGGACTTACTGAGCAAGAAGAAGATTACACTTACAATAGGAGAACTTTTATGGTCGGTTCCTCATTATCAAAACAAATGTTGGAAACAATCAAAAACAGATATTATGCAGACATTACTGTGTTAGAGAATATCTTAGCTTTGAAAGAAGAACTGACCAATATCAGAGCAGATATATTCTATAATCGGGCTCTTATTCAAAATTTTAATAAAGACATTAAAATACAAGAGGAGACCACAAGGGAAAATAATTTGTCACCTAAAATTAAAAAAATGGAGAACAGGGGGGTTCAGGTTTCATTGCCATCACCATTTAATCCAAATAAAAACAGTTTTTGTTTTTGTCAAATTAAAACAACAGACAAAATAATAGACAAAGCAAAAACAGCAACTCCTACAGTACTTAAAAATGGGAAAAGCAAACAAGGGAAAAGAACAACTAAAAAGAAAGCTAAGACTACAGAACACAATAGCAAGGAAGTAAAGAAAGGGGTACCTTGTTAGTATAAAAAAAGATAATGGAAATATTGGAGCAGAGCCAATAGAATCTAAGGAAAAAATAAACAAAAGAGAAGCAAAGGATAAGATTAACCTCACTTATGAGGATGTGTCTAGCTTTATGATGTCAACATTGGTCAGCAGTACGGCCAATGATAACAAGACTGAACAACCTCAGGCAACAAAATCTCAGACTAAGTCAATAGAATGGGAAATGGAAGGGAAAATGGAATATTTGATTGAAATAGCTGGAATTTTAAGACCTATAACAGAGACTAGGGAGGATCTAAATCATGGTTTAATCAAAGATGTAAAAAAGCAAAAGCTAGTTTTCTAAAAAACTAAGACAACATAGGAAGATTATTAATAAAAATAAAATGGATTATCAGAATTTAGGGAAAGAAAGGGAGATCTATAAGAAAGTTTTAGAAGAGGAAAAAAATAAAATCTCTTTTCTTGTATGGGAAAAATTAAGATTAGTGGTTATTGAAAAAGAAATAGAAATTTTGGAAAATAGTAGCACAAGGTTATAACAAATATCAAGAAAAATAGAACGTCACATTACACCACAATCTTGGATTGTATATTTCAAGACTATATTTTCAAAAGATGAAGAAGAAGAAGTGAAATAAATATAAGATATCAGGCAAATTTCCCAAAGCCAATTTTGATTACAGAATTAGAAATATTTAGGTCCCTAAATTCTCTAAAATCTAATAAAGCACCTGGGCCTGATAAAATTATTGGAGATGTCTATAAGTCCTTTAAAGAATGGTGGACTCCACTCTTCTACTTAATGTATAACGGTTTTGTTCAGAATTTAAGATATCCTAAGAGTTGGGCTGGTAGTATTACATTTCTGATTTTTAAAAAGGGTAATGTAAAGGAACCGAGGATGTATGGACCCATTAGCCTCATTGATGTGTCTCAAAAAATCTTCTCAAAAATTATACTTGGCAGGTTATTAACCTGGTTAGAAGAAAATTCAATTCTGGATGAGGCTCAAATTGGATTTAGAAGAAATAGGTCCACAATTCACCATTGCTATGTTTTACATCATTTAGCATGGAAATACACAAATCAAAACTATACTGTTGTTTTGTAGACTTTTCAGTAGCCTTTGACAGTATCAGTAGGAAAATACTTTGGACCACATTGGAAAAACTTAGTCTGGAAAAGACACTTTTGGACATCATCATGAGACTACATGAATATACTTGGCTAAATTCAATATAATCAATATGGTCACACTACAGAGGCATTTGGACAAATTCTAGGGTTAGACAAAGGCTGTATATTAGCACCTACTCTCTTCAATATATATTTAAAGATGATTTTACTTGAAATTAAAAATACAGAATTTCATGCGCCAAAAATCAATGAAAGTAGAATTGACAGTTTAGCATATGCAGACGATTTGGTCCTATTATCCACTACTGCACTGGGACTTAGAAGAAAATTGAAATGTTTTGATACTCTCTGTAGATAGAAAAAGCTCAATGTAAGTTTAAATAAAACTAAAATTTAGATTTTTGGAAATACTCCTAGATATGAACCTAAATTTGTAATAAATGGTGAAAAACTAGAGATAGTTAAACCTTATGATTATTTGGGAGTTTCTTTTTCTTATAATTTAAACTGGAACAAACATATAGAATACATTAACTATAGGACAATGTCTTCTGTGAATGCATTCAAAACATTTCATGCCAAAATGGGGAAGACCTCGATAAAAGGGGTCTTAAGGGTACTTAATACTAAAATTAAAACTAGTATAATATATGGAGGAGAGGTGTGGGGATTTGCTAATATTAACCCACTGGAAACCTCACTCAATAAACTATATCGTTATATTCTTATGTTACCTTCAGGCACTCCTAATTGTATCCTTAGATTGGAACTCGGTCAATATTCTCTGAGTTCCTTAATAAAGGAAAGACAAATTTTGTTTTTGCTTAAAACCTTTTTACTACAGGATTATCAATTTCCTAGAAAGTGTCTTGAGGAGGAGATTAAAATGGAAAAGTTGGGTTTTGTGCATCCCTCTAACAATTAATTAAGAAAATCATATTCCCATTGGGCTTGGGACATACTCTTTATGATATATATATATAAAGTCTTGGGATAAGATTGCTTCTATAGTTAAATGCAGGATACGAGATCTAGATTCTAATCAAACATTCTCTAAACTGGCTCAGACCAAATTACACAATGATTACAAACGATTTAAAGGCCTATGGGGTTATGAACAATATTTGACATATCTAACATGTCCAAAAATCAGGAGAGCATATTTGAGTTTTAGAACTGAAAGTTACAATGCACAGTTCATTTTATATAGACAAAAAAGAAATAATGTCATGTCTCCTTTTTGCAAATGTGGCAAACTATGTAAAGATGACTTGAAACACGTTATCTTATTATGTCCTCTTTTTGAACGAAACAGAAGAAAATGGTTGGGTTCCACACTTAGCAGACTCAATCTCTCTTCAGATGAGATAATTGAATATTTTTTTACTTGTACTGAGAAAATTGTATTACAAAATGTAGCAAAGCTTTTACTAACAACATTTCTCTAAATTGAAATCTAATAAATTATTAAATGTAAATTTTATATTTTTAGGACTTTTATAAATGTTTATAAGCAGCCAATTATATGTCTATGGAATAATTGTATTTATATGATTTCTGACTACAATTAACAAATTGTATTAGCTTTGCTGAACAATAAAAATAAACTGGAACAGGTACTAATATTATGGGTGTGAAGAGAAGCTTGTTTAAAAAAAATGCCAGTTGGAAGTTCTCCCAGCATGAAAGTGCCATGCCTGCTTCATCATAAGGTGCTTGGAGTTTTTGAAGACTATGTCTCAGTGGTTTATCATTCCAAAGGAATACCCATGTAAGTGAATTTAATTTTTTCAGCGGTCTGTTATTTAAAGGTGACATGTATAGAAGTTCCACAGCCCGCTTCTGTCCCCACATACATTTCAGTGCAACTGCAGGAGTCGGGGGCTGCTATGAACATAATTCTTCGAGCAATCCTGATATTTTAAAAAGATGCCGAAACTCTGAGCCGAACACAGAAGCACCTCGTGGGTCCTGATTGAGCGGTTGCAAGTTGTCATGGGTATTCCACCCATTCTGTGCCGTGGAAAACACCACTTCCCTTATTATAGCAGCAGTGGTGGTGACTTAATATAACTATTTTATTGCTTCCCCAAGGGTCTTGATACTTGAAATGTTACTTAAGACAACAGCCTGGTTAAGTGCCCAAGAACCTGACTATGCCAGCCTACTAAAACTGCACAATCTAGTGCAAACCATCTCCATCCCCAACAGACACAACACCCACACGTAAAACCACTCCTTGTTAGATTGAATGGCTACCAACAGAGAGGACAAGGTTCTCCAGGTGAGGACCTTGTTGGACTCCATCAGTGCCCACTCTCCCACTTATATTATCTGGGCCACCAATCCCAAACCTCCCTTTCCCCCCCAAAAATACCTGTTCTTCAGAAACATCAACCGCCCAGACACCTCCAGCCTCCTGGGGGACGTTTGCCTTGTGAACTGGCCAGCTCTGTACTCCCTCACAGATGTGTCATCTGCGGTCGGCTTTCTCGCTGCAGCCCTCCTCCAGATCCAGAACAGTTACTTCCCGCTCACCACTCACAGAGTGAGAGGTGGCTGTACCCACTGGATCTCCAAGGAACTACTGTCCTTTATGAAAGAGAAAGGAAATGAGTGGCTATAAAACATCCCCCTCCTCTCTCCTTTGGAACAAATACAGGAGCCTATGTAACATCTGCAGGCAAACTGCCAAATCCCTGAAGTGCGAATACTACCGCAACCTGCTAAGTGACAACCTTAGCAACCCCTGATGCTACTGAGCCTCCATTGGCTCCCTGCTCAACCCATGCACACATAACCCTGTTATTCAACTCAGCTCCCCATCTGGCCCTTTGACTGATCCCTTTGAGGTAGCTCAAGCTTTTAACTTGAAATTTACTGACCTCACCACCTACCTCAGTAAACTTCCAACCCATAAGGAACCTCATTCTTGTGGCCAGCCCGAGTCCTCCTCTCCTGGTGGATGAACAGAGTCCTCTCCCACTGGGACTCCTCCCCCCCTTTAGGGCCATCTGCATCATGGATACTATCAAGCTTCTGAAAAGCCTCCCCAACAAGGGCAGCCCCGGTAGTAATGGTCTTTTCCCTTCATTTCTTAGACTCATCTCCCCAGCTATCTCTGAACCCCTCACCTTCATCTTCAACCCTGCACTGTCCACATCCAGCATGCCTGACACCTGGAAACATGCTAAGGTGGTGCCGATATTCAAAGCTGGTGACCCCCTTTCACCAGAAAACTATAGGCCCATCTCCATCCTCACCCACCTGAGCAAACTCATGGAGAAAACTGTCCACCATCAGCTATCTGAGCATATTGGGAAATACCACGTGCTGTGTCCCCAACAACATGGGTTTCGTAAACACCACAGCACCACATCAGCCTTGGCCCTCTTCACCAACCATGTCTTCAGAAACATGGACTAGGGGAAGGCCACAGATGCAGTATTTGTGGATCTGACTAAGGCCTTTGACCTTGTCGACCACTCCCTCCTACATGCTAATCTTCTCCTGTTTGGCTGCTCAACTGAGACCTCCTCTTGGTTCCAGAGCTATCTTACAGGTAAATATTGGGACAGCCTCCTTCCCTGCCCTGCCTGTCTCAACAGGGGTCCCTCAAGGCTCCATTCTGGGTCCCCTGCCTTTTTCAATCTTTATCAACTCCCTTCCAGCCAAAAGCCACTGTTGCACGCTGACAATCTCATCCTCTACCACAGTGACAAGTCCCTAACTAACATATCCTCCATACTCTCCTGAAATTACAGTACTGTTTACAAGTGGTTTCTATCCAACAGACTATTGGTGAATGAAAAGAAAACTAAATCTATGATCCTTGGGTCAATCATGAATGAGTTTCCCCTCAGCTGCATGCTATTAAAGCTCATGAACGCATGGAGCCGTGATTTTGGGCTGACCAATCAAAACAGAATTTTCACAAAAATAATAAGCATGTAGTCCTTTTGTGCACACATGTAGTTAACTATATATTTACATCAGTACAGCTTGCTCTAGACACATTCGCTTTCAAATCCGAAAACCTGACTGTGTCCCTTTAAAAATGTACCCATACACATTAAAAAAAACCTGCAAAAATATTTTAAAAAGTGTTTTTTTTTTTACATATACAAAAATTATTTATGTCATAATACCAGTAATACATTCCAAAGTAAGATATGTCCTTGGATATAAGCCCTTCTTGGGTTCATGAGATACTCGTCCTGCAGCTTTGTGCTTCACCCGAGGTGTAATGATATCCCATGAAATACCACACCCTGTCATGTATTATTATTTAATTTAAAACTGCACATATATAACGTGAATGAAAAAGATGTGGAAAAAAGTCAACATTTGTTCATAGCTTTGTTGTTTTTTGAGATTTTGACTCCAAATGTTCAACATAGTCTTTTTATGACATCACCTCATAAACATGACAGATGTCGTTTATGAAATCCTGGTCACAATGTCACTTTGTGGCATGGGCATGAAAATACATTTTGGGCAGGATTTGAAAAATGACATCTGTCATGTTCATGATCTGGGGCGAAGTAATGGGCATGCTGAAAATCTGGGGTCATAATCTGGAAAAATAGCAAAGTTATCAGTAAATGTTAAATAATTTTTCTTCAATTGCTATGTAAAAACAGGCATAACCTTACCACCAAGGTAAAAATCAAATACTGATATCTGGCCTCATCATTTCAGCTACTGACTACAGAGCAGGGATTTACTCTGCTGCAAACAGTGAGTCCGTGAAAGCGTTTGCGTTGCCTTCTGCTAAGCCTGCAGATTTGCACTCAGCCAAAAATGGACTCGCACCAGTGTGACCTTTACGTCTCCACAAATTAGCTCCATTTCCATCTCCAATCTACCCTCAGTGCATCCCTCCTATGCAAAAGAGCCCTACTCGGCCAATTACCACCAGGTGTTCAAAGCCACTTCTCACCTACCAGTAACACCTGTGGTACTCAGTCCACGGGTGAGAACAAGTTGCTCCTGCCCCTCTGGAAAATGGCACTTGGACAGCAACCCTTTCTGACCATAGTCATTAAAGCTTATAAATCTCTGCCTCTAACAGTGACTGCTGCCCTCACCTTCCCCTCATGTAAGACCCAAACAACTGCACACTTTCTCCAGAAGCTCAGCTGTAAGTGTGCTTAGAGGTCAGTAATCAAAGTTCCGACACCCACTGCACCTGTCCCAGTAACCTGAAGCTTGCTGCTTTAGGTGCCTTGCTAGCCTGCAGAATTTGCTGTTCGTGACATGTACAGTGTTCTTCTCAATGTCTGTGTTAATTGTACAGCGATACTTGTTTTATTTTTTTTGCAGTTAATCTTTTTATTAAGGGTAAGTGTTTTCAATTTTTAAACCACAATTTCTTGCAGAAAAAGTAAAGCACACCTTTTACAGATTTGTACATACAGTATTTTAAATTATAACTTAGGGATACCTTAGACACACAGACATTCAATTCATCAGGTACAGCACATAAATTCATCCTGAGCATGACTTCAGTTCAAGGAGGTTTCATTAGATCCTTAGAGCCCATATCCTTTGGTGGTGGGGGTTGAGGGGGTAAAGGATTCCAGATATGGGGCCCAGATTTCCTGATAAGCTTGACAAGTGTTTTTTTTTTTGCAAAATGGGCCAACCTTGTGTAGGACACCAGGGATTCCACAGCCTGGTACAACTCCTTACATAAAGGGATGTCTGGAGTCCTCCAGCGTTTTAGAATTAGCCTGATAAGTTCTAGAGAGGCCTGAGTTAGCCATAACCTATGTGTATGCCTCAAATGGTCCCTCTCAGAGGGGAGGCCAAGTAAACAAATCCTGGGTTGGTGGGAAGTGTCAGATTAAGGATTCTGGAGCAGAAGTGGATTACCCTAGCCCAAATTGGGTGCAATGAACTACACTGCCATAGTATATGGAGTAGGTCTGCACTGAGAGTGTTGTATCTCCAGCATACATCTTGTGCTAACAGACCCATTTTTTTTAGTTGACATGTGGTGCGGTACCACAAATGTAAAACCTTGTTTCTAATTAGAAGGCTACGCTGGTCCACACAAGCTGTATGGGTAATTTTCCTGCACCTGCTCCATTCTTGGTCAGAAATCTCTGACTTCAACGTTGTTGCCCACCTGGCCTTCACAAGTGTCGAGGGGTCTGGGGCACAGTCTCTCATGCAGCCCTGTATGGTCCCTGCCAAGCCTTTATGTTTCTGGCACAAGGCCAGGAGAGGGAGCTTATCTGGGGAGGAGGGGATTTGGGGGACCTAGCACAAGTGGGGCAGAGACATCTCTTCCTCCTCCAACTATAGTACAGACTTCTGAGTTGAAGATGTTGCCAGAAACACTCCTGGGGTATGTGATTGTTGTCCTTAAGGTGTTGAAAGGAAACAAAGGTTGTGTTATCTTCCTGCACCAAATCTTGAAATGTGTGTACCTGGGCCTCGATCCATGTGTTCCACCCAATCGGATGATGTTCTACACAAAGGCGTGGGTTATTCCATAAGAGGGTCATGAGGCCAAGACCCAGGCATTTGTGAGCCCCTTTTCCTATTTTAGTCCAGGCCTGGTTACTCGCTTTGATCATCAACCACTTTTGAGCTTTTTTAGGTAATATGGAGCCCAGGTAACTAAGCGGGGAGATACCACCCAGAACTGCTGTTTCTATGTCTAACCACATCGGGGTCTGGTGTCCCCTTGTGCCCAGGCTGCTACATATCTTGGCAGCAAGAAAGGCATAGGAGTATTGTATTTAGAAAAATCAGGTAGATTCCATCCCCCCCCTTTTCCAGGAGGCCCGAAGTTTAGCTCTGCTGAATCTATGTTTGTTGCATCCTCAGAGGAATCTGCTCGTTAGAGAGTGAAATTTCTGTGCCCATAGCTCAGGAAGTGTGAGGAGTAAGTGGGAAACCAAACAATACATCATGGGGCCATCATCATTTTTACTGCAGCTATCTTACCCGCCAAGGACAAATGTAGATGCTCCCACATTTGTATTTCTTTGTACAGATAGGCCCATACCGGAGCTTAATTCCTGTCTGCCAGGCTGGGAAGGTCAGGGGAAAGCTTAACCCTAGATATTTAATTTCTGAGGGGGACCAATTGAGACCTGTAAACGCTACCATACTGGGTGTGGTGAGGGAGTTCAGGGGGAGTACCTCTGATTTGGATATGTTAATTCTCAGGCCAGATATATCCCCAAATGTTGTTAAGGTGTTCAGAATAGTGCTGCACACTGGAGCAGACTAGATAGACTGAATGGCCTGTATCTGCTGGCAATTTTGTATGTTCGTATACTGCATTCAATATTTTCTGTCGCTATCAAACAGTCATCCAAATACAACCTGGCATTATAGTGTTGGTCTCCCGCCTGTATTCCCTGAATCTCTGGGTTAGTGTGGATAGCTGCGGACAGAGGCTCCATGGTCAACACTAAGAGTAAAGGGGATAGGGGACAGCCCTGCCTTGTATCCCCATGTAATTCAAAAGCTGGGGAAAAGGTAGTGTTAGTTATGACCCTGCCACTAGGTTTTCTATATAGGGTGTGGATCCAAGAGGAGAAGTAGGGCCCTATGTTGAAAAGGTCCAGGACTGTGTGCAGATACTCCCACTCTACTGAATCAAAGGGTTTTTCAAAATCTATGGTCACCATTGCTGCGGGAGAGGGGAGAACTACCATCTTTTGCATCAAGGTAATGAGGGCACGAAGGTGATCTGAGCTGTGTCTCCCCTTTACAAAGCCCACTTGGGAGGGAAAGCTAATGTCAAGCAGGAGTTTCTCCATTTTGGTAGCCAGAACCTTAGCCAGGATTTTGGCATCAGCATTTATTAGAGAGATGGGCCTATAGTTCCCAGGGACTGTGTGGTTTGTGGAGGATAGTAATCATGGCTTCTCTCAGCGTGGGGTGTAGTTCCCTCTCCAAATGGGCTTCTTGTAGCATTTTCAATATGAGGAGGTCACCTCAAGGTGTACCAATCTGTAGAAATCTGTGGGGTAGCCATCACTGCCGGAGGCCATGCTTAAGATAGTTTTGCTGATGTCTGAGGTAGTGATTGGCATATCCAGTGTGTGTTTTTGAGCTTCTAACAAGGCTGGGAGAGACAGCCTATCTGTGAAGGCTGTGAATTTGGCTTTATCCCATTTTGTATGGGAAGAGTAGAGTAGAGGGTTTGGTAGAAACCAGGGGTGGAGGAATAGCCAGTGCAGCCAGTGCAGTGGCACTGGGGCCCACACACTTAGGGGGCCCATTACAGTAGCACTTATTTGCCATTTTTTTGCCAAAAAAATCCACGCTTTTTGACCATCTCTTATACAGTCAGTGACACTGTTAGTCGCAACACAGGCACAGCCATCAGACAGCTGCGTCACAGCCCCCGGTACTGCAGATGGCAGCAGAGAGTCACAGGTTGGAATTGGAAATTCCCCAAGCAAAGGCAGCAGCAGTACAGAGACTGTCAAGTTTGACTGGAGGCAGATCACAACAGTACTTACTGTTTGTTTACATTTTTTTGATCATGGATGAAAGAGTGGTCTGGTGTGGGTGGGGCAGCATGCCGTGACCGCCAGAGTCTGTTCTTGTTGCAGGTGGGGCTGCCTGGTCCGGGGGGGGGGGTCGCTCACTCAGTTGGCTGCTGCTGTTGCTAGAAGATGATGGTTCTGGTCTGGGATCAGCTGACTAGTGGTTGGTGAGTCACAAGTGGCGACCACGGTGGGTGGCAAGGTATTATAAGCAGGCACAGGAGGAGGGCAGCCATGGGTCCTTCATCGAGCTCGAGCTGCACCACATGACTGGCTGGCTGAGCCTGACACATCCTGAATTCTGACTGGATAGGGACACTGTCAGTCAGTCTGTGGTAGGCAGGGCTGAGGGCTAGATATATATGCACTTTGCAGTGCTAGAGGGTGTAATGAGCAGATCAACTCTCTCGAGCGCTAACGGCTAACCTAAACTGCTTTGCCTAGTGAGTTTTTGGTTGGCTTACTACTTTACACTGCTGACTGTGACTCAGACTCACTGTCTCTATTCTATCTATAGAGTACTACTGTATCTGGGCAGGGCTTTTTTGGTGGTGCAAAGCAAAAATCACAGGAAATTATTAAAAAAAACTAGCGGCCAGCTGGCCACCCGCAGCAGGCAGTAGCCAGGCCAGCAGCAGTGTTAGCTAGCTAGTACTTGGTGCTGCTAAGGGAGTCTGTTTCAGTCACTCAAGTGATCACTGATCCATCCAACTCGCCTGTGACCCAGTCACTCAGCCAGTAAAGTTACAGTTAGACTACAGTACTGCTAGTAGTCAATGAGTGCAGACGTGCTTGCCTTGCAGCTGTGTGTGTAAGGCTGTGACTTTTTTTTTCCTTGTATCTGCTCTCCAGGTCCATCTTCCTGTGAATGTCTGTTACCTCTCTCGTCTTGCTGTTATCCCAGGAAGGACCCTCAGCCAGTCAGCCATCTCAGTAGCTGCAGTCAGTGCAAAATTGAACACCTCCTCCTCATTTCTGTGTCTGTGACTCTTCTCTCTCTCTCTCTCAGTTGACCGAAGAGTGATGAACACTTGTGAGTTTGTTTGTTGTTTTGTCTAGTTTGTCTCCATCCAGGGTCCAGTTCAACAAACCAACCTCCTTCATTTCTGACTTGCTTGAAGTTACTAAGACTTTGAATCTTCTCAGACCTCTTCATACTCTGATCTGTAGTTGTTGTTATTAGTCACAAAGTCATTCGGAGGAAGACTGCGTGCACTGATTCATTGCTGAGACTGAGAAAAGTGGAGTGCTGTCTGCGCTGCAGCAGTGGCCAGCTGCATGTGTTTAATTGTGGTAAATAAGTAAAAAAAGAAAATAAGTAAAAAAATCCCGCAAAAAAACAACCCTACCCAAGTTAACTGTCCAGGGCCTGGGGGACTGAGTACTGAGCTGGGGGAAACCAGTAAAGGAGCACTTCCTCCAGACCCTCCAGACCTGTACCTCTCCCTGTTTGCCATTACTGCAGCCTGAAGTGAAGTAAGCATACAAAAACTATAACCTACATAGAAAGTGTAACAGTCCTCTGCAAAGACAGCGGTGTTGGTGTTGGTAGGGATTAGTCTGTGGACACTGGGCTGGGGTGACTGAGTACTGACCTAGGGATATATCAGTGAAGGAGCATCTCCTGTCCTGTCCTGCAGCTCTCCCTCCCTGTTTGCCATTACTGCAGCCTGAACCCTAATTCTATTTGTGAAGTGAAGCAAGCAAACAAAATGTGTAACCTACATAAAAAGAGTAACAGTTCTCTGCAAAGACAGCGGTGGTGGTAGGGACTAGTTTGTGGGCCCTGGGCCGGGGGGATGAGTACTGAGCTAGGGGGATAGCAGTAAAGGAGCACCTACTGTCCTGTCCTGCACTTCTCCCTTCCCGTTTGCCATTACTGCAGCCTGAAGGCAAGTGAACAAAAAAGTAACTGCCTCACAGTTTACTGTTAGATGTAAAAGATGCCTCCAAAATACAAAAGTGGCACTCAAAACCTCAAGCAGAAGAAGGAAGAATTGCTGTTGGCGGCAAGGCTTCCTGGAATCAGTGTTTTTTTCCAAACTGCGACTGAGCCTGACAACACACCCAATAAGACTGAAATTTGTGAAAGTGACAGTGACACAGACACAGAGAAAGACAGTGGATCTAGTACTGCTGTGACCGAGATGGCCTGTGCTGATCAGGTTGATCCTGAAACTAACTTTGCTAAACAATCCGAACAAAAAAACGGACATAGAAAGCATATTGGAGAAAGAACCCAAAAAAACAAGTGCTGCTGTAAACACCAAAGAAGAAGAACAACCTGTTTGTCCAAGTTTTCCTCCTGCTGATGAAATAAAAACCCACAGAGGTCATTTTCCTTTAGATGTTAAGGACAGCCAAGTAAAAAGATATATCATATCACAAGGTTCGTGTAAACCAGACAGACCATTTCCACGGGACAAAAATCAAGAGGGGTGCTGTTTCTCCACAAGCTATTATAATATAACAACAAAGGCAGGAGTTACATTACCACGTACTTGGCTTTGTTACTTCCCCAAATTAGACTGTGCATATTGTGAGCCGTGTCGGTTGTTTGCTGATTGTAGTGCACCTGCATATAATGTTGCATGGGTTAAAAGAGTTGGAGACTGGCGTCACCTAAGCAGCAAAATTGAATATCATGAAACATCAGCAATTCATTTAGAATCTTGCTTTGTGTATCCACAGTGGCAATTACATGGAACAATTGATGAAGATTTCAAAACTCAAATACAGAAGGAGAAAAACTTCTGGAGACAAGTTTTGGAATGTATCATCAATGTGACTCTTACATTAGCTATGTGCAATTTAGCTTTTAGGGGGCACAGAGAGGTTATAGGGCAAGGTAACAGTGGGAATTTTCTTTCAGTAGTGGAACTGTTAGCTAAGTATGATCCTGTGTTGAAGCAACTTATTTCCATGCCCAGTGGATTGATTCGCTATCATAGTTGTACTATACAGGACAAACGTATTGGAGTTTTGTCAGAGCGTATCGAGCAAGATATTATTGATAAAATAAAGGTTGCACTTTTTTCTCTGTAATAATGGACACCACCCAAGATATTGCGAAGACTGACCAACTGAGTCAACTTTTTCGATATGTCACGATTGAAAGGGATGAAAGGGACATGGCAACTGAGGTAAAAATCAACAAATCTTTCCTTGGTTTTCATGAAATTAGTGATCAGTCCGCAAGTGGACTTGAGAAGGTAATAGTCGGCGGCATTGAACAGAAAGGTTTAGAATTATCTAAATGTTGCAGTCAGGGGTATGATGGCGCCCCTAATATAAGTGGTGTGTACTCCGGTGTGTAAGCGAGAATATCCTAGAAGGAACCAAATGCTGCAAATGTTCACTGTGCCGCTCACGACTTAAATCTCACGCTGAATGATTCTGTTACAGGAATACCAGAAGTGAAGAATTTTTATGATGTGACCTAATGACGATACACTTTTTTTGGCCACAGCATAAAACACTGGGCCATGTTATCTTCAGTCGTTTCCACTTCAGAGCTTTCCAGCAATGTTACTTTGAAAAAGCTTTGTCCTACCCGATGGTCGTCCCAGTATGAATCACTCATTGCTCTGAGGTTTTGGTATTTAGATGTTATGAAGGCACTCACAAAAATAGTTCTTCAGAGCAAAAATGCTGATGAACGCAATGAGGCTTCGGCATTAAAGAAATTATTAGAAAATGTTAGTTTTGTTCTTCTTATCATGCTCCAAACAAAGATTCTGGAAACAGTAATGCTGTGTCAAAACTGCTACAATCTAAAGACACAGACCTTTACAAAGCAGCAAACTTACTTCACAAAGCCAATGAAGATCTAGTTATATTTTGAAATAAGTTTGATGAAGTGAAAAAAGTAGCAATTACATTATCAGAAACAAGCATTTGTCAATGCCGAATGTTGTCGCGCTGGCATTGGCTTTGGTAGTGCAGTGCGGAAACACATTTTTGGCAGGATGTGAAAAATGACAGCTGTACTGTTCATAAGTAGGTGTAAAAAAATGGCAGTGGTGAAAATGTGGCATGTAAGTATTGCAACTTTGCGAAGTTACAAGGGTGCATGGGAAATGCGCAACGCACACTTGTAACACAGTCATTTTATGGAGTTTCAGCACCAAATTTTCAACATAGGCATTTTAGCACCTCTACTCATGTACAGTGTCACTGTCATTTCCTCTAACTGTCCAAAAAAGTGATTTCGCACAGCGACCGCGCTATTCTGCGCCAGACGTGCAAAAACACATTTCGGGCAGGATATGTAAAATGACAGCTACACTGTTCATCAAGAGGTGTGGAAAAATGACAATGATGAAAATCCAAAGTGAAAATATTACAAATGCACGTTAGGAGCATGCGTGCATACGCAAACTGTGCAACGCTCGCTCGTAACATATTCATTTTATGGAGTATCATTACCAAATTTTCAACATAGGCATTTTAGGACCTCTGCTCATGAACAGTGTCACTGTCATTTTCATAATCTGCCCTGAATACTGATTTCCCACAGTGACCACGGTATTGTGCGTCGGAAGTGCGGAAACACATTTCGGCCAGGATGTGAAAAAAGACAGCTGTACTGTTCACAAGGAGGTGTAAAAAAATGGCAATGTTGAAAATCTGGCATGAAATATGCGAATTCGCAAACTTGTGAGCGTCTTGTATCAACTGCATAGCCTTGGCGCTCAGTAAAACAGCCATTTTTGGATTTTCCCACCAAATTTGCAATATAGGCTTTTTGAGAGCCCACCTCATGAACACTACCACTGTCCTTGTGTTAATCAGTCCCGACAGGTGATTCTGCGCAGTGACTGTGAAATCACCTTTCGGGACCGATTAACGTCATAACTGTGACAGAATTCATGAGGAGGGGTCCCAAAAACCCCATGTTGAAAATTTGGCGCAAAAGTTCCAAAAAATGCCCGAGATATGCATCAAAGTTGAACAAACCCTATTTATTCCATTATACAGCTTACCGGCATTTCCTCAGTTCGCGGTCGGCTTTGAAGTGTGAAGACGTGTTCCTGGTCCATCGAAGATCATCGTGCCGAGCTCTGGAGGTAAGTATGTGTTGAGGGGGGTGTGGGGAGGCAGGGTGTGCAGTGGGTGGGTGAGGGTGGTGGGTAGGGAGGCTACAAGGGACCGTTTTTGGTTTACAGGTACTAAAAAAACAACATCGTGGACGGTTTTCTTTTTTTGGTGGGTACAGTAGCCGACGGGGGATTGAGCACCCCCATCGGAACAGAAGCGGGGGGACATCATGCCGATGGGGAGTGGGCTCCTGTCGGCACATTAAAGTGGGAAAGGGGAGGCGGATGCCAATGGGGATTGGGCACCCCCGGCAACAAACAACGAAAGCAGGGGGGACACATTCTGTCGATAGGGAGTAGGCTCCCCTGTTGGCACATACTTTGAGGGGCAGAGTAAGCCGACTGGGGGATTGGGCACCGCCGAAGTTGGCAGTTTAGTGGCTACTGTGCCGACATGTTTCTAGCTGGCGAGCACAAAGGAAGGGTCTACTGTGTGTGACGAGCTTTGCTCACATTGCAGCGGACCTTTCCCTAGATGTGCTCGCCACATTAGTATGCATGTATTGGCGCCCGGCATGCAGGCTGATTGGGGAATGAGGGATGCACCTACTGGTGCGTGCCCTGCATTCGCCCAACAGTGACTGCACCTCCAAATCTACACTACCACAAGATGTTGGCTGCACAAGCGCGCCAACATAAAAATGGGGTGTACAAGCCAGGTTTGAAGAAAAGCGCCATGAGAATGGTCAAACACCATTTTGATAAGCTATGTGAAGATGAAAGACTTGCTGACTCAGAACAATTTTTCAAAGTGGATGTGTTTTACAGGTGCATTGTTATAATAAGTGCACAGCTTTCAAATCAATTTCAAAGCTTGAAGGCAGTCACTGATAGATTCAGCATAATCCAGCCAAGTTTGCTGATTTCTGCAAGTAATGATGATATGTATAAAGGAGCTGAAAAACTGGCCCATCATTTCAACAAAGACATTTCTCCTGCTTTTCCTGGGCAGTTACTTTCATACAATTTGAAACATAGAAACATAGAATTTGATGGCAGATAAGGACCGCTTGGCCCGCCCAGTCTGCCCATTTACCTACCTAATGGATAAGCTCATTCAGATCTGGTTTGCAATCGGAAATCTCAGAACAATCATCAGTGAAAGAGCTGGCAAAAGTGATAATTGTTGACAATAGTGCATAAGCATTCAGTTTTCCAGAAGTCTGTACTGTACTTCTGCTGTTTCTTACCGTCCCAGTAACAGTAGCCAGTGCTGAATGCTCATTTTCAAAACTTAAACTTATAAAGAACTACTTAAAGAGTAGTAGGGTACAAGAGAGACTTCGTGGATTGGGAATCTTGTCTGTTGAAAATGAACAGGCCAGAAAAATTAACCTAGAGCAGATCATTGATGAGTTTGCAGAACGAAAGATGTGCAAAAGGCGATTCAAATGAGTAGAAAATATTACTGTTATGTATTGCAGTATACTGTGTTATGGTCCCAGATGCTACCATTTTGATAATAATTATGAAGTATTGAACACCTGAATTGGCAATGGCATGTTTAATGTGTAGAAATAAGTGTGCTCTATTCATTGATATTTGAGGGAGGGTGCAGGGTGCATAAACAGGTAATAAAAAAAAAAATCAATGGGTGGGGGCAGTGGGCTAAGGCAAGGGGTGCCGTGGGGGGAGCAAAATTTCCACATGCACTGGGGCCCATCTTTCTCTTCCTCCGCCACTGTATAGTCAGATACTAAGGGATAACGAACTGTTCTCTGCAACCTGATTTCAAACAAGCAGCAGATGAGAAGGAAACAAGGTTCATACAGGTTACTTATATCAGGTTTTTGAGGATGCAAGGACAAAAACAGAAAGACAGAACAGAAAAACAATCTTACCAACGGGGAATAAACAAAGAGAGCACAGATAATAGGATATTGTTTACCATGAGGTTCAACGATTTCTGTAATCTAAGGAAGGCTATTTTAAAACACTGTCATTTGCTAACATCTGCAGAAACAGGAGAACAGGCTTTCTCATCAAACCCTAGTAGTAGCAAAAAAAAATTTAAGTCACTACAAGACAGGATACTGCATACAGATCATAGATCACCAGCACAAAAGACAAGTAGATCATTACTAGTGAGGATCTGATAGGGAGTTTCCCTTGTGGGAGGTGCATACACTGTAACTCCACACGAAGACTGAAAAAAATCAGAAATGTGTCCAAAGATGGGGATATTGAAATAAGGGAATTTATTACTTGTCAATCCATGGGGGTTGTATATGGGATCAAGTGTCCTTGTGATCTGATATATATTTGTAACCCCCTTGCAAATGGGGGTTCCTAATGTGCCTTATGCCTGGTTGGTGATCGTCATGAAGCCGCTTAAATGGTGATCCGTTGTGTGCTTTTTTAAGGCCTCCGTATACTGTCCCTTTAAGGGCTGCCTGGTGCAGTCATAATTAGTTGAAATGGGAGGGGGTTTAAGTGTTGCTATGCTCGAATCCCGCCCGGGCTTCCGGGTAAGCGCTCCCAGCTGCCATCGCTAGTGGTGCACAGGGAGTTCTGATAGAGGATGTGAATGTTTGCTTAAAATACTGTAAAGTAATAATGATAATGTAGTTGTTCTAACCTGCCTTGCTTTGCAGCACAGATGGTTTCGATTGCCTCCTCCATTTTGGTCCAGAACTATTGAATTGGACCAATCAGTACCTTGGGACCCCACAGAGCTGGCTGACCAATAGAGGAGCTGTTTGAATTTGAGAAGGGTATTATGGGCTATGGCGCTTTTTCCACACCACTGAGAGCTGAAGGAAGTGACTGGCAGGCTCAACCAGCCAATCGGATCGGGTAGTGCCCGAATTGGGAGGAATGCCCCAAGCTGTGAGGGGGGCAGAGTCGTAGTGACTGAGGAGAAGAGAGGAGCTGTGTGCTTCTGCGCTGGAGAGTGTTCGCGCGGGAAGCCCGTGAAGGCCTGAAGCGGCCGTTGTGTTTTTCTCTCGGTTCCAGCGGACTAAATCCGTCGGCGAGTGGTCAGAGGAGGCTGTGTCCTGCACAGCTACCCACCAGGCTTGACCTGTTTGAAGGACTGGAGAATCTGCTAAATCGTGCTCGGTCCGTGGGAGGAGTAAAAAAGCTGCCATTGCAGTGCTTTAGTGACTGTGAAATCTGGAAAGCCTAGCAGCAGCTGCCTGGTGTGGTACCCCTCTGCTATTGCTGTTGGAGTTTGCCATATAAATGTGTGAGGAGGCTGGTGGAGTTCAGGCTCACCCTGCTGGTGTTGAAAGACTCTGTCTTGTCTGGAGGTTGTGAGTACTGAATCAGGGTAGCTCCCTGCTAAATGTGCAACAGTGGTTCTAAACGGCATTGCTATACTGCTGGCTGCTTAATTAAACTTTTCTTTCTTCTCTGTGTGAAGGGCCCCTACCAGCTGCCACGTTTTGGACTAGCCGTTAGGGCTTGGGTACCCAGGGACAGTAAATCGTAGGGTTAGGCCTGTGCACAGAGCCCTAGGTATATAGGAATAGTGTAAGCCAATCAACCTGATTTTCCCCCTTTCCCTTGTTATCTGCCCTTCTAATAAATCAGATTGCTGTGTTATAACTACACCCTGGCTGGTTTGTACTCTTCTGATGAGCTGCTGCATGGTGACTGTGATATAACTGTACCTTACTTTACGGGGGGTCCCCGGAGTGAGCTGGAATATATTATCCGTGGGGTAAGTGTACTGGTGAAAAGAATTGTTGGCACCCAGTGAGAGTCACTAGTGGGACGAAAGGGGGGTTGCAGTAGCCCAGAGGGCTGTAACCGAGGTAGTCTTAACTGTACTAACCCCGACCTCTGGGTGGAGGCATCCGTCAACAGATCTGGGCCCCTCACTCTGCCTCTGTGGGGGCAGACAGGGGTAGTAGCCCTAAGGGTAATGCCTCCTGGGGGTTACATATTGGAAAAACTGAGAGACAAGGATCGGTGAGCACAAGGGCTATATTAGGGGAAAAGATGAAAATTCTCTTATAGTACGCCATTTTTTGGAAGCGTCACACCAGTTACCTAGTTTAAGATTTTTTGGTATAGAAAAAGTGGAGGTGGATAGACGTGGGGGGGAATTTCAGACAAAAACTCTTGTTGAGAGAAGCATTCTACATAGATTTATTTTAGTCTGTGAATTTGTGATATGATTTAAATAACTGTATAGACTGGGTACCAATCATCTAAGAAATAGCAGTTAGCCCCATCTGAAACAATCGGGTCATAGATACATAAATATTGTCTGCAGATAAGGAACACCAGGCCCATCCAGTCTGCCCATTTTATTGCTTGTAAAAAAGCGGCCCATGACTCTACATGGTTATTGGCTGTAGCTTTATATTCCATCACTATCAATCAATCAATCAAATCTTTATTTATTCAGGCGAGCATCATTGAGCAAGGCTCATTTACAAGATGAACCTGATAACCCACTAGATGGACCCACTAGTGTTCCTTTATTCCTGTCTCCATTGTCCTGAGAGCACAAGGTAGCCAGTATCATTTAGAATAATGTAATGATTACTGTGGGAAGTTAGACAGAACCCCCATTTGATTGTGAGAAGTAACTTTGAATCACAAAAAAGATTTCCTCTCAAACAACCCGCCTCCCAACTAAGGCAGCTTTGACAGTGTAAGGTAGATAAACTCTTATTGTATTAAGCACATTACTACTGAGGAAGTGGCAGTAATTCTTTCACTTTTTTCCACGTAAAGTTCTTATATCTTACTTTTCTTTATAATAATATTATAAGAGGAAACAAATGTGCAATGGTTTTCCCACTTGAAAAAATCTTTACTGTGACAAGTTAAAAAAAATTATTTGCGACAATACCGGACACCACCGATTGGTGCCGCTGTGTTCAGCGGGTCTGGCACCTAGTTGGGCATGCATGCTCCCAACACTAAACACACCCACCAGTAGCAAGTTCCACATCACTGGGAGGACCGTGTCTTGCTGCCAGATTCCAGTTCTTTCTCCAACATAAAAAGTCACTTTCTGGCTGAAAACCTGCCTATTGCTGTTCCCGGCAGTGAACAAGACGGTCATGATTTTTACAGGTACACTTGTTTCACAGATTTGTTTAAAATGGAGTCAGATTGTTGAATACAGGTGAAAGCCATGTACTGTTACAATGCTGATTATTTATTTACATTTTTATGTTTGCTTGGCGCATGCTTAAGAAACATGTTGTGACAGCTTGCTGGAATAGCAGGTTGTGGAGGTATAGCAGTGTTGTGGCCAATGCCACCACTGCTTTTTGAGGCTTGTTTCCGTGGCACAAATGAATGAGCACACTGTCTATGACAGGAGCTCAGAAGCATGCCACCAACTTGAAAGAATGTTGTCACTGCGATGAGGGAATGCCCCCTTATTGCAGAGCGTGCCTTGCCTGGTGTAACATTTCAAGAAACATGACGACAGCTGTCGCTGTCCACCTCTCACAGTCCTGCCTGAAAGCCGATGTCAGAGGTGCCCAATCCCCTTGCCAGCATGCCCCCTCCCCAGTTCATTTGCCGATGAGGGAGCCCAATCCCTGTCAGCATAATGTCCCCTTGTTCATTTGTGTGCCGAGAGGGGTGCTCAATCCCCCTCGGCATCATGCCCCCACAGACACTCTTTCTTTGCTGACGGGGTGCCCGATTCCCATCAGCTTCAGTCCCCCTCCAAAAAAAACACAGGTGTCACACTGGGAGCCCACCCCAATGTGCCCAAAGCAAACCTGAAATGAAAAAACCTTCCCGTGATTTTTTTTCCTGTAAAAGAAAAAATGGTCCCTCATTGTCTGCGGTGCCCCCCTCCCACAACCCACACCCACCCTCTGCACACCTGACCTCCCCACACCTCTCTCACCTGATGCTTACCTCCGGAGCCCAGCATGATGATCTTCGGTGCAGCGGGAACACGTCTGCGCTCTTTAAAGCTGACCGCGAACTGAAGAAATGCCAGTAAGCTGTATAATGGCATCAGTGGGGGGTTCAGCCTAGGTGCATATCTCTGCCATTTTTGTGACCTTTGGCCCCAAATTTTCAACATGGGTTTCTTGGGACCCCACCTCATGAACTCAGTCACTATCATGTCATTATTCCGTCCCGAAAGGTGATTTTGTGGTCACTGTACAGAATCACCTTTTGGGACTGATTAATGAAATAACAGTGTCACTGTTCAGGAGGTGGGCTCCAAAAAAGCCTATCTTGCAAATGTGGTGGAAAAATTCCCCAAAATTAGTGTGTTACGAGCGTGTATTGCGCAGTTCCACGCACATTCATAACTTCGAGAATTTTTAATATTTACATTTCAGATTTTCAACATTGCCATTTTTTTTACACCTCCTTATGAACAGTACAGGTGTCACTTTTCACATCCTGCCCAAAACGTGTTTTCGCACATCTAGTGCACAATGGTGATGCATGTGAAACCAACATTCGGGACAGATTAAGAAAATCACAGTGACAGTGTTCATAAGGAGAGGTCCCAAAAAGCCCATGTTGCAAATTTCATGAAGCAATTAAAAAATTGACTGCGTTACCAGCGTGCGTTGCGCAGTTTGTACGCACGCTCGTAACTTTGCCAATTTTTTATATTTTTACTCCAGCTTTTCAACATTTTCATTTTTGCACACTGCCTTATGAACAGTACAGCTGTCATTTTTCACATCCTGCCCGAAACATGTTTTCGCACCTGTGGCGCACAATGGGCACGGTCACTGTGTGAAATCAACGTTCGGGATAGATTAAGAAAATCAGAGTGCCACTGTTCATGAGCGGAGGTCCCAAAATGCCTATGTTGAAAATGTGGTGTAAAAAAATCCCCAAAATAATTGCATTACGGGTGTGCATTGCACAGTTTCTATGAACGCGTCTGACTTCAAATTTTTTGTAGATTTTCAACATTACCATTGTTTTACACTGCCTCATGAACAGTACAGCTGTCATTTTTCATATCCTGTTCAAAATGTGTTTTCACACCTGTGGTGCCAAATGGTGCAGTCACTGTGTAAAATCACCATTTGGCTAACGAACTGATAGTGTCACTGTTCATGCGGTGGGGTCACAAAAAGCCCATGCTGAAACTTAGAGTGAAAATACCAAGACACGCTGAGGGCGTTAGGATTTCTAACCATAATGCCCTACCCTGTAGGGACTGACAGGCATTAGGGGTGTGACTTGGGATTGTTGACAGTAATGCTCATGCCATTCCACCCCCACCCTACCCTGTAGCCAGTGATAGGCATCAAGGTGTGCCTTGGACTCTTTGGCCCCAAAGTTCACCCCATTCTCCTACACTGCACCCATTTCAGTGTATTTCCTTATGAAATGGTGTGAGTGTAAAGCCCGAACACCCCAAGGCACACCTCAACACTTGTCGGTATCTGCAGGGTAGGATGAGGTGAAATGGCTTGAGCGTTATGGGCAACGACCCAAAGGCGCACCCCAATGCCTGTCCATCTCTGCAGGGTGGGGGTGGGGTGGGGTTGGCATCAGTTCAGTACTCACTGTTATTCCTATTCTGCTTCTGTCTGACTCTTGCACTTTCACTGCTAATGTCAGCAAGCAAACATTCGGCATTGACAAATGCTTGTTTTAAGATGAAAAACGAAGAGGTTAAACAGAAAACTGTAAAAGATATTGTAAGACTGGGCACAAGACAGCCAGTAACAAAGAAGGATTACCAGCCTTTGACACAAGTGATTAAAGGTTAAATAACATCTTAGGATGGAATTAAATAAGGAATTATATATGTTTTTTTTCTCTCCAGTACAATAAGCCAAGCACTTAGTGAACTATAGTAACTGCAAGCACCTTTAAAGTGTTATAGTATGTAAGTCTTATTGTTAGATGAAATAGCACTGACAGGAGCGCTATTTAAAGATGTTTTGTAAAAATAAATTTTATTTATCTTAGAATTGAAAACCAGTTTCCCCTGAGGAAGGGGATTAGTATTCTCTGAAATGTAGGAGATGTTTTGAAGCTGGAGGTTCTGAAAAATAAACTGAATTTTATTTTGATTTATGATGAGTGGGCCCATTTTTTCCAATCTGAGTACTTTGTCATTAGCTGTGATTCGTATAGGCCTCTCTCTTTCTCTGATTAGTCTCCTGTTTTTGTCTTTTTCATCGAGGTAGATTGTGCTGGTTTTCGGCTTTCAGTGTCCACATCAGTCATGGCATGCATTGGTGACGGTCTTGAATCACAATGATCTGGCGGGGGTAATGGTCCAGTTGACAGTGGCAAACTGCATACCTGCTGAGGCAACTGGAGAGTCACATGTAAGGAAAGAGAGCATTATAGCTGAGACAAACACAAAACTGCTGCAAGACATGATGAACAGAGTCCATAGCAGCAGGGGTCATATCCAGCCCCTCTGGAATATCCATTGAACTAGTAAAATTGAAATTCTCTTCTGGCTTTGCAGAATTGTGAAATCCACCACCACTTCCATCTCTTTCTCCCTGATGGGCAGAGTTTCCCCCTACTGACAAGAGTAGGTGTGTTTTTATTGTGCAAAAAACAACATACAAAGATTACAAGGAAAAGGCAGAAAGGCAGTTTACAGCAAAACAACAATAAACAAGACATACAGGGGAAAAGGCATCCAATGACCTCATGGGAAAAAATCCGAAAAAAGAAAAGAGAAGAGGTCAAGTAGAGTAAGAAAGAAGCATGGCAAAAAAAGAAGAAGCGCGATGCATCGTAACAGTCAAGTTTGCATAATCAAACCAAATGGGGACCGTCATTTGAGGTTTAAGGAGAGAAAAAAAAAGGAAGGAAGCCAGCCCACACTTTTTTGCAAAAAGGATAAAGAAAGGGCCACCTTATCTTGCAAATACATCGTCAGTAGGGAATCATGAACCAGGGAAACCACCGTTTGTGGTGCAATTGTTCACTGTCGGTGTGTAAAAGCACACCGAGCTTGGCAAAGAAAGCATTTACAAATGGCAAAACAGAGCCGAAAGCGCAAAGGGCTCTGTACTGGGGCCAGTGTTGTTTGGGATTTTCATAGCAGACATCTCAATAGGCATCCAAAGCAAGATCAGTCTGTTTGCAGATGACACCAAGATGGCAGCGGTAGTGGATGACTTAGAGGTGTTGCAGGATGATCTGGCAAAACTGGAGGCTTGGCAGTTGGGGTTCTGTGCCAAGAAAAGCAAGGTGTTGCATTTCGGAACAAAAAACCCAAGGAGGAGCTACCAGCTGGGGGGGGGGGTCAGCTAGGCAAGATGGAGGAGGGGAAGGATCTGGGGGATAGTCATAATGGGACCAATGAACAACTCCACACACTGCAAAAAGGCATCTGCAAATGCTAACAGGATGCTGGGTTGTATTGCCAGAGGCATATCTTCCAGGAGGGGGGAGGTGATCCAACTGCTGTATAGGTCACTGGTTAGACCACACCTGGAGTACTGCGTGCAGTTCTGGCAGACGTACCTGAAGAAGGATATTAGGTTACTGGAGGCAGTGCAGTGCAGGGCAACAAAAATGATCCAGGGGCTAGGAGACTTGCCCTATGAGAGTAGGCTGAGGGAGCTGAACATGTACTCCCTGGAGGAGAGGAAGGAAAGGGGGGACATGATTGAAACCTTCATGTACATGAAGGGAATAAATAAGATAGACATGGAGGGGCTTTTTCAGTAAGGAGAAGGAGGGACACCCGAGGGCACAAGCTGAGATTGGAGGGGGGAAGGTTCAAGAGGGAAATGAGAAGACACTTTTTTACAGAGAGGGTGATGTCAGGGTGGAAGGCATTACCAGAGGAAGTGGTAGCCTGTAATACAGTGGGCTGCTTCAAAAGGGGATAGGACAGGGTAATGGGGAGGGTCACTGGAAGGAGGGAGGGGAGGGAGGAGGGCAGCTGCAGTATAAAGGTTGTTAGCTGCACAATTGAGCAGACTCGATATACCGAAAGGCCTTTATCTGTTAAGTGCACATGTTCATATGTAAAACATGAAAATAGGACCAGGTACCAGGACAGAGTCCCAATATGACAATATGGTATGTAACCCAGGAAAACAAAGGGTAGTTCCAGTGTTTACTCAGAAGAACCCAAAACTGATGGCCAAAACTGGAGTTTCTGAAAAGACCATTTAATGTATGATGGGATGACATGGTCATATGCACGACTCTAGGCTTCTGGCTGTGTCTTGCGATGGATGGGTGGTGGTGGTGGTGGGGGGGGGGGATTGAGAGAGGTAGGGGTGGAAAAAACTACTTGGAGGAAAATGTATTTATTTATTTATTTAGCTTTTGTTTACCAGGTAAGCACACTAGACAGTCAAGTGCCTATTTTCAGGAGCGACCCGGGAGAATTACAAAGGCAAAAACAACATGTCAGAGACAAGGTAACAATTAGTCAACACAGTACAGTCCAGTGCTGGCAGAGAGTCCAGGCAAATAACACAGTGTGGCGGTGGCATAGTTAGATTACTCTGCCCTGTCTCCCGTGCTCATCTCTGTGCCTCTCCATGCATCCACTGAGGGCTCTCCTGACCTCTCCCTCACCCAGTATCAGCAGCTGGCTGGTTTGTTCAGTTTATGACAGGGGACCCCGATGGAAGGTAGTTACACAGAAGCTTAGAAGAGGGTCAGCAGCAGTACCCCAGATGGTGGCAAGGCCTACTTCAGGCCGGTGACAACATGGGATTGACTGTAGGACTGTCTAAATGCCCAGACCCACAGTAGAAGGTGTGCCCAATAAGGATGTGCTGTCATGCTGGTGACCTGCGTCCAGTAGTGAACTCAAGAGTTGGCTTGGGCAGCCGAATTTGCTAGTACGAGGCTACTGCACTGCAATGCTCACAGCCAGAAGGGTGGTATTGGGTTTGTCGAAACTGCAACTCCAGCAGTGGGCTGGAAGCTTACAGTGCAGTATCCATTGTAGGAAATATAAAAATACTCATATTCAGTGGTTAGATACAGCACGGGACAATATCTTACTGTAACTATCCATATAAGAACAACTAAATGTGCATTTCATACTTGCAAAATAGATTATTCAATAACGGAGTGATACGCAAATTGGTAGGCAGCAGCATGGAGGTTTCACTTGTACTCCCCAGTGTGACACCAAAATCAGGAACATTGGTACTATTACTAGGAGAAGAGGTTCCCCAAGTTGCGAAATATAGAATTTTTGTTACTTACCAACAATGAAAGTCTTAAGTAACGTACGATATAGCCACTCCAGAAAACTACTCTTACATCGATGGTCAAACTGGGTAAGTCCATATGCTATCTTTAGAACACCACATGTGAAACCGAAACTTAAGGACTGCAAATCTTCCGGTTCTCACAGTGATTTCTTTGCACACTTACACAGACAAACTGAGACCCTGGGAATTAAAGAGCTAGTGTACTGTCTGGATGCTGCCTGCAACTAATTGTAACTTTCAGATGTAGTCAGCTATTACTTCTTATATCTCAAGTATTATTTTCTGTTTGCTAATTAGAAGATTTTCCACCTGGCAGTACTGGGGTGATGCATAGAGCAGCACTCTGTCTATAGGGAAAAGAAAAATGATTCAGTTCTGTTCCTCTCATTACAACACTGAAACCACACGGACTATGACATCAGTAGTAACCAATCAGAACCATTTCTCACTGCCAGTTAATTAGCAAACAGAAAATAAAAAAATACTTCAGATACTGCAAGTGATAGCTGACTGCATCTGAAAATGACTATTTCATAGATTTATTCAAGCTAGTGTAGACTTACGTCCGTAATGCTTGCCATTAATAGGGATTAAAGTCCCAAGTTAGAATTTAGAACTGTCCCCCATATTTGATCTCATTACCCATCACCATATCTAGGTTGTGTTTGAAAGCAATCATGTCTGTACTTTCAATTACCTCCTCTGGTAGTACATTCCAAGCTGTGATAGCCCTTTTGCTGAACCAGTTTTCCTAAGTAACAAATTCCATTTGTCCAGATATAGTTGCTTGGGATGTTTCTTACTACTAACTCTGCTTTGGTTAAATACTAATCCCAGTTCAGCTCTAAGAATGTTATCGTCCATCGCTCTAAATAACATGCACAAGTCACCCCTGTGCCTTCTGTACTCCAGGGAATAAAGACCGAGTGCTGCCAATCTCTCCTGATAAGATTTCCCTTTTAAACCATAGATGGACCTGGTCATTCTACGTTGGACAGCTTCCACCCTTCGTATGTCTTGTTTATTGTATGGGGACCAAATCTGGATGCAATATTCCAGGTGGGGCCTAACCATTGCTACATAGAGAGGCAGTATGACTTCCCTGGCTCGACTAGCAATGTGTCTAAAAATACAATTCAGCATATTATTTGCCTGTTTCACTTGTTCCCTACAGTGTAAATTAAATTTGAGGTCAGGGCTGATGGTTACACCAAGGTCTTTTTCACTGAATGTTTCTATTAAAGGTTCATTATTTAAGAAATACTTATGTTGTTTATTATGAGGTCCCAGATGCCAGATTTTACACTTGCTGATGTACAAAACTAATTTATTATGCTCAGTCCATAAGAAAACGAAGTCTAAGGCATTTTGTAATGCTGTGGAACTTTTCGACCCATTTACCACTGCACCCAAACGACAACCATCTGCGAATTTTGACAGCCAGATATTTGTGGAATCTAACTGGAATGAGGCACTATATATATTGAAAAGGATAGGACCCAGGACTGAACCCTGAGGCACCCTGCTAGTAACCTCGGCCCACTCTGAGAGTATACCATTCACCACCACTCTTTGCTTATACTCCCTCAACCAATTGGCAATCCAACATATGATATTACTACCCAAATTTATGTCACTTAGTGATTTAATTAGTTCGGAATGAGGCAGTTTGTCAAAGGCCTTAGCGAAATCGAGGAATATAATATCCACTGAGTTCCTCCTGTCTATCTCTCTACTGACATTTATGTAAAAGGTCAGTAAATTAGTTTGGCAAGACCGGGTTTTAGTGAAACCATGTTGGCTTGGGTCCACCAATTTATGGGTAAGTAAATACTGCTGTATATGATCTTTAATTATACTCTCCAATATTTTGCCCATTAGAGAAGTCAGACTAATTGGTCTAAAGTTTTCGGGTTTGGTTTGAGGTCCTTTTTTTAGAAGGGGCACTACTGTGGTAACCTTCCAGCCCATTGGTATCTCAGCAGAATCTAGGGAATGTTGGAATATATGCGTCAGTGGTAAAAATATGTAATCAGCAATTTCTTGCAGAACTTTAGGGTGTATATCATCTGGACCCCGGAGATTTATTAACTGGAATCCTTTTGAGTTTATCATGCACTACTGTTGGGTTAATAATTATTTGCCCGGTTTTAGGTAAGGGTATATCCTTTGACGTTTTAGTAGAAATGCTGTTAAATATGGTACAAAAATAACTATTTTGGATATCAGCCGTTTCTTTATTACTAGTAGTTACCTCTGAGGTATTTGTGAAGGGGCCAATTGCTTTAGAGGTACCCCTTAAATTATTTATTTAGGAGAAAAAACCTTTTTTATTGTCATTCACCCTGCTAGCCAAATTTAGTTCATGTTGTGCTTTAGATTGCTTAATGTTTGATTTAATTTTCTTAACCAATGCCCTATACAAGGGAATTATATGATGATTACCGTGCCGGATACGTTTAAATAATCTATTCTTTTTGTTAATTAATTTTTTAATATAGGGTTTCATTCAACTAGGAGTGTTTTTTTTTATTAATGTATTTCTGTATACTAGGTATGTTCTTGGCTACCTCCCCTTTGAGTTTAGCAGTCAGTAAATTCCACTTCATGTCGACTGAGTGGCCTGAGAAGTCCGTTTCCCAATCCCAAGCGGCCATATTTTCCTTTATAATATCGAAATTAGCTTTCCTGAAATTCAATTTAATGGTAATTCCCATCCCAATCTGACTAACTTGACCCAGAAACTGGAATTTGACACACATGTGATCACTGCTGCCCACTGGTGCCATAGTACTAACATTAGCCACTCTGTTTCTCATGTTGGATAGTATAATATCCAATATTTTATCATGTCTGGTAGCATATGGGACTATTTGTTCAAACCCGAGCTGAACTGATAAGTCAATATAAGAGTTATCGCTTTTACTAAGCCCGGTGTGTATTGTCCAATCAAATGTTGGGCAAATTAAAATCTCCCAGAATCACTAGGTTTTTAGATGGATTTAATTCACTAATAAACTTTATCAGTTTGATGTCATTTTCCAACAATATAGAAGGTGGCCTATAAACTAAGCCTAGTCTTACTGAGGGACCTACCAGTGGATATATTTTAACCCAGAATGCTTCTCGGTCTTCAGCACTTTCGGGATGCTCCTCGGCTTTTATTGAATCATGGATGTAAATAGCCAGGCCCCCCCCCACCTTTTTTTGTATTTCCTATTTTTAATGAATACCCGGTAGCCTGGTATATTTTTTTCCCATGTATCATTCTCACTGACCCATGTCTCAGTGGCAAATGCTAGATGAATATCATGTGTGACCAGTAAAAGTTTAAATTCTTCAAACTTATTAACTAAACTTCTGGTGTTAGTTAGTTAGTTAGTTAGTAAACCATTCCATGTGTTTAGATGTTTTTGACTTGTGTTGCTGAGTTAGTGTAACCCCTCCCTCCCCATTTCCCAGTTTAAATGGAATTTTAATACTTCATTGATTTTCTTTCCTAGAACTCGAGTGCCAAAATGGTTTAAATGCAAACCATCATTTTTAAAACATGCTTAGTTGGAAAAAGGTAAATGAAATATCCATGAAACCTATGTTTTTTTGGTGACACATTTGTCTTAGCCAGGTGTTTAGAGGCAGAATAGACCTATTTCTATATGAATTCATTCCACTTGTAGGTAAAACTCCAGAGATGATTACCTTCCCTTTAATTTACTTTATCCGATCAACAATAGTAATAAAATCAGTTTGTATGTCCGACCAATTGTTAGTAGGTAGATCATTGGTACCTATATGCAAAAGTACGACTGGTTCTGTAGTGTTTTCTAAAGGCCATCCAAAAGTCTAGAGACATCCTTCACACGGGCCCCTGGAAGTGTACTGATTGTTGTGTTGGCCTTTCTTCCTTGACAAACTACAGAGTCGACCCTCCTAAGAATGGAATCCCTAATTACCACTATGTCCCTAGTACTGGGGGGTTGTTTAGGGGATGGCTCATTGTTTGACAAGTTACATACTGGGGCTGTAAGTTGGACTTGTGCTCTGGTAATTGGTATTTTTAATTCAACAGGATACCCTTGGCACCCAACTTCATCCTCCTGGGCATCAAATTTATTGTACAGGGGCAAAGGTGGTGCAAACTGTGGGGGTTCTGTGACAATAGATGGTATATTAACCTCAGCATCATTGTTTATATGAGTAGCAGTTAAATCAGACAACAAAATGTTTGAATTAGACATTGCTTCATCTATGAAATTCTCTAAAAGATTAATTTCTCTCTGAGTTTCCAAATGTTGTAATAGCTGAGCTAGTTCTCCCTGTAGGGTTTCTATTTGTAAACAGTTGCCACATATAAAGTTGAGACAAGGAGGCTTCTCTGTGAACATGTTGCAACGTGTACAGGTCCTTTTTTTAGCTTTGCTCCGTTTAGCTTTGTTTTGTGACATACTTGGGCCATTTACTTGGTCTACAAACTGTAAAATAAAAACATCAGTGGTCAATTAAATCGGTTTTTGTCCCTCCGATTATAGTTACTGGACAGTTTACTTCTGTTTCCCAAGCCCCAGTGTCCACAGCGGACACAGCAGACTGGATGACACGCGTGTCTCTGTGACAATGCTCTGTGGCGATGCACTGCATGCCCCTGCTCACTGCAGGGTGAGTTTAAATGCTGTAAGAACCTGGAAATGTCACAAAATCCCTTGCAGCACAACGTCCTGAAATACCATAGTTCTTGTGAAAGCCGGTATTAAATGGGAAGACAGGTCTTTAAAAGCCATGTTCCCCATATAAATGAAAGAAAATGACCCAATATAGCCTCTCAGACAGTTCCAGTACAAACACCAGAACTCTCTTTCCACATTAAAATGTAGGGCTCAAACACTTCATGCACATACAATATGGTTCATTTTAAAACTAAGTAGTGCTGCAATTGAACGCACATTCAGTGTGCTAGGGTTGTGGACAGGTTACAGTGTATCACTATTGCTATTAATTCCAAACAGTACACTAGCTCTTTAAATGTTTCAGTTTTGCACACTTTTGTGTGAGGTGGTAACAGTCCACTGGGTGAGTGGGTGGGAAATACAAGTTATAACTGTAGAATCACATTGGAGATGAACAGTGACGGGAACTACCGCTCTGTGCACATTAATGCATACTCCAAAACAACACGAGCTTGTATATAAACAGGATCAAAACTTACTGTGTGAGTAGGGATTTCCTCACTAGACTGCTAACACTCAGCATTCACATATTAGGGATTAATGTATAGTCAGCCGTCCTTCTCTAACCAATCATTTACTTTGCTTTTACAGCCCATGTTATAAAACTGCAGTAAAGCACTTAAAAGTTCAAATTACTGCTGAGTGCTGGCTTTAATTTACACCACTGATGGAAGGGAAAGGATTGTAAATTGCCCCCCAAGTCTTGTTAGTTGAATCCTGCCTCCAGTTTTACCAAATGGCCACTTACACGTCTGAAAACCATGCTTTAAAGTCGGGCTCCTTACACTTCAATGGAAGCGTGGGGTGCCAGATGGTACAAGCTGAGGGGGCTGAGAATCAAAAGGGCAGTTATGAGGGTACAAAGGGCACTTTTTCTATACTAGTTTTTGCCACATAGAAATAAAAAGTGGAGTGGCTACCGCCCCTTTCGCCCCCCACAGTTCCGGCACCTATGAGAGCACCCCCATGTTCTTCTTATTGCTGCGTCATACAATGGGGTGTGGCCAGTAAGATGAAAGTGGAAAGGGATTGTGCTGCTAGCCCCTCCAGGGCAATTTATGATCCCTTCTGTTGGGGTGTGTAATTATAAAGGCTGTTTTTCCTACAGAAGAGCTCCCACAGAGGTAAGGGAGCTTCTTCTTGTTTTTGTGCAGCACCAAAAAAGTTGCTCTTTAAGTTTTTTAAATTTCAAAAGTTAAATGAAGCCGTCCTCCCCCCGGCTGTGAAGTGGAATGCTCCATGTCTAACGTTCCTGCATGAGAGACCACTGTACACAGGATAAGCGGTACAGTGGCTCCACTGTACTGATTGGTTGAAATAATGCAATTCATTTATAATTATACAACGTAAAAATCTTTTTTTTAAGTAACAACTTTTGTCTGACACACTGTACTTAATTTGTTCTGTACGAGTGAGACAACTGTGCCACACATGCAGCAGAAACTTAACTTGATCAATCGGGAGAGGGGGGCTAACAACATACACATGGATGGCAGGCAAACTGTGGCTTGAGTCTTGGTGATTCTTCTCAGTTCGGCTTGCCAGATTTGAACAGAGTTTGCAGTACAGCCTCTGAAGTTTATTCCTGTCCAAAAAGGAAAGGAAAGAAAAGGAATTTAGAACTCAAAAACAGTAGGCAGCACTCACCTCCCACTTCATGGAACTTCTTGATGAATTGCACTAGACATCGTAACTTCTTCCTCAACAGATTTTTTGTGTAAATTGTGCAGAATTGTGCAAGCATGCCGAAATGACCAGTACATCTCCAGTGGTGTCTGGTAATGGTGTCCTCCTCCGCTGTGGACCCAGTGGCTTGCCCCACCCCGGGACAGAAGCCCTGAGGATGGAGTGAAGCATTGGGCAGTGGTTGCCATTACTGGACACCACTAGAAATGTTTGTGTGATTTCTGCATGCTTGCACAATTCTGTACAATTTTCACCAAACAAAATGTTAAGGAAGGACTTAAGATGTCTAGTGCAATCATTGGAGAAGTCCAATGAAGTGGGAGGTGATTGCTGCCTTCTGCTTTTGAGTTATTGTTTATATGCTTGGAGCAAGGCACCGCCCTGCCTGGTGCATGACCTATTGACTGTATTTATATAATGCCCTTCATACAGTCAGTATTCCAAAATACATTGCAGTCCAGAAGACGGAGAGGGTGGAATGTTGTTGCCATTTCAGGTGCATAGGGAGAGTCAAACAGCAGAGAGATGGATTACAGTGCAAGTACAGAGAGATTAAGCACGTGAGGTTAAATGATTTGCTGAAGGTCAGTAAATGACATTTGTGGGTTTTAAACCTTGATCTTCATAATTCACAGCTCTGCACTCTAACTACAAGGCTAAACTGCCATTCAGCTGCCAACTCCTGCTTGTTTAGTTTTAACTCAACTGCCCTCCCCTCAGAAAAGTGGAAACAATAAAAAGAGTTCTTGGAAAACCAGAAGCAAAGCCTGTCAAGGTTGCAAGGTCTTTTGTCCGAGCACACAAAGAATACTTGCAGCAGCCCCCACAAGCAATCACTGTACACAGCTTGCAATTTCTGCTACATGTCTTACTGATGTATTCATGAGTTCCCAGTCAACAATACTGTAGCTGATCTCTCCTTCCCCAGTACTCTGTAGAGTAATCAGGTTTACAACCATTTCTCAGAGACAATACTGCACACAGCTAACATTTGTCAGTCTCTGCTCCTGCGCAAAGTGGTCTGATGCAGAGCAAAGGTCAGTGATCCCCTTTTCAAATTCCCAGCTATGAGGCAGCACAGTGTACTGGTTGAAGCAATGAACTAGGAAAGAAAATCCTGGTTCAGCTCTCAGCATAAAAGCAGTGTCTTCTACTTCTTATTTATTTATTTATTTTTTATTTATTTCATTCTTCGGAGAGAACCCTTTGAGCACAATGCTCTTTTTCAGAGGTTCCACGTCAGGGTTAATAGACACACCCAATTAAAACAGGAACAAGGAAAATAACAAGAAGCATGAACAATACATCTGGTTCATTGACAAATAACAAGGATATACAAAATTGGCAAAGTACAAAGTTACAGTAAGGATGTCACAAGAGACTGCTTGGGTTGTACAACAATAGTCCTAGAGTAAGTAGCATTGAGAAACCAGGGATATTTGCTAAGTCTAGGAAGAGTCAGCTACAGTGGGAACCATTTTGGCAGAGAGTAGGTCTCCAGTGTATATAAAGAATAGCTTTGCAGACGCAGTAGCAGCCTGTTGAGGCATTGTCAAGAGTTCATGTGAAGGGCATGTATGGAATGATAATTTAGCTGAGGATGAAGATGAAGGGTGGAGATTGGAGAAGAGGAAGGTAGAAAGAGGAGGAGGAGTGATGGGGGGAGGAGGGGTGGGAACAGGAAACAGCAGGCCCCAAAGGTCTGGGGGAAAAATAAGTGTGAAGACAGCTTGGGCTGCGGAGGGGGGAACTGAACCATACACCGCCCCTTGCTCTGGAGGGATAGGTCAGCAGGGGCTACCTGCAAGAGCACATGCCAGCAGTTGTAAGATGCTGCTTTAAATCCAATTTAAAGGCTGGGAGGCTGGACGAATTAGTTATGTGTGGGGGGATTTCGTTTAGCCAGAGTGGAGCCCTATATGAAAAGGACCTTTGACAAAGGGATGTTTTCCTGAAAGGGATGGCTAAGGAGCAGTGGGTCACACCCCTCGTGCAGTAAGTGGAGTGTGCAGCCTGTACCAGTGACTTGGGGGGTTGGGGCATTCCCTAACAGGATTTTTTTGCCTAGAAGGCACATTTGGTACTTTATTCTGTTGTCAAGATTCAGCCAACTAGTAAGTTCATAGAGTGTGTAGGTGTGAGCCTGACTGTCAGCATCCAATGCTAACCTGCAAGCCTTGTTGAGGACAGTCATGATCCATTTGAGAGCATACCTCTCAACGTCCTGCCTACAAATCAGGGACAATGCTTAAAAAAATCAGGGACAAAGGACCAAAATCAGGGACACATCTTCAAAATTAGAGATATCCACTCAGGAAGCCGGCAGAATAAGGGGCTTAATATAAAATGTATTTTCTAAGGAACAACAAGTCTGTAACTTTAATGTTTGGCATTATTTTGTCCTAACACACCCTACTATTTGGTCAGGGAAACACAATTTTTAGGAGGGACAGAGTAAATTTTGAGGCAAAATCAGGGATGCCCCTGAAAATCAGGGACAGTTGAGAGGTGTGTTTGAGAGCAGTGTCAGTGGCAGATCCATAGACCACCAACCTGTAATCTATTGACAATATAGTGCTGTAGACAGTGAGTCAAAGGGCAGAGGGTGTGAGATATGGTTTGTGCCAGTACAAAATATCCAGTTTAAGACCGATTGCTTTGACGACTTGATCTATGTGATGCGAATAGGTAAGGGTGTCATCTATGTGGACCCCAAGGTACTTGAAGGCATGTACCTGCTCCAAAAGGATAGCTTGTTTGTTGACAATTGTCAGGCCAGGTGAATATTTCTTGTGCTGGGGACTGGAGATCAGCATCATTTTTGGTTTCTTGTAATTAAGAAGTAGTTTCTGATTGCAAAACCAGTCTTCCAGTGCATTGAATGTTGATTGAAGCTCATTCTCTACCTGATCCAGATGAGTGCTACTACTCAGGATGACCGCATCATCAGCGTACAGAATGACCTTAGACTGGCAGGCTCCTGGGAGTCCATTTAAGAACAGGCTAAAAAGGAGTGGGCCCAAGATTGATCCCTGAGGGACACCTTGTTTGATTTCCAGTGGGGAGGAGACCACTGACCTGATCCTAATGCTCTGGCTGTGGTGGGAGAGATAATCTTTAAACCAGAGTGCGACTCCAGGGGAGAACCCCAAAAGGCGCAGCTGTAGGAGAAGTAGAGAATGATTTACCGTGTCGAAGGCCTTTGTGAGATCTGTAAAAATAGACCCCACAAGTTTGCCATTGTTCAGTGCCTTATGTACAAAGTCTGAGAAGTCTACCAGAACAGTGGTGGTGCTGTGGCTTTTTCGAAATCAGTGCAGCAGGCACTGGAGATCTCTAGCGCTTTTCATGGAGGGGGGGTAGAAATTGGCTGTGCTGGAGCAGTCACCACTTTTCAACACAGGAGTTACTAGTGCTACCTTCCAGGCATCCAGGAATTTTGCAGAGGAGAGAGATTTGTTAAATAATTTAGTGATTGGTACCAACAGCTCTTCGAGGGCAACTGCTACAAGCTTCATATCAATATTGTCACTCCCATGTCTAGTTTTCCCAAGGACCTTTCTGACATAGGTTCCGGTCTCCCTAATTGTGACACCCCTGAAATAAAAATTTAGGGATTTAGAGTCAGGACTAGCACTCAGCTTGTCAGGGTATATGGGCACAAGGAAGCTGGGAGGGAGAACAGCACTGAGGTCAGTGAATGCAGAATTGAAGGATTCAGCAATTAAACAGGGATCAGAGGTGGGAGTACCATTTAGATTTAATATAGTGGGATGCACCCTGTCAACTTTACCCATTAAATCCTCAATATTCTGCCAGAACCTTTGCCATTATCTCAGGTGCTATCTAGCTGCTCTTTGTAGTACTTTGCCTTTGCCAACCTAATAAGGTGAGTGCACCTGTTTTTTGCTTCTCTGTAGTTCTGTAGATCCTGTGGTCGACCAGAGTTCCTAGCAATGGCCCAAAGGTTATCCAGGGTCCTGAGGTGCTTAAGGAGGTCACCTGTGATCCAACCATTGGAAGATCCCCTGATCTTTCTTCTTCTTATCAGGGCAAAGGAATCACAGATTTCATTGAATGTGTCAGTGAAGGACTTTAGAGCCTGGTCTATGTCTTGGAGTTTGTCCAGGTGGGATCAATTCACCTAAGCTAGGGCTGATTTAGAGGCTTGCATTTATCCCCTTTTAATGACTCTGCTACTAATGGTGACAAGTGGGACCTTTTCCTTCTTATTCACTCATCTACACATGACTGGAGATTGGTTGCTAAGGCAATCAGGGATCACTGCTACTTGTTTGAGCCTTGCAGGGCAGTTGGTTAATATCCAGTCGAGTAGTGTGCCTTTGCCAGTCTTGTAATTGAGCCTGGTACACTGGGTAACCATCTGCGTAAGATAGACACCTGCGACCTGGTCTTTACAGGTATCAGAATCCCTTGATAGCCAATTACTATTGAAGTCACCCGTGATTATGATGTCTGAATTCCTCTTACTTTTGGAGATCATGCCAAGTAATGGGCCCAGTCCCAGCTTTGTCTTACCAAGAGGTAGGTATGCTGCAGCAAAGGTAAGGGATTTGTTTTGCTTCCCTATTTATTTATTTATTTATTTATTTATTCATTATAAATTGGGTTTACAACCTTTGAGTCGGAGACTCACTTACAAAGGCACCTCATCACGGGGGGGGGGCAGACATCAAGACAGTTATTACAGTGCAGATTAAAACAGAGGATAACATTACAGGTGCAGTAAAAGGAACATTTAACATAGATACACTTAGATTACATAATGTAGTAGTTTATATGTTACTTAGGTTACATAATGTTACAAAATTATGAGTTACACTCATGGATATAGTAGGTCCTCAGAGAAGACAGCGAGCTACATCCCTGTTTGGACCTAGTAGGGAAGGAGTGGGTCTGGGGGAGGAAGAGGCTGTCCAGTGGACGTTGTCGAGCCAGAGGGCAAGGCGGGTGGGTACCGCAGGTTACAGCAGGGGGTTAGTTGCACCTACAACAGCGGGTGTTAAAGATATGGTTCCGAAAGGCTGTTCTGAAGGAGCTAATTTTTGGCAAGTTGGAGATGCAGCCAGGGAGGGAGTTGAACCAGGTGGGGGCTCGGTAGAGGAAGGATCTCTGGGCAAGAGAGGTCTTGTTTCTGAGCACCCTGAAAGTGGCCTTAACAGAGCTACGGGTGGTGATGGATGATGATGACTGCTGTAGGGATGTGGAGACCCCCAGTGGGGGGGAGTCCTAGCAGTGATTTCTTAGCGAGAAGGCAGGTCTGGTAGAGCAGTTGCTCCTCAAAGTTGAGCAGATTGGTGGTAGTATAGAGAAGGCAGGTGTGAGTTTGGCTGGGAGCACCGGTCAGGAGCCTACAGGCCTTATTGATGGTTGGATTTTAGAGAGGGCAGTGTTGTCAGCTGCGGCATAGATGGGCAAGCCAAAGTCCACGAGGGACAAGACGGAGGAGGTGATGGCCAGCCTGAGTGCAACCTGAGGCAGACAGTCCCTGTGCTGGTATAGCAGGCCAATCCGAGAGTTAATGGCGGCCGACAGGGCATTAATGTGGGTGTGGAAGAAGAGGGCAGTATCGAACATGATGCCTAGGTACTTGTATTCGGAGGTATACTGCAAGAAACTCAAGGTTGCAGGACATACTCGAGATATTAGATATACACCCCATATGCCTTCTTTGGCATAAATGAGGCAGCCTCCCCCCTTTTCCCAAGTCTGTCTAGTCTGCATATGCTATACCCGTGTAGTGCAACTGCATCATGTCTTTGGAGTGAGCCAGGTCTTGGTCAGACAGCTGATGTTAAGGGAGTGGAGCCTAATCCAGGCTTGGAACTGTGTGATTTTTGGCAGGGGACTGCAGATGTTCATGGCTGCAATTTTTAAACCACCACCCTTGTGATCTGTCGTATGGCCACCAGTTTGTGGGCCAGGATTGGGGTGCACATCCTCAGCAAGTAAGAGCAGCATAAAGATTGAGAATCTGGTGGTGAAGGGAAGTAATTGCTTGTCCAATTTCCTCCTTCTAGGGCAGTACAGTTTTAGGAAACTCCGTTTGGTGCCACTGGGAATAGCAGTTAGCTGGGTCAGTACTAGGAGACTGCTACACACAGGGAACAAGATTACATGGTAAGGTGGGCAAGAGGGTAGCGAGTTACCAAGGGCACCCATAAGGTAATGGGTAGTGCCAGTTCCTATCTCACATGCCAATGGGGCTAGCTTCTAACAGCAATGAACAGTGAGATGGGAGATCTTGGTTCAAATCTCTAATAATGATAGAGTAAATGACTGAGAGGAGCCACAACCAGGGCTGCCGAGTTGAAATCATAACACACTTGCCTTGGTTAAGCTCTTTGGCCTTCTCTTGCTTCAACCTGTTCAGCTGTAAAAGTCGGTGTAGGTAGGTTCTGTGCTCAAAACCAGGGTTTTTCAAGTGAGGCCACTGTGACAGCATGCGGCCACCATAGGACTGCCACCTTTGGATGAGGTGAAAACCAGATACTAAACCAAACCCTAAACCCCATCCTTGGCTCCATCCTTTTTAAGACTGATGAGTATATGGCTCCTCCAAAGCCATTTGTAATGTCAGAAAAGACTTTAAACTGACAGGAAATCATTTTTATACTATTATTTTTATTTTTATTCTTTGGTAACCAGGTAAGGCTCACTGGGCACAAGGCCTATTTACAGTGGTGACCTTGGAGCACTGGGGTGTTTGTGACTTGCTCAAGGCCACACAGTAAGTAAGCGGAGGCTGTGGGAATCAAACCCAGGTCTACTGGCTGCACCACGGTAGTACACAGCTCATTGCTCTAACCACTGTTAAACACCCTCCCATTTTCCTTTTCATGTCAGTCATGTATTCTGATATGTTTTGATCAGTTTTTAATAAATTAATTGTCTATGTCTGTGGCACCCTCAAGTCTGCATTGTGTTCCCTTTACCTCAGCAGAATATGGGAAACACAAAAAGGAACTCAGTAGAGCATCTAAAGGATAACAACTAATCTGCTTCTGGGATACCTCAGTCATCAGGTCACACCGTAGGATTGTCACAGTCAGTGAAGCAGGATCCACATGGAAGATTTTCAGCAGTGCAACTGGGGCTGCCCACGCTGATGTCATGTGACAACGTCACCAACCCTATTAAGGCGTGAGCAGCCCTGCTCTCTCCGCAGTTCTTTCCCACCTTTGACTTGTTCACACAGGTCTCCATGGAAGCTCTGTTGCAGTTTTGTGCCTTTTTTTTCGCCTTTTTTTTTTTTTATACATACATTAGAATCTTTTTAAAAGAGATTCCTTTCTTTTGTTTATGTTGAAGAGTTAATCCTTCAACTTCTCTCTTCCGTCGCTGCTGCTGTGGAAAGAAGATTGGCTCCATAGATGAACACTGTCTTTGTATCTGCTGCATTCGACCTGACCACGAAGTCTCCAACTGTGAGCTGTGCCAGAAATGTAATCAAACAACCCTCAGATGATGCTAAAAGGCTCTAAAAAAGTGTTCTAATGGAGTAACAGGTAGCCAGTTCTGGGCAGGGGTCTTCCAGGGTCCCAGCCTCCCTGTCACTGGCAGGGTCGTCGAGCTCCCAGGCCTCTAAGGCCTGAGACAAGTCCTCGGGGAAAAGGTCACAAAAAGGACCGAGATTGGCAACGCTCCCCCCCCCCAGCGGCGGTCTCACTCCCTGACTGCCTCCTCTCCTTCATTTGGGGGTTCTTTGTCAGCTGCAGCTGCACCGATGCATAGGTTTGCTGTCCAGGTCTCTGTGCCCACCAGACCCACACCAACAGCAACTCCGCCCGATACCCAGGGTAGCCGGTTGTCAATCTCCTGGTCATCGGCCCCTCCTTTGTCGATGATGGGCTCATCATCGACCATTCTCCTAACAAGGCCTGATCTTACCCCAGGCCCTAGGGCTACAGGCTCTTCGGGTCTTCAGGGCCCTCTGACAGGTCGTCACTCCCAGGGCCATTAACCCTCCACCCTCCGTCAATGAAGTCTTCAGTGGTCATCGACCTCAACGAGATTTTGACTAAATTCACCTCGGTGATTGTTCACCTGCTTGGCACTTTTAGGCCTTTGTCACCAGCAGCTTTGTCATCAACTCCTCCTGGGCAGCTGCGAGCTGTCTCCCATGGGCCATTGTCGGTGCCTCACACATCAGACCTGGACCTGGAAGAGGTCAACGGTGAGGAGGCGTACCACCCTGATCTTATTCTACCTGATGAGGAAGAAGAAGAGGAAGACCACCTCTCTTCTGACAGGTCTACTGCTTCCTCCATCAGCAAGGACTTTGTCAAGCATACCCCTAGGTTGCCTCCAGAGAACACCACCTTCTTCAACATAATGAAGCAGCTGTCCTCAACTATGGGGTTCCACACTGAGGAAGAGGATGTCATCAGGAAGGATTTAGTGGACTTCTTGGAGATCCCAGAGACTCCTCCCTAGATCATCCCTCCTATTTTACCTGCTCTGAGGAATGCCACCACTGCAGCCTGGCACAGGCCTGACATGGTGTCAGCAATGCCCTGGAGGACAGATAAACTTTATCACGCCCCTCAGGGATTTCCACATTATGCTGCCCAGCCTGAAACTGATTCAGTGGTCATAAAGGCAACTCATGACAGGTCTAAGGCACCCAATCACCTTAGCTCCCTACCTTCTGACAAGGAGTCATGCAGGATTGACCTTTGGGGTAAGAGGGTTTATGCCTCCTCCACCCTCGGGCTGAGGATTGCCAGTTACTTGTCCCATATGGTAAACTTCTAAAATACCAACTGGAAGAAGGGCAAGGCTGCTGCCTAAGCCCTCCCAGAAGGTTCACAGAAGCAGGAGTTTCTCAAATGCTTGCAGGCCGCTGAAGATGTTAGCAAGCACCTCCTACAAGCCCTCTGTGATATTTTGGACACTATTGCTAGGGCTGCTGCCACCGGCATTTGCCTCCATAGGCACTCCTAGCTGAGAGTCTCTGGCTTTGCTGCTGATGTTCAGCAGCAGGTTCTTAATGCCCCTTCAATGGCTCTAAGCTTTTTGGTCAGATGTCCAGGACATCATTAATGGCCTGCAGGCATCTGGCAGGGCTCTGAAATCTGTCCACTCACTCTACCATATGCAACCTAAGAGCAGACAATGCCCTCCTTTTCAAAAGGCATCCAGTAGGCCAGGAGCAGCCTCTTGGCCTCAAGGCAAATGCAGAGCCTTCGCTGCCTTGCCCTCCGCCTCCACTGCCAGAGCCATGACCAAGTATCCCAGAAGTGATGGACGAGTCCCAGCGGCTAGATCCACCTCCACCTGACTCCTTGCCAGACCCCTTCCTCTGGCCCCCGACCAAGAGGTAGTGGTCGGAGGTCAGTTCTCCCTCCATCTGAATCAATGGAGAACCAGTACAGTGGATGCTTGGATTCAACAAATCATAGAAAGGAGTCACATTCTGGAGCTCACCGAGCAACCCCCAGAAACTCCCCCTCTGCCCTCCAACTACCCCCCAGCCCACCTGGCTGTTCTCCAGGAGGGGGTACAGTCACCAGGCCTTAGAGCCAGTGCCCAGGTGCCAGAGAAACAAGGGGTTTTATTCCATGTTTTTCCTGGTCCCCAAAATGACCAGAGATCTGAGGCCCATCTTAGACTTAAAGGACCTCAATCTGTATGTCCAGTACAAAAAGGTTTGAATGGTAACTTTGCCAGGTCTGATGCCCTTCTTAAGCAAGGCAACTGGCTGTTTTCTCTGGGCATGCAGGATGCATACCTGCACATCTCGGTATTTCATCCTCACAGGAGATTCCTCCTGTTTCTTTTTTAGGGTGAACATTACCAGTTCAAGGTGTTGCCCTTTGGCTTGTCCTCTGCGCTGAGGGTCTTTACCAAGTGCTTAGCAGCAGTAGCTGCAGCCCTCAGAAGGGAGGGAATGTATGTTTTCCCTTATCTGGACAACTGGCTCCTAAAGGCCCCATCCAGAGAATTAGTCCTGGGGACCTTAGAGAGAACTCTCCAGTTATACCTCTCCATGGGCATTACTGTCAACCTGCCCAAGTCAGTCTTGGTTCCATCCCAAAGGCTGCAATACATAGGGGCGGTTCAAGACTCAGCACAGGGGAAGGCCTTTCTGCCTCAAGTCAGAGTGGAGTGTCTTATTGCCCATGCTCAGGAGGTGGCCTAGAGCCGTTACATCCTTGCCAGGGTGTACCTTAGACTGTTGGGTCTGATGGTGGCTGCCATACCTGCCATTCCACTGGCCAGGCTCCACATGCGCACTCTCCAGTGCACACTGGGACCAGTGAATAGACGATCTAGATCAGTTAAAGCTGGTGTCTTCCCCAGTCTGCAAAGTGCTCCAGTGGTGGATGGATCCACTGAATCTATTGCAAGGAGTTCCATTCCAAACCTCATCTCCACAGCAAATCCTTACCACGGATGCCTCTGGTTTGGGCTAGGGGGCTCATTTGGGTCCCTTTCAAACTCAGGATTCTTGGTCCCAGTTCAAAACCTCTCTGCATATCAATGTCCTGGAGATGCGGGCAGTTCTGTATGTCATGCAGTCTTTTCAGAGTCACCTTCTTCTGGGCCAGTTGCTGATTCAATCGGACAACCTCAGTGTAGTGTACTACATCAACAGATAGGGGGGAATTCATTTGTACCCCCATGCAGGGAGACCATGAGAGTGTGGTATTGGGCATTGGACCACAGCCTGATCCTCTCAGTGGTCCATGTCCCAGAAGTGTTAAACAAGTACTCTGGCAGACAGCCTCAGATGGACTCAGTCCAGCATGAACGAGTGGGAACTTCTCTCATCCGCTGCAGAAGATCTATTCGACAGATGGGGTTGTCCAAAATTGGATCTTTTTGCATCCCCACTCAATGCAAAACTGCCCAATTTCTACTCACTAGATCCAGGGCCTGGAGTTTTCTGGTGAGACACATTGTCCCTCTCCTGGAGCAGAAGGTTTCTTTATGCCTTCCCTCCGTTTCCTCTGAGTCAGAGGGTGCTCATCAAGCTGCAGATGGAGGGGGCCACTATGAGCCTGGTAGCTCCACTCTGGCCTTGTCAGATGTGGTTTCCTCTCCTACAGCAGCTGGCAGAGGAACCTCTGGTCCCTCTCCCCCTCTAGAGGAATCTACTGACTCAGAATCACAGGACCCTGGTCCATCCCAACCTCAGGTCCCTCCATCTATATGCCTGGCTCCTGAGGACATAGCAATCGTCAGATCTGGGGTTTCTAATAGGGTGGTGGACATCCTAGTTGCCACCCAAAAGCCTTCCACCCGAGCCACTTATGTCATGAAGTGGAAGCGGTTTGCCATATGGGCTGCCAAGCATAATCTGGACCCTTTCACTTGTCCGGTGAACCAGATTCTGGACTACCCAATCTGTCTGTCTGACTCAGGTCTCCAGTACTCCTCCCTCAAGATGCACCTTTCGGTTATCTCAGCCTTTCATGAGCCTGTGGGTGACCATACCATTACTCAGCTGGATGTCTCCCGTACTTTTTGAGGGGCATCCTGCATCTGAAACCTCCAATCTGTTCCCCTGTCCCGACTTGGGATGTGAATTTTGTTTTGGAGAAGTTAACCCTGTCTCCTTTTGAGCTAGCTGCGACTTGCGAGCTATGCTTTCTTTCCTGAAAAGTGCTATTTTTGGTTGCTATTACTTCTGCTCAAAGATGTCAGAGTTTCAGGCCCTCTGATGCAAGGAGCCTTATTTGATTTTTTACAAAGGCAGGGTGCCTTTACGCATGAATCCTAAGTTTCTCCCTAAGATGGTGTCTGAGTTTACACTGAACCAATCTATCTACCTTTCAGTTTATTTTCCAGAGTGTGCCAATCCAGGGGAAGCACTGCTCCATACGTTACATGTGTGCAGAACTTTGAAATACTACCTGCTCCAAACCAAGGAATGTAGAAAGTCGAAGCAGTTGTTTGTTTCTTCTGCCCTGGTTAGAAGAGGATGTTCAGGTTTCCAAACAATGTTTGTCCAAATGGTTGGCTAACCGCATTGTGTTCTGCTACAACAAGTACAGCAAAGAATTGCCTAGAGCTGTCAAAGCTCATTCCACAAGAGGCATGGCTACCTCTTTGGATAGTTTCTGAGGGGTCTAAAGCCACTGACATTTGTGTGGCTGCCACATGGAGTGCTGTCTACATTTTTACCAAGCACTACAGTCTGGACATTGCCTCAAGAGCCCATGCAGGTTTTGGCAGGACTGTGCTCCAGGGCCTCCTGTCTTAAGTTTAGGGTTGGCCTTCCTCCTAGACTGTTTTTTTGTGCTTCTAACTGCTTAGGACTCATTCCTATGGTGTGACCTGATGACCGAGATACCCCTGAAGATGATAGAACAGTTACATAAGAACTTACAATAACAGTAGATCTTTAAGGGGATCTTAGTCATCAGGTCTACCTTCCCTTCCACCATACCTCTTTTTTGGGGAGGCGCTTTACTGGAACTGGCTATCTGGTGTATCCAGCCTTTCTTATTGGCCTGAGCACCTCTCTCCCTGGTCCCCCATAGCTGGAGCTATGCTCCCTTTGTCTTTGGAGGAAAGAACTTAGGAGGGAGCGGGGCCACTCAGACCTTTATAGGGTTAGTGACAAACAGAGAAACATAAACATAGAATTTGACGGCAGATAAGGACCGCTTGGCCCACCTAGTCTGCCTATTTCCCTACCTAACGGATAAGCTGCAGATCCTAGTTAACCAACTGCCTACTTCCTCCTACCCCCCACTAGAATTGCCTTATGTCTGTCCCATGCATTCTTGAATTCCTCCACTGTTTTTTACTCTACAACCTACTCAGGAAGGCTGTTCCATGTATCCACAACCCTCTCTGTGAAGAAATACTTCCTCACATTATCTCTGAGCCATCCTCCCTGTCTTCAAATTGTGCCCCCTTGTTTTTGCACATCTCTTTTTCTGAAAGATGCTACCCTCTTGGACTTTGTTGATTACCTTGAGGTATTTGAAAGTTTCTATCATGTCCTCCCTCTCCCTCCTTTCTTTGAGGCTATACATCTTTAGTTCCTTTAGTCTTTCTTCATATGTCTTCATGATGTTGGCATGGGCAGCTCCAATTAGAAACATAGACATATAGAAGGTGACGGCAGATAAGGACCGCAAGACCCATCCAGTCTGCCCATTTTTTCTACCTTATGAATGTGCCATAGGCCTTTACTCTTGTTAGTGGCCTATCTATTCATACTCTTCTGTATTGCTACCTTATGCCTATCCCATGCCCGTTTGAAGCCCTGCCCTGTATTCATATCCACCACTTCTTGAGGTAGGCCATTTCATGCATCCTCCACCCTTTCTGTGAAAAAGAACTTACTCACTTTACCCCTTAATTGGCCTACCTGTAATCTCATGCTGTGTCCTCTTGTCTTGTTATTTTTATGTTGTCTTGTGCACGTGCAAGCAACATTTTGTGGCAGTAGGAAATTAGTAGTGTAACTCCCTTGCAAATGGGGGTTCTTAATGTGCCCTATGCCTGGTTGGTAATCGGCATAAAGCCGCCGGAATGAGGGTCCATGGAGTGCTTTTTAAGGCCTCTGTATACTGTCTCTTTAAGGGCTGCCTGTTGCAGTTGGGATTAGTTAAATTGGGAAGGGGTTTGAGTGTTGTCATGCTCGACTCCCGCCCGGGCTGCCCGATAATCGCTTTGGTTCTGCCATCGCTAATTGCGCAGAGGGAGCTTTGTTAGAAGATATGCTTGCTTACTGGTTATCTGTTAGAGTAATAATGATAATGTAGTTGTTCTAACCTGCCTTGCTTTGCAGCACTGAGGGTTTCCGATTGCCTCCTCCATTTTGCCCCAGAACTGCTGAAGTGGGCCAATCAGTACCTCGGGATCCTGCAGAGGGGACTGACCAATAGAGGAGCTGCTTGTTTTGGGAAAGGTATTATGGGCTATGGCGCTTTTTCTGCACCACTAAGCACTGGAGGAAGTGACTGGCAGGCTCAACCAGCCAATTGGATCGGGTCATGCCCGAGTGGAGAGGAGTTCCCCAAGCAGTGGAGAGCCAGATGCGCTGTGGTTGGTGAAGGGAGAGGAGCTGTGTGCTTCGGCGCTGAAGAGTGTTCGCGTGGGAAGCGCGTGAAGGCCTGAAGCTGCCGTTTTTGTGTTTTCGGCTTCAGCGGACGAAACCCGACGGCGGGCAGTCAGAGGAGGCTGTGCTCTGTACAGCTACCCACCAGGCTCGACCTGAAGGAGGACTGGAGAAAATTGCTGAATCGCGCTCGGTCCGAAGACAAGTGGAAGCTGCCATTGCAGTATCTCAGTGACGGTGAGTTTGTGGGAGCATTGGAAGCAGCTGCCTGGTGTGGTACCCCTCTGTTGCGTTTACCATATAAATGTGTGAGGAGGCTCGAGGAGCTCAAGTAATCCTGTGCCATTAAAGGACTTTGTCTGTTGCGTTTACCTATATAAATGTGTGAGGAGGCTCGAGGAGCTCAAGTTAAATCCTGTCGCCATTAAAGGACTTTGTCTGTTGCGTTTACCATATAAATGTGTGAGGAGGCTCGAGGAGCTCAAGTTAAATCCTGTCGCCATTAAAGGACTTTTCCTGTTGCTGTTTACCATATAAATGTGTGAGGAGGCTCGTGGAGCTCAGGAGTAGCCCTGCTGACGTTGAAGGACCCTATCTTGTCTCGAGGTCGTGAGTACTAATTCGGGGTAGCTCCCTGTTGAATTGCCTCATTGGATCCAAATGGAATTACTGCACTGCTGACTGTTTAACTAACTTTTTCTTTCCTCTGTGTGAAAAGGCCCCTACCAGCTGCCACGGTTTGGACTAGCCAGTAGGGTTTGGGTACCCAGGGACAGTAACTTGTAGGGATAGGCCTGTGCACAGAGCCCTAGGTAGATAAGTCTAGTGATAAGCTAATTAACCTGATTCCCCCTGTCCTTGTTGTTTTCCCCCTGAATAAATCAGATTGTTTTTGTACAGCTACATTCTGCTATTGTGTACATTAATGGTGAACTGCTGCTTGGTGATTGCAACATAACTGTGCCTTACTTTACAGGGGGTCCCCAATGGGGACTGGATTATATTTTCCAAGGGATAAGTGTACTGGTGAACAGAATTGTTGGTACCCAGTGTGAGTCGCTAGTGGGATGAAAGGGGGGTTGCAGTAGCTCAGAGGGCTGTAACCATGGTAGTCTTAACTGGGCTAACCCCGACCTCTGGGTGGAGGCACCCGTCAATGGATCTGGGCCCCTCAACCTGCCTCTGTGGGGGCAGACAGGGGTAGTAGCCCTAAGGGTAGCACCCCCTTGGGGTTACAAATTGGAGGCACCGCTGGGATTAGCGTCCCCTAGTGGCTCAGTGAGGAGATACCCCAAAGATGGAAAAAATGGAAGGGGATGTGTTGGAAAAAATTAAGCTGGGACCCATCAAAACCATGGTCCACAAACTGATGGGCTGGGGTGAAGCCGAAGAGCTAGATTCCCAGAAGATTGTATTATTGTTAGATGTGCCCTTGGGTACCTCAGCTGCTGATATTGTTTCTGTTGCAGAACAGGTAAAGTGCTTGGGTAAGGTTGAAGTGAAAGGGCGGATGGCTGATTTGCTTGACCAGACATTGCAGGTGCTACTCCTATGCAGTGTGGCCATCGCCCCTGAGAAGGTACCTCCTGTACTTTACCCGGAGGGTGCGTCCCAGGGGTGGAGGCTAATCCATATCCAAAGTGGGTCAGTCACTCCTGGGGGTTCTCCTCAAATGAACAGTTTTAAGGATAAACTGCTTAAATTGTTAGCTGTGGAAGGGAGGACTTCCCAGGAGTTGCTACAAGCATTGGATCTGTCCAGTGATACTACCCCTCCGGGTTCCCCAGGCACATCCCCTTGCCCACCCAAGAGTTCAGTGTTGGCTTCTCTGCCCTTGGCAGTCCCCTCCATACAGCTAGATTCCTACCATAAACTAAAACTTTTCTCTGCCACGGTACCAGTGCCTTCCAGGGAAGATGACCTGGAGGCCTGGATGGACTATGCCACCCCTTTGGTCCAGGAGTGGCAATGCTCCGAGGGGGAGAAACGGAAGAGGCTGATGGAGAGTCTGTGGGGTCCTGCCTTAGAAGCCATTAGATTCTTCCGGGCCACCCGTCCGGAAGCCACCGCTGCAGAGTATCTCTCTGCTTTGGAAGGGGTTTTTGGGAGTACAGAGACTGTGAAGATTTATTATGGAAATTCAGGTCTGCTAAGCAGTGGAGAAATGAAAAACTGTCCGCTTTTGTTACTAGAGTGGAGAGGGCCTTGCAGAAGTCTTATAGAAAAGAGGGAATCACTACTACAGCCCTAAATCAGGTTCGGTTAGAACATGTTTTAAAGTCTGCCAGATTATCTAGTGTAACGCTGCTGAAACTCAAGTTGCATGATCGGCGGGCCACCCCGCCTGAATATTGTCAATTGATGAGGGAAATTCGGGAAGTGGAGACTGATGAAGAGGGGTGGGAACCCTGTGTGGGGTCCGTGAACCCTAGTGGGACTCCCGAGATTAATACCCCTGAGGAGACTGGCTCGCCTGGAGGGTCTGAGGGGTTCCCAGATTTCCCAGGTACTGTGGGGATGTGGGTTGTTTCCTCTGACCCCTACGTGGAGGGAGAGTTGAGGGCTGAGATCAGGAATTTACGGGAACTGGTGTGGGACTTAAAGCAGTCTACTGTGTACCCTACCCAGCCCGGGGCCCCTGAGTCATGTGGAGCCCCGAAACCTAGCCCTAGAGAGCTTCCTCCCTCCCCTCAGGGTCCCCCTCAGAATAGTGATCCCCGGGACCCTAAGTTTTGTTATCACTGTGGGGAAGATGGGCACTTCCAGCCTGACTGCCAGAGGCCGAAGAATTTAAGGAAAGTTAACAGCAGACTGATCGCTCGATACCGCCAGACCCAGTCTCGGGCCCCCAAGAAAAGTTGTGTGACTCAGGCCCATGCACGCTGGGCTAACAATGTTGCTACCCCCAACTGGTCTGATGTGGTCGGGCCATCTATGGAGACCCGGGTGCAGGTGAACGGAATTCCCACTAGAGCTGTATTGGACAGTGGCTCCCAGGTGACCATCATGTTTCAGGACTGGTACAAAGCACACTTATCTGAGGTGCCCCTGCAGCCTCTAACTGGTCTACATGTATGGGGGTTGAGCGACAAGGCTTATCCGTATTTGGGTACATCCGTGTCTGGTTATCGTTCCCTGCAACTGTAAATGGAATAGATGAGCAAGTGAAACCTTAGTGTTAGTTTGCCGTCCACTGGACTATACTGATGGGATGCCCTTGTTGATTGGAACAAATGCCCACATGTTTGGACGATTGGCCCAGTTGTGCTCTGAGAAGCGAGCATTTCAAACTGGGCGAGCTTTGAGCATACCGGCTGTGATTCAAAAGGTCAGGGCCACTCAGGAGAAGGGTAGTCTGTAGGAACCTGAAGGCCCTGTGGGAGTGGTATGGAAAAAGGATCCAGCCCCCGTGGTACTTGCCCCAAATGCGTAATGTGTTCTGCATAGAGAGATACGATTAAAAACAGATGTCAAGAACAAGTTGTTGATGTTGGATGCGCCTGCGGAGGGATGATTACCTGAGGGGTTGTTGCTCAGACCCAGCATTCTGCCGACTAGAGCCCATGCTTACGTTAAGAGGGTGATGGTTCAAGTGCACAATGTGTCTGATAAAGAGATTCGGATAAGAAGAGGGTGCACCCTGGCTAGTGTTCATTGAGCGGATGCTGCTGTACTACCAAATAGAAAGAGTTCTCAGATGGGTGATAGAGTTGCTCCTGATCTGTTTGACTTTGGTGACTCTCCGCTGCCGACTGAGTGGAAGTGAAGGGTCAGTGAGAGGCTTGCCAAGAGGAACCAGGTTTTTTCCCTGAAGGAGTGGGATGTAGGATGTGTACAAAGGGCTGAGCATCACATTTAATCGCACGACGAAAGACCTTTCCGAGAGAGATCCCGACGCCTGGCTCCCGCTGACATAGATGATGTACGCGGCATCTGCAAGAAATGTTGGCTGCTGGTGTAATTCAAGAGTCTAGGAGCCCTATGCCTCCCCATTGTAGTAGTAAAGAAAAGAATGGGCAGTTCGGATGTGTGAGACTATCGACTTTGAATAGGCGGACTATTCCGGATCAATATACCATGCCCGATACAAGATGCCTTGGATTGTTTGAATGGTAGTAGTGGTTCTCTGTGTTGGATCTTCGGAGCGGATACTATCAGATCCCGATGGCCCCCGACGACCGGGAGAAGACTGCTTTCATTTGCCCTTTGGGTTTTTACGAGTTTGTTCGGATGCCTCAAGGAATTTCGGGTGCCCCAGCCACTTTTCAGCGCTTGATGGAATGAGCTGTGGGGGACATGTACCTACTCGAGTGTTTGGTCTATTTAGATGATGTTATAGTGTTTGGTCGATCATTGGAAGAACATGAGCAATGATTATTCAAAGTCCTGAATCAGTTGGAGGATTTCAGCCTTAAGTTGTCTATCGACAAGTGTCAATTCTTCCAGACTTCCGTGAAATATGTGGGCCACATAGTGTCCACTGAAGGCATAGAGACTGACCCTAGCAAGGTGGAGGCATTGACCACTGGCCTCAACCTAGGAATTTAAAAGCTGCAACAATTCCTGGGGTTTTGTGGCTACTATAGGCGGTTTGTCAGAGACTATTCACGAGTGATTCGCCCCCTCCTTAATCTCACCCAGAGGTATCAGCCTACTCACAAAAAGTATAAGAAGGGTGTGCACACTGACATAGAAAAGAAGTATTTTTGGCCAAACGATATGTTCGGGAATCGATGGACTGCTGAGTATGAGGAAGCTTTCCATGACATCATATATCAACTCACCCACGCACCCGTGTTGGCCTATGCTGACCCAGCCAAGCCTTACACTCTTCATACCGATGCCAGTCTGCAAGGATTGGGGGCTGTGTTATATCAGGAGCACTCGAATGGGCTGAGACCTGTAGCGTTTGCCAGTAGAAGTCCGACGCCATCAGAGAAGAATTACCCCGTGCACAAATTAGAGTTTTTGGCTTTGAAGTGGGCCATTGTTGATCAGTTCCATGACTATTTGTATGGTGCCAAGATATTAGTAAAGACTGATAACAATCCTCTGACCTATGTACAAACCTCAGCCAAATTGGATGCCACTGGGCATAGGTGGCTCTCTGCCTTGGCCACCTACGATTACGCTGTAGAATACCGGGCGGGCTTAAACCATATAGATGCGGATGCTCTCTCTCAGAGGCCTGTGTCCCAGATTGAATGGGTCCAGCTGTCTGAGCCTGACATAAGAGCCCTGTGCCAGAAATTTGATAAGGAAGAACAGGTGTCTCCTGACAGGGTGGACTGTGTAGTAGATTGTTTGGGGCCGCCGGAGAACTGTATACCTGCCGCCTACTGCCATTTCTCTGCCTTGGACACCAGCTCTCTGCACAACTCAACAATGATGATTCCAACAGGCTCAATCCTGGGACCCTATGATAAGAACGGCCATAGAGGTTTCTATGGCTGGAAGGATGTATCCAAACCATGCTCCACTGACTTTAGGACTACCTTGTTGTACAAAGAAGGGCCCAAATTAAAGCTGATCAACCAACTACTATATAGAGAGACTGTGAGTAAGGAGGGCCGGGTGCAACGACAACAACTGGTGCTGCCCTCGGTTTTCAGAGAACTAGTTCTAAGGTCATTGCATAACCAGATGGGGCACCTGGGCATAGATTGAACACTTGATTTGGTACGGGCTCGATTCTATTGGCCGAAGATGATAGCGGACGTGGAACAGTATGTCAAGACCTGTGGTCATTGTTTGCAAAGGAAAGCGTTACCCCAGAGAGCTGCTCCCTTGGTCAACATTACTACTAGTGCTCCTATGGAACTGGTCTGTATTGATTTCCTGAGTTTAGAGCCTGATCTGAAAAGTGTTAGCACATATTGGTGGTCAATGATCATTTTACCCGGTATGCACAGGCTTTCCCAACCAAGGATCAGAAAGCAACTACAGTGGCTAAGATACTTGTTGAGAATTTTTTCGTCCACTATGGGGCTCTGCAGCGGATTCATTCCGATCAGGGAAGGGACTTTGAGAGTCGCTTGATTAAAGAGATGCTATCTTTGTGGGGGGTACGCAAATCACGAACCACCACCTACCATCCGCAGGGAGACCCTCAGCCTGAAAGGTTCAACCGTACATTGCTTGACATGCTGGGCACCTTACAATCCAAAGATAAATCGAGATGGAGTCAACAGATTGGCACTCTGGTTCACGCCTACAATTGTACAAAAAGTGATGCCACCGGGTTCTCCCCCTATCGACTGATGTTTGGAAGAGAGGCTAGATTGCCAGTGGATGTGTGTTTTGGGGTTTTCCCTGATGAAGTGCGAGCAGAAAACCATCTACAGTACGTACAGAAATTAAGGCCCAATTAAATCATGCCACCAACTGGCCCAGACCATGGCTGCTAAACGTAATCTGGCTAACAAGGAGAGATATAATGAGAAGAAACAGTAGAGTTGAGAAAAGGGATAGAGTGTTGTTGAGAAATCTGGGACTGCATGGCAAACATAAATTGCCGATCGATGGCATCACCTCCCTCATATTGTTGTGGACAGCTGGCAGACCTACCTGTGTATAAAGTGCGGCCTGAAAACAATTCGAAAGATGTGAAAACCATACACAGAAATCATCTGCTGCCAATTGGGCAGATCTTGATGGAAGTTGAACCTTCCTCCACCCTTCCTTCCAGGCCCGTGACTAGATCTGTTACTAAGAGAGGAACCAAGCCCGTGGAGCCTTCAACAAGTCCACCAAGGGAGCCTTGTCCAACCCCCCTGCAGAAGGAGATGGTCAACACTCAGTGTCAGAAGACAGTGCAGATGATGTTGAATACTATCCCTCTTATGAACTAAGCCAGTTGTTTCGGGGCAATCCTCTCATTAACCCAGGAACTGAAGTTGGCCCATCTGTGTTGGTTGAGCCCTCTACTTTGTCCCCGGAGGAAATGCCTCCAGAAGATGAGTGGGGTAGCAGACAAACTCAAGGGGCTGAGTCCTTAGGCTTGGTTGAACTGTCTGGCTTGGCTGAGTTATCTGACTTTTCTGAAGAAGAGAGTGAGGTGGGGGAGCAAGCCAGTGATATGCCAGAACCGGAAGAATATTTTGAATGCCCGGATGGTTCCCCTTTAGTAACTAGACAGCCCCTCGATGAGCCCAGTGGGGTGGGTTCAGGGATAGAAGGTCAAGCCGCTGATAGTATTATGAGTATCGAGCATGATCCCTTGAAGGATGCCTGCTAATGTCCCTGACATGGGAGTGAGTCAGGCCAGGACTAGAGTCCCTGAGACCCTAGATGATCTGGCTGACAGATACGGCCAGTAATCAAGTTGAGTTATGAATCCCTGGATCAGCCAGTGGACCTGCCTTTAAATGTGGTTCACAGGGGTATATGTGTCCCAAGTTCTTGCCTAAGTTAGCCTTGGGGATAACTCCAGACTATTAGTAAAGCCTTTGAGTGTGGTGTCCTGCCCGGGGACCAGTTAGTAGCTAACAGAAGAGGGAGCCCTTCAGTCCCGGGTCACGGTAGGACCCGATGACCTGAGTTAAAAAGTGTAAGATTTTATATATATAATGTGTATACACTATAGTGCATTGTAGATCTAATATTTATGTATGTAAGGTAAAATGTAATATGGTGTTACTTGGGATGTTCACCCACTTTGCCTTAAGGGTGATTACTTGGTGCGGAGGCCAAGCTTTTCCAGGCCAGGGAGGGTGTAACCCCCTTGCAAATGGGGGTTCTTAATGCGCCCTATGCCTGGTTGGTAATCGGCATAAAGCCGCCGGAATGGGGGTCCGTGGAGTGCTTTTTAAGGCCTCCGTATACTGTCTCTTTAAGGGCTGCCTGTTGCAGTCGGGATTAGTTAAATTGGGAGGGGGTTTGAGTGTTGTCATGCTCGACTCCCACCCGGGCTGCCCAATAATTGCTTCGGTTCTGCCATCGCTAATTGCACAGAGGGAGCTTTGTTAGAGGATATGCTTGCTTACTGGTTATCTGTTAGAGTAATAATGATAATGTAGTTGTTCTAACCTTCCTTGCTTTGCAGCACTGAGGGTTTCCGATTGCCTCCTCCATTTTGCCCCAGAACTGCTGAAGAGGGCCAATCAGTACCTCGGGACCCTGCAGAGGGGACTGACCAATAGAGGAGCTGCTTGTTTTGGGAAAGGTATTATGGGCTATGGCGCTTTTTCTGCACCACTAAGCACTGGAGAAAGTGACTGGCAGGCTCAACCAGCTAATTGGATTGGGTTGCGCCTGAGTGGAGAGGAGTGCCCCAAGCAGTGGAGAGCCAGATGCGTTGTGGTTGGTGAAGGGAGAGGAGCTGTGTGCTTCTGCGTTGAAGAGTGTTCGCGCGGGAAGCGCGTGAAGGCCTGAAGCGGCCGCTTTTTGTGTTTTCGGCTCAGGTGGGACGAAACCCGCCGGGTGGTCAGAGGAGGCTGTGCTCTGTACAGCTACCCACCAGGCTCGACCTGAAGGAGGACTGGAGAAAATTGCTGAATCGCGCTCGGTCCGAAGACAAGTGGAAGCTGCCGTTGCAGTATCTCAGTGAAGGTGAGTTTGTGGGAGCATTGGAAGCAGCTGCCTGGTGTGGTACCCCTCTGTTGCGTTTACCATATAAATGTGTGAGGAGGCTCGAGGAGCTCAAGTTAAATCCTGTCGCCATTAAAGGACTTTGTCTGTTGCGTTTACCATATAAATGTGTGAGGAGGCTCAAGGAGCTCAAGTTAAATCCTGTTGCCATTAAAGGACTTTGTTGCGTTTACCATATAAATGTGTGAGGAGGCTCATGGAGCTCAAGTTAAATCCTGTCGCCATTAAAGGACTTTGTCTGTTGCGTTTACCATATAAATGTGTGAGGAGGCTCGAGGAGCTCAAGTTAAATCCTGTCGCCATTAAAGGACTTTGTCTGCTGCGTTTACCATATAAATGTGTGATGAGGCTCGAGGAGCTCAAGTTAAATCCTGTCACCATTAAAGGACTTTGCCTGTTGCTGTTTACCATATAAATGTGTGAGGAGGCTCGTGGAGCTCAGGAGTAGCCCTGCTGACGTTGAAGGACCCTATCTTGTCTGGAGGTCGTGAGTACTAATTCGGGGTAGCTCCCTGTTGAATTGCCTCATTGGATCCAAATGGAATTACTGCACTGCTGACTGTTTAACTAACTTTTTCTTTCCTCTGTGTGAAAGGGCCCCTACCAGCTGCCACGGTTTGGACAAGCCACTGGGGTTTGGGTACCCAGGGACAGTAACTTGTAGGGATAGGCCTGTGCACAGAGCCCTAGGTAGATAAGTCTAGTGATAAGCTAATTAACCTGATTCCCCTGTCCTTGTTGTTTCCCCCCAGAATAAATCAGATTGTTTTTGTACAGCTACATTCTGGCTATTGTGTACATTAATGGTGAACTGCTGCTTGGTGATTGCAACATAACTGTGCCTTACTTTACAGGGGGGTCCCCAATGGGGACTGGATTATATTTTCCAAGGGGTAAGTGTACTGGTGAACAGAATTGTTGGTACCCAGTGTGAATCACTAGTGGGATGAAAGGGGGGTTGCAGTTGCTCAGAGGGCTGTAACCGTGGTAGTCTTAACTGGGCTAACCCCGACCTCTGGGTGGAGGCACCCGTCAACGAATCTGGGCCCCTCAACCTGCCTCTGTGGGGGCAGACAGGGTGGAGTAGCCCTAAGAGGTGGCATCAGTTGGCAGGAGAGAAATACAGAGGTGTGTCAGTTTAAGGAATGCAGGGCACGCTTTAGAAGGTGTATCCCTCATTCTCCAATTAGTGAGCATGCTAGCAGTGACACAAGTGTTTTGCAGTGCCACCAACTTGAAACGATTTTGCCACTGCAATCAGAGCCAAGCTCGTCATGCAGCGGCAATGATGACACACCTCCTCTACATGCCTTGCCTGGTGTAACATTTCAATAAACATGATGGCAGCTCTGTGGTCCGCCTCTTGCAATCCCTAGAAAGCCGACTTCGGGGGTGCCCAGTCCCCCTGTCGGCATGTGTAAGCCCCCCCCAAGATTGTGTGGCACACTGAGAGCCCACCTGAGTGTGCATCCCTGTGTTCAGAAGCCAACTGGGTCTGCATTTTCCTGCCCCCGCCCACCCCCATTGTGAGCCACACTGGGAGCCCACCCCAATATGGCAAACATCATGCCCCCAAAGTTATGGGGCACATGCTGTTCGTTTTTGTTGTTTTTGTTGTTGTTGGAACCTGAAACAATGAAAACTGTCCCTTGCTGTCGGTGGCCCCCTCCACCCCAACCTGCACCCACCCTCTGTGCACCCCACCTCCCCACACACACCCTCACTCCATACTTACCTCCAGAGGTCCGGCACCACAATCTTCGGTGGAGTGGGAACACATATGCACTCTTCAAAACCGAGTGCGAACTGAAGAAATGCAAGTAAGCTGTATAATGGCATCAGTGGGGAGGTTTCAACAGGTGAATAACTTGGCCATTTTTTTGACTTTTAACTCCAAATTTTCAATATGGAGTTCTTGGGATCCCACCTCATGAAATCAGTCGCTGTCGTTTCGTTATTCGGCCTTGAAAGGTGATTTCGCAGTCACCGTATGGAATCACCTTTCGGGACTGATTAATGAAATGACAGTGCTATTGTTCATGAGGTGGGCTCCCAAAAGCCTATGTTGCAAATTTGTGAAAAACTTCCAAAATTACCTGTTATTTAGCATTATGCAGTTTCCACGCACGTCAGAACTTCGATAATTTGTAATATTTTCACTCCAGATTTTCAGCATTGTCATGTCATTTTTTCACACCTCCTTATGAACAGTACAGCTGTCATTTTTCACATTCTGCCTGAAATATGTTTTTGCACATCTGGCGCACAATTGCGCAGTTACTGTGGGAAATCAATGTTCAGGACAGATTAAGGAATCACAGTGTCACTATTCATAAGCAAAGGTCCCAAAATGTCTATGTTAAAAATTTGGTAAAAATATTCCAAAAAATGACTGTTACGAGCGTGCATTGCACAGTTTCCACGCATGCTTGTAACTTTGAGAATTTTTAATATTTTTACTCCAGATTTTTAACCTTGCCATTTTTTCACAACTCCTTATGAATGGTACAGCTGCCATTTTTCACATCCTGCCCAAAATGTGTTTTCACACATCTGGCACAGAATGGCACGGTCGCTGTGGGAAATCAACGTTCGGGACACATTAACAAAATCACAGTGCCACTGTTCATCAGCGGAGGTCCCAAAATGCCTATGTTGAAAATCTGGTTAAAAAATCCCTAAATAATTGTGTTACGGGCGCCTGTTGCCCAGTTTCTCGCCCGCATGGACTTCACCAATTTTCCATATTTCACCCATATTTTCAACATTACCATTTTTTTACACCTTCTCATGAACAGTACAGCTGTAATTTTTCACATCCTGTCCGAAATGTGTTTTCACATCTGTGGTGCCAAATGGTGCAGTCGCTGTGCAAAATCACCTTTCCGCTAACAAACTGATAGTGCCACTGTTCATGAGGTGGGGTCAGAAAAAGGCCATGTTGAAAATTTGGAGTGAAAATAATCAGCAAACGCCTAGGGTGTTAGGGTTTCCAACTGTAACACCCCACCCTGTAGAGGCTGACAGGCGTCAGGGGTGTGACTTGGGATTTTCAGCTGTAATGATCATGCCATTCTGCCCCCAGCCTGCAGCCACTGACAGGCATTAAGGTGTGCCCTGGACTCTTCAGCCCCAGAGTTCACCCCATTCTCCTAGAGTGCACCCATCTCAGTGTATTTTCTTATGGAATGGGGTGAGCGTAAGGCCCGAAGACCCCAAGGCACACTGCGACACTTGGTGTCTGCAGGGTAGGGTGAGGTGAAATGGAGTGAGCGTTATGGCCGATGACCAAAGGCACACCCCAGTGCCTGTCAGTCTCTGCAGGGTGGGAGTGGGGTTGGCGTCAGTTTAATACTTCACTGCCATTCCTATTATTCATCTCTCTAACTTCTGCACTACCAATGCCAATGCCAGCAAGTCAACATTTGGCATTGACACATGCTTGTTCTTATATTGAAACCTTGTTAATGCCCTTAAGATGTTTCAATGTTTTGATCAGATCACCTCTCTCCCTCCTTTACTCTAGGGTATACATATTTGCCACCCATTTGTCCAACCTCTTACCCACCTCGAGCCTACCCAGCTTTTTAATCGATCTTCAATGTGGAACAGCATCAAAAGCTTTGCTGAAGTCAAGGTAGGTGACGTCAACTGCACCCCCTTGGCCCACCACTCTGGTTACCCAGTCAAAGAAATCTGTGAGATTAGTTTGACAGGACCTTCCTGTTGTAAACCCATGCTGTCTTGGATCCTGTGCTCCTATGGATTCCAGGTGTTGCACTATCCTTTCCTTAAGGAGGGCCTTTATAATCTTGCCCACTACTGAGGTAAGACTAACTAATCTTTAGTTCCCTGCCTCCTCCCTGCTGCCACTCTCGTGGAGTGGGATTACATGAGCCCTTCTCCAGTCTTCTGGAACCTCTCCTGTGCTCAGAGACTCACTAAACAGTTCTGATAATGGCTCTGCTAGTTCCACTCTTAGCTCCTTTAGTACCCTGGTATGTATGCCACTAGGTCCTATTGCCTTGTCCACCCTGAGCTTAGCGAGCTCTTATAGGACCCTTTCTTTTGTGCACACCTCCCTCCCCCCTGTATCCATGGTACTGACCTGTGGGTCCTGCCCTACCATCTCCTCAGTAAATACTGAGCAGAAGTTTCTATTTAGGATAGATGCTTATCCTTTGTCCTCCTCCGCACACTCCCCATTATTCCCTTTGATCTTAGCAATACCCCCTCTGGACTTTCTCCTTTCACTAATGTATCTATAGAAATTCTTGTCCCCTTTGTTTACTGTTTGTGCTAGTGTTTCCTTGGCTTGGGCCTTTGCCTGCCTAACTGCCTTCCCTGCTTCACTTAAGGAAGTTTGGTCTGCCTCCCTACCTTCATCCCCCTTCGTTCCCTTATATTTCCTGAAAGCCAACCTTTTAGCTCTGATCTTTTCTGCTACTGTTTTTGAGAACCAAAGTGGTTTCCTCCTTATTTTGCTCTTGCTTTTCTCCCTAACATAATGAGGTGTTGCTTCAAGTATTGCATCCTTAATGCTAGCCCACTTTACCTGTACCTTCACACCTGTATTTCTTCTTGCCAGGGCTAGCTTAACTCTGTTGGCCAACTTATCAAAGTCAGCTCCTCTGAAGTCCCATATTTTTGCCTTGGAATGGGATGGTTTAGTTCTAGTGGCCAAATTGAAATACACCATGTGATGATCACTGGCTCCCAGGTGACCTTCTACCTGGAGATCAGTGATCCTTTCCCCTGTTAGTCAATACTAGATCCAGGGTAGCCCTGTCTCTTGTGGGTTGTTGTACCAATTGTTTGAGGCCCTCCCCCAGCAGGGAATCCACTATGTGTCTAGTTCTGGCGGATGTTCCTGTTGGTACTGACCAATCTGTATCTGGCATGTTGAAGTCTCCCATTATCAGAACCTCCCCTTTAGCTGTCATTATATTTTCTAACAGTAATGTGTCTATGTCCTCCTGTAACAAGCAGGGAAGCGGGATGAGACCCACTGTTACGTGATTTAATATTATACTTACAAATAGTTATAAAAGACTTAGACAACAGCCTCAGAGGAAAATTTGATGTATTTTAACAGTGCTTCGCCATCTGGCTACGCAGAACATTTGCTTATATAGCATAATTACAAGTCAGAAACAGCATAAACAGCAAATTTGTTTAGACATTCAATCATAATTTTACACATCATATTTCATCACCAGTTACTGGCTAGGCTAACTGATCTGCGTTGTGTTTTTGCAACCTATCTTGTAGTTTTGTTGTAACTTGCTACTATCTGTATCAGCAATTCTTTTTATAACCTTTAAAAGGTCAATTTCATATTATGCCTGAAGATGGCAGCATTGTCTTATTAGCAGCATTGTTTTATGGGATTGCACTGAGCTACTGTCAATCTAATCCATTTAGGTATTTTTCTTAGTAAAATCTTGGTAACTATAAGGATTCAGCACTGACTGCCTTTTTAGCATTAACCAGTAAATTAAAAGGGTGTTTATTTCCTAGCATGCACTAATAGGTAATCACAAACAAACACCACTGTTGGATCTCTGTTATACTTGCTGTCCTTGATTGTGTGTTATGTGAAAGTCTACCTCACAAAGCCTTTTGACCCAGGTGCTGTCATGGTTCCCCATGACCCCACTGGCACTATATTTACCCTGTAAGGTCTCCTGACCCAGACAGTGCCACAACTCCTTATGGCTCAACTGGCACAGATTACTCTTACTGTGCTGGCCAATTCAAGGTCACATAATCTGTACGCTGTCACAGCTCCCTGTGACTTACTTACTGCCGACTGACCTTTCTTTTGCAGTTTGCTTAAACCAATACAAGTATTAGTGGGTAATATCAGCAATTACCAGCAGCAACATGCTGTGAAACCTAAAGATTGATATTGGTAAAGTATGGCTATTGAAGAGCTGTATCCACACAGTGGCTCGATAGGTAGTTTTCATAGTTTGATACAGTATATGTCAGTATTTGTTCTTAAAATCAAATATAAATGGCTATAATCAAAAAATAAAAGGACACTGGATTTTCATAACCCTCCTACCTAGTAAAATGTGTCCTCATGCATCTGGGTTTATGATATCAGTTCTGATTGGTCCACATACTTTAAGCAGATACAAAATATATTTTTGCAATGTCTCTTATAAACTGACATTTGGAAAATGCAGACATTAAACCCTATTAATAACTTTTAGCTAACGGTCACAAGATAGAAAATGCAGAAGTTGTCTATTAGCCTTTGTGACAAACATAAAATTTTACAGAAATATAGCCTTTCTTTATACAGAAAACAAGCAGATACATATTGCTTATCCTTGCAGTTCTATCATAGTAAAATGATCTTTTAGCAAAAACAGAAGTTGTCAGCAACTTTGAAATATGTCTTATGACAAACCTTATGTTAGTATACTTCACACTTATGAATCTTGCCCCATGGGCTCTTTGCATGGGCATGCATCACTAATTGTTAATGAACTCATTATACAGGTACGTGAGGAATCTGTCGAGCCTTAATGTGCTGTACCCATCTACTTTAACTTGCTAACAATGTACAGTTATTACAGTACACATCTTTATCCTTTGTATTACATTATGGAGAAGCAACAATTATTGTGCATTAGGCCACAATTATAGTAAATTGTGGGACAACTAAGACCAAACCTGGCTTTTATTTAAAGCTTAGGATTGGACAGTCACATTAATAGGCACATACTGTTACACCTCCCCCTGGTCTGGAGGCCTGTAGACAACCCCAGTTCATATGGCTGTCCCATTTCCTTGTGTGTATTCTGAATTTCTGTAGCTTTGATATTTTCATTGATATAAAGGGCCACCCCCCCCCCTTTGCACCTTTGGTCTCTTCTGAACAGTACATAGCCGGGTACTGAAGTCTCCCAAGTGTGGTTACTGGTGAACTATGTCTCGCTAATGGCTACTATGTCCAGTTTAGCCTCTGTCATAGTTACCTCCATGTATGGGATCTTGTTTCCAAGACTGCGGGCATTTGTGTACATGATTTTCCATTGGACAGATTTTGGTGCGTTAGTTGTTGAGCATTTCCTCAGCACGTCGTATGGGGAGCTGGAAATTTTTCCTTACCTGGTGATTCAAATGAACTACAAACATGCTGAACTCCTATTTGATCAGTAGCTGAGGGGGGAGAGGTGTTCTTCCCATTCGATGTATCGGGTGCTGCACCCCTCTTCCCATTTGCTAGTTTAAATATTCTGCAAAGACATCAAACTTCTGCCCCAATGCACTGACTCCCTCCATGGTCAGATGCAGTCCATCGAATTTAAAGAACTTCCACTCTCAAAACTGTTGCCAGTTATGTACAAATTTGTGTCCTTTTTCCTGGCACCAGACCTTGAGCCACATGTTTAGCTCCCCTATCTCCCTTGACCTTCCGTCCATCTGCCCCCCTCTCCCAGACTGGCAGGACCTCAGAGAAGGAGATGCCAGACAAAATGGATGATAGTTTGTCTCCCAGCCTGGTCAGGTGTTCCTTGGTCTCCACAACTAACCGGCTGGTGAGTTCATTAGTCCCTATGTGTACCAGGACATCAATGTTTTCTCCTGCTTCCTGCATGATTTTAGCAATGTGGTCAGTGTCTCTCCATGCCGATGTACCTGGGAGACATCTGACAATCACCCCCTCCTATGATCAGAAGTGTTTTGGATTTCCTTTTTGCTTTTTTTGTTTTGGTTCCTGATTTGGGTGAGTTTTGTTGTGCTAGCTCCTGTGCTGCAGTGTCCTGCTCTGCAGTGTCCTCTGCCCCTTTGTTTGATTTCGGAGATAGAGGCAGATACCTGTTTGTAGTTTTTATATGGTTTGTGGAGGTGATACGTTTGTGATCATTGAGTGATGGGGCACCCGATTTGCTCCTCCTAACCACCTGCCAACCTCCTGTACCAACTATCCTCTACGGTCGAGGTACTTCAGTTGGATGTTGGGGAAATGGCGAGTGGTTCTTGTAATATATTTCCTCCTGAATATGCAATTTGAGGTGCGCAATCTCTGCCCATGCTGCTTGGAGCTGAGCCCTTAGATCTCCGATGGTCCAGCATGTAGAACAGCATCCTAAATCCTGTATAACTGCCCTTTATAAAAGTGTTCTACCATACCTGCAGTTAATAATATCCATTCCAGTTGAGTTGTCCAGTTTATAACCTGGTCCGAATAATTAGAAGGAAAATGAAAGCAAAAGATTTGTTTTTCTTTTTTTGTTTGTTTGTTTTTGTATAACTTTTTATAACAAGTTGAATTAATTGCACCCCTGTACATGAGGTCACAGTGTGGATACCCCACTGATCCTCCCCTTCCTGCTTTGATACAGGAAATGTCACGATTCCCCCTGTACGTGAGGTCACAGTGTGGATACCCCTCTGATCCTCCCCTTCCTGCTTTGCTACAGGAAATGTCACTACTGTGCTACTGTATAAAAGGAGTGTAGCATGGAATGGTTGGGGATGGGGGAGGGTAGTTGGGCCCTTCCCCTTCCGAAAAAGAAGAACCATGGATGAAAGAAACAGGGAGGTAAGAGCAGAAACAATCAACCAGCAACAAATGCAGTAGCCCTGAAAGCTTAGCCTAATGATAGATAAAACTGTAAAACGTGTAATCACCACCTGTAACAATTTCACAGAAGACATACCCTGCAAAAAACACTTTGCTACAGAGAAAAATAAAGCAGTAACAGAAGATATACCTTGCAAAAACAGTCTGAATCAGAGAGGATTACAGAAGTAATCTGCAAGCACAAAATGGTAACAGACCTGTAGGCACATCCTGTAATAATGCAGCAGAAAGTATACCCTGCAACAGCAATTTGAATTAGAGAACAATAAAGCAGTAAAATGTAAGCAAAAAACAGTAACAAAACCTATGAGCACAAAAGAAAATGGTAACACACAGTAAATCTACCTAGCCAAAAGAAGCCTTAATCTTTTTCCTTGCTCTGATAATATTTTTTGTTGCTCTGTCCTTACAAGCAAACCTAGAAGAAAAGAGCTCAGGTGAAGCTAGGTTCCTTTGCCAGCAAACCTAGTCTTCCACCTCTTTCCACTGCTGAAAATCTTCTGTGTGGATCCTGCTTCACCAGCGGTGAAGTTCCTGTGGTGTGACCTGATGACTGAGATCCCCTCGAAGATCTGCTGATCTTACTTCAAGTGGGAGCTCTTGCAACAGGCTATTACCATTATGACTAATGCCGCAGGCTGTAGGACCCACCGGAAAACTCTTAGCTAGCAGTACCCAGCAGGGTCCGCCCCGAACATCGGCTCTGCCCCGACGTCAACCATGGCACACAAGGGGGCGGTCCTTAGCTCCACCTCCGTTCTTTTCCCACCATAGACACGTTCTCAATGGTTGTGTTAGCTCATTGCAAAGCAGTTCAGCTAAGTTTTTCAGAAAAGTTTTCAATTTTCTTTTTTCTCCATCACATGTCTTCTCCATTGTTGGTGTCCTCTTCGGGGCCAAAGAAGATGAAGTGCTCCTGTGGCCGTCAAATTCCAGTGAAAGACACCCATGAAGCCTGTTTCTTCTGCCTGGGCCCAGACCATGATCTTCAGGCCTGCGACATTTGCAAGGGCTTCACCAGTAGGATGAGGATCAGGCATCTGAAGACTATAAAATCCCACCTGTTAGAGAAACAAGTTGCAGTGATGCAGAGCTCTCCAGGGGGAAAAAGCAAAACAAATGGAAAAATCACACCACACGTCCCGTGATAAGGACTGTGGTTGGTCCCACCCGCATTCCTGCTCTCGCTCACCGCACAAGAAGGACTTATCCTCCAGATAGGGTGGCTCCGACCACTCGCACCACTCCAAACACTCCGATGACCGGAGCAAGTCTTCTGGCTCCACCAAGGCTCTGATTCTGGTGGGATTGTCAAAAGAAAATCTGCCTGTGAAGAATAAGGTCATGCCGCTGCGCATCCTTTCTGCTCCGGGTGAGTCATCCAAGGCCTCTTCCTCGGTACAAGCTTCGGCCCTGCCGGTGAAGGCCTCATCCTCAACATTACCCTGGACTCCGGGTAAAGCCTCGAAGGAGTGCGAATCCTCGGCCAAGGCCACTTCAGGTTCCTGCCCTTCCAAATCAGCGAAAACAGACCCGACGCTGGTCAAACCCCCAGCCTCAGTACCAGCCTCGGACACAAGAGCTTGCTGTACCATGGTCAAGGCTGCACTGGCCACGGTTAAGTCACCGGTCCAATGGTCCTCAACCCCAGAGGGAAGCACATCACCGCGGGATATCCCGGATCTTCTGGCTTCTCCCATCCCTCCAGCAGGGACAGCAGCCTCCATTTTTAATAAGGAGGAACTGACAGAGCTCTTCCAATTTTGGTGGAGCCAAGTGAAAAAAATGTGGCCCCTCCTAAGCCAGACCTGACTCCAGTGCCTGACAAACCAGATAACTGGACCCCTGAGGGTAGTCCATCAGCACCGTGATTTCTACCCCAGGTAAGCGGCCCAGATTACCCAAGTCATGCTCTTCCTCCATGGTCCGGTCCCATTCCTGGTCTAAAGACCGCCAGCGGCACCACTCCAGGTCAGCCAGCCGTCGCTGATCTCCTTTGAAGAGCAAGTCCCGCAGCCACCATTGGTCTACTAGCCATCGTGGGTGCTCCTCTAGCTGTTGTCGGTCCAGAGACTGATGTCGGTCCTCGCTCCGTCGCCGGTTGCTGAGCCGACGTCGGTCCTACAGCAGACATCAGTCAGCCAGTAACTGGTGTTCTAGGGGAAGAAGTCCTTCAAGGCATGGGTTAGCTTCTCCCCGCTTTAGCAGGAGCCAGTCTTCCTTCTCCTTATCTTCTTTAAACCGGTCCATCTCTGGGGAAAGGGGCTCACCGGATGATAAAGAGACCCCTCGCTCGCCTCCTGATGACCCCACTTTTATGGATGTCATGAGGTACATCCAGGCCCCCAATGGTTGGGAGACAGAGGGCCTGGATTTGAAACACCAGAGACTAGCAAAGTACCTGAGGCAAAAGGAGTCTAAGCCTCTAGTAGTGCCTTCTTTGGTGGATACCTTCCAGGACCCGACCAGGCTTACCTGGAAGCATCCAGCCACTACCCTGGCTGTTCCCAAGAAGTTGAATAGGCTGTACAGAGCACCAGGGGAGGAGCCATTCCTGGCAGAACACTGAACACCCTCACATGGACTCAATGGTTATCAAGGCTGCTCATGATAAGTCCAAGCAGCGAAGCACCTTAGTACTCAGCCTCCCGATCAGGAGTCCAGATATTTGGACTAGGTGGGCAAAAAGATATACTCTGCCTCCACCTGTTCCATATGGTCCCTTAATTTCCTAATGCATATGGTTCAGTACCAGAATGCATTATGGGAGAAGGGCCAAGAAATAGCCAATGCCTTGCCCGATTTAGCTCAGAAGACCAAACTGCTGGAAATACTTAAATCGGGTTCAGACATAGGCATACATGTACTGTGTGCCTCGTACGACACTGCAGACATGGCGTAAAGGGCGGCAGCCTCCAGTGTCTGCTTAAGGCTCCACACCTGGCTAAGGGTGTCTAGATTCTCCCAGGACCTGCAGTCCAGAATCAAGGATCTTCCCTTCCAAGCTTCCATTTTGTTTGGGGAGGAGAGAGAGGGGGAGGAGACAGAGAAGCTTATTTCTTGCCTCCAGGAATCCGGGAAGTCAATTTGGTCCATCCGACAACTTTATAAGGAGGACCAAAAACACTTTCGCAAATGTCCATTTCGAAAGTCCTTGGGGCAGAATACCCATGGCAACCAGTTTCAGCAGAGAGGAGGCTTGAAGAAGAAGGCCACAACCAAGCAGGCTGGGGGTGCCCCCTCTAGAGGCCCAAAGTCCTTCCATCCCTCTCTGCCCACTCCCAGATCTGCTTAATGACTCCCTGTTGACCCCCCTCCTCTGGAGGAGGTAGATGGGGAGGCAGTTGGGGGATCACTTCTCACTCTATTTGGAAGGGTGGAGAAGGATTACCTCGGACCTTTGGGTCTTAGACATTGTAAGGAGGGGACATACGCTGGAGTTCATGCAGACTCCCCCTGAAAATCCACCAAGGTCCTCGCATTATCCTCCTTCCCACATCGGTCTTATAGAAGGAGAGATTCAGGTCCTCTTGCAAAAAAGGGCACTAGAGCCAGTCCCTCGGGGACAACAGGGAAGAGGGTTTTACTCTCATTTTTTCCTGGTTCCAAAGAAGATGCACGATCTTCAGCCCATCCTGGACCTTGGCTCGTTAAATTACTTTATAGAGTACAAAAGGTTCAGGATGGTGACCCTTCCAGGTCTCATTCCCTTGCTGCATCAAGGGGACTGGCTCTGCTCCCTGGACATGCAAGATGCTTACATGCACATAGGGGTCTTTCCTCCCCACTGGAAATTTCTGAGGTTCCACTTCCGGGGGAGGCATTATCAGTTCCAGGTCCTGCCATTTGGCCTCTCCTCCACTCCTTGAGTCTTCACCACATGCCTAGTGGTGGTAGCTGTGGCTTTAAGATGTAAGGGTCATTATATCTTCCCTTACCTGGATGACTGGCTTTTGGCAGCTCTGTCAAGGGTGCATCTTCATCATACTCTCACAGACACTTATACTTTATTCTAAGAGTTGGGGATCACCCTGAATCTGCCAAAATCATCTACAGAGCCCAGCCAGTGACTCTCCTTTATAGGGGCAGTTCTGGACACAGTCCAAGGCATGGCCTTCCTCCCACAGGAAAGGGAGGATCGTCTGTGGGAAGTGGCCCGAACGGTGCTAATGACCCCTCAGGTCCAAGCCAGGACTTTCCACAGGCTTCTGGGGCACATGGTGGTGTCCGACCAGTAGTTCCTTTGGCTTGCCTCCACATGAAGGTCCCTCAATGGATGCTCAGGGTGCAATGGGACCAAAGTTCCGAAGGTCTAGGCAGGTTGGTATGGATCTCAAATCCAGTCAGAAGGACTGTTGTTTGGTGGTTGAACACCCCCAAGCTAGAAAAAGGGGTTCATTTCCGGCAGGAGCCACCGAGCTGGTCCTTGATCACAGATGCTTCTGATCTCGGATGGAGAGCGCATCTGGAGACAGCCAAACCCAGGTGGTTTGGTCTCCAGCAAAGCGCAGTCTCCACATCAGTGCTTTAGAAATGTAAGCAGTCCTCAATGCCTTACAGGCCTTTCAAGAAGACCTAACGCCAGGCTCTCTTCTCACACAGACAGACAACACGGCAGTCGTCTTTTATATCAACAAGCAAGGGGGCACGCATTCTTACCCCTCATGCAGGGAGGTGATGAGTGTCTGGTATTGGGCCCTGAAGCATCGAATCAGTCTAGCCACAGTGCATATAGATGGGCTCATGCTCTGAGGAAATCAATGGGAAAAAAAACTGAATGTGTCCAGCAGATGGCACCACACCATACAGAAAAAAAAGATTTTATTTGTTTGTTTATTTATTTATTTATTTATTTGCTTATTTTATTTCAAGAATTGGAAATACCTTTGAGCCAGAGGCTCTTTTACAGAGGTTCCACATCAGGAAAATTAGTACATTATAGTAAATATAGGAAACAAAATATAGAGCTTTAGGGACTACAAAGAAATACTGAGGTATCAAACAAAACTGAAAGGTAAAACTTATGTACAATACTAGATAGTGGTACATAGGTCAAATTCATATCAGTACACCAAGAATACGAGCATACGAAATTGCCAGCAGAAATAGGTCTCATGGTCTATCCCTGAACTGGTGGCCTTGATGGAAGAGGGATGCCTGGATATCGTAGCAGTCACAGAAACATGGTACTCAGAGAACCATGACTGGGATGTTAACATACCTGGGTACACAACCTACAGGAGAGACAGGGAGAGGAATAAGAGGGGGAGGAGTAGTTCTCTAAGTAAGGGAAGGGATAAAAGTAATGGAACAAATGAGTAAACAGGGAAGAGAGGAGGCACTGTGGGTCACCTCAGAGACGGGAAATTGCACCACAATCCGCACAGGGGTTGTACACAGACCCCCATGTCAGGGGGAGGGAATGGACAAGAATATGATAGAAGGCATCCTGAGGATGGCAGAGAAAGGGGAGATACTGTTGACGGGGGACCTGAATATGCCAGATGTTAACTGGAGCACCTTTGCTGCAGCCATATTCAAGAGCAGGGCCATTCTCGATGCCCTACAGGTGGCATGCCTCAGACCGCTAGTATTGAAACACACTCATGTGGGAGCAATCTTAGACCTCGTACTCTGAAATGGGGACAGTGAGAGGATCTCAGATCTAGAAGTAGGTAGCCATCTGGGAACAAGTGACCACCAAACAGTGTGGTTCATGATAAACTCAGCTACAGACTCAAGCCATACAAAAGTGAAGGTACTGGACTTTAGGAGGGCTGACTTTGGCAAGATGGGAGAGTGCCTTAGAAAAGCACTAGCAAACAGGCTAGAAGGAGGGGTGGAGCAACAATGGGGAAACATCAAAACTGCCATCACAGAGGCAACAAGCCTTTGTGTGAAGCAAATAAACAAATCAAAATGAAAGAAAAAGCCACTATGGGTTCTCAAAAGAGGTAGTGGGGAAGGTTAGGGAGAAAAAGATAGCATTTAGGAAGTATAAAGAAACACAAAAGGAGCAGGACAGAAAACTGTACCGGTTAAGGCAGAAGGAAGCAGGGAGGGAAGTCAGAATAGCAACGGCCCAAACTGAGGAAAAGATAGACAACTCAGTTAAGAAGGGGGATAAAACCTTTTATGGGTACATCAGGGAGCGAAGGAAGACCAAGGGACGGATAGTGAGGCTGAATAGAATGGACTGTGTGTGGGCAGAAAGGGACAATGAAAAGCAGGGGTACTGAACAAAAACTTCTGCTCTGTATTCACAGAGAGGAAGAGAGGGAGATGCCTAATCCAATTGACAGAAGCACTCTGGATAGAGGGGTCGATGCCAGTCCTTTCACAGAAGAAAGGCTCTGAAAGAACTCCTAAAACTGAAGGTGGACAAAGCAATGGGCCTGACAGAATTCACCTTAGAATTCTAAAAGAATTAAGGGGAGAACTAGTGACACCACTGACTACCCTTTATAACAAATCATGGGAGGATAGTGTGGTACCAGAGGGCTGGAGAAAGGCGGATGTGATTCCCATTCACAAAAGTGGGGGCAAGACAGAGGCAGAAAACTACAGACCTGTCAGTTTGATCTCTGTGATGGAATCCCTTCTGAAGGAAAGAATTGTTGAGTACTTAGAGGCCAGTGGGGCACAGGACCCAAGGCAGCATGGGTTCACAGCGGGAAGGTCATGTCAGACTAATCTAATTGATTTCTTTGACTGGGTGACCAAAGTAGTAGACCAGGGAAGGGTTGTGGACATGGCCTACCTAGATTTTAGCAAGGCATTTGACACAGTTCCACACAAAATATTAATAATCAAACTAACCAGCCTTGGAGTGGGTCCCAGGGTGGTAGCCTGGGTAAAACAATGGTTGGACAACAGGACACAGAAGGTAATTGTAAATGGAGTCCACTCTGAAGAAAGAGGGCTTACTAGTAGGGCACCACAGGGTTCAGTACTGGGTTCAGTCCTTTTTAATGTCGTTATAAGTGACATTGCAGAGGAACTGGAAGGAAAAGTATGCCTCTTTGCAGATGACACAAAGATCTGTAACAGGGTTGATACACAAGGAGGCGTGGAAAGGATGAGAAGGGACTTGGCAAGGTTGGAGGAATGGTCAGAAGTATGGCAGCTTGGATTCAATGCAAAGAAGTGCAAAATAATGCACCTGGGAAACAAAAACCATGGGGAAGACTACACAATTGGAGGGGGGGAGGTAGTAACAACAACAACAAGCCTTTGTCAGTGCCGAATGTTTGCTTGCTGGTATTAGTATTGGAAATGCATAAGTTAGATGCAGAATAGGAATGACAGTGAAGTACTGAACTTCTCGCCAACCCCAGCTCCATCGTGTAGAGATGGACAGGCATTGGGGTAAGTGTTTGGGTCATTGCCCATGACGGTCATGCCATGTCACCTCACCCTATTCTGCAGACACCGACACGTGTTGAGGTTTGCCTTGGGGTGTTTGGCTTTACAGTCACCCCATTCCATAAGGACATACGCTGAAATGGGTACAGCATAGGAGAATGGGGTGAAGTCTGGGGCTGAAGAATCCAAGGTACACCTCAATGCCTGTCAGTGGCTGGGGGGTGGGGGGATGGCAAGAGCAGTACAGTCAGCAATCCAAAGGCACACCCCGATGCCTGTCAGTCTGTACAGAGTGGGACATTATGATTAGAAACCCTAACGCCTTGGGCGTTTGTTAGTAGTTGCACTACAAATTTTCAACATGGCCTTTTTGTGACCCCACCTCATGAAAGCATTTTGGACCTCTTCTCATGAAGAGTGACAGTGTGATTTTGTCAACGTGTCCCGAACTTTGAGTTCCAACAGCGAACGTGCCATTCTGTGCCATATGTATGAAAATACAGATCGGGCAGGATGTGAAGAATGACAGGTGTACCATCCATAGGGATGTGTGAAGAGATGGCAATGTTGAAAATCTGTAGTGAGAATATTAAAAATGCTCCCACTTTTGAGCATACATGGAAACTGTGCAACGCATGCGCGTAACACAGTAATTTTATGGACTTTTGTCACAAAATTTTCAACATAAGCATTTTAGAACCTCTGCTCATCAACAATGTCACTGTGATTTTCTTAAAGGGAAACAGTGGAAAAGGCACAGCTTTACCCAGGCATTACAAAAATGCCTAATTAGTGCTTTCAGACGGTAACATTTTTTAATAAATAACTCTAATTGATTTTTTAGTGATTTAAACAGTGGTGTTCAACTTTCACTTTCTATTGCGGGAAGCCACCATTTCACGAGTAGCAGAGAGCTTCCTGAGCTCACTTTATGCTAATATGTCCTGCCAACCAATAGCTGAGGTCAAACAGGCATATTAGTATACAGTGAGCTCAGGAGGCTCACTGCTGCTCATGAAATGGCTGCTGCCAGCAACAGGAAGTGGAAGTTGTGGGTAGCTGTTCTAAATCATTAAATAAAGTTGTTAGTGTCTGAAAGCACTAATTGAGAGTTTCTGCAGTGTCTGAGGAAAGCTTTGTCTTTTCCATTGTTTCCCTTTAATGTGTCCCGAACACTGATTTCCCACAGCGACCACGCTATTCTGCGTCGGAAGTGCAAAAACACATTTCGTCCAGGGTGTGAAAAATGACAGCTGTACTGTTCATAAGGTGGTGTGGAAAAATAGCAATGTTGAAAATCTGGAGTAAAAATATTACAAATATGTGAAGTTACGAATATGCGTGGAAACTGTGCAACACACGCTCGTAACAGTCATTTCTTGGATTTTTTTCCACCAAATTTGCAACATAGACTTTTGAGAGGCCACCATGCACACTTGCACTGTTTTCGTAATCAGTCCCAAAAGGTGATTCCGCGCAATGACCACGAAATCACCTTTCAGGAATGAATAATGCCATGACAGTGGCTGAATTCATGAGGAGGGGTCCCAATAATCCCATGTTGAAAAATTGGTGCCAAAATTCCCAAAAAGGCCTGAGATATGCACCAAAGTTGAAAAAAACCTATTTATGCCATTATACAGCTTACGGGCATTTCTTCAGTTCGCAGTTGGCTTTGAAGAGTGCAGACGTGTTCCCAGTCCACCAAAGATCATTGCACTGGGCTCCAAGGTAAGTATGGGTGAGGGGCTGTGAGGAGGCAGGTGCGAAAGTGTGGGCGTGGTTGGGGCCAGGGTCACCTGACCCAACGAGGGACCGCTTGATTTACAGAAAAAAACATCATGGGACTTTTTTAAAATAGGGACATTTGGCACACTGGGGTGGTCTCCCGCGCCACCTGAGTATTTTTGGGGGGCGGCTGTAGCTAACGGGGATTGGGCACCCCATTGGCACATGGGGAGGTGCAAGAGCCGAGGGGGATTAGGCACCCCCCTCAGCACAAACCAACTTTTTTGGGGGGGACATTATGCTGACGGGGAGTGGGCCCCTCTGTCAGCAAATTAAATTGGGATGGGGAGACTGAAGCCAACGGGGAACGGGGCCCCTGTCGGCAAACAAAGACTTGTAACCCCCCCCCAAATGGGGGTTCCCAAAAAGTCTTCCTTGAGCTTGCCTAAATGCTCACTGCCAGGCTGGTGTCCTGCGTTTTAGCAGTTTAAATGTTATTACCAGAGCATGTATAGCCTCTGTGTACTGTCTCTTTAAGAGCTGCCTCATTGCAGTTTAAGTAATCTGAGAGGGAGCTATGTTGAAAGATGCAACTATTTACTGAAAATCATTTAGAGTGATAATGATAATGTAGTTTGTCTAACCTGCTTTCTTTGTAGCAAGGACTGTTTTGTTTTGTCTCCACTATCTTGGTCCTGGACTACAAATTGGACCAATCAGTTCTGGTGGGACCTAAAATGTAGCCGGACTACAGGAGCTGTCTGAATTCAAAATCTGTAGGAACTTTAGTTTGGAGCTTTTTTGCGCCTTTTTTGCAACTGAAAGGGGAGCTCTTGCTTTGACTGTCAGCCAGATCTGCCAACCAAATCTTTTGGATCTTGGGGAAGTCCTAGGCTGCTTGCAGTTTTCAGTTAGATCTAAGCTGGAAGCTGAACAAGAAGGAGCTAAAGGATTCTGAGCAGCAATCCTGAGTGGACTCGCATGGGAGAACTCTGAAAAGGCTAAGTTTTTGGCCTGCATGTCAGTGTGCTGCTCCTGAGAGGGAGAGAAGAAAATTAGTCTGGACTAAATCCAAGTTTGTGTGACTAAAGTTAGCTACTGAAGTGGGTCAGGCTCAGCCTGAAGAAGACCGAAGATTTTGCTGAATGCGATCGGCCTGTCAGGAGTTCCAGCTACCCCTAAGCTCCTGGTGTGTGCAGAGACTTTGCGATTGTGACCGGGGAGTGCTCTGCCTGGTACAGTAGAATTCCCTTACATGTAAATGTGCTATGAGCTGCTAGTGGGTTGTGAGTTAGTCCCCCACTGCCACTGTGTGAACTGTGTTCTGCTTGCTGGAAGCTGTATCAGCCCAAAACGGATTACATCTGAATTTGTCTCCATGCAGTCTGGGCCTTGCCAGACTGGCCCAGCCAGACTACTCGCTGCACAGAGAAGCCATCAATGAGAGACCTGCCTGGGGATCAACCCCCTGCTCCACGCTTGAACAGGAATGAATCCTCTGTGACTCGTGTGGGCCCTGCTTCTCCTGGGATTCCAGATCAACCACCTCCAGTCTCGATTTTCATTCAACCTTGTCCAGTCTTGGGTATCGTGAGTAAATACCGTGGTAGCTCCCTGCAACAACAGCTTAATCTGAGTGTGTCATCTGATTGTCTTGTTGTTTCATTTCCTTTACGAACTGAGTCCTCTGGCTCCGGATTACAAATATTGTGTACTGTGCATGTTGTGTTTTCCATCACAGGGCCCCAACCAGCTGCGACGCCGGCCAACCCCGGACAACAGTCCTGGCTAGCCCATCTCTTCTCCACCTGGGTACCCAAAGGTGTGACTGTGTGGGGGGACTCAAAGCACATGCATAACTGCTTGATTGATACACTATAACCTTTAAGCTAATTAACCTGATTTTGCCCCTTTCTTGTTCAAGTCCCCTGAATAAATCAGATCTAACTTTTTCAGCATGTAATCTAACTGTGGTTCCAGTTTGTGCTCAAACTACTGTACTGTTGCTATTTGCTGTGCATAACCTTGTTTTATAGGGGGGTCCCCAGTGTCAAGCCAGAGGAACCAGCCCTGGTGGTAAGTGCAAACAGTGTGTGTACTTGTGTAGTGTACCAGGGGTATTATGAAAGTGATCATTGCACAGTATTCAGGCCACTAGAGGGGAAAGAGGGGGGTTACAGTGTCCTGGCGGGCTGTGCCCAGGTTAGCTTGACCACTACCAACTATGATCTCCGGGTGGAGGCACCCATTTCAGAACTCAGGCCCCTTAACCTGCTACTAGCCAAGCAGGCATGGATAATAGCCCTTGGGATAGTGCCACCTAGGCATTACAGACTGTTTTGGGGGGTGCATGCTGGTGAGGGGGATTGGGCACCCCCTCGGCAGTGGGAGCTATATAATATTGTTTGTGAACATGGCGGTGGCTTGCTGCCACGTTCACAAACAATATTACACTAGGTAACGTTCTGCCCTACAATGACAGGTCGCTCCCTCACTGCAGCGGAATGGCTGACACTGCAATGACGAGGTAGCCCCTGATTGCTGCGGTGAAAACGTTACAAGTTAATGCCACTTTTGGAAGCCAGTGTCATCAGCACACTGTGGCTCCATTGGTCCACCAGTGCCAAGCCCCCAAATGCAATGCCTCCGTTGGCTATCACAATGCTGCGCGCCCACAACCCACTTCTCCTAAGCTGCCACATAATGTTTTCGCGCATGCGCAAGCAAACATAAAATGGAAAGGGTCCTGGGGTAATAATATCAGATGACCTTAAGGTTAGCAAGCAATGTGAGAAGGCAGTAGGGAGGGCTGGGTGATACTGGGATGTATATGGAGAGGTATCACCCGAAGAAAACAGGAAGTTGTTACCACTCTGTACAGACAGTTGGTGAGACCCCATCTGGAGTACTGCATCCAGTTCTGGAGACCCTGTCTCCACAAGGACATAGACAGGATGGAGGCAGCCCAGAGGAGGGCAACTAAAATGGTGCAGGGTCTGCAAGATAGGCCATTTGTGGAGAGACTAAAGGAGCTTAATATGTATACCCTTGAGGAAAGAAGGAAGGGAAGGGACATGATAGAAACTTTCAAGTACCTCAAGGGAATCAAAAAAGTCCTCATAGGGCTTGCTCTCCAATCCTTGGATCATCTTTGTTGCTCTTCGCTGCACACCCTCCAACAATCTGATGTCCTTCTTTAGGATTGGGCGCCAGTACTGCACGCAGTACTCCAGGTGGGACCTGACCAATGACCTATACAGGGGCAGGATCATCTCTCTCCTTCTGGAGGTGATCCCTCGTGTAGTACACCTCAGCATTTTGTTGGCTTTTGCTGCTGCCTTCCTGCACTCAGCAGAGTTGTTCATGCTGCCATAATGATCACTCCTAGGTCCTTCTCCTCTGTGGAGCTCCCCAACTGTTCCCCATTCAATTGATAATCCCTCCCCTGGTTCCTGGCTCCGAAGTGCAGAACCTTGCACTTCTTGGCATTGAACCCCAACTGCCATGTTTCCGCCCACTCCTACAGCTTAGTCACGTCCTCCTGCAACCCATTCCACCCCTCCACATCATCCACCACAGCTCCCATCTTGAAATCACATGAGAACAGACTGATCTTGCTTCGGATCCCATGTGAGATATCTGCAATAAAAATTTCAAACAGAATCGGTCCCAGTACCGACCCCTGTGGTACTCCGCTCGTCATCGCTCTCGGTGACGAGAGGCCCCCCCACCACCACCACCCTTTGCTGCCTTCCCTTTAGCCAGTCTGTGATCCATTTCACCATTTTTGGTCCCGTCCTCACATATTCCGGTCTCCCCCAACCTCCAGGCATAGCTGAAGTCCAAATACAGGACATCCACTGCATGGCCCTTATTCAGCTCCCGCACCACCCAGTCATAGTACTCTACAAGGTTTGTCTGGCAGGATCTGTCCACTATAAATCCGTACTATTGACCATCCTGGAGACCATTTTCCTCCAAAAAGCTCACTATCCTCTCTTTTAATATGGTCTCCATGAGCTTTCTCACGATCAATGTGAGGCTTAGTGGTCTATAGATTCCTGGTTCATCCTTTGGGCCACTTTTGTGGATGGACACCACATACGCCATTCTCCAGTCCTGTGGTATACATCCCGTGTCCAGAGAGGTATTGAACAGGTCGGCCAGTGGCCCTGCCAGGACCTCTGCCAACTCCCTTAGTACCCCAGGGTGAATGCCATCAAGTCCAGATGCTTTGTCCACCCTTAATGCCCTCAACCCATCTAGTACCCTGCCTCTGTAATCCCTACATCTGTCATCCTCCCACCCACCCCACCCCTTGCCTGGGGTATCTGCCCACCTTCTCCTGTGTGAATACAGAGCAGAAGTATTTGTTCAGTGCCTCTGCCTGCTCTGCCCCTTTCTCTACCACCCCCTATCCTTCTTAATCCTCACCAGCTGATCCTGGCTCTTTCTTCTCTCTCTGAAGTAGTGGAAGAAGTCTTTTTCTCCACTTTTGATCCAAAACACCAGCCTCAGCTCCCTGGACGCCTTGGCCACCCTAACCAGTCTGGTAACCTCCCTGGACTTCCCCATGTACGTATCCTCATGTAACCCCTAGGTGGCGCTCTCCCAAGGGCTACTACCCCTGCCTGCTTGGCTAGTTGCAGGTTAAGGGGCCTGGGTACTGAAACAGGTGCCTCCACCCACAGTCAGGGCTGTTAGTGGTCAAGCTAACCTGGACACAGCCCTCTGGGACACTGTAACTCCCCCCGTCCTTTCTAGTGGCTGGAACAATATACAGTAATCACTTTTGCAATGACCCTTATTCACCATGCAAGTACCCACACTGTTTGCTCTTACCACCAGGGCTGGTTCCACCAGTTCAACCCTGGAGACCCCCTGTAAAACAAGGTTAGGCACAGAAAACAACAACTGTACAGTGCTTTCAATAAAAACTGGAACCACAGTCAGGTTAAATGCAAAAAGAGTTAAATCTGATTTATTCAGGGGACTTGAACAAGGAGGGGCATAATCAGGTTGATTGGCTTAAAGGTTAAACCAATAGGACAGTCATGCACGTACTTCAGAGTCCCTACTCAGTCACACACTGTGGGTACCCAGGTAGGAAAAAGGTGGGCTAGCCGGGAACGTTGCCCGTGGTAGGCCAGTGTCACAGCTGGTTGGGACCCTGTGATGGAAGAAAGCAACATGCACAACACACACTATTTGTAATACGGAGCTGGAGGACTCAGTTCATGAAAGAAAAGACAACAAGGCAATCAGATGACAGCACTTTGGATTTAACTGTTGTTGCAGGTAGCTGCCCTGATGTTTACTCATGATACCCAATACAGAACACAGGTAGGATGAAATTGAGACAGCAAGTTGTTGAGCTGGAGTGCCAGTAGAAGCAGGGCCCACACGAATCACCAAGGTGTCGTTCCTGTTCAAAGCATTGAGCAGGGGAATGATTCCCAGGCAGGTCTCTCGTCGATGACTTTCTCTGTGTAGTGGGTAGTCTGACTGGGCCAGTGTGGCAAAGCCCAGGACAAATGGAGCTTAATAAGGATTCAGTCCATTGGAACTGGATGCAGCCTCCAGCAAGCAGAACACAGTTCGGCACACAGTGTGGAACCAAATCATGACCCACTAACAGCACGTAGCACATTTACATATAAAGAAATTGCACTGTACCAGGGAAATAGCTCTTGGTCACAATTACAGGGTCTCTGCACAATTCGGGAGTTCAGAGGTGGCTGGAGGTCCTGACAGGCCAATCGCGTTCAGCAAATCTTCGGTTTTCTTCAGGTTGACAGGGTGGTCACAGTTCAGTGGCTTATTTAGCTCTGACAATTTGGATTTAGTCTGATAAGTTCACAGGTTCCCTCTCAGGGATAGCAGGCAGGCATGCAGGCCAAAACTCAGCCCTTCCACAGCTCTCCCGCGCGAAACTACACAGGACTGCTGCTCGACTATCTCGAGCTGTTACTCCTTCACTTCCCAATTCAGAACTGACTGTAGCTGCAAGCAGCCTGGGACATTCCCCAGGATCGAAAAGCTTTGGTTGACTGATCTGTCAGTCACAACAAGGGCGCCCCTCCAGGTTAATTTGGGCACCAAAGTGCCAAAACTACAATTCCTACAGAATTTTGCTCCCACAAGACCCCTGGGGACAGACTCCTTTTTAGAGTCCCCAAAGATACTGATTGGCCCATTCTGGCAGTCCAGGACCAAGATGGTGGTGATAAACTGAACTGTCCATGCTGCAAGGAAGGCAGGTTAGACAAACTACAATATCAATCAGATCAGTCAATCAAATTCTTTATTTATCCAGGCAAAAACCATTGAGCAAGCTCATTTACAAGGTGGACCTGCATTACACAAGTCAAGTAACAATGCATTTATATACAGACAAATAGACAGTAGATGCAAGAGTACAACAGTACAGGTAGGCCTGCAATAGACAGGATAAGTAAAAATACATTTGGGTTCAGGCAAAAGACAGTCGGTAAGGGTATACATAACAATAGGGTAGCAAGTCAGTAAAAATGTATACCAGATACAACAAAATACGTGGTTTAGTATTCCTGTAAAGTAAAGGAATTATAGTCCAGCGAAGAGATTAGTTGAAGTGAATGCTACAAGTGAAGAGACATACGTAGCCAGTTTAAAAAGACCCAGGCGTATTAAGGGGGAGACATGTGTCAGGAGAAGTGGCAGCCAGTGGGGGGGGGGCTGGAACTGGGATAATACTAGGAGAGAAGGAATGAGATGCTGTGGATATACAAGGAATAGGTGGGTGAGGGAGAGTGAGATTTAGGGCGGTAGATAAGTAGGTGGCTCAGGGACAAGTTATGTACTGATACAAGAAGGAAGGAGGATGGAAAAAGCAGGGAGGATGTGGAAGGGGGTTGTAAGGAAGCTAGGATCATTGGAAGCAGTTGCAGGCTTCTGTAATGTATTTTGAGTATAAGGTCTTAAATACAGTGAGACTAACAGGAGTCCTCAGTTTCAGTGATTTCTATATCACATTCCAGAGCTAGGATCGTTGGAAGCAGTTGCAGGCTTCTGTAATGTATTTTGAGTATAAGAACTTAAACACAGTAATACTAACAGGAGTCCTCAATTTTAGTGATTTCTGTAGCACATTCCAGAGTGACGGTAGAACGAATCCTATGGCAGCTGTCCCAAAACGCATTAGGGCTTTGGGCACTTTCAGAGAAATCAGTGAACAGCTTCTTAGGGCATAGGTTCCAGGCATATTAAGAGTCAGGCAATCAACAATGTACTGCAGAAGTTTGCCAGTGATAGCTCTGTATGTCCAGAGAGCTACATTTTTATTTCGTCTGTAGTGTAGGGAGGTCCAACCTACGGCCGCATATAAAGAGCAGTGATGGGTGGAGAAGGGAAGACCAGTGATGAAGCGCAGGGCTCTGTGGTAAAGCATGTCCATTACTACTCTAATAGATAATCAGCTAATAAGGACAGCTTTTAACAGAGCTCCCTCTGCGCAAGTAGTGATAGCAGAACAAAGCGATTATCTGACAGCCTGGAGGGACTCAAGCATAGAAATACTCAGCTCCCTTCCAGATTAACTATAACTGTAAATTAGGCAGCTCTTAAAGAGACAATACATAGAGGCTATACAGGCACTCTCTGGCAATAATGTTTAACTGCTAAAATGTAGGACACCAACCTGGCAGTGAGCATTTAGGAAAGCCCAAGGAAGACTTTTCGGGAACCCCATTTGTAGGGGGGGTTACACCCTTCCCTGCCTAGAGAAAACTTGGCATTCACGTCAAGTCTATACCATCACAATATTGGAAATGCAATATAAATGAGACGTATGCAATTAACATCTGATCACTTCACTATACATATTCACTACACTTCACAATACTATATCCATAAGGACAATACTTATGTATGTTTCATACATGTGATACTGATTCCACTATGATTGACGCACTAGTAGCATTACAATACTGATTCATGTTATAACTTCTTGTACATTAAGCAATGTAGGAAGGGGCCCTTCCCTATCAGCTAACTTGAGGCGAGATGGGCAGAGGCACCATACTGAGAAGAAAGAACAATCAACCTAGAATTGGCCGTCAAGTTCAGTTTGGGTAATGAGCTTTGGGAAACATAAACACCTCTGTAAACCATATTGAGATGCAAATCCATTGGCCTCCCAGGGGAATCACACCTGAGATGCAACACTGACTTGACAGCTCGTCCAGGCTTTCTTGGGGGGAACTGGCACAGTCTCTGGACTTTCAGCGCTGACTGAGGATCCCTCTTCATTCATGAGGGGTGCCTCTGCACAGATTGGAATGTCCAAACTGAAGGCACTGTCATCTCCTTGCTTTGTAGACTCTGTTTCCACAACACTTTGCCCAGGGGGCTCATTCTAAGGAGACTTGTGCACACTTAGACCTTGCGGCAAAGAGGGGGTGCTATCAACACTTTCATATTGCTCTTCAAGTTCTGGAATGTCATAAGGGAGACTCAAACCATCAGTCCCTTATTTGGGCAAATCAGACAGTTCTACAAGACACAGGGAGTCCGCTGTCTCAGACATGATACTTCGCATGTCACTTTCAAGGAGCACTGGATCCAGGGAAGAAGCTGGGGGGTTTGGCAGTCCGGAAGGCCCAACTTCATCCCCACGATTCTGCATAGGATTGACTCGAAACAACTGACTCAGTTCATATGAAGGATAATAGGCATTACCATAGTCACTTTCATCAGAGGTGGATTGACAGTCACTGTCATTCGAGGCCTACCGGGGAGAGGGCTCCGAATCTTTAACAGCTGAAACAGATGGACTCTGTCTCCTTCTTACTGCAGCATGAGTCACAGGCCCAGGGGAAGCAATTTCTGATGGATCAGCCTCAATGATAATTTGGCTGATAGGCAGCAAGTGGTAATGGTGCATGGTCTTGACAGCTCTGGAGTTATTCTCTGGGTGCACCTTGTACACTGGTAGATCATCCAATTTTTCAACTACTACATGAGGAAGATGGTGCCACCTATCAGCAATTTTGTGCTTACCATGCCATCCCAAATTGAATAAAAACACACAGTTTCCGGGCCATAGCTCTTGAGCCTTTACTTTCTTGTCATGCCTCTCTTTGTTGGCGAGGTTTCTCTTGGCGGTCATTGACTGGGCCACTTGATATGCATGGTTCAATTAAGCTTTCAATTTCTGTACATACTGCAGGTAGTTTTCGGCTTGGACCCCATCTGGAGAGGCCCCAAAGCAGACATCAACTGGCAGTTGGGCCTCCCTCTCGAACATGAGACGGAAGGGCAGAACCCAGTAGCATCACTTTTGGTGCAATTGTACGCGTGTACCAAGGTGCTAATCTGTTGGCTCCACTTATGCTTGTCTTTTGGATGAAGGGTGCCCAGCATTTCTAGAAGAGTGCGGTTAAAGTGTTCTGGTTGAGGGTCCCCCAGTGGGCGATAAGGGGTGGTTCTTGACTTCTGCAATCCCCACAGAGACAGCATTTCTTTGATTAGCCTACTTTCAAAGTCTCTGCCTTGGTCAGAGTGGATCCGCTGGGGGGCACCATAGTGGACGAAGAATTTTTCCACTAGTACCTTGGCCACAGTAGAGGCATTTTGTACTTTAGTCGGAAAAGCTTGTGCATACTATGTGAAATGATCAGTAACCACTAACACATTACCAGTATTCCTCTGGTCGGGTTCTAAGCACAAAAAGTCTATGCACACGAGTTCCATGGGGGTGCTAGTAGTGATACTGACAAGGGGGCAGCCCTCTGAGGCAGGGCTTTCCTTTGAAGGCAACGACAGCAGGTCTTTACATGGTGCTCAACATCGGCCCCCATCTTGGGCCAGTAGAATTGAGATCACACCAGATCGAGAGTTCTGCCAATACTGAGGTGCCCCATGTGATTGTGGAGGGACCTCAGTAACAAGTGTTTAAAGGCCGAGGGCAGAACCAATTATTGCTTGTCTACCTGACCACTATGATCCTCTGTCTCTCTGTATAACAACTGATTATGCAACCTCAACCTGGGGCCTTCTTTAAACAATAGGGCAGGTCGTAAGTCAGGGGAAACGCAACTTAGCCACGTCTTTCCCCACATGTAGGGCATCAAGTGTTGGTTGAATCATAGAATCTGGGGATTGAGCCCACTGAATACTGTCATTGTCGAATTGAGGTACTGCACTAATATCTAGAGCAGAGAAATGGCACTAGGCAGGCAGTATGCAGGTATCAGGAGGGCCCAAGCAATCTACTAGACAGTCCACTGTGTCCGCAGACATCTGTTTATCTCGGTCAAACTTTTGGCACAATGCTCGGATGTCAGGTTCAGACAGCCTGACCCAATCACTCTTGGAAGCTGGCCTTCATGACAGGGCGTCAGCACCAATATGGTTCAGTCCCGGTCTGTATTCAAGAGCAGCTGCATAATCATAGGTTGATAAGGAAGAAAGCCACCGGTGCCCAGTGGCATCTAACTTAGCTGAAGTCTGTACATAAGTTAACAGGTTATTGTCGGTCTTCACCAGTATCTTTGTCCCATAGAGGTACTCATGAAACTGGTCAATAATGGCACATTTTAGGGCAAGGAACTCCAGCTTGTGCGCAGAATAGTTTCACTCTGATGGGGTCAAGCTCCTACTGGTGAAAGCTACCGTGGTCTTGATACAGCACAGGTCCTAGGCCCGGCAGACTAGCGTCCATATGCAGCACATAGGGCTTGGTAGGGTCAGCATAGGCGAGGATGGGGGCATGCGTGAGCTGGTATATTACTTCGTAGAAGGCTGCTTCACATCCGGGTATCCAGCGGGGCCCAAAAGGTTCACCTGTTCAGAAGTACATTTTCTTGGGTTCTTTGACAGCCCCTTTTTTGTATTTATGGTTGGTGGGGGGGGGGGTAACCCTGGGTAAGATTCAGGAGCGGAAAAATCACCTTTGAATAGTGTTTGATGAACCTGTGATAGTAGTTGCAGAACCCCAGAAAATGTTGTAGTTCTTTCAAGTTATGGGGCTGGGGCCAAGTAGTCAGTGAGTCAACCTTACTGGGATCGGTCTCTATCCCTTCTACAGATACTGTGTGCCCCACATACATCACGGAGGTTTGAAAAAAAATGGCACTTGTCAATGAACAGCTTGAGGCCGAAGTCTTCCAATCAGTCTAGGACTTTAAACAGTCAGTTCTCATGCTCCTCTAATGTGCGTCTGAACACAGTGACATCGTCTAGGTACAATAGATATTCCAGCAATTTCATATCTCCCACAGCACGTTCCATCAGTCGCTGAAAGGTGGCCAGGGCACCCGAAATCCCCTGTGGCATTCTCAGGAACTTGTAGAACCCCAAAGGACAGATGAAGGCTGTTTTCTCATGGTCCTCTGGGGCCATCAGGATCTGGTAATATCCGCTGCAAAGATCCAACACAGAGAACCATTTGCTCCCATTCAAGCAATCCAGGGCATCTTGTATAAGGGGCATGGTGTATTGATCTGGGATGGTCTGCTGATTCTGGGTTCAATAATCAACACAAGTCCTCACAGACCCATTCTTTTTACACACAACCACAATGGGAGAGGCATGTGGGCTTCTTGATTCTTGTATAATGCCAGCAGTGAGCATTTCCTGCAGGTGCCTCCTAACATCATATATGTCCGCTGGGGTGAGGCGTCATGATCTTTCTCGAAATGGCTGGTCATCTAGCAGGCATAGGTGATGCTCTGCACCCTGGACACACCCTGTGTCCCATTCTTTTAATGAAAACACTTGGTCTCTCTGGGTGAGTTTCTTGCTAATGCTGACCTTCCATTCATCTGACAAAGGGGAATCAACAAAGTCAAATAAGTCCGGGGTCACTCTCTCCTTTTCACCAAAGTACTTGTCACTGGGTCATACGGCAGTGTCTCCACAGTGTACAGTAGCTAGGGTGTACCCTCTGTTCACCCAGACCTCCTGATCTGATACATTCCGAATCTGGACCATCACTCATCATGCATAGGCATGGGCACGGGCAGGCAAGATGCTGGGTTTCACCAATAATCCCTCTGGCAACTTTCCATCGCCTGGTGCACCCAACATTAATATTTTGTCCTTGCCATCTTTCCGGAGGCGGACCTCCCCATGAATGGTATACTAGACATTGGGTGCCAGTGCCAGAGAGTCATGATCCTTCTTCCAGATGATCCCCACAGGCTCATCCTGGTCTGCTTCCTTGGGTTTCCGTTGCAGGTCATAGCTAGGCCTTTTTGATTACAGCTGGAATTCTTTGGGCCCATCCAGTCCACTGCCCTTGCTTCTCATGGCAAAGTTGTGCTAGTCTCTCAAATATATGGGCATTGGTCCCAATTAACAGGGGAACCCCACCATACAGTCCAGTGGGGGGGGGGGTCACACTAAGGAAAGTGTCCAGACTTGTTCATCTACTCTGGCCACGAATGTAGGGAAGGACAGCCAGATCCGAATATACCCCAAATACGGAGAAGACTTCTCACTCAACCCCCATATATGTAAACCTTCCAAGGGTTGTAGGGGCACATCAGGCAGATGCTTCTGGTACCAATCTTGGAATACTATAGTTACTTGAGATCCACTGTTAAGCATGGTCCGGGTGGAAACACCGTTCGCCATTACTGTAATTTCCATTGAAGGGCCCACCACCTCGGACCATTCTGGGGGGACAATAGCAGGGGCTGGTACAGATGACTTTCCAGCACCCCTCGACCATGGTTTCGCTTTCCAGAGCTCCCCTTGAAGTCTGTATACAACCTTATCTAAGTCTTTTGAGGACCAGCATTCTTTCTTCATATGCCCCTCCTTCCTGCAGTTATGATAGAATATGCTTTCTAGAGTCTGGCATGGCCGAGGCATCACATTGGGGGATGAGGCCGGGGTTCCACCAACAGAAAATCATGATTCAACCTCTGTCTGGTGTGTGGTGAGCATGGGGAGATACCTCAGTAATTCCCTCACTTCCGTAGTCAATTCATCAATCTTTGAGCTGCTGTCAACAGGGGATGCCTGGGAGTGCACACCCCCCCCCATAGCGGACACGCTCTGAGAGGGGTTTGGGCTTATTGTATCTCTGGAACTGGCTTGTAGGGAAATGGTAACCCTCATTTCTCAGACCTCTCACAGTATCTCGCCCCAAAGCAGAGCACCCTTGGTAGCCTCTGAGCATCACTCACATGGGCATCCTTGGTCCCCTGGGCAGCAGCAACAGCTGATACTGGAGGGGGGCTCCCCATGTGGCTGCCTCCTTCCAGTCCTCTGAATTTCCTTCATCAGTCCATCATAGGTAGAAGGGTGCATTCAACCGAGCAGTAAGGCGTTGTTGGGGCAGCAATAATTCAGAGAATGGGTCTGATTTGAGAAGTTGGTCTAACCTATTCCAATCTAACTTAGCTGGGGCCATGCCACCTTTCTTTAAGCATTCCTATAGCACCGCTTTGAGTCGAGGCACATACACAGATAAGGGCACCCCTGGGTATTGCTGAGTGTTTTTGACCATACCCCACAGGTCCTTATCTGAATTGGGACTCCCATAAACATTTTCCAATGCATTCAAAAAATCTTAAGCAGTTGCTTCTGGATTACTAGCCTGTGTAGCATGGACAGTAAGTTGGGTGGGGCCTCTGAGGCTTTCAACCACCCTTCTCATCTTCTCTGGTTTGGGGCATTGCCATTCTCGGATTTGAGGAGCAACATAGTCTATCCAAGTCTCCCAATTATCCTCCCCCTGGGTTGTGGGTAGGGTGCCTGAAAATATCCTTAGCTGCCGATACGAATCATGACTAACTGCAGGCATAGAGGTGACCATGGGAGCCGGTGAAGGAACAGGCATGGGAACTGGCAGGGGTGTTGGAGAAGGAACACCCCCAGGTGGCAGGAATAACTTCTTGAAGTCCTCTATGGTCTTTCCCTCCTCCAGTAACAACTTGCTTAAGTTCTCCTTGAAAGTCTCAAGTTAAGGGTGGGGCTCATCCCCCCCCCAGGGTCTTTACTGTCCTTAGTTATTACCCTTCAGGTGGCTGGGACCCCTTCTGAGGCAATAGTCTGTGGCACTTTGGGAGCTGTCCACAGGGTCACTACACTCTGCTGGGGCCATGAAAGTTTGGGTGGTCAAATCAGCCTGGCGACCCACCACCACAGCATTTGTTAAACATTCAGTTTTGGAAAGTACTCCTTCTACAGTGTCTTTACTAATGCTTAAGGGAATATCCAATATAAGCAGGACATTGTAAGGGTCAGTCTCCTGCCCCGTACACCACCCCACTAACTGGTGCACAGTCACTTCCGTTGGGGTAGCCATTTATGTTTGACAATAATTTGTAATTTGGGCCACTAGGGGGCGCTAATCCCAGTGGTGCCTCCAAGGTGTAAGCCCTAGGTGGCGCTATCCCAAGGGCTACTACCCCTCCTGCTTGTCTAGTTGCAGGTTAAGGGGCCTGGGTACTGAAACAGGTGCCTCCACCCGGGAGGTCAGGGTTGTCAGTGGTCAAGCTAACCTGGGCACAGCCCTCCGGGACACTGCGACTCCCTTCTGTCCCTTCTAGTGGCTGGAACAATACACAGTAATCACTTTTGCAATGACCCTTATTCACCAAGCAAGTACTCACACTGTTTGCACTTACCACCAGGGCTGGTTCCACCAGTTCAACCCTGGAGACCCCCTGTACAACAAGGTTATGCACAACAAACAACAACAGTACCGTGCTTTCAATACAAACTGGAACCACAGTCAGGTTAAATGTAAAAAGAATTAGATCTGATTTATTCAGGGGACTTGAACAAGGAGGAGGCGTAATCAGGTTGATTGGCTTAAAGACTAATTCAATCAGACAGTCATGCATGCACTTCAGAGTCCCTACTCAGTCACACACTCTGGGTACCAAGGTAGGAAAAAGGTGGGCTAGCCAGGAATGTTGCCCGGGGTAGGCGAGCATCGCAGCTGGTTGGGACCCTGTGATGGAAGAAAGCAACATGCACAACACACACTATTTGTAACCCAGAGCTGGAGGGCTCAGTTCATGAAAGAAAAGAACAAGGCAATCAGATGACAACACTTTAGATTTAGCTGTTGTTGCAGGGAGCTGCTCTGATGTTTACTCATGATACCCAATACAGGACACAGGCAGACCAAAATTGATATGGCAGGTCATTGAGCTGGAGTGCCAGGAGAAGCAGGGCCCACACGAATTACCGAGGCGTCGTTTCTGTTCAAAGCGTTGAGCAGGAGGCTGATCCCCAGGCAGGTGTCTCGTTGATGACTTTCTCTGTGTAGCGGGTACTCTGGCTGGGCCAGTGTGGCAAGGCCCAGGCCAAATGGGGATGAATACGGATTCAGTCCGTTGGAGCTGGATGTAGCCTCCAGCTAGCAGAACACAATTCGGCACACAGTGGGGAACCAAGTCACAACCCACTAACATCACATAGCACATTTACATGCAAAGAAATTCCACCATGCCAGGGAAATGGCTCTCCAGTCGCAGTTACAGGGTCTCTACATAATCCAGGAGTTCAGAGGTGGCTGGAGGTCCTGACAGGCTGATTGCATTCTGCAAATTTTCGGTCTTCTTCAGGTTGACAGCCTGGTCACAGTTCAGTGGCTTATCTCGCTCTCACAATTGAGATTTAGTCTGATAAGATCACAGATTCCCTCTTAGGGACAGCAGGCAGGCATGCATGCAAAACTCAGCCCTTCCACAGTTCTCCAGTGCGAAACTATGCAGAACTGCTGCTCGACTATCTCGAGCTGTTACTCCTTCACTTCCCGACTCAGTACTGACTGCAGCTGCAAGCAGTCTGTGACTTTCCCTAGGATCCAAAAGGTTCGGTTGGCTGATTCATCTGTCAGTCACAACAAGGACTCCCCCTTCAGGTTCATTTGGGCGCCAAAGTGCCAAAACTACAATTCCTACAGAATTTTGCTCCCACAAGACCCCTGGGGACAGACTCCATTTTAGAGTCCCCAAAGGTACTGATTGGCCCATTCTGGCAGTCCAGGACCAAGATGGTGGTGATAAACCAAACTGTCCATGCTGCAAGGAAGGCAGGTTAGACAAACTACAATATCATTACTACTGTAATAGATAATCAACAAATAAGGACAGCTTTTAACAGAGCTCCCTCGGTGCAAGTAGCGAAGGCAGAACGGAGCAATTAACTAACAGCCCGGTGGGACTCAAACATAGAAACACTCAGCCCCCTCCCAGATTAACTATAACTGTGAATTCGGCAGCTCTTAAAGAGACAATACACAGAGGCCTGGATATTCAAAACAGTTGTGCATGCGCAACTGCGGAAATGCACCATAGTGTGATATTCAGTGGGAACCACTGCACAGTGCAAGTAGCAGTGCGCCAGTGCACAACAGTAATGAATGCATGCTCAAGGGCAGGGGGTGTACCCATGAATATGCACAGTGCGATGTTCAGCCCCCGACCTATGGCACAAGTGAGGAGCAACTACCAGATGCACGGAGCAGCCCGGAACCTATAAAAACAGGGAGCAAGCAGGGGGATGGCACTTGTGCCAGAGGAGAGCGTGACAGAGGGATACAGACAGGCTGTCAGAGAGAGACAGAAGGAGAGATAGAGAGAGAGAGAGAGAGAGAGACGGAGACAGAGACAGAGAGAGGGAGTGTGAGATAGAGAGAGAGAGAGAAGAAGAGACAGTGAGTGACAGATGGGGAGGTAGACAGTGTGAGTGAGAGAGAGTGAGAGGGAGAAGGAGGCACCAGACCCTAAGGGAGCAACACAGGTACCCACAGGGGTGGGGGACAGAGCCCACAGGCAACAGACAGCCAGGGGCAGGTGGCGCAGGAGGGGGCCCGGCTAAGTGACAGGCACTGCCCCACAGTGTCGGGTGGGCCAGTGTAGCCGGATGCCCAGGGGGTGACAGGACAACAGGGGCCATGGCCAGTGCACTATTCCAGATGGAAGCCATAATAAGGGGTATGAGAGGGCAGGAGGCAGAGTGACATGGCTGTGGAAGCACCGGAACAGGCGGTACCAGCCCCACATCAGCTTTGAGACCCACGCTGACACAGAGATCGTGGGCCGGTATCTCCTGAACCAGGTGATTCTGAGGCAACTCTGTGAGCTGTGCAGTGAGGAGATGCAGGCACCCACTAGATGGGCCATGCCCTGACAGTGGAGATGAAGGTAACTACTGTCATGTGCCTGCTCGCCATGGGCGCCTTCCAGAGACCAACAGGGACACCTCAGGCATAATTCAATCAGTCACGTCACAAATCCTCACACAATTCCTCCATGCCCTGCTGACACATGCTGCGGAATACTTCCACTTCCCCAGCACACAGGCAGAGCATACAGCAACTATGCAGGAGTTCCACAGGGTAGCACGGATGAACGGCGTGCTAGGGGCCATTGACTGCACCCATGTGGGCATCCGCATGCCACCTGGCCCAGAGGAGGTAGCATATGTGAACAGAAAGGGCTACCCCAGTATCAACTGCCAGGTGGTGTGCAATGCCAGGGGGCGCTTAACCCATTCTGTGCCACACACCCTGGGGGCACACATGACTCCTTCATCTGGCACAGCTCAGCACTGTGCCACAGGTTTGAGAGTGGGGACATCCCCACAGGTCACCTAATGGGTTAGTATGGCAAGACCACAGGCAGCTGGGTACAGCAGGGCATGGGAGGGGGTGGGCAGGGCTGATTCACTGGTGGGTGTGCCAGGGAAGGGCAAGAGACACAGTGACAGAGACCATCAGGCTAACCATATCTCTGTCCACACAGGTGACAGTGGCTACCCACTCAGGCCCTGGCTGCTCACCCCCTACCAGTGCCCGTTGTCTCCAGCAGAGGAACAGTACAATGAGGCACATGCCAGCATGCAGAACATCATTGTGCATGTGTTCGGGATGCTGAACGCACGTTTCCATTGCCTAGACAGATCTGGTGGTGCCCTACAGTACAGCCCCTCAAAGGCCTGTGGCCTATTCCTGGCCTGCTGCATGCTGTACAACATGGCCATTGACCGTGGGATAGCTGTCGAGGCTGAAGAGGGAAACAGCAGTGGGGACGAGTTGGGCAATGGGCTGGGGGGTGGTGGGCAGCCCCCCCGGGTGGAGGGATCCCCGGCTCCATAGGATGGCATGCCAGCATTGCACCATGATCGCACAGGAGCAGTACGGTACATGCAGGTAGGTGAACAAACCCCCATGCACAGGCCGGACACAGTGACACAGCACATAGGCATGTGAGGGCATGGCCATGGTCATGTGCACACAGGTGTGGGGCAGGGGGCCATGCCACACAGCCACACACAACACCACGCAGCACTGCATAGCAACACACACACACACACACACACGCACTGGCACCCGCAGGCATGCGCCCAGGCGCTAGCACGTGGCGTGGATCAGAAGCAGGGTGCCAGTGCACAGGCGCAACCAGTGCTGTGCTGCCATCATCACACACATGCCACATGGGCCAGCGGCTGGGCAGATGCACACATGGGCAGCGTGTGGTGCAACACACAGATGCCACGACTGTGTCATGCACACACACACAACACCCAGGTGCACACAGGGTGGTGGCAGCAGACAGCAGACAGGGTGGCGCGCACATCAGGTCCACCGCACAGACACACGGCTGCCACAGACACAGGGGCAGCCGCGCCATGGCCACTCAGCAGCCACAGGCTTTGCAACGGCCAGGGGGGGTCTGCAACTGCCCCCAGGGTAGAACTGCGGGAACACAAATGGGTCTTTGCAGGGGTCTGCAGGCACCCAAGCAGGCCTGCCCCAGGTGTGCCTGGGATGCCTCCAGCGGAGCCCGACATCGACACTAAGGGGGTCGCCCGATGCTGGGGCTGTGGGGTGGACAATGCATTCCATGGTGTCTGTGGCAGGCGGCCATGCCCTGTGGCAGCCAGTGGTGCAAGGGCGACCATGACTGCATTGGCTATCTGGTCCACGGATGCAGACGTGTCCTTCTGCAGGTGCTGTATGGCCTCCAGGACCTGCATGGTAACCCTCTCATGCTGCTCGGCTGCCTGGTGCACCTCTGCGTGGAGTGTACACACCCTGGCTATGAGCAGCACCTGTTGCTCCACAGAGGCCCGCAGTAATTAAGTGTGCTCTGTCAAAGGGTCGGTGCCCAGGAGTGCATAGGTGTGTCACTGTCCCACCGGTGGCATACGACCGCACTGCATGGCCCCTCACTCAGGTGGGTGCTGCACAGCAGGGTCCTCATGGGTTGGTCAATGTCAGACGCACCAGCAGCAGAAGCTGCACCCAGCCGACCAACGTCCCCAGCTGTCTGCTGCTGCCGCCCTTCCGGCCCCTGTGCACTGGCCAGCGCCTGAGCAGTTTTACCATCACAGCCACCCAGTGCTGCTGTGCCTGTGCACACAGCAGAACCAGGGGCAGCGGCGGGCAGCTGTTCCACCACCAACAGGGCACAGGCCGTGCTGCCAGTGATGGCGGATGGTATGGGTGTTTCCTCCATGACAAGACCCCCACTGTCTAGGATTACGGTCACATCATCATTGGTGTTGGACCCCGCCCTGATCTGTGTCTCCGCACAGAGCATACCATGGCTGGCATCCTACTGGAACACAGCAAGGACCTCGTCCGCCACCACGCCCAGGATATCCAGCTTTATGGCTGTAGTGTGCTGCAGCCAATTGGGCTCTCAGATGCCCGTGGTGGTATATTGCTGGTCTTCCGGGGCTGGGCCTACCCCCACGGCAGCCGCAGGTGCCCCTGCCACTGCATGCTGGTGAGCCAGTGCTGTAAGGGAACACAGATGCGTTAGTGCTGTCGTACCAACCCCCTACCACCCCATACCTACCATGTAGTGATCGGCTCCCTCTAGTCTGGAAGCCACCGCCCGGCACACCCTTGACTGCGCTGCACCGCATGGTGGCCGCCACCAGTTCCTCCTGCACCATGAGCTGTAGCACAGCAGCATGACCCTCACCAGTGGCTGCTCTGGAGAGCCCATATGGCCACCACCTTCTCCTTGATCTGACATTTGTCAGTGCCTACCTTCTTCTTGCACTCCTATGCAGACCACTGGTGACTGCCCTGCTGGTTCACGGCCGCTGCCACCTCCACCCAGGCCGCGGCCGTGCCTGAGGTGTGCCAGTGGTGCCACTAAGCAATGGCACCCTGTCGAAGTATGCCTCGAACAGGGCCTCAGCCTCTGCATTTGTAAAGTTGGGCCTGCGCTTGCGTGCAGGCCCACGCTCCTCACTCTCCTCATGCTCAGACATGTCGCTACCTGTGGACATGGACATGTGGTTACTGGCTGCAGCAGCCCACCCCAGCCATCAATCCCACTGTGCTGGCCATCACCTCGGCAGGCGCAACTTACCTCAGAAGGTTGCAATATCGGTCCATGGCCTGTGCTGTTGTGCGGCACCTTTATAGTGCATTGCATGCAAATGGGCTGTAGTGCAACGGTCATGACATGCAGCTATCCCCATTGCGCCGCGGATAGGCTGATGAGCTCATCTGCATATGACAGCTGAATATTGCAGTCTTGTGCCTTGTGTATTGGACTTGCTATGGCGCATGTTGTGGCGCAATGCCGTGTCATGCGCAGTGCGCCCTCAACAACATGCATGCACTGTACCATGTGCTATGACCTATTGCGCACTGTGCGCTAGCAGCACTATTGGGGGCCATGGTACCTTATGTGCCATGGACCTTATCGCAATCGATCACTATTGGGCCTATGGTGCTCGAGCACTATTGGCCCTATGGTGCTCAGGCGCTAGCAGGCCTATGGCACTCGAAGGGCTATTGGGCCATGGAGTCGAGTTAAGGACCCCATAGGGTATGGGAGCACTGTGGGCCCTATTGTGCACTATGCATCATGGGCCCTGTAGCACACACACACACAATGCGTGTGCTGACGCCTGACCTCCGCCCTGTGCTATGCCCCCATGGGACTCCTGCTACACGTGTCAGTGTAGCCACACCCACGCCGTGCATCTCAGAGGATGTGCGATTGCCAGAGGCTGCACAACTATCCATGAGGCGTGCATCCCGCGCACGTTGTGCACGTGCGCTACTGGGCACCATTTTGATTCGGCAGTCACATTGGCAGCATGGCACACCATGCAGCATGACGGGTGGGGAACTGGAGCCAGGCAGAGCTGGTTAACCTGGTGGCTCACGTGGAGCTCCATGCAGCTGGCCTGTTCAGGCAGCAGCCCCTGCAGCAGCCCAGGACCGAGGTGAGGCAGGCCATTGTGGATGGGCTGGTCCAGGCCACGGGGTGCAGTGCACCAGGGAGCAGTGCTTTCACAGGTACGGAGACCTGGCGAGGAGGGACACAGAGCTGCTGAGGGCACTGCAGGCACATGTCTGCAGGGGGGCCGTACCACGGCCAGGTAAGTGGGCACGTACTGCATCTGTGCATGACCACCATACCATGGTGTTGGCAGGGCTGTGCACCATGTGGAGAAACCCTGTCATCATGTGCCCTGTGGCATGGCATTGCCTGTTACCAGGTGCGCTACACCACCGCCCTGCAGCCATGCCTGGCTGGGGCGCACACTGTGCTTCAGGGTGGGGGTGGTGGGCTTAGGCTGTTGCTGTGTTCTGATGTATGCCTGTCTGCGATCCTGTCCTAGGGCCTGAAGATCAGAGGCATGCCAGGGTGGCAGGGACACCTGGTGGACTGCAGCAGGCCACTGCGGGCCCTTTGGCAGGGGGAGCAGGACCCAGTGGTGGCAGAGGGGCAGCTGCAGGACCGGCATGTGCAGCACCACGGGGGGGCAGGTAGGCACTGTCCATTCCCTCTTCACTGTGCAGGGTGGTTGGTGGGGGTTGGGGTACGCCCATGGCCTCCTGTGCCTTGTGCCATGTCAGCTGTGTGCAGCTCATGGTGCGGTGTGCGAGGCACCATGGGGCGGCCACTGCACATGTGTGGCAGCTGTTGGTGGGCTGGTGTGCGTCCGGCTGCCACCAGTGCTGCTGTGGTTCTGCTGTAGCACCATGCCACCTGCCTGCCATTGTGCGTTGGGTAGCCCTTAGGCAGTGGTGTCCAGTGCTGTACACTGTAGTGGCATGCCGGGTTGGTGGCAGGCATAGGCCCACCCATTGCAGGTGGGCAGGGTGACACTACAGGGGCGTGTGTTCCCACTGTCCACTGCACGCAGTGGGAGGGCTAGGGTGCTATGTATGTGCACTGATCACCTGTCCCTTTCCTTGCCATAGCTGTCCGGAGGGGATCTCACCTGCCTCTCTACTGTCACCTCCTGTGACAAATCATCCTAATCACCTACCACACCATGGAGACAGCTGACCAGACCAGGAGGATCCTGCTGAGGGTCTGACACAGGGGGAGGTACCAGGTGGTGGCAGGCCATTGCCGGCCATAGTGGACACCAGCCCCCTTCTTGCCCCTGACTTCCCTTCACCTACCTTCCCCCATCTGACTGCACAGACCCTGTCCCCTTCCCTCCCTTGCCTACCTTATCCCTTATTTTATACTGTTGGTTTCCATTCAATATATTTGTTCCTTGCTTACCTGTCTGTGTCTGTGTCCACTTTTCAGCTGGCAAGTGGGACTATGCTGCAGTGGTGTGGTGGGTGACTGTGTGGTGCACCAATGTCGTTCTGTGGACTGTGCATGGTGGTGACCTGCCCCTTAGTCGGTAGCTGTGCCTTGGGGTGGCCATGAGCTGGCTGTTCAGGTTGTGTGGCTTGTGCGTTCGGTGCCATGTGCCAAGGTGTGGGCTGCTGTGGTCCTGATGGGTGGGGGCATGCCATCCAGCAGGAGGTGGCCAGTGGCAACTCACCCTTGGTCGTTGGTGCCGCCTGTTCCATGTGTCCACTGCTCCGGTGCTGGGGGGTGGGTGGCCAGCTGTATGTCTGCACTTCATGGGCGGTGGTCTTCTGTGGCCCGGCTGTGTGTCCCTGCCACAGTTCCCGGCCTGGTTTCACCACCTCCCTGCGCTGTCCCCCACCCTTCCCCAGTGCATTGCTCCCTGCTGCACCTGTGGCTGGTCCTTCTGTGCCTTGGCGCATTTTCATCAGCCCCTTGCACACATCCCTGGTTGCACAATGGTGCATGTTGGGTTGCTCCCTGGCACACCTCTGACTGAGCCATGGCGCATCCCTGTGATAGTCAGCCATGTTGCGCTGACGCATGTTGCAATGCACAACCGTTAATATCGCAGTCACTGTGCCATAGCGCAGTTGAGTTGCGCTGCACCAGGCCTGTGTCTGCCTTTGGTGCATTTCTGAATATCCGGCTCTGAGACTATACAGGCACTCTCTGGCAATAACGTTTAACTGCTAAAATGCAGGACACCAGCCTGGCAGTGAGCATCTAGGCAAGCCCAAGGAAGACTTTTCGGGAACCTCCATTTGTAGGGGGGTTACACTTATCTTCAGCCCTCCCCAATTTCCTGTACTTTCAAAATGCTGCCCTCTTGGCCCTCACCCTTTCCATAACCTCTGTGTCAGCTAACAGGGTTTCTTTGCCCTTCCCTTCTTGCTTTTCTTCCTAGTGCAAGACTCTGTTGCCTCCTCCAGCCCTTCCTTTATGATGTCCCATTTCTGGTTTGCATCCATGTGTGGTTGCATTCCTGCCAGGTACCTGCACAAAATTTTCCCCATCTTCTTAAAGTCCACCCCTCTAAAGTCAATCACCCTTGTACCCATGCCCCTTGTTTTCCTCCCCATGTTGAGCATGAACCATACCGAATAGTGGTCACTCTCAGCCAGTGTCCAGTACCAGATCCAGAGTCCTTTCTAACTGAGTCAGACACTGGACCAGCTGTGTCAGAAAGCTGTCTTCAAATGCTTCTAGCAGGACCCACTCCCTTGTACCCATGGTGGATGGGGTGCCCCACTCCAGCCCCAGTAGGTTGAAGCCCCCTACCACAGCTGTGCTCCCCTTCCTGCAGAGCCTCCTATTTGTTCAGCTAATTCCATGTCCAGGTCAGTCCCCTGAGCCAGTGGTCTATACACCACACCCATCCTCAGTGTCCTATTCTTTGCATCTTGGAACTGTATCCATAGCGCTCCTGTCCTTCCCTCCTCCCCTTCCTTACACACTTTTCCCCTCCCTTGCATAGACTGCCACTCCCCCCCATTCCCCTTAGCCCTATCTTTTCTGAATAACCTGAACCTCAGGATCATCATATCCCAGTCTTGGTACTGGGTGGCCCATGTTTCCTTGATGGCTGCAATGTCCACTCCCTCCAACACCAAGAGAGCCTTTAGGAGGCAGTATAGCACAGTGGGTTAAGGCTCTGAGCTGCAGATCTGAAGACCTGGGTTTGAATCCCACAGCCACCTAGGTGCATACTGTGTGATTCTGAGTAAGTCACTTAACTTCCTTGTGCTCCCAGGTCGCATCAGGAAACAGGCTTTGGCTTAGTGTGCTACTCCTGGTTAAACAATGTTCCCTTTCCCTTCCCCTTCCCTAACTCCGCTATTCTATTCATTAGGCTTCTTGCATTCAGTGAGACCATCCTCCATCCTGTCTTCTCCCCTTCCCCCCTTATCCCTTCCTGTGCTGCTTCCCCAATGCCTTTACCCATAACTAGAGGGGAGAGCTCACTAGGCTCCCCTCTGGACACATCTCCGATCAGTGGTCCCCTCTCCACCCTCCCTCCTAGTTTAAATCCACCTTTGTTGATATATACCCCTCTATTCCCCATTTTAGTACTCCCTTCCCCCTTCCTGCTCAAATGTAACTTGTCCCCAGCATATAGGTCACCATTGCCCCAGGTTCTGCCACAGTTTGACACTAATCTATACTCTCTGGTATGGCACCAATCCCTCAGCCACTCATTGAACTCCTCTATCATTTTTTTCCTCACTGTATTCACACATGGTACCAGAAGTACCTCAGAGAACACCACCAACCCCCCCACCTCCTCACACTACCTACCCAACTCCTCGAACCTCCGCTTTTCCACCTCTACCATCTCCCCACCAAGTTGTTTGTACCCACGTGCATCACTGTGTGAGGTTTCTCCCTCTCCCTCCATGCACACTTGAGAAATGCCTGCCCCGTCCTGCCCGCGGTCAACCCCGGAATAGCCTCGACGCAGATATGACTGTACCTTTCTCTCCTTCTGCCCCATCTGACCCCTTTCAGTATAGAATCCCCCAGCACTAGTACACTCATCTTCTTGTCCCATACCCCTCCCCCTGTTTTCACTGTCCACATTTCCAAAGCCCACACTGCCCTGCTCCTTATTACCTCTATCTGCACCATTTGTGACTTCTGCATCTTCCCTCCCTGTTTCTACCTCTCCCTCCACCTCTACCCTGCTCTTCCACTCCTCCCTGCTTCCTTTTCCAGTTTGACTCCTAGGCCTTCACTACTCTTCTCCTCCCCTCCCCTCATGATCTCCGACACCTCCACTACCACCTCCGATGCCAACACTGCAAACCTATTACTTGCTACCCCCACAGTGGTGCCCATCTCCTCCTTCCCCCTGCCCTGATCCTTCCCTCCATAACTGCCCCTCTGCTCTCCTCACTCCCACCCCCCTCCCTACATCCTCATGGGATTTAGCCTTGCTGTTCCTCCTCTGCTTCTCCCAGCTACTCCTCACCGGGGTTCCTCCTGCCTCAGCCCCCCCCTTCCCCACTCTCCAGAGCTCCCTCCAGAGCCCCTGTACCTCCTCTTCCAGTCTCCTCAGCTTGAAACAAATTGGTCAACCTCCCAGTTTCCATAGTATATTCATCCAAACAGCTGCCCCACTGCACCCCACTATCCTCCCTGTGCCTGCCCCCCACACTCCATGGTGTCCACCATTCCATCTACTATTCCGATGTCTCCCGCTACCCTAATTTGTGCCCCTCCACCCCAATGCGATCCTCCCATAATGCCCCATTTTCCTTCCGTCCATTATTCACACTGAACTTAAATGAAACCTCAATTCCTTATCACACAGTCTATACAACAATAGCCGGATACCATATGTGACCCTACTAGCTTGCTTCGAAATCCTTCTTTACCTCATTCTCCCTAGCTTGCTAGCTCAGAAACTCTAGTTAACACATTTATACATAACCTTGCCAGTTTGAACTTTAGACTTTCAACTTTAAAATACAGTATGCAGTTACCCTTCCTTAACTCAAGCTTGCCAGTTTGACTTTCAAACTTGCAACTTTAACATATTTAAACTTTAAACTCCAACTAGTAAAAGCTTGAGTGTCTGAACTTTTTGCCACCTGACTATTAGCTTTAAGAGTTAGTTTATATGGCCATTTCGCAGCTCCCCAAGTTCCTTCCTCACAGCCTCCAAGACCAACCACTAGCGTTTTTCCAGTATTTAAGAAAAGCTGGTGGAGGGCATGAGTGGGAGGGCTTTTCCAGTTAGCAACAGTCCTCCAGTTAAAGAAAGATTTCAGCTACTCCCAAACCATAGAAAACTCACAAAAAATCAGCTAGAGTTATGTAACCCCCCTGCAAATGGGGGTTCCCAAAAGACTTCCAGGAGCTTGCTTGAATGCTCCAAGCCTGAATGGTGTTTGGCGTTTAAGCCATTTATCAGTGAGTGTTTTTAGAACCTCTGGTACTGTCTCTTTAAGAGCTGTCTGCTTGCAGACATAATTAGTTGTATGGGGGACTGTGTGCTTCTCTGTTTGAGTACCACTCGAGCTGCTGCCAATTCACTCCATTTTGCAGTCACTAGGAGTGCAAGGGAACCTATCTGAAAGATGTAACTGTTTGCCAGAAATCATTTACAGTAATAATGAAATTACAGTTTGTCTAACCTGCTTTCTTTGCAGTCAGAACTGTGTCTGCCTAGTTCCCCATTCTGGTTTTGAACTGCTGAACTGGACCAATCAGTGTGGGGTAAGCTAGCTCTAAAATGGTGCCTTGGACGAATCAGAACTTGGACTCATAATCTGAGCCAGCCACAAGAGGATTGTATGGGCAGTGACTCTGGGAGATGTAGTTTAGACTTGAGCGCTCTTTTGGACCAACAGCAGCAGTCTATTGTGAGTGACAGCCAATCCAGTCAAGAACTGGGAGGAACTCAAAGGAAGTGCCGGTTTTGTCTGTTGGGAGTTTCAGTTGAGCTTTGGCAGTGAAGGGAAAGGAACCCTGTGCTCCTTCAGTGCACAGTTTTAGTCAAAAAACATGTGTAGGTCCAGAGTTCCGGTCTGCAGCTTGTTAGGACTGAATCCGTCCTGTGAAGAGAATCAAGGATATCTGAAGTAGAAACCAGGCTCACCCTGTAGAAGACTGGAGGAATTGCTGAAAATTGCACTCGGTCTGTCAGGAACTGAATCTGCTGTGTGTTCTCCCGGGTATTGTGCAGTAATTGCGATCGGGATACAGATGCAGCCTGCCTGGTATATTGCTTTCTTTTTACCATATGAATGTGTGAAGAGGTTTGTGTACCTCAAGTGAATCCTGCTGCCATTAAGTGACTTTTGCCTGTGACTGTTTACCAAATAAATGTGTGAGGAGTCTCTTGGAGCTCAGAGTAGGCCTGCTGACATTGAAGGACCCTATCTTATTTGGAGGTCAGTGAGTACTAATTCAGGGTAGCTCCTGTTGAATTGCCACATTAAATCCAAATGGAATTACTGTACTGCTGACTGTTTAATTCTCCTTTTCTCTGTGTGAAAGGGCCCTATCAGCTGCCACGGTTTGGACTAGCCACTAGGGCTTGGGTACCCAGGGACAGTAACTGATAGGGATAGGCCTTGCACAGAGCCATAAGTAGATGAGTAAGTGATAAGCTAATTAACCTGATTTCCCCCTGTCCTTGTTATATCCCCCTAAATAAATCAGAGCTGCTTGTTTCAGCAAAGTTATACTGCCTGAGGTATTTGTCTATGTTAAAGTACTGTACTGTGATTGTTGCACTGTATCTTATTTCACAGGAGGTCCCAGTGCCGGAACCAGTCCTGGGGGTAAGTGTATACTGTAAAGGTAATTCTGATGTATTGTGTGGGCCACTAGTGGGAAGAAAGGGGTTGCAGTGTCCCAGAGGGCTGTGACCAATTAGTTTAACTATTGTAAACCCTGACCTCTGGGTGGAGGCACCCGCCATTGGATCCAGGCCCCTCAACCTGTTAGTGGCAAATCAGGCAGGGGTAGTAGCCCCTGGGATAGCGCCATCTAGGGGTTACAGTTAAACTCGCCCTCCTACCTCTCCCCACAACCAGTAGAATGAGCAGACAAACTGGCTCTGCGAACACTTAAATAGAGATTCAAACTGAATTCCAAACAAAGTTGATTGGCTGATCTGTCTCTGGGCAAAGAAACCCCTCGCCCAGCCAGCAACAGTTTTCCAGGAAATCAGTTACAGAGTTAATGAGAGGTTTATGCTACTCTCAAACAACAGCAACTCACAAAAAATGAGTTACAGATTTAAAGAAAGAATTAAGCAACAATCCTCCAGTTAAAGAAAGATCTGTGCTACTCCCAAACCAACAGCAAACTCACAAAAACTCAGTTACAGAGTTAAACTCACCCTCCTACCTCTCTCACAACCAGCAGAATGAGCAGACAAACTGGCTCTGTGAACACTTAAATAGAGATTCAAACTGAATTCCAAACAAAGTTGATTGGCTGATCTGTCTCTGGGCAAAGAAACCCCTCGCCCAGCCAGCAACAGTCTTCCAGGAAATCAGTTACAGAGTTAATGAGAGGTTTATGCTACTCTCAAACAACAGCAACTCACAAAAAATGAGTTACAGATTTAAAGAAAGAATTAAGCAACAATCTTCCAGTTAAAGAAAGATCTGTGCTACTCCCAAACCAACAGCAAACTCACAAAAACTCAGTTACAGAGTTAAACTCACCCTCCTACCTCTCTCTACAACCAGCAGAATGAGCAGACAAACTGGCTCTGTGAGCACAAATAGAGATTCAAACTAAATTCCAAACAAACTTGATTGGCTGATCTGTCTCTGGGCAAAGAACCCCCTTACGCCAGCCAGCCAGCAGCAGTCCTCCAATAAATCAGTTACAGAGTTAAAGAGAGATTTATGCTACTCCCAAACCAACAGCACCTCACAAAAAAATCAGTTACAGAGTTAAACTCTCCCTCCTACCTCTCACCACATTCAGCAGAATGTTCGAGCGGTGTTGACAGTTACATACACAATGAAATTAGAGGCATAACATGAATTAGCAGTTATCTGACAAGTACAAGTTAGGCCATTTAGGACCTAATGATAAGTGCATTCAATAGAAGTAGGGGATTCTAGAGATGGGGAAAAAACAGAACTTACTGAGTGGATGAGTTATGGGGGCTCAAAATCATGGGTCTAGATGATGGGCATGTAGGAATAAATAGAATAATAGATAGGTGAGAGTGTATTACAAGGGAGTAATACCATCAAGAGGTTCCCTTGTCCCCAGAACCTCGAGATGGTATTAATTCTGAGTAATGCACTCTCACCTATTTTTTAATTTTTGTAATATATGGATCCGATTTTAAACTTGTGCAGCCGCTGCTGCTTTGAAGACTCGCTCACTGCGTGTTCGCTGCTGCACTGAGGACTCGCTCAGTGCGTGTTCAACAACTGCCCCCCATCCCCCGTCGTCTGTCTCTGTACTTCAGTGTGTTTAACTTTCGTGGGGAGCCCTACCTTTTTGTTGTTTTGATGTGCAGGGAAGGCAGGATCCACCGAAAAAATGGCTTTGTTTAAAAAAATATATCGTGAAGAGGAAATACTCTCTCGCTAAGCAAGAGATGGCCGCCACGTTATTTAAAATGTTTTGCCCGCCCACAGACAGAATTTGGCCATTCATGAGCTGTGATTCAAAACGTGTGTACACTGCTGTCTGATTGACAGTTGGGGGGGGGCATGGCAACCATTGAATGGAGTGAGAGAGCTTGCGCTCGCGTTGTTTAGATTTTGTGATAATAGTATTGTTCAGAGCTCGGAACGATAGTATTATGGGCTCTGAACAATACTATTATCACCTAAAAACAATGGTATTATCACTTTGGCTCCGGTGTATTCCAATAAATTTTTCATATGCTTTTTGGTAGTATTATTTTAACTATCCATATATTACATAATGATAATGGGTAAGTAGGAGGGGGAAGCAGAGGGAGGGTGGATAAGTATACTGACTGAGAGGGGGGGGAAGTAGAGGGAGGGTGGATAAGTATACTTTCTGAGAGGGGCCTGAGAGGGGAAGCAGAGGAGGGTGGATAAGTATACTACCTGAGAGGGGGAAGCAGAGGAGGTGGATAAGTATACTACCTGAGAGGGGAAGCAGAGGGAGGGTGGATAAGTATACTTCCAGAGGGGGGAAACAGAGGGAGGGTGGATAAGTATACTTCCTGAGAGGGGAAACAGAGGAGGGTGGATAAGTATACTACCTGAGAAGGAGCCTGAGAGGGGAAGCAGAGGGAGGGTGGATAAGTATACTACCTGAGAGGGGGGAAGCAGAGGGAGGGTGGATAAGTATACTATCGGAGAGGGAGCAATGGGCTGTATCAAGTAGGAAGCTAAAGCAGGGGGCAGGGAGACCAAGAGGGCATAAGGTGTGCTAGTCTAGGAGGTAAGGAGGGGAAGGGGCTGGGGAAATTAGGAGAAAAATGGGAGTGAGGAGACGGTGATGAAGAGAACAGAGCCTGATAAACCTGTTGCAGCTGCAGTGTGTGAACGGGAGGGGAGAGGATCTAGAGGTGGGAATGAGTGGGGAAAAAAGGGGGGAGACGAGTGAGAGGTGGTAAAGAATAACAAAGGAAAGCAGTGAGGTAGGTATAGGAAGAGACAGAGCATTGGATTAGGGAGAGTAGTGATCCTGATAATATTAATGTTGCCTAGGGAGAATATCAGAAAAGGCTGAGCTGAGGGGGATGAGTAAGTAAAAAGAGAGTTAGAAATGGTAGGAGATAGAATGAAGGGTTAAAGGAGGGAGGTTGGAGACAGCTGGGAAAGAGATAACAGGGAAATGGGCAAAAGAAAGAAAAGAAGAGGTTTGAGACGTGGGGGTGGGATGCCAGAACTAGCAGCGGGGAGGGAGGTACGTTCACGGTAACAGTCACAGCCACTAGAGGAGGCTAGATAGGCTTGTAGTTTCAACTTAAAAGGACCACTTTGAACTCATTACATAGATCTGCATTGAGAGAGCTAAGCCAGAGTGGAGATTGCTGAATAAATGTGCATTCGATAAGCAACAACAAAATAAAACATAAATAAAAACATACAATTTACAAATCTATAATGGTGTGGAAGAACAAAACCATAATATGACAAGTAGAGTTACCCAGCCTGATGGCACTGGGTGTTAAATGCATTGTGCTACCATGTACTGTTGTAGTCCTAGATCCATGCCTTGCATACAACTCCTTCCACAGACCCCCTGAAGTCTTCAGTTGCCAGGAAGTACTTTTTCATGGAGAGGGTGATGGAACGGTGGATCAGGTTGCTAGAGGAGGTGGTCTGTGTGAAATATGTGGGGGAATTCAAAATAGAGTAGGATGGGACAGACACAAAAACTTGGAAAATACTACACCAGAAAGGGAGGGGGAAGGGGGGAGGGAAGAGCCTTTAGGGCTGTCTCTTTCAGCATTAGTTAGATAGGAATGGGAAGACACGAACATCAGCAGCCTTTTTCTTCCTACAGATTCTCTGTTTCTGTGTTAAGTGCGCCACAAGAGACAGCACACTCAGATGTGTGGGCGTATACTCAGACGTGTGGGGGTATACTCAGATGTGAGGTGGTATTCTTAGACGTGTGGGGGTATACTCAGACGTGAGGTGGTATACCCAGACATGTAGGGGTATACCCAGACATGAGGTGGTATACTCAGAGGTGAGGCGGTATACTCAGATGTGTGAGGTTAGGGTGAAGTCTGTGCACATCATCCTGCTACTTCAGTGCCTCCTACAGCGGGACTGAAAAGTGACATTCTGCACTGTGGGTGACCACATGCGCCCCCAACCCCACAGTTAGGAGTGGTGTCATGATTCCAGCCTGCCCATGTCCAAAGAGTTTGTCAAAGTCTCCAGTAGCCACCATCCTCAGACTGGTTCCTTTGGCTGCAGATATACCTGCTGCATGCAGGAAACCACAGCAGTGTGGGAGACAGCATCTGTGCCAATCTCTGGGAATCAGCACAAGGGGAGGAAGGGGTGGAAAGAAAGACTGAAGGCTGACATGAAGTAGCAAATGTAATCCCTTTGTAAACTCTCTTGTCTCCTGCTTCTCACCCCACCCCATCTTATTAGCAGACCACAGTAACACCATATACTGTATAGCCTTGGTTCCAATTGTCTGCCCTTGACAGACATAAAACAGTTACGGATAGGCCCATGATAAAGCCAGTGGTATTACCATTTTAATCAACAGAGTAAGGGACCATAACTGTGTTACGTTGCCCCTTTGGTGACAGGTACAGGAAGTTTAATTGACATTAACAGAGGCAGATCCAGGATTTCTTCTTTTTTTTTCCTTTTAAATCAAACTTTTTCTCAGCCCTGGTGTCAGTGGCCATCAGCCCCCTACCCCCACTCAAACAGCATCTACCCCCAAGGATTCACCTTATTGTCCCCTGTGGATTTCCCCCCATGGTGGGGCCTGGAAGGAGGGTCAGTCCCCCAAGCACAATCCAGATGGAGGCAGTCCCCAGGCAGTTTCCTTTCTCAGGTTCCTCCTCTGATGGCACGCACTGATGCAGGTGTACCTGCATGTAGAGGCACGTACACATAATACATCAGCCGTCTTTCCTCTTGAGTTGTGCCACTTGCCCTGCCACCATGCCTTCAGGTGGTGGCTGTCTAGGAGTGGCACAACTAAACCCCCCTTCCTAGGAGAGCTGTCCTCTGGATGCTCGATCCTCTCCTACCCCGGGCGACCCTCGACAGTCTGAGCTCATTCCTGTGTGGCAGGAGGTAAGGCACCAGCACTTCGGCTTTCCTCACCTCTGGGCTGGCTCACATCCAGAATTTCTTCTGGTGAATTAGCTCAGTGCATCCTCACGGCCAGAATTAAGAGTAGCAGGTGGTTTAGCCATGGTGTGCCCATGATCAGTTGCATAGTATAGGGCATTGACAGCAGGAGACACTAGGTTGAAAAGGACAGCCACCCACTGCATGCAGAACTGCACCAAACTGTGCCCTTGAGTTTGTGATATGATCAGTGTCCTCTGGGACTTATGCCAAAGCCCTCAATTTCATTTGTCTTGTGACCTAAGCTGAATCTCTGCCAATCTGGTTTTGCTTGTGGCCTGAGCCGACCTCTTCAGTTTCATTACATGTGTAACCTGAACCAAGGTTTAAACCTGAGTCTCCAGTGGTGAAAAACAAGTTCTTTGTCTACCAGACCACCCGCAGCCCCCATAAACAGTGCTAACTGGGGGAGAAAATTGACCAGGAACTTTACTTTTGCACTTGAAAAAGAATCAGCTTCCCAAGCAGGTGCCAGGAAAGGCCCTTTTCAGCTCTGCAAAGGAAGAACAGTTAGTGTTTGTCCATGTTCTTTTCAAGACTGCTTTATTAGCTCTGTTATATAAGGTGGTAGAATTGGCAGTGAGGATGATAGAAAGGGCAGACAGCGAACTCATCCAGTACAAAAATGGGGTACTAGGTATCCCGTTCACGTCTCTAGCAAAATGAAGAGCCAGCCTGTCGACTGGTACGAGACTTTCTAAGCCAAGCAGGGAAAACATGCTTTGCTTCTCCGGTATCCTGGATTTATTTCATACCCCTTTATTCTCACTGACAGAGTCCCAAAGCATTTTTATAGTAAATGTATGTATCATGGATTTGCGCCACTCAGTGGTCCAGTTGTGAACTGCACTAATAAAAACTCAAAACGACCAAAAGGACCAGATTTTGTTGCACTGGATCTAATCGGGACCTAAAATTTTACTCCCACAGACCTGCTCAAACTCCAGCACATTTTTTTGTTAAATTTATTTATTGGCTGCCATATCAGGCATACAATAGTGCTAAAAAACAACTGTGGTAGCAAAGAATAAGCAGATACACAGATTGAAGACACAGAGGCCTCGCACAGCAGCACCAGGACCAATCAACCATTGGTTTCCAAATTGTACAGCCAGAACATATAGCCTATCTGCAGCATATCCCCAGACAAAATACAGTATATATTGAACCCTCTTACCCCTGAACTCTGGCTGTCCTCTCCTCATCCTACAAGCACCAGAGACAGTTCATGTATTGTATTCGCCTGCAGGTACTTTGTTAACCTCCAGTGCTTCTACACCAGATTGATAGGTACAGCTGAGGTTTATTCATGACATTATATTGCGTCTCAATGTTCATGCTTTCCACCAGAGATTTAAACCAGTGTGCAACCAAAGAGGGTTTCTATGTTTCAGACAGCCAGAACTGTACCTGAATCTGCTTTCCAATCACCAGGCTCAGAAGCCAAGGAGAATGTTCACTGTGATAACCTAGTCACCCCCCATAGACCAAAAAGGACTTGCACTGCTGTCCACTCAAGGGGAAATTTTAAGATTTTAGAGAAGTGGGACAATCTCAGCCCAATAATGTCCAAATCTGAGACATTGCTATGCCATATGGAAAAAGGATCCTTTGGAGTCCAAACATTAGTGGCAGATATTGGATTTTGTAGGATCAATCATATGGGCCAGGACTGGTGTGAAGTATATCGGATATAAAAAATTGAAGTGGACCTGGTGCAGCCTGTTATTGGTGGAACACAGTAAAGTCCCTCTAGTTGCCTCTGTCCAGTCTGCCTCAGACCATTAGGAATCACACATCCATTTCTCCCTGAGGTGTAATAGACTATCATGCACACTCCCCAGTAATAAGCTGCAGAATTGCATGATGAGGTGGGTGCAGAACATCTGCATGAGGACTGTTTCCTCACCTGGGTATCTCTGTGACTCACAATCTACTGTGCTCCTGTGGAACTGGATATGCTAACCTGAAGCTCAACAAAAAAAAACCAGGATGCAGACCACGCTGGGGAGTCTCAGTCTGAAAGGATTTAAGGACTCCACCTGTATACAGATCCACTACTTTTACTAAACCTCTCCCCTCCTATTGGTGCAACACCTGCTTGGTTGGTTCAGGGAGCTCAAAGCACCCCAGAGTCCATGCTGGATCCCAGACCCCAGAGACAGGGCTTCTGTGTTATATTGATTATGCACAATAACCACCCTCAGGCCAGGGACCTCAGGAAGGGGTTTAACAGTCATTTAACAAGCCCCACTTTCAGTGCCAGATAGAGAAGAGTGGGCCCCCCAGAAGGTCCTCCTCCACAGTCACCTCATGTGGGTTTCTCCATTCCCTGGAAAAGAGACCATGGGGTAGTCATATTGGATGAGCTAAAGGTGGCCAGGCATTGTAACAAGGCAGTAGGAAAGGCTAGTGGAATGCTAGGGTGCATAGGGAGCGGTATCACCAGCAGAAAGAGGGAGGTAGTGTTGCCTCTTTATAGATCATTGGTAAGACACCACCTAGAGTACTCTGTCCAGTTCTGGAGACCACATCTCCAAAAGGACATAGACAGAGTGGAGCGGTCCAGAGGAGGGCAGCTAAAATGATGCAGAGTCTGTATCAAAAGCCCTACATGGACAGATTTAAGGACCTCAGTATGCACATCCTGGAAGGGAGGAGGGGGGCAAGGTAGAGACATTTAAATACCTCACGGGGGTAAATAAGGTACAAGACGGAAGTAGTTTTCAGAAGAAAAGGTGCTCAAGAACAAGCAGACATGCTATTAAGCTGGAGGGGGTATATTCAGGAGAGATGTGAGGAAGTACTTCTTCACAGAAACAGTGATGATTCCTGGAACAGCCTTCCAGTGGAGGTGATGGGGGCAAAAACATTGGCGGGGTTCAAGAATGCATGGGCCAGGCACAAGGGAACCATAGTGGAAAGGAAGAGGGGAAGGAGAAAGAGTTGTAGATGGGAGATAGAACTGTAGATCAAGCACGGTTTGTAGTAATAATGTAGGGGAAAAATTGGCAGACTGGGTGGGCTTAAGTTATCCTTTTCTGCCATCAAATTCTATGTTTCTGTGTTTCCCTGTTACTGGGTATCCTTTAGGAAAGTAAGTTGCGCTGCCAGGTACTAAAACCCCTCCCTGGGAGGTCTTTGTACTAGAGAAGCCTGCTTCACCCTCACCCTCCTGCGTCATCATAAGAATGACATATGACAACCCTTGACTGAGGTGAGGAAGCACTGTGGGACATGGACAGGGAGCACCTGGAACATGTATAAACACTGTGGGAAGAGGCACATCTTAACCATGTTAACTAGCCCTATGAGGGTGAGAGGCAACATATTCCACCTCTCACATCCTGTTTCATTTGTTGGAGGATGTGGTCATAATTCAGTTTCCAGAAGGTGGAGAGTTTCTTTGGAAGCAGGACTCACAAGTATTTAAAAGCTAGGGGAAGGTGTGAGAACAGCCACCGCCACCTGTATGAGGTAAGCCATGCCTCTCCCAATTGAAGCCACTCGCACTTTGACCACTTGATCTTGTGCCCTGATAGGGGCTCATAGATCTGAAGTATTTTCATCAGGGTGAGAATGGCAATCCAAGGATCAGCCAAGTAGAGGACATCCATAAATGACGGTCTTGTGGTGGTCATCCTTGAGCTGTAGGCCATCTATGTCAGGGCACTGGCGGACCGTGTCAGCCAAGGTTCAACAGTTAAAACATACTGTAGTGGGGGACAGGGGAAAATTCCCGGTTGGTACTGCTACTGAGCCAGAAGGGGCACCGAAATGTCCTTTGGTCAGGACTTGTATCTTAGGAGATGCATACAGGGTTCTCACCCAAGATCTGATGTGGTGACCCAGGCCACACCTCTTAGGTGCAGCAAACATGAAGGGCCACTCCACCCAATTGAAGGCCTTCTCAGCTTCCAACGCCAGTAAACTTGTCTGAGCAACCCCCCCATTGACCACCTCATGTCACATTGAGAGAGCATCCAACGCTGTTTTTTTGCCTGCCTCCCCTTCACAAAACCTCCCTGATCTTTGTGAATCAGGTTCAGAAGGACCTTCTCCAACCACCATGCTAGGAGCTTTGATACAATTTTGTATTTGGCATCAAGGAGAAAATATGGTGAAAGCAGCTGCACTGAGTAGGGTCTTACCAGGTTTGGGCAGGACTGTGAAGGTAGCTAAATACTGGGACGGCAGCAGGGAACCCTATGGTAGGAAAGGAGCAAGGTACGGAAAGCCATATGCGCCAATGCAAGGAATCTGAGAAATAAAATTCAGGACCTGGAGGCAATATGGAGGTGGTTATCCTGGATTTGGTGGCCATAACTGAATCATGGTGCACTGAGAATCACAACTGGGACATTGTCATACCAGGCTACTGTCTGTTCAAGTAAGATGGGGAAGGGAGGAGTTGTTCAATATGTGAGGGAGGGAAACAAGGCTATGAAAATCCAGGGGCATCCAGAGGCAAAGGAAGGGCTGGAGGTGCTATGGGTCACCCTGGAGACAGGAGCTGGGGCCACTGGCCATACAAGGGTTGCATGCAGACCTCCAGCACGGGGAGAGGAGTTGGATAAGGTACTAGGGTAAGCCATCTTCAGGATGGCAAATAAGGGGGACGTGCTGCTAGGTAGGAGGTTCAGTCTGCCAGATGTGGATTACAGTCTTCTAACTGCAGCTTCAACAAGGAGCAGGACCATCCTTGACTCTCTATGGAGGACGTTTCTCGGGCAGCTAGTCAGAGAACTGACTACAGAGAGGGCAGTGCTGGACCTGGTGCTTACATAATGCAGACATCATAGTGGGCAGTCCACTAGGTACCGATGATCACCATACAGTGTAGTTCAACATTAAGGCAGGAGCATAGGCAAACCACATGAGGACAAGGGTCCTAGACCTTAGGAGGGTGGATTTTAAAGAAATGAGAAAGTGCCTCAGAAACTGCCTAATAGGTGAGAATTACCAGGGAGGGAGTAGAGGAACAGTGGGGGAAAAATAAGGGAAGGCATAATTAAGGCAATCAGCCTCTGCCTGAAGGAAGAGAGCAAAAGCAAAAGAAGACCATTAAGGTATTCGTGGGAAATAGCCACAGTGGTGAAGGAAAAAATGGTTGCATTCAGGAGGTAGAAAGAAATGCAGAGGAAGGAAGACATAGATGTAAACCAAGTAAATCAAAGGGAGCCAGGTAAGTGAGGGGAATAAAGACGCAGTCAGAGGAAAGGATAGCCAGTGGGGTAGCCAAAGGGGATAAAACTTTCTTCAGGTACATAAGTGAGAAGAGGAAAGCAAGGGGGGGGGGAGGAGGATGACAGATGGAGACTGCACAGAAGAGGATCAAGAAAAATCAGACATCCTGAACAGGTACTTCTGCTCAGTCTTCACAGTACAGAGAGAGGGGGCGTACCAACAGGGAGCAACAGGAACATTGATGGTGGTGGTGGGGAGGTGGACACAAGTCTATTTTTGGAGGAAAGAATCCTGCAGGGACATGCAGCTCTGACAGTGGACAAGGCCATGGGACCAGATGGAAAACACCCAATTGTACTAAAGGAACTCAGGGAGGTGCTTGCTGCACCACTGATAGCATTATTCAACAGCTCACTGGAAACAGGCATGGTTCCAGAGGACTAGAGGAGAGCATACGCGGTCCTGTTCCATAAGAGCGGCGGCAGGGAGGAGGCTAGCAACTATAGGCTGGTCAGTCTCACATCAGTGGTGAGGAAATTAATTGAGACCTTGTTAAAGGAAAAGGTAGTAGAGTATCTTGAATCCAATAGGCTACAAGACCAAAGGAGCATGGATTCGCAGGGGGAAGATCATGCCAGATGAATCTGATTGATTTCTTTAACTGGATGACCAGGGAAATAGATCAGGGGAGAGCAGTGGATGTGGCCTATTTGGACTTTAGCAAGGCCTTCAACACTGAGCCCACAAGAGACTGATAAACAAACTGAGCAGCCTAGTGGTGGGATCCAAAGTAGTGAATTAGGTTAGAAACTGGTCAATGGAATGATGACAGACTGTGGTGGTAAATGGCACTCACTGTAATGAGGAGAGAGTGACCAGCAGGGTGCCGCGGGGGCTCAGTACTAGGACCAGTCCTCTTCAATGTCTTCATAAGTGATATTGTGGAAGAACTGGAAGGGAAAGTATGCCTTTTTGTAGATGATGCCAAAATCTGTACTAGGGTGGATACTCAAGAGGGGCTGGAGAGAATGCATAAGGACCTTGGAAAACTTGAAGAATGGTCAAGGGCTTGGCAGCTGGGGATCAATGTCAAAAAGTGCAAAATCATACACCTAGAGCACAGAAACCCAAGAGATGAGTATAGGATGAGGGAGCGGGACCGACAGTCACTAAGAAGGAAAGGGACATTGGCGTTATCATATCTAATCAGTGATGATCTCAAACTGGCAGAGCAGTGTGACAACGCAGTGGGTAGGGCCAGTGAGATGCTGGGATACATAGGGAGAGGTATCACTGGCAGGAAGAGGGAGTTGGTGTTACCGCTGTATTGCTTGCTGGTGAAACCTCACCTGGATTATTGTGTCCAGTTCTGAAGGCCACACCTCAGAAAGGGCATAGATAGGGTGGAAGGAACCTACTCCTGGGGGCTTGGTCCACTGAGCTCACAGTGCCATCCCTTAAGTGCAACCCATGACGGGGGGGGGTCAGGAAATAACCTCCTCATGTCCTTTTGTAGTGTTCACTGATTTCACAACTGAACACTCACTACGAGGGCCCAGGGCTTCCTCTCTCTGGGTACTGGTAAAATATAGTCTCAAGTCTGAAGCCAGGTGAGAACCCTCTTTGGTTGCTGCACTGGGGGAGAAAACCCAGGTGTTACAAGCTCTTTGGGGCTACTCTCATAACCCTGATTGTCTCTTCTCCCACAGGGGTGCAGAAACCTAATTCAAACCCCCTCAGACCCTCTCCAGAAACCTTGTGTACTTTTAAGTTATTGTAGGACCCCAGATTCCCTTCCAGGATCCTAGTTTCAGCAGCATGCGGCACCTTAGCGCTAAACAAGGGTGTTACAGATTGAATAAACCTTCCCAAAACTTTCACACACAACAAAATCATTCCCGGGCAGTAGTACGTTAAAATAAAAGTAAGAGCTTTTACTGATTACTTAAATAATTATCATACAAACATACAAACAATTTAGATATTTGGTTAAAGGATAACTACAAAAAAATTGGAAAATACATACAAAACTAACTAGTGAATTAACTGGATAATTTTTAACTTTTTCTGTAGAGAATCAGAGTCCAGAAAATAAATGAGTTTTGCAAAGACTCTCTTTCTCTCTGCTGTGTCTGCGTCCCAGTTTTTCTTGCAGTGGTCTTTAGCGTATCTGGCAGTTTTCAGGTGTCATGAAATTTGGCTTCTGCACAGAGTCTCTGTTCAGGGGGCTTATATAGCCCTTTTCTGCAGTCTTCAAAACTGGCCTGTGATTGGCTAGGGCCTTAATATTTCTACATCCAACTGTTCATCTCTAGATTAGCAGAGGTCTCTCTTGCTCTTTCCCCAAATTTTTAGTGAACCAAAATTGACAGTGTAACCGACCATTTCCTAGGGTTACTAGAATCCCATCAGTTTAAGATCAGGCAGATAGCCTGGGCAGTGCTAGAGGGTTTAAAAGCTCTGTGTAAAACATTACATCACCATCTGCTTAGCTCTGCTGGGCAGGGGATGATGTAATGTTTTTTGGAACTCTCACATAAGCATAAGCCACGCTGTGCCAGCAGCTGTTCTTGAGCTGTCAGTAGTCTGAAGTCAGAGTTCAAGTGGAGAGTTCTACAACAAGCGGTGCTCTGCCCAGAGATCACTTGCTAAGAGGGAAGGACTATCATTTGTTGCTTTCTTTACCCTGAAATAGGGCTGGACATCTGTGGAAAATGTTCTTTTGTAAGTCCACAATACCCTGCATAGGGCTGGACATCTGTGGAAGATGCTCTTTTGTAAGTCCATGATTCCCTGCATAGGGCTGGACGTCTGTGGGAAAAATTTGTGTAAGAAGTCAGTAATGCCTGAAAGAGGTTGCAAATGTTTTTCCCGCTACCAAATGTGTCATCTGTCTGTTCAGTTACAAGCCCTGGGAGCACCCCCATTTCTTGTTACCACTTTGTCAGGCATAAAACCCATATAGTAGCATCCCAAATTTCTGGTTGCCAACAATCCATCTTTGAGTGACTTGTGTGATGTTTTTGGGGCCCTACAGGTAGGAGACATACCATAGCCCTGGCACCTCTCTCACTGACCTGGGTAAAATAGAAGTGTTGTTATGTGCTCTACCCCCCCCACCTCTGAGATGCCTGAGCCAGGTGTTTGCCCTAATGACAGGGGTGATACCTATTTTCTGCCAACTTATGGTGTGTTGCCTTGTCTGAGTAACAAGTAAGGTGAGTGCAGATTACAAAACTGGTGGCTTATCCATGGATTTGGGGGAGAAAAAAAGGTTGCCATGCCAAGCAGAGTGTATATCTGTAGTCTTTCTGTCTGGTGGTGGTGCACCAAGCCAAAGGTTGCTTTGTGGAAAAAAGTTGCAATTTGCCAAGAAAAATACCTGCTGTGCAATATACTGTTGAAAATGGACTACAATGTAGGACTTTGTGAAAAAATTGTGCTGTTAAGGACTGTTATGGACTGTTTCAGTGAAACTGAGGAACTGTGCTTCAAATGTGCTTAAAGCTGTTTTAAAATGGTCAAAAATGCCATCTGCAAGTGATTTTGGGCCAGGAAACGTTTGTGTACAGTAGACATATTTTTTCCCCAAGCCTAAGGAAGAAAGTATCGCAGTCACCGTGAAGAACTGTGTTAAAATGTCAAAATTCAGTGAAAGCGCTGTCTAAGAATGCAAACACAAGCCGCAAGAAAAAAAAGTCAGTTGCACTTTAAAATCGTCTCTCACAGCTCAAAGATCACCGTGGAGAAAGAGAGAAAGTGCCTCAAGCATATTTGCATGGTGTCGAGTGATTGGCTCTCTCTGCAAAGACTCGCCCCTTGGCTGGAGCTCAGTGGACTGTGCAGTGTTATTGAGGGAGAGAGGGAAGTGTGTGAGGCATCAGGCCTGGAGGAAGTTGTATCGTTGGTGAACTTTTGGATTTTTGCTCAAAAAGTGCTGGAAACAGTAAAGTCGGGCAGTTAAAACAGTAAAAGCAATTGTTCCGGTAGCTACTGCTCTGTGTTTCTGTGCTGATCATTGGGTGAACCACCCAAGAAATGAGCACAAGTGCAATTGATTGGTTTGCAAGCCGCATCCATAAAAATGAAGCAAGCGACTTCAGTAAGTACCCTCAAAACTGTGATGAAAAGCAAAAAAGTTTCTGGGCAGTGTCTGAGCAAGTAACCAAGTTCTGAGCAAAGAAACCAAATATGAAAGCAAAACAGTGTGGTGTGTGACACAGTGGGAATTGCAGCAGTCATGTTGGGGAAATGGAAAAAAAACAGCAAAGCAGCTAAGCAAATGCAGGTCATTTAGTAAAGTGGGCAGGCTAAGGAAAGACTTTTAAAGTAATAAAAAACTGTGAGGATTTATGCACTTTGTAATAGCGATGTTTCTGACTGTTTTGCAAAGAGTTAAACGTGGCAAATGGAGGCAAACGCTATCCTTTGCATGTTAAAACATGGGTGGCGCAGAAAGAACAGTAACTGAGAAAATTTGAAGAGGAGTATGGCTGTGTCGGAGCTCCCCTCGACATAGCACTCCCTGGCTATCCAATTAGTGTGTGTGCAGAATTTTTAAAAGTTGGACGAGATGTCAGAGCTGGTGCATCCCCTTCTCCTGTTCTGCTACTTGCGCCCAGCGCAGTGCTACTGCACCATGCGCAGTGCATGCAGCCTTAGTTCCATATTCAATGGTGCTAAGCCATGGCACAGCACCGTTGAATATCGACTGGGCCATTCCCTGGCACAGCCCAGTTGCGCTGCGCCCAGGCTTGCACCACAGGCGGGCGCGGTCTGAATATCCCACCCACTATGTTTTGTTCTGTTCTCATAAAAAAGACATATAAGAAAGTATTTAAAGGCTGCATAACAAAGTTTACCTCTGATTGTATGGACAAGAAATTCTACAAAAAATACACCTGCAGTACCTGTTCCACGATTTGTATATTACCAAAAAAAAAAAAAAAACTTTTTTTGGTGCAGCCCTGTTTTTTTTTTTATTTAATATTCAGTTTCATCACGAATCAGGACATCCAGTTATCATGTCACATCACTCACGAGCCTTGGTCCAGTATGATACTTCCGATACTGTTCACGTTCTGCATGATGCCCTACTAGCAGATGGACTCTAATCTTTGTCCTCACAAGTCAGCTGTACTTAATCCAGTAACTATAATCTCAGAGAGAACATTGTTTGTAGCATGTGTGTTTCTCAGTCAGACAGTTCAGGGAAGTACAGCCATAGATATTTCAATTTTTTTTCAATGGCAACTATTTGTGGAAGCTCAGTTCCATCTAGCTTCTGGTGCTCTGAGAAGCACTGCCAGTGCCAATACGACTTACATCACATCATGACGAATCACGTTCATGGTCACCACGAATCACGCCACTTCAACTTTTTTTGGTGTAATCCTGTTTTTTTCTTTTTTTTTTATCTTCTGTTTCATTACAAATCAGGACACCCAGTTATCATGTCATGTCAGTCACGAGCCTTGGTCCAGTACGATGCTTCTGTTAGTGTTCATGTTCTACAGGATGCCCTACCTGTTGTGTTCCATACCGAGATCTGTAGCTGAACATAATTAGTGACATACATTACAAACACATTGTCCCCTTCTACAAAAAATCGGACTCAGGAGACCAGTTTAAAAAAATACAGAGATCTAGGACTTGCCTGCCTTTGGACCATATCATTGTCATCCTCCAGTAGGCACATCCATAGTCACATTATTCACTCCTCATCTCATTTCACTACTCATGCACTTAAGTACTACTGAACAGTGGTTTAGTTGCTTTTTTCTATAGATATGTTGATTAAAAGCTGTTTAAAATGATTTTTTCATATACAGTTACCATAAAATAATAAAGGTTAAAAAAGGTTCTGATAAGCATCCAAACCTTTTTATGCTTATCAGAACCTTTTAGAACCTCAGAACCTTCTGAGGTTCTCCCATCCCTAGAGAAGATTGAGGACCAGAGGGAGCAATGGATGTGGAAGAATCCAGAGCATCTACAAGTGATCGTTGGTGCTGGATGAAAGGATTTAAACCATCCAAGAGAGAAAAAGTTTGCCAAGATGAAGTCAAGTCTTGGAAGATGGAGTGTACCCTCCACCTGGACTCGATAATAGTAATTGATCATGAACGTAAAGAGACTGTGTACTCCATAAAAAGTACTCGTCCAGATGAGGCAATCATTCATGATCCGCATCCCAGGTGGTACTACCCCTAAAAGTACCTGGAAGAACCAGCTATGAGCAAGATCCATGGTCGACGGACCACACAACCAGCAGGCAATCAGCTGAAGTAAGAAGATCCTGAAGGTCGGAATGCATCGTCCCCCCTGGGAGCAAAGAGGGAAGTCATACCTGCAGTTTCTTCTTTGGTCAGCAGAAACCCAATCCAGAGGTGTCGTAGAAGAGTTTGAGCTGAAGACCTGTCTTCAGCCTGAGGAGAGATGAGGTCCTGAACAGTGAAAGAGGTGACGCAGAACAGCCAGCCTGCACTTCAGAACTGGTAGGGCAAAGTTTCAGTTATTTTTCTCTTGTCTGACTTTCTCCTAAAAGTGTAATGCCCTATCACCTTGGTCTAGTGGACATCTGGTCTGGACATTTCCAGTAGGCCTTGTGCCTGCTTACAGGAACAGTTTTGGACTTGCTTCAGCCTTTATCTTCAAGAGACTATTTCTGTGTGAGAATGTCTTGTGCACTCAGGACATTACATCCTTAGAAGGACATCTTAGGATCCCCCCTCCCAAAATATTGTATGTATTATTTTTATATTTTTATATTGCCTTTTGTAGAATAACCCTTTAAAAAGTTTTTGGGATTGTATGGTGTCTGCAGGTGGGAGGTTTGTTGCTGTGTTTTCTTGCAGGTTTTCTTTTACAGGAATGGCTGGAAGAAGAAAAGAAGAGGATTTGGGTCTCAGCCAGAACCTCTGGTGTTTCCTAGTCTTTTAAAGTGTGATTTAGAAATGTTTAAACATTTTTAATTACAGGTGTAAAGTGTGCAGTACTGGGTTTGGGAAATACATAGCAATGTCACATGTATGTTTCTAAAAGCAGTGTGCAATGTGAAGTGTGTAAAGGTATAGGCTGCCCCTTGGGTAAGTGTAGTGATAGATAGCTTTTCTCCAGTGGGCTAAGGGTAGATAGGCTGGCGATCCTGATCCAGAGAGAGGTGACCTGTCCTGTCAAGTCTAAGAGTTCTTCGGAATGTTCCTTTGGGACACTGTGGAGGGGTCCCTAAGCTAGTTTGTCAGTAGATGGCTGAAGTTTGCTTTAGCATGCCTCCGTGTTCCCTGGTGTAACCTGCTTACGTTAAGTCATAGGTGGGGGAGGGCCTGCTCACCCCTCCTCATAGGACGCCCAGGGATTGGATGGCCTGTGTTGCAGTCCAAAGCCCTTGCTGCAGATAGCAAGCTTATTCTGTTAGCAGTGAGTATAACAGACCTGTTCCTGGGGTTACTAGAATCCCATCAGTTTTAGATCAGGCAGATATCTTGGGCAGTGTCAGAGGGTTTAAAAGCTCTCGCTGTAAAACATTATGTAAGCCTCCTCTCTCTTCGAGAGAGGCTTATGCTCCCTTTAGGGACCCCCTTCCATTTATTCCCCTCAGAGTTTAGGGATTATTGGTGCTCTGGGGCGTAATTCCCACTGGTCGCCATGAGGTGGCAGAAGAGAGCAGGGTTTCAGGGATATAAAAAGGGAGAACTGAAAGTTTGGGGGGGGTGGCTGGAAGAGTGCAAGGAGAGGCAGGCAAGGCAGGAGCTTGGTAGTCCAGGTTTGAGCCTGCTAGGGGTACCCCCCCCAAGTGAGTAGTCAGAGTCGGTGGGTGCAGCGACATGGCGTCAGAAAGGGAATGGGTGCTCTGAGGTAGGATAGCCAGATAGCCAGTCAGTGTTGTTTGGTAGTTGGGGTTTCCTGGGGCAAGTTTGAAGTGAGGTCTGATAGAAGGAAGATGGTAGGGCCCCAAGGAGGAACCCCAGTGATCCTGTGCAGGTGTCTGACTGGGCTTCCAGAACTGCAGGAGTCATGGCAGGGCTCCCACAGGGGAGGGGCCAGTGGCAGTGGTCCCCTCCCATACCCGGTGTGGCAAGGCAGCCCAGGTGGTTTAGGGGGCACAGGAGAGCTTCCACCCAGTAAGGGGCCTGCTTGGAGGGGCAGGTCCTGGGGCGCTGATCATTCAGGGGTCAGACGGGCTGCAGGTCTTCGGACAGGCCTTGGAGGGTTCCTCCTGGCTGGATGCTTGTAGCAAGCTCAGGAGTTGGATGGTGGGACACAGTTAAGGCTTGGGGACCATCCAGTTTGCCACCTTAGAGGGGCACTTCGGGAACAGGATGCCAAGGGTACCAGCAGAGGATTTGAGCTGCTCAGAGGGCCTGGGTTGTGGCAGGGCTGCTCAAGGTGTGGCAGTGGGTAGTGGGCTGCGGCCTGGGTATGCTGTGGGTCTACCATGCTCATGTCTGGGGCAGGTCCCAGGGCCCCCATTTATAAGCAGGCCTTTAGGTCCATATTGGCTGCAGCTGCATGGTAGGAAAGGGATATAGAGGGCTGCACAAAGGGAAGTGTTTACAGGTGAATCAAGGCTCCCAGGGTCAATCAGGGACTGGTCAGAGGGAGAAAATTCCTGGAATCCCTGAAGGATTCAGTGTTTGGGTACAGGGACCAGGTGGGAGAAGCTGCGCACTTGCTCGTGCGGGTTGAAGGCATGGCTTGACCAGGGAATAGGAAAAGTAAGAGCAAAAGTTAGGGTGGCTTACCAGCACCGCAGCCAGAGAGATGTGGGGCCTCTGCTTCTTTGAAGAGAAGAAGTTCCAGTTTGGGTAAAACACCTGAGTTCCAAGAGAAAAAAAAATGTATAGCCTTGCAGTAACTATCTGTAAGATCTTTCTCCTTCTTTGACGTGTCTGCAATTGTAGCATATGTAAAAAGTTCTAACCCAATGGAGTGGATAAGCATTTTAATGTAAGGAGGTGCCCCTGTGGCCCTGCGATCATTTGGGCACAGGTGTAAATAAAGTGCTTATTTGGGAAAGAATCAGTGAGTGGTGATTTTGTATGGAACAACAGGGATAAGTGAAATATAAATCCTCAGTTTTTAATCAGTCCATGAGTTTGCATTTTCAGGAGGCCTCCTGTTCCCGAAGCTTGCACCTGCTGGGGGTTCTGGGCCAAGGGGAGCCGTGGCTGCAGTTCATCGTGGAGTGCCTGGTTCCAAAGAAGTGGGGTTCCTGGGGTGTTTCCTGCAATATCTGGAGTGGAGACCTGGGTTACAGAAGTTAAGCCATCGAGAGGTAAGATAAACTATTTTTTTGCCTTTCATGCTGTGCAGTTTCGGAAGTGTGCCTATGCTGTGTGCCCCCTCCCCCAGTTCATCAGCGATTTCAATCATCCTCTAGATGTTTGGGGAGGGGGTGGCTACAGTTACATCACCATCTGCTCAACTCTGCTGAGCAGGGGATGATGTAATGTTGTTTGGAACTCTCGCAGTAGCATAAGCCTCACTGTGCCAGCAGCTGTTCTTGATCTGTCAGTAGTTTGAAGTCAAAGTTCCAATGGAGAGTTCTACAGCAAGTGGTACTCTGCCCAGAGATCACTTGTTGAGAGGGAAGGACCATCATTTGTTGTTTTCTGCCATAGTTCAGTAACTGATGGCTGGTTTCCTGGGAAGTGGTGGCTATCAGATCCTTTGAAGCCCTGAGGGGTGAAGATTTTTCACAGAAAAGAGGAAGGGGACTGAAGGTTCAGTAAGTGATTTGGAGTAACCCCCAAAAGGCTGTAAGAGCTATCAGCACTGCCCAAAATGTAGAGACTGTGTGTGTACAACTAAAAGATATGGATTCTTGTGAGATCTGAGGATTTCAAGTTTCTGTACAAGTGTCCTTCTGGGAACAAACTGTGTGCAGGTAAAATGTTCAAATGGGGTTGGCTGCTGCCTTGTCAGATACAGGTACACAGGACCTGACACACACGTTTGTGCAATAGGATGACTCTTGTAGCCTCTGTGTGGCTACAGAATCATGTACCCTAACGTAATTGCAGAGGAAGTCTGATTTTGGCCAGAGTGAGCTATTCCCTCATACTGGGTTTCAAGTAGACCTAACTGGTTACTTAGAGGAATGTTTTTAGGTGTTAACTTCATTCACCTAGTGGTGCTAAAAATAGTCCAGATACCCTGAAATGGGGCTGGAAATGTGTGAAAAATGTTCTTTCATAAGTCCATGATACCCTGCATAGGGCTGGACATCTGTGGGAAAAGTTTGTGTATGAAGTCAATAATGACTGAAAGAGGTTGGAAATGTTTTTTTACCTGCTACCAAATGAGTCATCTGCCTGTTCAGTTACAAGCCCTGGGGACACCACCATTTCTTGTTAAGGCTTTGTTAGGAATAAAAGCCATACAGTAACATCCCAAATTCCTGGTTGCAGACAAGCCATCTTTGAGTGACTTGTGCAATGTTTTTGGGGCTCCAGAGATAGGAGACACACCATAGCCCTGGCACCTCGCTCCCCAACCTGAGTAGAATAGAAATGTTTTTTTGTGCTCTACCCCCCCACCCCCACCTCTGAGATTCCTGATCCAGGCGTTTGCCCTAATGCCAGGAGTGATGCCTATTTTCTGCCACCTTGTGGTGTGTTGCCTTGTCTGGGTAACAAGTAAGGGGGGGTGTGGGTTACAACAGTATTTTCAAAATTAGCAGTATTTTGTTTTCCCTTTTCTGCAGTCTACAAAACTGGCCCGTGATTGGCTAGTGCCTTAATATTTCTAGGTCCAACTGTTCATCTCTAGGCCAGCAGAGTTCTCGCTTGCTCTTTCTCCAAAATTTTAGTAAACCAAAATTAACAGCATTTTGCTTTCCCACAACCCTACCTCTATGGACTGGCTTTGATCTACATCATCTTCCTGACACTTATTAAAATGGTAATAGATTGTGGCAGTTGGTAGGGAATATAACAATAGCTTCCTAGCCTGGGTGTCTGCAGAACCCTGCACTAAAGCTATTTTCTTATGAAATTCAAAGTGTTATAACTAGAGGAGATGGCCCTTCCATCTGCTGTTATTCATGGAGTCTTCCACTTTGATCAGCTACCAGGAAATTCCAACCCCCTACTGAAATTTAACTCCTATTTACCTCTAAGCAAGCCTTTGTCCTAGACAAGGGGAAATGTCAGACACTGAAATACACATAAACTATTCCTAAGTATCCTTGCAGTAAAATAAGCATCTTTCTGACAAACCTGCTGTCCTGGCATTTTTGGAAATTAAACATAAAAAATTGAGAAATATGACAGCAATATGACTGAAGTGACCAAATCATCAAACAGGGTAGGGCAACTAAAATGGTGCAGGGGTTACATCAAAAGCCCTATGAGGAGAGACTGTGGGATCTTAACATGTACACTCTAGAAAAGGGGAGAGCAAGAGAGGACATTATAGAGACCTGCAAGTACCTCCTGGGGGTGAAACATGGTACAGGAGGGGAGTCTCTTTCAAATAAGAAAGAGCACTAGAACCAGAGGGCATGCAATGAGGTTGGAAGGGGGGTAGTTTAAGAGGGATGTGAAGAAGTACTACTTTACTGGAAGACTGATGGAAGCCTGGAACTGACTGCCAGCAGAAGTGGTGGGGGTGAAAACAGTAAGGGGCTTCAAGCATGCATGGGATAGACATAGGGGAATATTAGTAAATAGCTAGAGAGCAGGGAGGGTCATTGGAGACCAGTTTGGGTTTGTGGAGACAGAGTAGGCAGGGACCATCTGGGAAGACTGGGTAGGCCAAGTGGTCCTTTTCTGCTGTCAGATTCTGTTTCTATGTGAGGCTTCAACCACCATTTTCAACGATTCCTACAGCACCCCCTAGAAGAGTTTATAAAACTCTGCCAGAAGTCCATCCAGATCTGGTCCTTCTTGGATGTAAGGACTTGGACTGCTCAATGGATTTCAGCCCTCTAGATACCCTCATCTAGCTCTTCCTGTGACTCCCTTGTAACTGCTGAAAGACTAACTTCTTCAAGAAAGGTACTGGATGCAGGGGTACAAGCTGCAATTTCAGAGGCGTAGAAAACCAAGTGAAATTCCCTAAATGCCTCCCTGATTTTGCTGTGGTTAGTAGTTATCTGCCCTCCAACCGATGCAATTTGTGGAACAGCGTTATTCATTTCCATTTTTTGTAGTTGCCAACCCCTTGACACCCGTGTCACCTTCAAAATAAGATGTAGCTTTGCATAAAAGGAAAATCCTCTCCATCTATGCTGTGACTAACTGGTTTGGCCTACGTCTTGTCAGCCACAGCTAATGCAGTGTGTTTCTGGTTTGGATATGGGCCGCACTAAGAAGCAGACCTGCTCAAAGAGGTCCGTTTCCTGCTTAGTTTGTTCTTTAATTTTGTGGCAGAAGAAGAATATAGAGACTTCTCTCATAAAGGCTTTTAGCACTTCCCACCTGACTATGTCTGTGTATCTCATCTTTTATTAGGGGATAAAGACATTTGTAATATCTTCAGCCATTTTGGATTGAAAAGAGGGGTCTATCAACAGGCGTGAGTCAGTCTCCATGGTCAGTGTGGGGGACCCATCCCTCCATACTGTGATCAGTAAGGGAGCAAGGTCAGGGTTCAAAATGAGCTCCTACATTACCATTTCTACCTGCTGAAGGAGGCCAGTGGAGACCAGCACCAGATATAGCTGGGTGTACAGATCATGAGTGTGACAGTAAAAAGAGAATTCTCAGTTTACTGAATGCAAAAATCTCCACACATCATGCAGCGCCCTTTCTGATGCTACTGGTGCAGAGTCCCATCAGTTTTTGGTGGTACAAAGGTGGGGGGCAGAGTGGTCCAGGACCTGATGCTATGGGGTATTGACATCCCCTCAATTACCAGCAGGAAGGGAAATTCTGTCAGTGTGACTGTCAAATGATGGAAAACCTCTGGACAGTCATAGTTTGGATTGTACACTGATACCAACGTACAAGTCCTATCCTCCACACACACATGTCAACCACCAGGGTGAGATACCTTCCCTGTGAGTTGGACAGTGGTCTAAGAAATCGCTGCAGGGAGCCCTGGCCAGAACCAGATGGCTACCCCTCCCAGCTTTAGAAGTAAAGCAGGTTGCCCTCATCTGAGCTCCCAGACCCATAACAATTTCTTTCCCATTTCATTTTCATGATTTGAGTCCATACTTTCTTTCTTTTTTACAATTGTCTTTAAGCCATTTATGTTCCACTTTAAAATTCAAAAAATGCAATTTTGCTGCCTTTTATTCAGCTGTATAGACCAACACTGTCAACCATTTAGTGTCAGAGATACCACCCTGCGTAGAAATGGACTTGTCAATTTTCAAATGGTAAACCCTTCCACAACCAAAAGAAAAGCCACTTGCCCCAACAGAGCCCTCCCCTTCCTCAAATAATCCCAGTACTGAACAAAGACTATAATACAGATAAGCAATATACAAATTAGAGTTGTCTCCCCTCACTAACAAGCAACAGGCTTAAACATAACAAGACAGCAACTAGCTTAACCCCCTTCTGGAACCCAAAAGGGTTCTCACACACCATGCAATTCATTGTGGTAAGAGCTGGGAGCAGCAAAACTCCACCCAATTGAATATTGTCGCTATACAGAGTAATGTAAATGCATCCTCCTTTCTTGCAAGCATATGCTGGACAATGACAGAGCAAATATTGTCCCTGTTGCCACTGCCAAGTGCAAGTTTTTCTTCAGGGGCCAGTCCACTGATGATAGCCCTGCAACAGGGCGGCTGCCTGAGTAACTCCCAGGCACCACTGCCATTTGCCTTCCCACCACAAGCAGTGGGACATTTGGTGCACCAGCCCACAGTCTTCACAACCATGGGGTTCCTTTGGCGAACCTCTAGGTAAGATCAAAAGTAAATACGTCTCAGGAATCAGTCTTCACCATTGATTCCCACTAGTGCGTCTGAGCTAGAGGCGCTAGGACCCTGCAGGAGGGCTTGCACTGAGGTAAGTTGCAAGGGTATACCATGTACAAGGCGACCGCGATTGAGCATTTTAAAAAAGGGCAACTCAATCACAGTACCTATGTACAGGGCTACCCTGGCAGGGTGGCGACTGGATATGGGGATAGGCAACTACGGCAACGTGATATGTGTGTGTATGTATATGTGTGTGTGTGTGTGTGTGTGAGTGTGTATATATATATATATATATATATATATATATATATATATATATATATAATGGGTGGAAGGGAGGGAGGGTATGTGGGTGTAGTGCAGTGGTCGGCTGCCGAGCTGGCCATGTGGCGTACTGGGTAGGTGAAGGGTTAGGGTTGGAAGGGTGCCAGGTGCGATTCTAGCTGCGATTGTTTTTTTGCATTGGGTTGGGGGTTTTCTATTTTTTTAAGTTTTACCCCCCCCCGACATGCACCCCGCTGGAGTTGAGAATCCTTTAGTGGGGGGGTGCATAAAACGGTAAAGCATTCACCGGTTTTCCAGTCGCTGTGAGTGTACGTTGCCGTAATTGATTTTCGGTGATGTATACTTGCCCTAATGGCAATCACTATTCCGTGATCTCCGTTATCACATGGAACCATTGCATGCATGCGCAGCTTTGTAAGGCTGCACTCTCAAGCACAGGCATACCTCGGCTGCCTTAGTTCCTTTTTTCCTGCCATCGAGTGCACATCAGTGACAACATTGCTTGCCCGCTGGGAATCAGAACTTCACGTACATACAACAACAGGTTCAGTTCTTCTCAGTTTTAGTGTTTAAAGCTAGAGTGTGTTACTTTTGTGTCAGTTTAGTGCATTTTGTCACAAAATGTTGTGAGTTTGCTTCTCAGCCCTACTGAGCATCAACTGTCAAAAGCCATGGAGTAGAGCAGGGAGCCTGAAGAGGCAGGCAGCTTCGGTAGAGGGGCCATGTTTGGTCCCCTTTCCCTGTGGGAAGGGTTCTTAACATGAGCAATCCAGACCCCAGGAGGAAGGACAGCCCTCCCGTAAGCACAAAAAAGTGGTGCCAATTCTGTACATGATCAGAGCACTGCTCAGCCTTGACTTCTTCCTCTTCTTGTTGGAAGAGGAAAAAACTGTACCAGTTGATGTCACCTTCGGTGAGGTCTGTCATAAGATCTTCTGTCTCTAGGAGCCAGAGGCCCTCACCATCACCATCTGTGTCACTGAGGGGTTCTGGTTCTAGGAGGTCAGAATCTTGGGCCTGGAACCCCCTCTGTCTGTTAGTGGGGACTCCGGTAGGCAGTTGTATGGAGCAGTGGGTGCAGCACTGGGCCTGTATACCTACTCTGATGGATCCGGTCTCTGGCTTTTCAGGGTCAGTAGAACTGGAGCTGCAGGTGGGGCTATCAGGCCAAGTAGAGCATTTGATTCCGACAATAACCTTAGGGTCCTTGCTGATGACTGCGTTGCTGACGTGTGTCCCACTAGTCACTCCCATCCCGCATAGGGATGCAGCCAGCCACAGTGCCATTGCTGGTCACATCAGTGCCAGCTGGGTCATTGACACCACTTCCAGCACTGAGTTTAGGTCCTTTGGGACCTGGCCCAGTGCCAGTCCCAGTACTGGGTCCAGTGCCAGAATCAGTTCCAGTTCTTGCACCACCCTTGACATCAGCTTCTCGTCCTTTGTGGTCTGTGTCTCCAGTGTTGTCAGAGCCACATTCGGGATTGATGGGCCTGTGACCCACACCGCTCCATGACTCCCCTTCTGAGGGGGTCATAGTGGGGATGAGTCTGACCCCGGTGTCATCTTTTCTTTTTTTAAATTGAAGATTTTTATTGAACAATACTTATGACATCACATTTCGATGACATGTTTATACCTTTAAGTAGTTCTAGTCAAATAAATGTATTATATCTCTTTACAGTCTCTGAGGAACATAGTTAATGTCTTTAAATTTTCCTGATTTTACAAGTTAGGCTGTCAAACCGTCCTTATAGAGTACTGTTAGGCGATGTTGCACAGGTATTTAAACTGAGCTTAGGGACCAGGTAGGGGACAGGTAGACAGAGAAGGGGGAAGTTAAAGAACCGGGAATTAGAACATAGAAATGTGTTTAGTAAGAAAAGGGTGGGGATGTAATTCACTCCAACTTGCGGACCAAGGGTGTAAACACCCATTGATCCAGTGCTGCCCATTCCTAGAGTACAAAATCACTGTAGTGGTCCAATTGATATAAGACTCACTTGTGCCATCTGATGACGAAGGTAGGCATACGCCTCTTTAATTTAGCTGACATCCTCTCCAAACTATATACCTGGTGTCATCATTTCTGAGGGCAGCGACAATTACTTTTTCTTTAGCCTAGACACCTCTGACCCAGTTCATGGACCCAAATAGCCCTAAAAGTGATGCAAGTTGCATTGCTCCAGGGCTGTGGCAAACTCCGAGTTCACTAGGGACCATGCGCCCAATTTTACAAAATTCAGGGTCCCAGCGTCAAACTCCTTGGGTTTACCACAAGCTGACAGCTGCCCAAACAGTTGGTGTACCTGCAGGAATTGCTGCAGGGATCTGGCCCCCACCATCTGACGCAACACTAGAGGGACCAGGATGGGTGGTGGGGTGGTGTTAAATGTGCTGGACAGGAGGGGGCTGGGGCAGTAGGGGAAGGGAATATGGCAGAGGGGGAATCAGGGAGACAGTTGGGCATTAAAAGGAGTGCTGTGGCACCCAGTCGGATGTGTTTGCTGTTGTATGTATTGTTGTATTGTGTATCAGTGCCTATTAGAGTACCACAAAGTCCTGTGCATATGAATTATACTGTAGGGGGGGGATTCCAGGGGTAGAACGTGCCATGGCACCAGGTGGGCACAGCCCTGGCAGCTGCATTGTCTGACCCTGGACCCACCCCAGTGCAGTATAATTCATATATACAGTACGTTGTGGTACTCTAATAGGTATTGGTACACTATACAAAATACATACAACAGCAAACATACCCCACTGGGTGCCACAGCACTCCCATTAATGCCCAGCTGTCTCCACAACTCCTCCTCTGCCACCTCCTGTGCCCCTACCGCCCCTTGCACCCCAGCATCAGACACTGTCCCACTGGCAAATGCCACTTAGACCATCTTCTGGCTGGTCTAAGTGGTGCCCCTTGCTGCATCCATGGTAGAGCATGCAAAATCCCGAAAAAGGGAGTTGTGCAGCCCCGCCATGGTGCAAGACCCCTTGTGAAATGGCGCAGGAGTGCTTTTGCCGCAAGGGTGTGCAGGGTGGGTTGGGCGCATGTGTAACCCCTAGATGGCGCTATCCCAGGGGCTACTACCCCTGCCTGATTTGCCACTAACAGGTTGAGGGGCCTGGATCCAATGGCGGGTGCCTCCACCCAGAGGTCAGGGTTTGCAATAGTTAAACTAACTTGGTCACAGCCTTCTGGGACACTGCAACCCCCCTTTCTTCCCACTAGTGGCCCACACAATATATCAGAATTACCTTCACAGTATACACTTACCCCCAGGTCTGGTTCCGGCACTGGGACCTCCTGTGAAATGAGATACAGTGCAACAATCACAGTACAGTACTTTAACATAGACAAATACCTCAGGCAGTATAACTTTGCTGAAACAAGCAGCTTTGATTTATTTAGGGGATATAACAAGGACAGGGAAATCAGGTTAATTAGCTTATCATTCTAATAATCTACCTATGGCTCTGTGCACAGGCCTTTCCTATCAGTTACTGTCCCTGGGTACCCAAGCCCTAGTGGCTAGTCAAACCGTGGCAGCTGGTAGGGCCCTTTCCACAGAGAAAAGGAGAATTAAACAGTCAGCAGTACAGTAATTCCATTTGGATTTAATGTGGCAATTCAACAGGGAGCGACCCTGAATTAGTACTTACGACCTCCAAATAAGATAGGGTCCTTCAATGTCAGCAGGGCTCACTTGAGGTACACAAGCCTCTTCACACATCCATATAAAAGAAAGCACTATACCAGGCAGGCTGCATCTGTATCCCGATCGCAATTACTGCACAATACCGGGAGAAACACAGCAGATTCAGTTCCTGACAGACCGATTGCAATTTTCAGCAATTCCTCCAGTCTTCTACAGGGTGAGCCTGGTTTCTACTCTTCAGAGATCCTTTGATTCTTTTCACAGGGACAGATTCAGTCCTAACAAGCTGTTACACAAGCTGCAGACCGGAACTCTGGGCCTTACACACGTTTTTGACTAAAACTGCACACTGAAAAAGCACAGGGCTCCTTCCTTCTTCACTGCCAAAGCTCAACTGAAACTCCAACCGACAAAACCGGGCACTTCCTTTGAGTTCCTCCCAGTTCTTGACTGGATTGGCTGTCACTCACAATAGACTGCTGCTGTTGGTCCAAAAGGCACTGAAGTCTAAACTACATCTCCCAGAGTCACTGCCCATACAATCCTCTTGTGGCTGGCTCAGATTATGAGTCAAGTTCTGATTCGTCCAAGGCACCATTTTAGAGCTAGCATACCCCACACTGATTGGTCCAGTTCAGCAGTTCAAAACTAGAATGGGGAACTAGCAGACACAGTTCTGACTGCAAAGAAAGCAGGTTAGACAAACTGTAATTTCATTATTACTCTAAATAATTTCTGGCAAACAGTTACATCTTTCAGATAGGTTCCCTTTGCACTCCTAGTGACTGCAAAATGAAGTGAATTAGCAGCAGCTTGAGTGGTACTCAATCAAAGAAACACACAGTCCCCATACAAACTAATTATGTCTGCAAGCAGACAGCTCTTAAAGAGACAGTACCAGAGGTTCTAAAAACACTCACTGATAAATGGCTTAAATGCCAAACACCATTCAGGCTTGGAGCATTCAAGCAAGCTCCTGGAAGTCTTTTGGGAACCCCCATTTGCAGGGGGGTTACACATGGCATCCCAATTTTGCTGTGGCTGGCATTTGAAAATTGGGATAATTGCAAACTGCGATACAAGGTGCCACTTGTGTCATACCTGTTTGGCACAGTCATAGTTTAGTCTTTGAAACTGAGCCCCATATGTCTGTGCCTCAGGAGGATTTTACTTTATAGGCTTTGCTCAGAAATATGCACTCAGCAGTCAATTTCAAGCCTGCAGCCATTGGCCAGGGTAAAGGTCTGCTACTGGAGTGGCTTAATGTTTCCAGTATACTGGTTAGTCTAGTTCCTCCTATTTCTCCTGCATTCCAAACTCTGTCTGATGCAGTCTGGTGTAGGCCTACTTTAGTGGCAGCTGTCGGCTGACAAGAAAGGCACTGCCCCCAAAATAAGATAGTGGTATGTTTCTCAGCCTGTAGCTGGTGCCGGTGTTATCCTCACCAAGAATGATAAAGCCATTATTCCCCAAGAAGTCACTGTGCACCCTGTTAACCAGGAGTTGCGCAAAATTCATATTATGGGCAGGTGAGTCTATGCTTCAGCTACCTTGGGTATGAGAACTGCCAGCCACCAAGGACATTTTTCTAACTGTGAGTTTACCCTTTGAAGCAAGTTGAAGTCTCTGGGAGAGTCTCTGCCAGAATTGGCAAATAAACAGGATATTCTGCTGACTGCCAAGTAAGGTACTGAGTTCAACAGTCACCAGCTTAAAGCCCCTGTGGGCTGCAGGTGGAGCAATCTCTTAAGGCATCTAATGAGACTAGAATGACCCTTAAGACCTCCTGGCCAACTCCTTTTAACCCTCAGTAGGACAAGGGATGTGGTTCTTTTCAAATAAGCAGTCCTTTCAAGGTAAAAGAAGGGGGGCCAAAAACAAAACCCAGCCTCCCCAGCCTCAGAAGAAGACTCAGCTGAAGGCTGAAGTGCCAAAAGCACCTAGTGCCACTATCTAAAGCTCTATCCCCTGTTCTGCCTCAGCTTCCTGAGGCAGACCTCTTCTCCTCAGCAGAGGGGGGTACTTAACCCAGTTTTTCTGTAGTGGGAGCCCATTGCAATGGGCAGGTGGGTTCTCAGGATCATTCAAGAGGGATACAACCTGCATTTTACAGAAATCCCTCAGGACCATCCACCCAGAAGGCAGCCCCTCTTATCAGCTCCTATCTCAGAGCTTCTGGTGCAGGCGATTGTGGGTCTTCTGAGCAACAGGACAGTGGAAGTAGTGCCAGAGTCAGAATGGAACACGGAGTTCTAGTCCCACTACTACTGGCGGATTGAAGCTAGGGAGCGTGGATGCATGCCTCCCCCTTTTGATGAGCTGACTGGCTCTGAAAATGAAACAACTCATAGGCATAGTTAGACATAGATATGCCAAGCATGACATGGTATACATACTGTCATTTGGAGGAGCAACGAACAAACGAGCTGATGGCCACAAGGAAACAGACTTGGCCAGCTGGTGGCCATAAGGTGCACTTGTTTTCAGTTGCCTTTGTTCCAAAGACTTTGCACGATGTGGGGGGGAGGGAGGGAGGAGACAGGAGTAGCAGCAGACCGTGGGGTGCTCATTTAGGTCTGCAGTCCATGTGGTTGGCTGTTTCAGTGACAGGGGGTGTGGTTACCTAAGCTCTGGCACATGTAAACACAGCTGCTGGCTTAGCATCAACAACGAAAGAAGAGTTTGGGTTGAAGTAGGCAAGGTTGGAGGTTTTGGCGTGCTGGCAGAATACAGAGCTTCCGATCATCTGGCAGCAATTCGTTGGCAGTCATGGATTCAGCAATGCATGCTGATGTGCAGCTGAAGGAGAGAAGACGGAGTGGAGGAGGAGCAAAACTGTGGAGGGGAGCAAGAGGCTGTGTTGTCCCCGGTCCCCATTATCATGAGTTTCTCTCTCTGTCTCTCACTTGACCTGACTCCCTCTGTTCTGGTTTTCCTCCTGCTGCTGCTTCTTAGGAGTCCGCTCATGTCAGAGATGAAAGACATCTTCCTCTGGTCGGCACCTGGCTCTGATTGTTATGGCCTGATGAAGTGGCTGTCTGCCACAAAGTGTCAGGTTGTTTGTTTTGGGTTCAGTGCTGTGATCTTTGGCAACTGAGCATAGTCCATATTTGCAAATAAATACGTAAATCTCTTGTGAGTTGTGGAGTTCTCCAGTCTTTTTGTGTTCCTGCTAGCTGGAAAGTGAGGGCAGGACAGCAGTAGTTAACCCAGCTGGGACACTAAAGTACCAGTCTCCAGAACCGACTGGCAACTTTCAGGTCTTAAAACTATAATAAGTGTAAGAAAAAAAAAAACACCTTAATACAGGTAGACAAATTTAACAGGCAGATACTGTTGGCTGTACAGTAGATATTATTAGAGCTGGTGTATGGCAAGCCGTTAGGGACATCATTCATAATCTCTGGCTGTATAGCAAAACACATACACTACATAGTGAAATATATGCATCATATAGTGAAATGCATGCACAATGTAGTGAACCACATACACTATCTATTGAAATATATACATCGTATAGTGAAATACATATACTGTATGCTGAAATGCATATATCATATAGTGAAATATATGCATCATATAGTGATACACTATCTATTGAAATATATACATCATATAGTGAAATACATATACTGTATACTGAAATACATACATCATATAGTGAAACACATACACTATATAGTGAAATGCTTACATTATATAGCGAAATACATACACCACTACTGAAGTCTACATACTGAGTACTGAAAATCCGCATACACTATATACTGAAACAAATGACTATATACTGAAACATATACACTACCTATTGAGATACACACACTACAGTCTTAAAAATCCACACAAACTATCTACTGAAACACTCTATACTGTACATTGTAACACATACACTACACATTGAAAAAGCACATACACTGTCTACAGAAACAAATACACTATATATTGAAACATCTACACTTTATATTGAAATACATACACTATATATTGAAATAAATACACTGTGCATTGAAAAATCTGCATACACTAGATACTGAAACAAATACACTATGGCCCGGATATTCAGACTGCGCCAGGCTGTGGTGCAAGCCTGGGCACAGCGCAACTTGGCTGCGCAGGAGCGTTGACAGGGTGATATTCAACGGTGCTGCACCATGGCACAGCATCACTGAACATCGCACCCTGGGCATCCGTAGTGCGCATGGCGCAGTGGCATTGCACCAGCGCAAGTGGCCAGAGTGGAGCAGGGGGATGCGCTAGCACAAGTTCTGTTGCACTACACCATGATATTCAAAGGTACACATGCAAATGGAGCCATGATGCATGCAAGGCGCAAATGGGGCCATTTGCATGTCATTATGGCCCCATTTGCATGCAGATGCACTGATCCCTGGCGACTTGTGCCTGGCGCCCTGTCAGGCTGCAGCCGTCGGGGACTGACACCCCCTGCACATCGTGGAAATGTGCCCCACTGCCCGATCACGGGCATATGTAGAATTTATTAACCGTCCAATATCCCTGGTGGTCTAGTGGACCACTTCACGACCAATCGCGGGCTTAAGTAATAAAAATACCGTCCAGTATTCCTGGTGGTCCAGTGGATTGCTTCACGCCCGATCACGGGCTTAAGTATATAAATAATCGTCCCATATCCCTGGTGGTCCAGTGGACCGCTCACAGCCCGATCGCGGGCATATGTTAAAATAAAAGTACAGTCCAATATCTCTGGTAGTCCAGTGGACTGCTTGCAGCCGATCGCGGGCGTCAGTAAACCATTAATGCCACAGAAATCCAACCCTGGTGGTCTAGCAGTACCCTCTCCCCACCCACCCACTAAGCCTCACCGCCCGCTCCCCCAGGTCAGCGGTGACAGCCCCACCCACTTGCGCCCCTCAGCCCGACAACTGACACTGTACTGTAGGGCTGTCGTCCATTGGTCCACAGCGTGAGCCAATGGGCATGCGGCCTGTACCGTACTACACAGTCCAGATATGTGAATGGATTCTAGCTACTTCCATTTTGTCTCCTGCCAGGTCATTCATCCCTAGGTGGATGATAACATCCAGTTCCTCCATCCTTGCCATTACCCTTGTGATCCTATTGATCCCCTTCTCATCCCACCATGCAGTGCCTTCTGAAATGCACTTTATCTCCCTGTCCTCCCTGCTAGGTTCCCCTAACTTCACTCCTTGGACAACTGAGTCCTCCACCAGCAGAAGCTTCCTCCTGCTCCTCCTCTGGGTTTTCTTTCCCCCTTTCCTGGTGCTGCATCCTGGAGGATCTGCCCATCCACCTTGGTCTCGGCTGTGGGTGCCATTGTGGGGCTATCCCACTCCTCCAAAACAGCGTAGGAATTGCTTAACCAGACTGGTTGGGGGATGTGCTTCAGACACCTTCATGGCCGTCCCTTCAGTACCAAAATGGTCCTTTTTATGTTGTCTTGTACACACAGCTCAGACAACATATTATGGTAGCAGGTTTTGGAGGTGCGGTCGTGTTGTGGCCAATGGCACCACTGCTTTTTTGGGCTGGGCTCTGTGGCACGAATGAATTAGCACACTGTCTATGATAGCACTGCAAAAGCGTGCCACCAACTTGAAACAATTTCGCTACCGCAGTGAGGGTGCTCCCTGTCATTGAAGGCATGCCTTGCTTGGTGTAACATTTTAAGAAACATGGTTGCGGTTGTTGCCATCCGCCTCTCATAATCCCCAGCAAGCAGACTTCGGGGGTGTCCAATCCCCCCTGTCGGCATAATTAACCCCCCCAAGATTGTGTGGCACACTGGGAGCTCACCCCAGTGTGCCTCCATCTTCAAAAGCCAATTGCATCAGCGTTTTCCTGCCCCTGCCCACTACAGTGTGGCTAACATCACACCGCAAACTCATGGGACACAATGGGAACCACTCCAGCATGCCCAACATTTTCCTTACACCTGTTAAAAAAGAAAATGGTCCACAGTATTCTTTCTTTTTTATTATAACCTAGAACAAAAAAAATGGTACATCGCCGTTGGGTCCCCTTCCCCAACCTGAACTCACCCTCTGCGCACCCCACCTCTTCACACACACACCCCTCACCCCATACTTACCTCTGGAATCCAGCGCTGTGATCTTTGGTGGAGCAGGAACATGTCTGCACTCTTCAAAGCCAACCGCAAACTGAAGAAATGCTGGTAAGCTGTATAATGGCATCAGTTGGGGGGTTGGGGTTCAACTTAGGTGGCTATCTCATCCATTTTTGCAAGTTTGGGATCCAAATTTTCAACATAGGGTTCTTGGCACCCCACATCATGAACTCAGTCACTGTCATTTTGTTATTTGGTCCAGAAAGGTGATTTCACGGTCACTGCGCAGAATCACCTTTTGGGATCAAGTAATGAAACAGTGCCACTGTTCATAAGATGGGCTTCCAAAATACCTATGTTGAAAATTTGGTGAACAAATTCCACAAAATGACTGTGTTACAAGTGTGCATTGAGCAGCTTCCACGCACGCTCATAACTTCGAGAATTTTTAATATTTTCACTCCAGATTTCCAACTGTAACCCCTAGATGGCGCTATCCCAGGGGCTACTACCCCTGCCTGATTTGCCACTAACAGGTTGAGGGGCCTGGATCCAATGGCGGGTGCCTCCACCCAGAGGTCAGGGTTTGCAATAGTTAAACTAACTTGGTCACAGCCCTCTGGGACACTGCAACCCCCCTTTCTTCCCACTAGTGGCCCACACAATATATCAGAATTACCTTCACAGTATACACTTACCCCCAGGACTGGTTCCGCACTGGGACCTCCTGTGAAATGAGATACAGTGCAACAATCACAGTACAGTACTTTAACATAGACAAATACCTCAGGCAGTATAACTTTGCTGAAACAAGCAGCTCTGATTTATTTAGGGGATATAACAAGGACAGGGAAATCAGGTTAATTAGCTTATCACTCTAATAATCTACCTATGGCTCTGTGCACAGCCTATCCTATCAGTTACTGTCCCTGGGTACCCAAGCCCTAGTGGCTAGTCCAAACTGTGGCAGCTGGTAGGGCCCTTTCACACAGAGAAAAGGAGAATTAAACAGTCAGCAGTACAGTAATTCCATTTGGATGTAATGTGGCAATTCAACAGGGAGCGACCCTGAATTAGTACTCACGACCTCCAAATAAGATAGGGTCCTTCAATGTCAGCAGGGCTCACTTGAGGTACACAAACCTCTTTACACATCCATATAAAGAAAGCACTATACCAGGCAGGCTGCATCTGTATCCCGATCGCAATTACTGCACAATACCGGGAGAACACACAGCAGATTCAGTTCCTGACAGACCGAGTGCAATTTTCAGCAATTCTTCCAGTCTTCTACAGGGTGAGCCTGGTTTCTACTCTTCAGAGATCCTTTGATTCTTTTCACAGGGCGGTTCAGTCCTAACAAGCTGCAGACCGGAACTCTGGGCCTTACACGTTTTTGACTAAAACTGCACACTGAAAAAGCACAGGGCTCCTTCCTTCTTCACTGCCAAAGCTCAACTGACACTCCAACTGAAAACACGGGCACTTCCTTTGAGTTCCTCCCAGTTCTTGACTGGATTGGCTGTCACTCACAATAGACTGCTGCTGTTGGTCCAAAAGGCACTGAAGTCTAAACTACATCTCCCAGAGTCACTGCCCATACAATCCTCTTGTGGCTGGCTCAGATTATGAGTCCAAGTTCTGATTCGTCAAGGCACCATTTTAGAGCTAGCTTACCCCACACTGATTGGTCCAGTTCAGCAGTTCAAAACTAGAATGGGGAACTAGCAGACACAGTTCTGACTGCAAAGAAAGCAGGTTAGACAAACTGTAATTTCATTATTACTCTAAATAATTTCTGGCAAACAGTTACATCTTTCAGATAGGTTCCTTTGCACTCCTAGTGACTGCAAAATGAAGTGAATTGGCAGCAGCCAAGTGGTACTCAGAAGCACACAGTCCCCCATACAAACTAATTATGTCTGCAAGCAGACAGCTCTTAAAGAGACAGTACCAGAGGCTCTAAAACACTCACTGATAAATGGCTTAAATGCCAAACACCATTCAGGCTTGGAGCATTCAAGCAAGCTCCTGGAAGTCTTTTGGGAACCCCCATTTGCAGGGGGTTACACCCTTCCTGGCCTGGGAAAGCTTGGCGTCCGCGTCAAGCAAGTACCCATAAGTTTCAACTGCAACCATATACATTTGCATTAGGCTCGCAATGTAATCATCAGTCAATATATCATTTTACCAAGAACACATTTCTGAAACATTGCAGTCGTCACTCTTTACACAGTATTACATACACATTGTACCATAACTCAAGTTATTACCTCTTGTACATGAAACCTGAAGAGGGGCCCTTCCTATCAGTTACCTTGGGGCTGGACGGGGCAAGGGCACCATACTGAAAGGGCAACACAAGTAACTTGGAGTTAGCACTGGCGCTCAGTTTGGGCAATGAGCTCGGGGACACATACACTCCTTTATGGACAACATTGAGAGGCAAATCCACAGGCCTCCCAAGTGAATCATAACTGAGATGCACCACAGGCTTTACAGCTCGACCAGTCTTTCTAGGGGAACTGTTATAGTCTCTGCACTCTGAGCCTCATTTTCAGCATTGTCCTCACTTGTCAGGAGTCTCCATGGGGGTAGAGGCTAGAGCTTGGGGCACTTTCAGCTCCAGGAGTTACAGTTTCTGAGTCCACAACATTTGGCTCGCATGGAGAGCTTTCGGACACTGGCAGTGGACTGTCAGGGCACTCAAAATACTCTTCTTGTTCGGTGTATCACCAGTCTGCCCCAATCTATCATTTTCCTCCCTGAAAGCTCAAACAGTTCAACCATGCACAATGATTCCATTTCATCCGATCTGATGCTTTGCACTTCACTTTCTGGGAGCATTGGCTCCAGGGATGAAGCTGGGGCTTAGACAGTCCAGAAGGCCCAGCTTTGTCTCCAGTATTGACTAGGGATTGCCCGAAACAATTGACTCAGTTGTAAGAAGGATAGTATTCAAAGTCACTCTCACTTTCTTCCGATATGGACTGATAGTCATGCTCAACTGGGACTTGTGGAGGGAACACTTTAACTTTGCTTCTGTAGGTGCAGACTTTCTTGGTCTTTTCTAGCAGCAGCTCTAGTCACTGGTCCAGAGGGGCATCTTCTAGGGCTCAGACTCAATTAAGATTTGTCCAATGGGCAGTAAATGATTTCTATGCATTGTTTTTACATCTTTTGAATTATTCTCAGGCCTTACTTTGTACACTGGCAGATCATCTAGTTTGCCCACTACAATGTGAGGGAGATGGTGCCATCTGTCAGCAATCTTGTGCTTGCCATGCAGTCCCAGATTTCTTAGCAATACCCGATCTCCCTCCTGGAGTTCCTGTGCTTTCACCTTTTATCATACCTTTCTTTGTTGGCCAGATTTCTTTTGGCAGCCATGGTTTGAGCCAGTTAGTACGCATGAGTTAGCTGGGCCTTTAACTTTTGCACATACTGTAAATAGTTGTCAGCTTGAACCCCATCAGGAGAGACCCCAAAACACACATCTACTGGTAGTCGAGCTTCTCTTCCAAACATCAAGAGTGGGGAGAATCCAGTGGCATCACTTTGGTGCAGTTATAAGCATGTACCAGGGTGCTAATTTGTTGGCTCCATCTAGGCTTGTCCTTTGGGTGCAGTGCCTAGCATATCTAGCAAAGTGCGTTGAAACGTTCAGGCTGTGGGTCCCCTGGGGGAGTAAGAGTGGTTCTGGACTTTGCACTCCCCACAGAGAAAGCATCTCTTTGATCAGACGACTCTCAAAGTCTCTCCTTGATCAGAATGGATTCTTTGTGGAGCCCATAGTGAACAAAAAGTTTTCTACAAGTACTTTGGCCACAGTGGATGCTTTCTGGTCTTTGGTGGGAAAGCTTGGGCATATCTCGTGAAATGGTCAGTGACCACCAGCACATTACTGATATTTCTTTGATCTGACTCCAAACTCAGAAAATCAATACAGACCAACTCCATGGGTGCACTGGTGGTGATGTTAACAAGGGGCAGCCCTCTGGGGCAAAGCTTTCCTCTGTAATAGCGACTACAAGTTCGAATGTGTTGCTCCCATCAGCCCCCATCTTAGGCCAATAGAATCTGGATCTCACCAAGTCAAGTGTTCTGTCTATACCAAGGTGCCCCATGTGGTTGTGCAAGGACCTCAGTACTGAGTCTCAAAGGCAGTGGGCAGCACTAGTTGTTGTTTGTCTACTTGTCCCCTCTGTCTCTGTTTCTCTGTATAACAGTTTATTGATCAGTTTCAACTTAGGACCTTCTTTGTATAACAGTGCAGTTCTCAAATCAGTGGAGCGTAATTTGGACACATCTTTTCCTGCATAGAGGGCTTCTAAAGCTGCTTTGATCATGGGATCGCGGGATTGAGCCCGCCGAATACTGTCATTGTCCAGCTGAGGCAGTGCACCAATGTCTATTGCAGAAAAGTGGCAATAAGCAGCAGGTATGCAATTCTCAGAGGCTCCAAAGCAATCCACCATGCAGTCCACTCGTCCGTGGACATTGTTCCTCCCTGTCAAACTTCTGGCAGAGTGCCCGAATGTCAGGTTCTGCTAATCGGACCCAATCATTCTGGGAACAGGCCTCCGGAGAGAGCATCAGCATCTATGTGGTTCAGACCTGCTCGGTATTCGAGAGCATAGTCATATGTAGATAATGCAGAAAGCCACCTATGGCCAGTGGCATCCAACTTAGCTGAGGTCTGCACATAGGTCAAAGGATTATTGTCAGTTTTGCTAGTATTTTAGCCACAAGTACTCATGGAATTGGTCAACAATAGCCCACTTCAAAGCTAGGAACTCTAACTTATGTACAGGATAGTTCTTTTCGGATGGGGTCAGGCTTCTACTGGCAAAGGCCACTGGTCTCAGGCCATTCTCGTGCTCTTGGTACAACACAGCCCCAACCCTTGCAAGCTAGCATCAGTGTGCAGGACGTAAGGTTTTCTTGGATCGGCATAGGCCAGCACTGGAGCATGGGTAAGTTGATATATGATCTCATGAAAAGCAGTCTCACAATCAGGAGTCCAGCGGGCCCCAAATACTTCACTGGATGAAAATACACTCTTTCAGTCTTGAGGGCGCTGACTTTTGGTATTTTTTGTGGTTGGGGATACCCTTGAGTAAGGTTAAGTAAAGGCGGATCACTCTTGAATAGTCCTTGATGAAGCGCCGATAATAACCACAAAATCCAGGAATCTTTGCAGTTCTTTTTAGATTTTGGGCTGTGGCCAGGTGGTCAAGGCCTCAACTTTACTTGGGTCGGTCTCTATTCCTCGGTGGATACTATGTGTCCCATACTTTACTGATGTTTGAAAGAATTGACACTTATCAATGGACAGTTTAAGGCCAAAGTCCTCCAGTCGGTCCAATACCTTAAATAATCTGCTCTCATGTTCCTCCAGTGAGCTGCCAAACACAATAACATCATCTAGGTATACCAGGCACTCTAGTAAGTTCATGTCCCCACTGCACGCTCCATCAATCGCTGAAAAGTGGCTGGGGCACCTGAAATCTTGAGGCATCCTCATGAATTCATAGAAGCCAGGACAGATAAAGGCCGTCTTCTCACGGTCCTCTGGGGCCATCGGGATCTGGTAGTACCCACTGCGAGATCCAGCAGAGAACCACTTGCTCCCGCTTAGGCAGTCCAAAGCATCCTGAATGCGGGCATTGTGTACTGATCAGGATAGTCCGCCGTTTAAGTGCGATAATCCACACACATCCTTACTGTTCCATTCTTTTCCTCACTACCACAATGGGGAAGCATAAGGCTTCTGGATTCTTGTATTACACCAGCAGCTAACATCTCTTGCAGATGCCGTCTCACATCATCTATGTCAGCAGGTGCCAGGCGTCGAGACCTCTCACGAAATGGTCTTCGTCATGCAGCCGGATATTGTGCTCAGCTCCTTGCACGCATCCTACATCCCATTCCTTTAAAGAAAACACCCTGGTCTCTCTGGGCAAGCTTCTCACTGATCCTCACTTTCCATTCAGCTGGCAGCGGGAGTCGCGAAATCAAACAAGTCAGGCGTTACTCTGTCATTCTTCCTTGAACTCTTGCTGCTGGGTAGCACTGCAGTGTCTGCACAATGCACATTAGCCAGGATGCAACCTCTGTTTACTCGAATGTCTCTTTCAGACACATTATGAACTTGGACCATTACCCTTCTGGCATAAGCATGGGCTCTAGCGGGCAAAATACTAGGCTTGACCAGCAGTCCCTCTGGCAATTTTCCATCGCCTGGTGCATCCAACATTAATATTTTATTCTTAACATCCTTTCTGATACGGACCTCCCTGTAAGGTACACTGGGCATTTGGCGCCAGGATCAGAGACTCAGGATCTTCTTCCATACAATTCCGACGGTTCCTCTGGTTCTGTTTTTTCAGCATCTCTCTGTGCCTCATAGGCCTTCTTAATTAAAGCCGGAACTCTTAAAGCTCTACTAGTCTTTGACCCTGTTTTTCATAACACAACTGTGCCAGCCTTCCGAACATATGAGCATTTGTTCCAATCAACAAAGGACACCATCATACAGTCCAGTGGGGGACACACTAAGGCTAGGGTCTCTACTTGTTCGCCACTCCAGCCACGGAGGTGGGGAAAGACAGCCAAACTCGGATATACCCGAATAGGGTAGGCCTTTTCACTTAACCCCCATACATGCAGTCCTTCTAATGGTTGTAAGGTACGTCTGGCAAATGCTTCTGATACCAATCCTGGAACATAATTGTCACTTGGGAGCCACTGTCTAGCTCTTGTAGACACTCCATTCACCTTTACAGTGGTCTCCATGGAGGGACCCACTATTCTGGACCAGTCTGGAGAGGCGGTAGTGGGGGCCTGGGCAACTGACTTGCCACAAAAGGACGTGAATTAGCATTTTGGTGCCCTCACTGGGATCATGTCGCACCTCTTAACCACTGATTTCTTCTCAAGCTCTCCTTGTAGCCTATATGCAACTTTGTCAGTGTCTTTGGGGACTGGCATTCCCTTTTCATGTGCCCATCTTTCCGCAATTATAGCAAAACATACTTTCTGGAGTTTGAGCTGGCGGGCGCCACACTGGGAGCCAGGGGGGGTATACTAACTGGAAACCTGGGTGCCATCTCTGTCTGCGGCGTGATAAGCATTTGGAGACATCTCGTCAGTTTCTCCACTTCCATGGTCAAGGATTTGAGTTTGGAGCTGTTATCAACAGGAGATACATGGGTGGGTACCCCACCCCCATAGCAGATGCAGTCGGATATAGGTCAGGGCCCGTACTTGCAAGTGGCCTTCATAAAGGGACTGTTTTTGAATTCTCGGATCTCTCTCAACAGTTCGCCCCATTGTGGCATATCTTTTCCTTGTCAGAGCACTCATTGACTGTCAACCTCTGCCCCTGAACTTCACTTGATGGGTCACCCTCAGTCACTCGGTCGTAGCCACAGCTGTTGGTGCAGGTACCTCCCGAGGTCGCCTTTTCTCAACTCCTCAATTTCTCTCATTAACTCATCATAGGAGGGTGGGGATTCCAGTCGATTTGCCAGGCGTAACTGAAGCAACAGCAGTTCTGAGAAGGGGCAGACTTAAGGATTCTGTCCAGTCTGGTTCGGTCCAGTTCAATCGCTGGCAAACTACCCTTTCTGAGGCATTCTTGCAACAATTTTCCAGCCGAGAGACATACAGACAACAACTCCCTTGGTACTGTTGTGCATTTCTTACTCTCCACCATAGGTCCTCATCAGAATCTGGGCTCCCATACACATTCTCCAAGGCCTCAAGATAGGCCTGTGCAGTCGCTTCAGGGTTACTGGCCCGTTGAGCACGGATGGTAGCCAGGGCAGGACCTCGAGGCTCTCACTAACCCTCTTCGCTTTTAGCCTTCCGAGCATTGCCATTCAGCGCTTGGGGCAACATAGTCTATCCAGGTCTCCCAGTCATCCTCCCTTGGGGGTGGGAGGTGCCAGAGAAGATCCTCAACCTTCGTAAGAGTCGTGACTTAATGGCAGGTGCAGAAATAGGAGTCTGCATTGGTTCAGCCACCATTACGGGCACTGGAGCAGGAGAGGGTGTTGGGGAGGAACACCCCAGGTGGCAAGAATAGTTTCTTCAAGTCCTCCACAGTTTTCCCTCTCCCAGCAACCATTCAGCAAATTTCTCCTCAAAAGTTTCAGATAGTGGTGGGGGCTGATTCCCCCGGTCTTACTGTCCTTAGTTATCACTCTCCAAGCAGTGAGGGCTCCTCTGGGGTAATGGTCTGTGGCACTTTGGAGCTATCTATGGGATCCTTAAACTCTCTAGGGCCAGGAAAGTGTGGGTGAGCAGATTAGCATGCCGACCCACCACCACAGGGTTTTGTAAACCTTCCACCTTGGAAAGTACTCCCTGCACAGTGTCCGTATTGATACCCAGGGGGATGTCCAGGATAAGCATAGCATTTTGGGGGTCGATCTCCTCCCCAGTACACCACTCCACCAGCCGGTGCACAGCCACTTCTGTCGGGGTACCCATTTTTTTCTTAACAGTGGTTCGTAAATATGGCCACTAGAGGACACACAATCCCAGCGGTGAGCCTCCAAGATGTAACCCCTAGATGGCGCTATCCCAGGGGCTACTACCCCTGCCTGATTTGCCACTAACAGGTTGAGGGGCCTGGATCCAATGGCTGGTGCCTCCACCCAGAGGTCAGGGTTTGCAATAGTTAAACTAACTTGGTCACAGCCCTCTGGGACACTGCAACCCCCTTTCTTCCCACTAGTGGCCCACACAATATATCAGAATTACCTTCACAGTATACACTTACCCCAGGACTGGTTCCGCACTGGACCTCCTGTGAAATGAGATACAGTGCAACAATCACAGTACAGTACTTTAACATAGACAAATACCTCAGGCAGTATAACTTTGCTGAAACAAGCAGCTCTGATTTATTTAGGGGATATAACAAGGACAGGGGAAATCAGGTTAATTAGCTTATCACTCTAATAATCTACCTATGGCTCTGTGCACAGGCCTATCCCTATCAGTTACTGTCCCTGGGTACCCAAGCCCCAGTGGCTAGTCCAAACTGTGGCAGCTGGTAGGGGCCCTTTCACACAGAGAAAAGGAGAATTAAACAGTCAGCAGTACAGTAATTCCATTTGGATGTAATGTGGCAATTCAACGAGGCGACCCTGAATTAGTACTCACGACCTCCAAATAAGATAGGGTCCTTCAATGTCAGCAGGGCTCACTGAGGTACACAAACCTCTTTACACATCCATATAAAAGAAGCACTATACCAGGCAGGCTGCATCTGTATCCCGATCGCAATTACTGCACAATACCGGAGAACACACAGCAGATTCAGTTCTGACAGACCGAGTGCAATTTTCAGCATTCTTCCAGTCTTCTACAGGGTGAGCCTGGTTTCTACTCTTCAGAGATCCTTTGATTCTTTACAGGACGGATTCAGTCCTAACAAGCTGCAGACCGGAACTCTGGGCCTTACACACGTTTTTTGACTAAAACTGCACACTGAAAAGCACAGGGCTCCTTCCTTCTTCACTGCCAAAGCTCAACTGACACTCCAACTGAAAAACCGGGCACTTCCTTTGAGTTCCTCCCAGTTCTTGACTGGATTGGCTGTCACTCACAATAGACTGCTGCTGTTGGTCCAAAAGGCACTGAAGTCTAAACTACATCTCCCAGAGTCACTGCCCATACAATCCTCTTGTGGCTGGCTCAGATTATGAGTCCAAGTTCTGATTCGTCCAAGGCACCATTTTAGAGCTAGCTTACCCCACACTGATTGGTCCAGTTCAGCAGTTCAAAACTAGAATGGGGAACTAGCAGACACAGTTCTGACTGCAAAGAAGCAGGTTAGACAAACTGTAATTTCATTATTACTCTAAATAATTTCTGGCAAACAGTTACATCTTTCAGATAGGTTCCCTTTGCACTCCTAGTGACTGCAAAAATGAAGTGAATTGGCAGCAGCTCAGTGGTACTCAGAGAAGCACACAGTCCCCCATACAACTAATTATGTCTGCAAGCAGACAGCTCTTAAAGAGACAGTACCAGAGGCTCTAAAACACTCACTGATAAATGGCTTAAATGCCAAACACCATTCAGGCTTGGAGCATTCAAGCAAGCTCCTGGAAGTCTTTTGGGAACCCCCATTTGCAGGGGGGTTACACAACATTGCCATTTTTTCACACTTCCTTATAAACAGTAGAGCTGTCATTTTTCACATCCTACCCAAAATTTGTTTCTGCCATCTGGCGCAGAATGCCACAGTTGCTGTGGGAAATCAATGTTCAGGACACATTAACAAAATCACAGTGCCACTGTTCACGAACAGAGGTCCCAAATGCTTTTGTAACCCCCCCTGCAAATGGGGGTTCCCAAAAAGTCTTCCAGGAGCTTGCTTGAATGCTCCAAGCCTGAATGGTGTTCGGCATCTAAGCTGTTTATCTGTGAGTGCTTTTAGAGCCTCTGGTACTGTCTCTTTAAGAGCTGTCTACCTGCAGACATAATTAATTTGGATGGGGGTCTGTGTGTTTCCCTGCTCGACTCCTGCTCGAGCTACTGCCAAATCGCTATGTTCTGCTGTAGCTAAGTGGGCATAGTGAGCACTTTTCAAAGATGTAACTGTTTGCCAGAAATCATTTAGAGTAATAACGAAAATACAGTTTGTCTAACCTGCTTTTCTTTGCAGTCAGAACTGTGTTTGCCTAGCCCTCCATTCTAGTTTTGAAATGCTGAACTGGACCAATCAGTGTGGGGGGGACCCTTGAAATGCAGCCTGCTGCTGGCAAATCAGAACTTGGACTCTCATTGTGGAGCCAGCCACCTATGTACTGTATGGCCAATGCTTCTGGGAATTGTAGTTTGGACTTCGGTGCCTTTTTGCACCAACAGGGGGAGTCTGATTGTGAGTGACAGCCAAGCCAGCCAAATGAGCTGGGAGGAACTCAAAGGAAATACCCGGCTCTGTCTACTGGAAAGATCAGATCAGTTTTGGCAGTGAAGAGACAAGGAGCTGGGTGCTGTGTAGTTTTAGCACGGGAAACGCATGTAAGGCCCTAACTCTTGGTCTGCAGCTTGTGCAAACGACCGTTCAGACTGAATCCGACCTGTGAGGAGAACCAAGGAGATCTGAAGAGTAGAAACCAGGCTCACCCTGTAGAAGACTGGAGAAATTGCTGAATCGCGCTTGGTCTGTCAGGAACTGAAGCTGCTGTGTGTTCTCCCGCGGGTATCGTGCAGTAATTGCGGTCGGGATTGAGAAGCAGCCTGCCTGGTATAGTACTTTCCTTTTACATATAAATGTGTGTAGTGCTTGTGGGGAATTGCGTTTCAAATCCCCTGTACAGTGAATTGAGTGCAGGAAGCTGGAAGTAAACCCCAGCTTAATCCAGACTACATCTGTTTGCTCTAATCTGCAGTGGGGTCCAGTCACAAGGACCTTTTCCACAGGTTCTGTTCCTCCTGGCAATCCAGGACAATCTGCCTTCCATCCAGTTCCCAGCACTGAGTCTGTGAGTACAAAGCAGGGTAGCTCCCTGCCATCTGTTTATCAAATTGCAAGTGTGTCATCTAATTGTTGTTTTTCTCATTTCTTCACGAACTGAGCCATCTGGCTCTGGATTACAATTGGGTATTGTGCAAGTGTTTTTTTCCATCACAGGGCCCCAACCAGCTGCACTGATCCTGGCTAGCCCCCCCCCCCATCCTGGGTACCCAGTGAAAGTGACAATTTGGGACTCTGAATATGTGCACAGTACTGTGATTATTAATGTATTTAACCTAATTAACCTGATTTCCCCCTGTCCTTGTTATATCCCCCTAAATAAATCAGATTTGTTTGTTTCAGCAAAGTTACACTGTCTGAGGTATTCATTTATGTTAAAGTATTGTTCTGTGGCTTTTGCACTGTATCATCTTGTTTTACAGGGGGTCTCCAGAGTCCAGTCGACAGAGCAAGTCCTGGGGGTAAGTGTACATTGTGAAGATGTTCCTAATGCATTGTGTGGGCCACTAGTGGGAAGAAAAGGGGGTTGCAGTGTTCCAGAGGGCTATGACCAAGTCTTACCAGACAGTATTAACCCTGACCTCTGGGTGGAGGCACCCGCTATTGGACCTAGGCCCCTCAACCTGTCAGTAGTCAGTCAGGCAGGGGTAGTAGCCCTTGGGATAGCACCACCTGGGGGTTACACTTTCATGAGGTGGGGTCACAAAAAGCCCATGTTGAAAATCTGGAGTGCAAATACCAACAAAAGTCCAAGGTGTTAAGGTTTCTAACCATAATGTCCCACCCTGTAGAGACTGACAGGTATCGGAGGGGGGGTGACTTTGGATTGTCATCTGTAGTGGTCATGCCATTCCACCCCACCCTGCAGCCTATGACATGCATCAAGGTGTGCCTTGGACTCTTCGGCCCCAAAGTTCACCCCATTCTCCTATACTGCATCCATCTCAACATATTTCCTTATAGAATCGGGTGAGCGTAAGGCCCAATGACCCCAAGGCACAATGCGACACTTGTTGGAGTCTGCAGGATAGGGTGAGGTGAAATGGCATGAGCTTTATGGCAGATGACCCAAAGGCACACGTCAATTGCTGTCAGCCTCTGCAGGGTGGTGTGGGGTTGGCGTCACTTCCATACTTCACTGCCATTCCTATTATGCATCTCTCCAACTCCTGCACTACCAATGTCAATGCCAGCAAGAAAATATTCAGCTCTGACAAATGCTTGTTTCCTTCTGCTTTTGCTCACTTCCTTCATGCAGATGCTGGTTGCCTTCCCTATGCCTTTACTTAATTTTGTTTACTGTTCCTCTACCCATCTCTGACAATCTTCCCCTGCTAGGCTGCTTCTGAAGAAGTCTCCCATTCTTTAAAATCCAACCTACTAAAGTCCAGGACCATTGTCTTTTTGTGGCTTGCCTCTGCACCCATTGTAATGTTGAACCACACTGTACAGTGATCACTGATTCCCATTGGATATCCCACTGTGACATGACTAGGCACTGTCACAGCCTCCAGTAGGACCCTCAGCATGCTAAGTCCATAGGGCAGGAAAGGTGCTAATGGGACATTTGCTGGCCCATATGGGCTAACTAACATTTCCGCACAATGTCTATGTGCATCACTGCATGGAGGAATTGTACTGAGCATTCCCAGACCCCACCTCCTGATCGCAATTCAGATGTCCCTGATAATATAATAAAATGATACCTGGCATCTAGTAGTTCCCCCCAGTCACATTCAGATAACCCCAATTAGTAAAAGGATCCCTGGCATCTAGAATTTCCCCAACCCCATTCACCATTCAGATGCTTCTGATTAGTATATTAAGAGGATCTCTGGCATCTGGATGACCCTGATTGTAAGTCTGAGCCCCCTTTCAATTCCACCCATTAAGGTCCTTCCACCCCTCTCCTCATGGCGGCTCATAAATTACATCAGCTGCCAGTCCCTCCCACTGTGACAGTAACAGGTCCAGCCCCTCTGCTCACCACCTCGGTTGGCCACTTTCTGAGTGACAGGGAGTGAGCACACACCTACTATAGAAACAGATGTTCTACAGTAGGTGCATGCTCACTCCCTTTCACTCAGACAGTGGTCAGCCAAGGTTATGAGCTAAGATGCTGTACACATCACAGTCACAGGGAAGTGGTTGCAATCTTGGGTAAATGGCGGGCCAATGGGGAAGGGGTGGAGGGACCTGGCTGGATGGCTTTGGGAGGGGGCTCAGATTTGCAACTGGCGGATGGGGCTACTAGATGTCAGGGATCACAGAAAAATAGAAACACAGAAACATAAACAATGTTGGCAGCAAAAAAAATGGTACATCCTGTCTGCCCCTATTTCCCATATTAAACCTCATAACCTACTGTCCATACAGGGCACTAGCCTTCACTATCCACTCCCCTGTTCCCCTCCCTACTACTATCAGCCTGATTAACCATTATACCCTTCACTTTGTCACGGCCATGCTTGAAACCATTTATGGTTTTGGTGCCTGCCATCTCAGTTGGCAGACTATTCCACATTTCTACCACCATTTCTGGAAAATAAAACTTTCCAATATCCCTCTTGAACCTCCCTCCCATCTGTTTCTACTTGTGCCCCCGTGTTCTTGAACTGTTACTCATGCTACTGTAAGTAGTTCTTCTCCGTTCACCTTGTTTATTCCTTACAGGAACCTGATGGTCTCTATCATATCATTCCTCTCTTGTCTGGTCTCTAGTGAAGGCATGTTTAGTGCCTAGAGCAGATACTCATACGATCTGTCCTGTCAGCTCTGAATCATCCTGATCACCCTTTGTCCTTATCTTTCCTGAGGCGAGGTCTTCAGAACTCTGAACAGTATACCAGGTGCAGCCTCAACAATGATCAATAAAGAGGCAGTAAACCTATTTTCTTCTACTATCAGAAGCCCTTCTGGCACATCCTGGTATCCTATTTGCCTTACTAGATGCCTCACTGTACTAGCTTGATTGTTTAAGGGAGTCACTAATGATGAATACCAGGTCCCTTTCCCCAGCTGTAGTGCTCAGCTCTACCCCTCCTACCCAGTACTCTGTCCTGGGGTTCTTGTCCCCTAAATGAATCACCTTGCATTTTTTGGCATTGAATTTCAACTGCCAAACCTTAGACCACCTCTCTACTCTTTACATGTCACTCTGCAGTTCCCTACTTCCTCCATCACTATCTACCCTCCCATGAGCTTGGTGTCATCTTCAAAGAGACACAGCCCCAGATTCATTCTCAAACGTTGTTAATGAGCATATTGAAGAGGGCAAGAGTCAGGATGGATCCCTGCGGCATTCCACTCATGGCCTCCCTCTCTTCTGATTTGACACCATAATCACAACCCTCTGCTGCCTCTCATTTAACTAAAGCCCCCTCACCCCCATCAAAACACTGCTTATATTTTCCTTCAAATCCTGAACCTCACTCCCTTGTGCCGTGACCTGAGCCACTCTGATTGGTCCTCTATCTCACTGGCCTGCTCCACTGACTCCATGCTAACGTATTTCAAAACAAAATTCCTCTAAATTTGGGACTGCTACCCTCCCCCAGAGCAGGACATGAGAAAAGGTACCCCCCTTCCCTAGATCATGGCTGAGCTCATAGCTTGCTTGCAAGTGCATGATTTGGCCTGTCAGAAAATAAATGTAACCCATCCCCCATGGCTTCCAGAGGTATCATCACCTCCACAGCACCTGTACCATTGCAATAAGCTTGCCAAAGGTGAGTATTTTACATCTACCTTCAGTATCAACATTGGTTACCTGTCTAAATTTTGGAAGGCTGCCACAATCTCTTCTCCCCTCCCACTCAATTTCCTTTACCTATCCTCAGAGTGGGTGATACCCCTATCTCTAACCCCTCCTTCATCACCACAGAGGTGTAATTCATTTGTATCACCTCCCTCTCACCCCTGCCAGCCTGCATGATTGTCATCTCCTTCCTTTCCCCTATTGTTTCTTCTCTGTCCAGTAACTCCATCCTCCCATCACCGACACCCTTCCCGCCCTTAATCCTTCCAAGGGTAGGAGCCCAGATGGCCTATATAGCAAACTCCTCCATCTCTCTGCTTCTGCAGTCTCCGCCCCATTGGCTGACCTCCCTAACCTCTCTTTCTGCTGTTGCTCCATCCCTGCTGACTGGAACCCTGCCACTGTTACACCTCCTCCAAAAGGTGGTGACCCATCTGCTACTAACAGCTACTGACCCATTTCTCTCCTCCCTCTAAAATACAGGAACAAATTATCTTGTCACAACTCTCTCCCTTTCTGGACTCCTCTTCTTTCTTCACCCAATAAAAGTCTGGCTTCTGCAAAAATCACTCCACCACCATCTCCCTGCTCAGGCTCACCAAATCCATTCATAATGATATGGATCACAGCCTATTCACCTCTGCTATCTTTGTCGATCTAGCCAAAACATTCAACCCTGTCTCCCAACCCAATTATTAGCCACACTCCAGACTGCAGGCCTCTCCAACTCAGCCATTGGCTGTTCCACTCCTACCACATGGGTAGGTCCCAGGCAGTCAAAATTGGTGACCCCCTCTCTCCTCCCTACCTGTATCCACTTGGGTCCCACAAGGATCTGTGTTAGGTCCTCTGCTTTTCTCCATTTTCCTTAATGATCCCCCCTCTGTATGCTTGTCTGCATCCATTCACATATACACGGATGACACGGTCCGCTTCACAGCAGGCCCACAGACCCCCAGCTGGACTTCGATCAAATTCAGCCCTGGTCATGCACAAATCAGCTTTTCCTCAATGCCAAGAAGACTGTCTCCATGTCCTTTGGTACAAGGCACAGGCTCTCTAGGCTCCCTCCCCTTCCTACTATTCATATCCTGGATGGCTCCCCCGCGGAGGATGTTACCACCTTTATTTATCTTGGTATCTAGCTAGACCAGCACCTAAACTTTTCTGAACAAGTGGATGCTATAGTCAAAAAGCTGAACCCCAATTAGGTGCACTTTACAGGAACTGTGACTGTATCCCACCTCCAGCACACCATGCTATTATCGAGAGAATGATCCTCCCAATCTTTGACTCTGGTGCTGTGGTCTACAGTGCAGCCCCAGTCACTATCCTTGCCAGACTGGACACACTCTTCAACTATTTCTGTCATTACACTCTTAACTATCCTTATTGGACTCATCACTGTTCTATGTATAAATGTCTCTCCTTTTCTTCTCTTGTGGACAGACACCATGCGCACTGTACTAGCTTTGTGGGAAAATCTGATTTATTTTCCCTACCCTCCTATCTCTCCGCCCCCCCGCCCATAGCCATACCATCAGAAGCTGAAATATTCAAAACCTAGCAGTCCCTTCGGTTTCCACATAACCTCCATTGACAAAGCCATTCAGTCACCACTTCCTAAAATCTGAATTTCCTCGCCCATTCGCAATCTCTCCTCTGGATTCTTTCAAACCACTTCAGAGGTCTCACCTCTCCTCCTGCACTTGCTCTAATTTTCCCTCTTGCTCTCCTATGACTTGTTTCCAATTTAGGTATAGCTATAATTTGGTACTTTATGCTGCCACTCTAGGTATTATGCACAAATGTTTACAGCTAATGGTGATTTAAACTGCTCTGTATTTGATTACTAGCATATGTTTGTGGCTTCTGACTGAGCTGTGTATGCATTGTTGATTGTTTGCTTGTCACTCAAGATCTCACATCTTGCATGTATTATTCCCAATGTAATTTGCAATTGTGTACCACTCTGCTCCATGTATGTTATGCATTTTGAACTCTTGTGCTACCTAAGCCTCACTTGTACAAGTTCTCCTTCCACCAGGATGCATCTGGAAGTTAGCTCCCAGCTTAGTATGCCTGGGGGGGACACTAGACACCAAGGATCATTTTACTATAATAACTAGAGCCATTTAAACTGCGATCAGGGGTGTAGAACCTTTATATACCAAGGATCATTTTAGTATACTATTTGAGGGCATCAGAATGGCGGCCAGGGGTAGGGTGACAATGTGCACCACTGTGTGCTCAGATGAGGGCAGGATTTGTGGAAGCAGCAAACGGTATTGCAATTTCAGTTGTTAAGCACTTTCAAAACCTTTTATATAGCACTGTGGTCTGTATGCAGGAGGGGATCCCTCATTTGCAAGGCTTTAGTAGTACATATGCATATGCACCTGATCTGGTTAGCATTGGGGGCTGCTAAATATATGGCAACTGTTCAGCCATGCTGTTCTCCCACATGGTACAGTGCTTAGATGTTTAGCACTCCACTAACCTTCTGAAAATGGGACCCTAATTGACTAAATATCCCCTGCTGATGCCTCTTAAGAAGCAGAAAATAAACAAAAATGGATTATCTTGTTCTGTATCTTCATGTATTATTTTATGTTATTTTCCTTGGAAAACTTTTATCCAATTTCAAAACATTGTGATGTGTCTTAAGTATGAATAACAACTGTAGCTAAAATACAATTTCTTCTTTCATCCGAGTGCTTCTTTTATTTACTTATAAAAATTCAGTCTGGTGAGCTGGTTTAGCGGCTTGGTGGTAGCTGTACTGCTTGCCATGCGAGTGGCCTGGTTTTGGGGGAGGACCTGGGTCAAACAGGGGTTAGCTGGTGGGAGAGATGATTCAGCATCTCGGGGACTTCTCTTCTCTCAGGGAGGGGGAGTCTAACCACCCCGCTCTTTAACAGCCACCTAGGAGGAATACTGGCAGGGCACCAGAGTGGCAAAATGAGCAGGGCTCAGGCAGGCACACAGTAGTACTTGCCTTTAATTGGATTGGCATCATTGCATGCTTGACTGCCCAGGGGATAAACCAAAGGTAGAAAACCTCCAATGGCAAACTAATCCACCAACCTGCCACAGGCTTTGCACTACTAACCAGGCTCTGCTCCTGTCTGAATATGTGTCTCCTTGTGAATGGCCCTCTCCCCTCCTGGCCCCATTGTGGCGGGATATGGGATATCTCAGAGCAGGCAAGTCCTGGTGATTTTGGGTGATGGAGATGGACAGGCCAGTGCACAAGGGGGTCAGTGGGTGACCTAGAAGATAAACGTGGACAATAAACTATGACTTGGAACCTTTGTAAAAGAGCTTGTGTTCAAAGTTTTTTCTGAATCACTAAATAAATAAAAAATTAAAATAAAAAAAATCTCAATGGAAAAATAAATAAAACACGTTTGGGAATCTCAAACTCAATAACACAGTCATACCACATAAACAGCGTAACTATACACTATGCGGCTAGACCGGGGGCAGGTTTATTAGTGGAGACAAAGTGCCTGGCAAAGCTCTGTCCACCTTGCAATGCTCCACAGATATGTAATGGGGAGGTTAGGAGCTGTGAGTGCCACCAGTGAGGAATCACAGTGAAGTTATTCAGAACAGAAAGTGCAAATTATCCATATGCCTGCTGAGCTCCTGACGAGAATTGGGCCCTGAGCGATTGCTGCAAAATATTTTTGTTTTCTTAACCAAGAACCATTATTAAACAAAACATTCACATAAAAACATAAACTAAATCAAAACTAACTCAGCAGAGTACAAACTAGGAAATCAGTTGGCTTACACTTTTATAAATCTGATCAAAACTTTTAACTTAGAAAAATGCATGCAGTCCCCTATGTTTATATAATATGAGAGTGATATGTTAGGAATATCCCAAGTATTAGCTTCCTATACAAATGTGTCTAAGAGTAAATGAAGGCAGCACTTATCTAAAAGAATAAACAACATCATTTTAAATTAGTTCTAAAAGTTTCTTGTCACATCACAATGTTCTGAAATTTGATTAAAGGTGTGCAAGCAAAACAAATGTAAAACTCCATGAAGAAGTAGAATAAGAGATAGCCCTATTTTGTTTACCTTCTGCTGTGCAGCAGACATCCTCTCATCAAGCCAGCAGCTCCCTGAATGCAACAGGATAGGAGTGCAAAGCCAGGCCATTCGGGGGGGGGGGTATGTGAATTTTTCAGTCTACAGTGTATGTATTTCAATACATAGAGTATGTGTTTCACCATGTAGTGTATTTGTTTCAGTATATAATGTATGTTTTTTTAAATATACTGTGTATGTATTTCAGTATGTAATATATTTCTCTCAGTATATAGAGTATGCAAAAGTTTTCAATAGAGAGGGTAAGTGTTTTTAATATATAGTGTATTTGTTTCAGTATATAGTGTATGCATATTTTTCAATGTACAGTGTATTTATTTCAATATATAGTGTATGTATTTCAATATAAAGTGTAGATGTTTCCATATATAGTGTATTTGTTTCAGTAGATAGTGTATGTGCTTTTTTCAATGTGTAGTGTATGCATTTCAATAGATAGTGTATGTATTTCAATGTATAGTGTATTTGTTTCAGTATATAGTGTATGCAGATTTTTTTCAATATATAGTGTATGTGTTACAATGTATAGAGTATTTGTTTCAGTAGATAGTTTATGTGGATGTTTCAGTCTGTAGTGTATGTATCTCAATAGGTAGTGTATATGTTTCAGTACATAGTACATTTGCTTCAGTATATACTGTATGTGGATTTTCAGTACTCAGTATGTGGATTTCAGTAGATAGTGTATGTATTTCACTATATAATGTAAGCGTTTCACTATATAGTGTATGTGTTTCACTATATGATATATGTATTTCAGTATACAGTATATGTATTTCACTATGTGATGTATATATTTCAGTAGATAGTGTATGTGGTTCACTACATTGTGTATGCATTTCACTATATGATGCATATATTTCACTATATGATATATGTATTTCACTGTGTAGTGTATGTGTTTTACTATACAGCCAGAGATTATGAATTATGTCCCTAACAGCTTGCCATACTGGTGTTCCTAAGTCGCTCATCGACATGTTTAAGCCCACATCACATCCCTAAATGTGCCACTAGGATGGGTGAACAAGCACTCTCGGGCCCCGTCCACACTGCGCCCAACAGAGCTGAAAATGGTTCCAAACCGTTATAGGCTGCAAATGTAACAGTGTGTCCACACTACCAGGGAACAGGTGTGAAAATGGTCAGGAACTGGCACAGCCTGTCCACATTGAGATGTGAACAGTGTGTGCACCCAACCCCTGTAAGTTGGAGTGCATCCCATGGTGCACCTGGGGGAGAAAACAGTGAAGACAGAAACCCACTTGAATGAACACCTGGCTGCCAGTCTACATAGGGCACAGTGAGTGCGGCACAACATGCCTCGGTATCCCACAGCGATGTGTGCCCATGTGCACCTGTGGGGGACCAAGGGTGGGCAGCAGGTGAAGGCGTGGAACCGTAAGGAGGGGAGGCCCCTACAAATGGCGTGAAGGCATGCAGTGATGCACCAACACATGCTGGGTACAGGGAACCCGCTGTGTCCCACAGACATGCATGCGGTGCACCACCAGGAAATGGCAAACCAAGGCCCACTGTCACTGGAAGCAAGCTGCGTGCACCAGCGTACACTGTGCAGCCAGGACACACATCCAGGACCCCCACACCAGCAACCCATGGAATTGGAAGCCCCACTGTGTCCCACAAAGCAACGTGCGCATGCATGCACACTGCCCACGCAAACCAGCAACACGGTATGGTGACACAAGACAGCCTTTAATCCAATGCCGCCATGACTTCTGGTGGCAATAACACAAGTAATCAATGTGCAGCGGCAGCATGGCCATGCAGTGGACCAAGTGCATCGCCATGCGAATAATCACATATCCCCAAAGAAAAATGACACTGTCATGTGAACTAACAATGCAATACACAATGCTGGGCCACCATATTGGTGGCACCATACACCAACCTTACAAAGGAACCTACGTGTGGGTCACTGTAATGTCAACTGAAACAATGAAAAACAAAACTATGCACAGGTGGTGCCCTAACCCAGGCACCCATGTGGCCATACTGCATCGGAACCCCTGACACAGCATGTTGCAGAAACACCACGCAACAGAGCGTGCGACCCACGAATTGCACTGTTCAACTGAGTGCCACAGCTGGCATATACCTCTGTGCCAATATGAACCAGGCACTGTTGTCACTGGGCGGACCCCAGTGGTGTCATCAAGGTGGGGGGGATAACAAACACGGATTCCCGTGTGGCAACAGACAGGACACACCTGTCAGCCAACCCCTGCATGCTGCATGGGTTATCACAGGGCCGTCCACCGGAACTCATCACTGTACAGGTCCTGTGTGAAGCTGGGCATGCCTGCTGTGGGATCCAAGGGGGTAGCACTGTGCCAAGCACTGGCACCATGCATCGGGGGTTGGGGCACTGTGTGCATGCCAGTGGTGGCTGGCGTGACCCCTGTGGAGTACTGCTGTGCCATGCTAGCACCAGCTGGTGTTGCCTTGGATGTGGGCAGCTGGGTGGTGAAGACAGTGACACCACCCGTGTACACTGCACCCTGTAGTGGGGGTCACACCTGTGGGGCACTGGCACAGCCGGGGGATGCATCCTGGTGGAGGCCGCTTGTGCCACGCAGCCTGTGTGTCCGCCAGCGGTGGATGGGTGGGCGATGGCCGGGTCTGCCATCACACTATGGTACGCAGTTACCACTGGCATGGTGGCACACCCACGGGGGAAACAGGCCACAGGGGGATGGGACTGCGGTGGTGTGTGCCATGGGGATGGCACCCGGCCATTGCAGTGGGGCTGCAGGTGGTGGCTGCTGGCATTGCATGGCCAGTAACTGGACCATCTGTGTGAAGAACCGCTGTGTCTGCTCTGCCTCCTGTCTCTGTAAGCACTCCTCCAATGCCCTCTCCTCCCATGCCCGCTCCCTCTCCATGTCCATCAGCTCCCTGTGGTGCTCTTGCATCATCCTACACGTAGGTTCCATCACCACCCCAAGGACCTCTGCCATCCGTGCTGTCTTCGACTTCCTCTTCCTGAGGTTCACCAGAGGTGCCTGGTCGCCCTGCCGTTTCACATGGTGGCCTTCCCCCACAGTGGAGCCATCACTGGAAGTTCCTGGCATCATGTCCTGCAGGACCAAGGACACTGGGGAGACCTCCACTGTGTCAGTGTCCATCGATGTCCCCTCACCAGGGTCTTGCCCTGGAATGGCAGAACACACCTGTCACCATTACACACAGGTGCATACCCCACCCCTACCTCTCACTGCCAAACACAGCCCCATGCCCATGTTCCCCACTCACCTGTGTGCCTACGCACACCTCAGGTGCCACATGCAACCTCACTCGAGTGAAGCCGATGAGCAGCTAGAGCAGATTCACAGCACTGTCAGGGAGCAAGGAGAGGGGAGGTGGGCAGCAGGGGAAGAAGGAAGTTAGAAGAGGCAGTCACAGGAGCTGGAGGAAGTGAGAAGTTTATTAATCTTTTGTGTGGGACTGTGTTAAATGCCTTGCTAAAGTCTAGGTAGGCCACATCCACAGCTCCTCCCTGGTCTACTACTTTGGTCACTCAGCCAAAGAAAGTGATTAGATTCGTCTGACATGACCTTCCCGCTGTGATTCCATGCTGCCTTGGGTCCTGTGCCCAGCTGGCCTTTAGGTATTCAACAATTCTTTCCTTCAGAAGTGATTCCATCATTTTCTCTACCACTGAGGTCAAACTGATAGGTCTGTAGTTTCCTGCCTCTGTCTTGCTCCCATTTTTGTGAAGGGGAATCACATCCACCCTCCTCCAGTCCTCAGGTACCACACCATCCTCCCATGATTTGTTAAAAAGAGTAGTCAGTGGTGTTACTAGGTCTCCCCTTAGTTCATTTAGAATTCTGGGGTGAATCCCATCACGCCCCATTGCTTTGCCCACCTTCAGTTTTAGGAGTTCTTTCAGAACCCTTTCTTCTGTGAAAGGACTGGTATCGATCCCCCCATCCAGAGTGCTTATATTGACTGGATTAGGTAGCTCCCCCTCCTCTTCCTTTGTGAATACTGAGCAGAAGTATTCGTTCAGTATCCCTACTTTTTCACTGTCCTTCGCTGCCCACCCACCCTCCTCTTTATTCAGCCTCAGTATCCCTCCCTTTGTCTTTCTTCGCTCCCTAATATACCTATAAAAGGTTTTATCCCCCTTCTTAACCGAGTTGGCTATCTTTACCTCGGTTTGGGCCTTTGCTATTCTGACTGCCTCCCCCGCTTCCCTCTGCTTTAACTGGTACAGATCTCTATCCTGCTCCTTCTGTGTTTCCTTATACTTCCTGAATGCTATTATTTTCTCCCTAACCTCCCCCACTACCTCTTTTGATAACCATAGTGTTTTTTTCTTTCATTTTGATTTGTTTATTTGCTTCACACAAAGGCTTGTTGCCTCTGTGATGGCAGTTCTGATGTTTCCCCATTGTTGCTTCACCACTCCTTCTTGCCTATTTGCTAGTGCTTTTCTGAGACACTCTCCCATTTTGACAAAACCAGCCCTTCTGAAGTCCAGTACCTTCACTTTTGTATGGCTTGACTCTACAGCTGAGTTTATCGTGAACCACACTGTTTGGTGGTCACTTGTTCCCTGATGGCTACCCACTTTTAGATCTGAGATCCTCTCTCTGTCCCCATTTGAGAGTACCAGGTCTAAGATTGCTCCCTCCCAAGTGGGTTCCAACACTAGCTGTCTGAGGCATGCCCTCTGTAGGGCATCGAGAATGGCCCTGCTCTTGGATGTGGCTGCAGCAAAGGTGCTCCAGTTAACATCTGGCATATTCAGGTCCCCCATCAGCAATATCTCCCCTTTCTCTGCCATCCTAAAGATGCCATCTGTCATTTTCTTGTCCATTTCCTCCCCCTGAGATGGGGGGGTCTATATACAACCCCTGCGCAGATTGTGGTGCCATTTGCAGTCTCCAGGGTGACCCACAGTGCCTCCTCTCCTCCCTGTTTACTCTATTTCCATTGATTTGATCCCTTCCCTTACATAGAGAGCTACTCCTCCTCCTCTTCTACCCTCCCTGTCCCTTCTGTAGATTGTGTACCCTGGTATGTTGACATCCCAGTCATGGTTCTCTGTGTACCATGTTTCTGTGACTGCCACAATATCCAGGCATCCCTCTTCCATCAAGGCCACCAGATCAGGAAGCTTGTTACACAGACTATGGACATTGGTACTCAGTCATTACCCTCCATTTTTTGATGGCCTTACCCATTTTTGCCCCATCATTGTCCTTAATGCCTTTGTCTTTTTCTCCATTTACACCTGCCCTTCTCCCTATCGACTTCTGTATCTTGGTGTTTACCTCACTAACTACCCTGATTTTTTGGGGGAGGCTAGGATTTCCCTTCTCCTTTTAGTGCCTCCCTCCTTGGCTAGTTTAAATGTTTGCCAATGAAGCATTTAAACCTATCACCTAGGACCCTTGGTTCCCTTCCTGGACAGAAGCAGACCATTGCACCAGTATAGGCCTGCATCCCTCCAGGTGTACCCCCAGTCCCCAATGAAGACAAAACCCTGAGCTCTGCACCAGTTTTTGAACCACTGATTGAATTCCATGATGTGCAGCACCCTAGCCTCACCCATACCATAGACAGGCACCACCTCCGAGAAGGTTACCGTGCGTGCTACTTGTCTAAGGCCTCTCCCCAACTCCACAAACTCCTCCTGCACTGCTCTGATCCCTTTCCCAGCCAGGTCATTTGTCCCTAGGTGGACAATGACATTCTGCTCCCTCCCCCGTGCAACTGCTCCCATGATCCTGAGGATTCGCTCCCTGTCCCTCCAAGCCATGGCACCAGGCAGGCACCTTACCTCCCTCCCCCAGTTCTACCCTCCTAACAATGTAGTTCCCCACCAGGAGGTGTTTCCTTCCCCTGTGGGGTCCAATGCCACCCTCCTGTAGGTCTCCTTTGTGGAGGTTTCCAGCATCCTCCTTGGTCTCACCTGCGGGTGCCTCCATGGAGGAACCACACTCTGCCAGAATGGCATATGAATTGAGGAGAGGTACAACTGGAGGGATGCACCTCTGTTCCACCACCCTCACCCTCCCTGAGCCCACAGTGGTCCAACCGCTACTCTTTCTTGGCAACATCTGAGGCAGCGGCAGTGGCCCTGGTGGTCCCCCAGTGGTAAAGGAGGTCCCCTGAATCCTGGCCAACTCAGTCTGGAGATGAGCAACCTCCTCCCTTGGCCCAGAGAGGTTCCTGCAGATGGGACAACACCACATCCTCCAGAATATCTCCCAGAAGACTGCTGCTCCACAGCCACTGCACTGCACCACTCCCATCATGTCTTATTTGTGGCCCCTTAACTGTTGTTTTGTATACTTACTCTTTCCTCTCTCTCTTTATTTTTTTTTATATATAATTTGTTTTTCTCCCTACTTTCCTACTGCCTCCATGCCCCATGGGCTGTGTTTGATGAAACACAGCCCAACGCCTGGAAACAAGATAGCGTAGCTTAGTGTGTTTTTCCTGGTCAAATAAATAATGTTGTAAATGTGATTGTATTTTTGCAGTCCTAGTGATGCTTGTTTTGTATTGCTATGTGCAGACTTCAGGGCTGGACATGCAGTCGGTGCTCTCCACGGCACAAGCTTCCTGAAATAAAGTTTTAGGACTTGATAAAATGAATGTCTGATGCTCACCATGACAACAATAATATTTTATTCAGGATGGATGTCGAGCCACAGATAAATGGATGTACAAGTCACAGAAGGTTATTCTATGCTGTTCCTCTGATTTTTACATAACTTTGATTACCAATCCTCTCAAGTGAAATAATTATACTGCTACATGATGCCTGCTAAAGATCCCTGCAGAAATCCTGGCCATTAATTTAGGGGGTGGGGGGCAGTAGATTGGCCATTTGGTATACAGTTTATAAATAGCTAGCTACACCTGTTGTGGCACACCTTTGAAAGTGCCTGCAACTGCGGCTGCTTCAACATGAATCTGGCTCACTGAGTCGGCTTGCATGACCGCCCCCACCCCCACACACCCCACAGAATCAGTGTCTTCTGTCACCTTCACATAGCCCCCAGGGCACAGCAGAAGGGAAAATCTTATGTTGCATCAATTTACAAAAGCCTCCCCCCCACCAGTGTCAGCTCCTCCTCACTCCATTCCCGTAATTGTGGGATCCATTTCTTTACATCAGACTCAGAGGAGTCTGACTTAATTGTACAGAGGTTCCAGGAGTGTCTCTGTAAATATCAATGTTTTTTCTTTCACATATTGTTTTACTTATTACAACTATATGTGAAAAGAAAAAAAACACTGTAGAACAAGTAAACACAAGTAGTTCTTGGCACTGGCATCAGCAGGCATATGTATGGTACTTTGCTGAGTATACTGCAAAAGCAGAGGCCAGGGGCTTCAAATTTGGAGCAATTTATGTGAAGCAAAGCATGTTGGCAAAACCTGTTTTATCCCTTTCAGATTTACCTTTCGCCCTACCTGCAGTATGCATAGATACATACATAGATACATAGACAGTGTCGGCAGATAAGGGCCTATGGCCCACCCAGTCTGCCCATTTGAGCTTGTAAGTTCAGTTTATGTTTTCCTAGAAGTCCGTTGCCCCTTACCCCTGACCTCCATAATTCCTTTATGTCTATCCCATGCATTCTTAAATCCCATGATTGTTTCAGCCCCCACCACTTCCTCTGGCAGGGTGTTCCACTTGTCCACCACCGCTCTGTGAAGAAATTCTTCCTCATGTTTCCTCTGAATTGTCCTCCTCCAACTTCATCCCATGCCCTCTAGTCCTGGAACATCTTTTTTGCTTAAAAAAAGGCGAAAAAGATGCAATTCCATATGGGGGAATGGGACACTCTAAGTGAGCATGTATGCCAGGACCCCATGCGGTTTTCTTTGCTTAACTATTTCTTTTATCACTGCCACTAGCACTGTGTAGGAATTGGATCACTGAAGCAGGGGCAGAGCCAGAGGCATCAGTATACAAGCGAGTGAAGTGGGGTGCATTACCTCTCTTACTGTTGGCTGTTATTTTGTGCGAGGAGTCAACCGGCAGGAGGTCTAAAGTAACAACCACTTCTGCCATTGATCCCTGCTTATGGTGGTGACACGGTGATGTTGTGATGGAGCGTAACTTGAGACTGGACCAAAATGGCAATGGACCTTGAATCCTGCTCCCAAGTCCCAAACAATATCATTTTCAAAGCCAACAGAGACTTGTGGTTGGTGGTGTGTGGTTGATAAAGAAGACAAGTGCAGCAACAGTTTATTTATTTTTTATTTATTTATATCTCGGATTACAATACCTTTGAACCAGAGGCTGTTTTACAAAGGCTCCACATTGGAAAAACATATGATTACAGTGGCATATAAACACAATAATTTTAACATACAATTCAATAACAATAAGATAAGTAGAATTGAGGTAGGGTAGAATACCGTCATGTTGGTACATTCAGAGGAATAGCCTAAGTGCACCAAAATGTGGTAAAAAAACAAGTTAGACCGGGGGGAAATGAACATGGAGGTGTGGAGACAAATTCATGCATTCTGCGAAAAACATAACCAATAAAAGGATCAAGACAATAGTAAGGTAATAGTAAGAAAATGATGCTGCCGGAGGTAGGCGTTGTTAGAGGGTGGTAGGTGAGGTGTACAGTATGATGGGAGAGGGGGGAAACAACGGACACTTTTGGCGGGGTGGGAAGTAGATGGGAGAGTGCAGGCATGATAGAGGAGGAGTGGGGAAGGTAGAATGAGACCATATTGAATACCATAAGGGTGGGGGTAGAGGAGGGGTTGAGAGGGTAGGGTAATGGAGGTGGGAGCAGTAACAAGAGTAGGTGGGTGGGAGAGATGGGAGGTAATGAAGGGAGGGGAGAAGGGGTTGTGGCATGAGGGGGCCAGGAGAGGGGTTGGAGGAAGGGAGTAAAATGGGAGGTGGAGGGTTTGGATGAGGGGTGTTAAGGGGGGTGGGAAGGAGAGGAAAGGTGCCACATAGAAAGAGGAGTGACTTATAGTCGCCAGTCACAGCTACTAAGTGCAGAGAGGTGTTTCCTAAGATTACACTTAAAAGGGCCAATCCTGGACTCTTCCCAAATACCAGAAGGGAGGTTATTTAGCCAGCAGGGCACACTGCATGAAAAGCAATGCTGTACCTGGTAGATGTGGCAAAAAGGAACTTGATACACCAGTTTAGACATGCTACGAGTTTGGTGGGGGTTAGATGCAGTAATAGGTATTTCTGAGTGACAGGGGTAGACTGGCCAAGACTGATTTTTTTTGCCAGAAGGCAGGTCTGATGGGTGATTCTGCCCTTCAGATTTAACCAATTGGTTTGTGTATACAGATTGCAAGTATGCATTAGCCTGTGAGCTCCAGTAATCAACCTGCATGCCTTGTTGAGAGTTATGCAGATCCTTTTGAGCGTGGTGTCCATGGCTGCTCCGTAAACAACTAAGCCATAGTCAGTGATCGATAGAATTGAACTAGTTACGGCAGTCCGGAGTGCATCTGGGGTCATGCAGTGCCAGCGCCTGTGTAACAGTCCTATCCTGGTATTAACTGCCCTTGCAATGAGGCCAGCATGCTGCTCTGCATGCAATCCCATTTCGCAGACCCCACCGGATCTGCCCCAGATCCACCTGCTCCATTAAAGTTGGCCTTTCCACTAAACAGGTCTACCTTATCACAGGACCTATCAGCTCAGGCTCACGCATTGCCGGGTCCGGCTCTGCCTGCCCTGTTACCAGGACAGGCCCTGCCTGCCCTACTAAATTTACCTGTTCCACCAAACCTACCTTTGCCATTGAACCTTCATGCCCCATGACAAGGACTGCTTGCCCCATCATTCCTAAGTCCAACTCTGCAGGGACTGCCTGTCCCGTTGTTCCCAGTCAATGAAGAAAAGAATCCCGTGCAAGACAGCGTGGTGGCCAGATGGATTGCTGCAAACATTCCACCTAATAGATTTTAAGAACATAACTATAGCCAAGCCAAAATGCTTGGGCATCTGCCTGTTATTCTCTAATTAATAATTAATAATAGATTGCAGTGTGTTTGATTCTGTATTGACTGATTAACATTTATGATCTGATATTTACTAATAGATTTTGATGTGTACTGATTCTGTATTAATTAATTAACCATTTATAATCTGGCAGATTACCTCTGTGCGTTTAAACTTCATGTACTAGGTTTTTATTTTTCTTATAACTTTAAACAGAGTTAAATACTAAAGATAGATTTTTTAATCTTCCAGACTTGCTGAGTCCTCATGAGTTCTGAGTGTGACCTTTTTAACTTCAGACACCAGTTAGGTATTTTTCACTAATAACCACAGGCAGTATATTTTAACTTACCCAGTCTAGCCATAAGAGGTTACTGAGTGGTCAGCCCTGTCCTATTGGGTGAATGCCTGGCCACATGAGCAATCACAACCAGCCAACCCCATCCTATTGGATGAATAACTGACCACATGAGCGGTCAACATAGTACTGCCGAGTAAACAACTAACCACAAATGAGTAGTCAGGTCTTCACACCTCTGTCTAAAGTGTGATCCTTTTCAATGTCAACCTTGTATTGCCGAGTAAACAACTAACCACAAATGAGTAGTCAGGTGTTCAAAGTGTGATTCTTCTCAAGCAGTGTGCCTCGCTTGAGAACACAATTACATTTTTTAATATCTAAGAAAATTCCTTGGCTATCTTGGACACAAATACCATGATGTCAGGCTAAAGTTACAGCCCAAATAATTCTCTATATCAGTCAGATATCTTTGGGTTACTGACAATCTTCAGCATCTGATCATCAATTAGTGGTCATTTGGCTTACAAAAGCTGTTAGAATCTAAAACTATCAAAGCACCTGGCCCTCCTATTTCTCTGCCTTAACAGAGTATATAAATCCCCAGAAATCAAGTCAAGGCAAGGAGTCTCAGAGGGAGAACCAAGTGTCACCTCAGCTCAAGTCCATGTTTCTATTTTTTTCACAGAGAGGGTGTTGGGCATGTGGAACTGCCTTCCTGAGGAGGTTGTGGGGTCTAAAACTGTGGGAGAGTTCAAGAACGCATTGGACAGACATAAGGCAATTTTTGTGGGGGGTAGGAAGAAATAGGCTGTTGGTTAAATAGGATCTGCAGCTTATCCTCTAGGTAGGGAAATGGGCAGACTAGGTGGGCCAAGTGGTCCTTATCTGCCGTCAAAGTCAATGTTTGATTTTGGACATTTCTTTTTTTTTTTTTATTTCGTTGTTTAACCAGGTATAGCACACTAAGCTGAAAGCTTTTTTAAAGGAGCAAGCTGGGAGCACAAGGAGGTTAAGTGACTTGCTCGGGGTCACACAGTATGCAAGTGGAAGCTGTGGGATTCAAACCCATGTCTGGTCTGCTGGATGTCACCAGATTTGCAGCTCAGAGCCTTATACTACTGCGCTATACTGCCTGAGACCACTGTGCTATATTGCCTGGACATGTATTGTAAATTACCCAATGTTCCACTGCTGTTCATTGTACAATTCCTTGTGTTCCAACTGTTGCACAGTCTTACAATGTTGTATTGTTTGTACTACCCACTTTCTATTGTACCTGATCATCCTTCACAACCCTATGTAACCTCTCCCCATAAGCAACTTGTTGTTCAGTGTGCCCTCCTAGTGAAACATTTCAATAAATAAATAAAACAACAGCTCAATCAAAGTGTGTCAGCTAATGTAATTGTTTTAACTAATCATCACTAACTGAGCCACTTGGCTCCAGATTACAAATTGTGGGTTACTGTGCATGACTATTTCTTTCCATCATTAGGGCCCCGACCAGCTGCAGCGCCGGGCAACGAGTCAGGCTAGCCTGCACCATCCACTTGTAACCCCCCCCCCACAAATGGGGGTTCCCAAAAAGTCTTCCTTGAGCTTGCCTAAATGCTCACTGCCCGGCTGATGTCCTGCATTTTAGCAGTTTAAATGTATTGCCAGAGAGTGCCTGTATAGCCTCTGTGTACTGTCTCTTTCAGAGCTGCCTGGATTGCAGTTATAAGTAATCTGAGAGGGAGCTCTGTTGAAAGATGTAACTATTTGCTGAAAATCATTTAGAGTGTTAATGATCATGTAGTTTATCTAACCTGCCTTCTTTGCAGCAAGGACTGTCTTGTTTATCCCCACCATTTGGCCCGGGACTGTGAATTGGACCAATCAGTTCTGGTGGGACCTAAAATGTAGCCGGACTACAGGAGCTGTCTGAAGTCAAAATCTGCAGGAATTGTAGTTTTGGGCTTTTTGCGCCTTTTTTGCAACTGAAGCAGGAGCTCTTGCTTTGACTGACAGCCGATTCAGCCAACCAAACCTTTTGGATCTGGGGGAAATCCCCAAGCTGCCTGCTGTTTAAGGCAGATCTAAGTTGGGAGCTGAAGAAGCAAGATGCTTGAGACAGTCTCTGTGGAAAGGCCCGAGTTTTGGCCTGCATGTCTGCCTGCTGCCCTGAGAGGGGAAAGAGAATTGTTTTCGGACTGAATCTGAGTTGTGTGACTCAAGTAAGCTACTGAAGTGGGCCAGGCTCAACCTGAAGAAGACCAAAGATTTTGTTGAATGCGATTGGCCTGTCAGGAGTTCCAGCTACCCCTAAGCTCCCGGTGTGTGCAGAGACTTTGCGATTGTGACCGGGGAGTGCTTTGCCTGGTACAGCAGAATTCCCTTACATGCAAATGTGCTGTGAGCTGCTGGTGGGTCATGAGTTAGTTCCCCACTGTGTGAACTGTGTTCTGCTTGCTGGAAGCTACATCCCCTCAAAACGAACTGCATCTGAATTTGTCTCCATGTGGTCTGGGCCTAGCCAGACTACCCGCTGCATAGAGAAGCCATCGACGAGAGACCTGCCTGGGGATCAGCCCCCTGCTCCATGCTTTAACAGGAACGACGCTTTGACAACTCGTATGGGCCCTGCTTCTCCTGCCATTCCAGATCAACCACCTGCAGTCTCGATTTTCATCCAGATTGTGTCCAATCTTGGGTATCGTGAGTAAATGCCAGGGTAGCTCCCTGCAACAACAGCTTAATCTGAGTGTGTCATCTGATTGTCTTGTTGTTTCTTTTCCTTTACGAACTGAGACCTGTGGCTCTGGATTACAAATAGTGTGTACTGTGCATGTTGTGTTTTCCATCACAGGGCCCCAACCAGCTGTGACGCCGGCCTACCCCGGGCAACGGTCCTGGCTAGCCTATCTCTTCTCCACCTGGGTACCCAGAGGTGTGACTATGTGGGGGGACTCAAAGCTCATGCATAACTGCTTGATTGATATAACCTTTAAGCTAATTAACCTGATTTCGCCCCTCCCTTGTTCAAGTCCACTGAATAAATCAGATCTAACTTTTTCTGCATGTAATCTGACTGTGGTTCCAGTTTGTGCTCAAAGTACTGTACTGTTGCTATTTGCTCTGCATAACCTTGTTTTACAGGGGGTCTCAGGGTCGAACCAGGGAACCAGCTCTGGTGGTAAGTGCAAACAGTGTGTACTTGTGTGGTGTGCCAGGGTATTGTGAAAGTGATTATTGTACAGTGTTCAGACCACTAGAGGGGAAAGAGGGGGGTTACAGTATCCCGGAGGGTTGTGCGCAGGTTGTCTTGACCACCACCAACCCTGACCTCAGGGTGGAGCCAGCCGTTTCTGAACTCAGGCCCCTTAACCTGCTACTAGCCAAGCAGGCAGGGGTAGTAGTCCTTGGCATAGCGCCACCTAGGGGTTACATCTTGGAGGCTCACCGCTGGGATTTTGTGTCTTCTAGTGGCTGAAATTACAAATTATTGTCAAACATAAATGGCTGCCCCAACAGAAGTGGCTGTGCACCAGTTGGTGGGGTGATGTACACGGCAGGAGATTTACCCTTACAATGTCCTGCTTGTATTGGATATTCCCCTGAACATTGGTAAAGATGCTGTAGAAGGAGTACTTTCCAAAGCTGAATGTTTAACAAACGCTGTGGTGGTGGGGCGACAGGCTGATTTGACCGCCCAAACTTTCATGGCCTTAGTAGAGTGTAGTGACCCAGTGGACATTTCCAAAGTGCCACGGACTATTGCCCCAGAAGGGGCCCCAGCCGCCTGAAGAGTGATAACTATAGACAGTAAAGACCCTGGGGAGGATGAGCTCCCCCTATTATCTGAGACTTTTGAGGAAAAATTTGCTAAGTTGTTGCTGGAGGAAGGGAAAACCATAGAGGACTTTAAGAAACTATTCCTGCCACCTGGGGGTGTTCCCTCCCCAACACCTCCTCCCACTCCAGCACCTGTTACTGCCCCACCTTCAGTGCCTGTGCCAATGCTGGCCCCTATATCTGTACCTGCCATTAGTCACGACTCCTACCGAAGGTTGAGAATCTTCTCGGGCACCCTCCCCACCCCCCAGGGGGAGGATGACTGGGAGACCTGGATAGACTATGTTGCCCCTCTAGTACTTGAATGGCAATGTTCAGAAACAGAGAAACGAAAGAGGTTGAGTGAGAGACTCCGAGGTCCTGCCCTGGCTATCATCCGTGGCAAGTGGGCCAATAACACCAAAGCAACTGCACAGGACTATCTTGCTGCATTCGAGAATGTGTATGGGAGCCCAGATTCAGATGAGGACCTGTGGTGGAGAGTAAGAAATTCCCAGCAGTACTCAGGGGAGCCATTGTCTGTGTATGTACCTTGGCTTGAAAAGCTGCTACAAGAGTGCCTCAGAAATGGTAGTTTGCAGTCAAATTGATTAGATCGAACTAGGCTGGACCGGTTCCTTAAGAATTGTTACTGCTTCAGTTGTGCCTCGCCAACCGACTAGAATCACCCCCCTCTTATGACGAGCTAATGAAAGAAGTTCAGGAGGTTGAGCAAAGGTGACCCTGGAGGGGGAATTTCACCAATATCTGCTGGTACTACGCAAGTGACAGAGAGTGATCAGCCAAGTGGGGTTCAGAGGCAAAAGTCGGTACCTAACAAGCACTCTGAGAATGCAAAGGACTTCCCATCCTGGGACAGTTTTTGAAAGCTGAGCTATTAAAGGAAGTCCGAGAGTTGAAGGTGGGTGCCTCTGCAAGGGTTCACCCCATGGAACAAGATTCTGGTTCCTCTCAGGACGTGACTGCCATGGGGGTTGGGGTGCACCCTCAGGCATCCTCTACCGAGGGTAGCTCCCAGGCTGAAATCAAAGAATTGACTGCCACCCTAAAGGAACTACTGCGACACGTTGCACCCCTCTCACCACTGCAAGCAGATACTGGACCCCGATCCCTTGCTACTACTTCAGTTCCTCATGCAGTGTTCTCTCCAAGGATGACCCAGGAGTCTATCATTTGTCACAACTGTGGAAAGAATGGCCATATGAAGAGGGAATGCCGGTCTCAGAAAGACTTAGAGTAAGTGGTGAACCAGCTTCAAGGAGAGCTTCGGAAAATGAATCAGTAGTCAAGGGGTGCACGAAATGATGACAGTGAAGGCTTCAGACTTCCTAACTCAAACCCCTTTGTGGCTAAATTGTCCATCCAGGCTCCTGCTGCTGTCCCTCCAGACTGGTCCAAAATAGTGGGCCCTTCAGTGGATACTACCATGGCTGTGAATGGTATTCCTACTCGGGCTGTGCTGGACAGTGGGTCGCAAGTGACCACTGTATTTCAGGACTGATATGACAAACACTTATCTGCTGCGCCCTTACAATTACTGGAAGGCCTACATGTGTGGGCGCTGAGCGACGAGTTTTATCCCTACCTAGGATATGTCCACCTCTGGTTGTCATTTCCTGCAGCTGTAACTTGTGTAGAAGAGCAAGTCGAGACACTGGCCTTAGTGTGTCCCCCTACTGGACTGTATGGTGGTGTTCCCCTGTTAATTGGGACCAACGCCCATATGTTTGGGAGACTGGCTCAATTCTGTTGCGAGAAACAAGGGCGACGGACTGGGAGGGCCCTAAGAATTCCTGCTCTGATCAAGAGGGCCTGTGATTTGCAACAAAACCCCAAGGAAGTGGACCAAGATATACCAGTAGGGGTCATGTGGAAGAAGGATCCTGATTCAATGGTACTGACCCCTAACACCCAGTGTACCGTTCAAGGGGAGGTCCGCCTCTGCAAAGATGTCAAAAACAAAATACTGATGTTGGACACGCCAGGTGATGGAAAATTGCCGGAAGGATTATTGGTTAAGCCCAGCATCTTGCCAGCTCATGCTCATGCCTATGCATGATGAGTGATGGTCCAGGTACCTAATGTGTCAGATTGGGAGATCCAGGTCAACAGAGGATACACCCTAGCTATGGTACACTGTGGAGACACTGCAGTGTTGCCCAGAAACAAGCACCCTGGCAAAACAGAGAGAGTGACTCCCGACTTGTTTGATTTTGGTGACTTCCCATTACCAGCTGAATGGAAGACCAGAATTAGCCAGAAACTTGTCCAGAGAGATCAAGTGCTCTCGTTGAAGGAATGGGACGTGGGATGTGTCTAGGGTGCAGAGCATCACATACGCCTGCATGATGAATGGCCATTTCGGGAGAGGTCTCGACGCCTAACCCCTGCAGACATAGACGATGTGAGAAGACACTTGCAGGAAATGCTCGCAGCTGTTGTGATACAAGAATCCAGGAGCCCACCTGCTTCTCCCATTGTGGTTGTGCATAAGAAGAGCAGATCTGTGAGAATGCATGTTGATTATCAAACTCTGAATCGGCGGACCATTCCCGATCAATATACCATGCCCCGTATACAAGATGCTCTGGATTGTTTGAATGGGAGCAAATGGTTCTCGGTGTTGGATCTTCGCAGTGGATATTACCAGATTCCGATGGCTCCAGAGGACCATGAAAGACAGCTTTCGTCTGTCCTTTGGGGTTCTACAAATTCCTGAGAATGTCACAGGGGATATCGGGCACCCCAGCCACCTTCCAGTAACTGATGGAACGAGCAATGGGAGACATGAATATGCTGGAATGCCTGGTGTACTTGGATGATGTCATTGTGTTTGCAAGCTCCCTAGAGGAGCATGAAACTTGACTGTTCAAAGTACTAGACTGACTGGAAGATTTCGGCCTCAAGCTGTCCATCAACAAGCGCCAGTTTTTCCAAACCTCTGTGAAGTATGTGGGGCACATAGTGTCTACAGAGAAGATAGAGACTGATCCTAGTAAAGTTGAAGCCTTGATTACTTGGCCCCAGCCCCACAATTTGAAAGAACTACAACGTTTCCTGTGGCTACTACCGCCGGTTCATACAGGACTATTCCAAAGTGATTCGGCCACTCTTGAATCTTACCCAGGGTCACCCTCTTACCAATCAGAAATACAAAAAAGGGGCCATCAAAGAACCAGACAAAGCATATTTCCACCCAGGTGAACTTTTCAGGTCCCATTGGATGCCTGACTGTGAAGCAGCTTTCCATGAAGTCATATACAAGCTCACCCATGCCCCCATCGTCGCTTATGCTGATCCCACCAAACCCTATGTGCTGCATACTGACGCCAGTCTGCAGGGTCTAGGAGCTGTACTGTATCAAGACCATGAGGATGGTTTGAAACCAGTGGTATTTGCCAGTAGGAGCTTGACCCCATCAGAGCGAAACTACCCTGTGCACAAATTGGAGTTCCTTGCGTTAAAATGGGCCATTGTCAACCAGTTTCATGATTACCTCTATGGGGCAAAAATATTGGTGAGGACTGACAATAGCCTGCTGACCTATGTACAGACTTCAGCTAAGTTAGACGCCACAGGGCACCGGTGGCTTTCTGCATTGTCAACATATGATTATGCTGTTGAATACAGACCGGGCCTGAATCATATTGATGCTGACGCCCTATCCCGGAGGCCCATTTCCAAGAGCGACTAGGTCAGGCTGTCTGAACCTGACATCCGAGCATTGTGCTAAAAGTTTGATAGAAATGAACAGATGTCTACGGACACAGCAGACTGCTTAGTAGATTGCTTGGGCCCTTCTGACACCTGCATACTGGCTGCGTATTGCCACTTATCTGCTCTAGATATTAGTGCACTACCTCAGTTTGACAATGACAGCATTCAATGGGCTTAATCCCGAGATCCTATGGTTCAGCCAACATTTGACGTCCTTCGTGCAGGAAAAGATGTGTCCAAGTTGCGTTCCTCTGATCTGCGAACCGCTTTATTGTTTAAAGAAGGCCCCAGGTTGAAGCTGCTTAATCAATTGTTGTATAGAGAGACAGTAGATCGGGATGGCCAAATAGACAAGCAACAATTGGTCCTGCCCACAGCCTTCAAAGATTTGGTACTGAGGTCCCTCCACAATCATATGGGCCTCCTCAGTATCGACCGGACCCTTGACCTAGTACGATCTCGATTCTACTGGCCCAAGATGGGGCCGATGCTGAGCACCATGTAAGGAATTGTAGTCACTGCCTGCAGAGAAAAGCCCTGCCTCAGAGGGCTGCCCCCCTTGTCAACATTACTACCAGCACCTCAATAGAACTAGTCTGCATAGACTTCTTGAGTTTAGAGCCTGATCAGCGAAACACTGGCAATGTGTTAGTGGTTACGGACCATTTCACATGATATGCACAAGCTTTTCCTACCAAAGATCAAAAAGCATCTACCGTGGCCAAGGTGCTAGTGGAACATTTCTTCATCCACTATGGTGACCCCAGCGAATTCACTCTGATCAGGGCCTGGACTTTGAGAGTCGGCTAATCAAAGTAATGCTCTCTCTATGGAGGGTGCGAAAGTCAAGAACCACCCCGTATCACCCGCAAGGGGATCCTCAACCAGAACGCTTTAACCGCACCCTACTAGACATGCTAGGCACCCTCCACCCAAAAGATAAGCATAAATGGAGCCAGAAGATTAGCACCTTGGTACATGCATACAATTGCATGAAGAATGATGCTACCGGGTTCTCTCCCTACCGCCTCATGTTCGGGAGAGAGGTCCGGCTGCCTGTTGCTGTCTGTTTTGGGGGTTCTCCCGATGAGGTCCGTGCCAAAGATTACCTGCAATATGTACAAAAACTGAAAGCTCAATTGAACCATACCTATCAACTGGCCCAGACAATGGCTGCCAAAAAGAAATCTAGCCAACAAAGAAAGACATGATAGAAAAGTAAAGGCTGAAGAGCTTAGGCCTGGAGACTGTGTGTTGTTGTGAAATTTAGGATTGTATGGTAAACAAAAAACTGCTGATCGATGGCACCATCTTCCCCATGTCGTAGTTGGAAAGTTGGATGATTTGCCAGTGTACAAAGTGCGTCCAGAGTATAACTCCAAAGCTGTCAAGACCATGTACTGTAACCACTTGTTACCTATTGGTCAACTTATAATTGAGGCTGAACCCGCCGAGATTGATTCCCCTGGACCAATGACTCATGCTGTTGCAACATGGAAACATAGACTTTGACAGCAGATAAAGACCGCTTGGCCCACCTAGTCTGCCCATTTCCCTATCTACAGGATACGCTGCAGATCCTAGTTAACAAACAGCAAGAAAGAGACAGAGTCAGCCTGCCCCCGTGGTTGCCAATTTAAGACTTCCCCTGCAGCAGGCCCAGAATGATAGTGACTGCCAGTCTAACTCGGGTGACAGTGAGTGTGATAATGCCTATTACCCTCATATGAACTGAGTCAGTTGTTTCATGGAAATCCTATGTTGAATTATGGGGATGAAGCTGGGCCTTCTGGACTGTCTAACCCCCCGGCATCATCCTTGGAGCCAATGCTCCCTGAAAGTGAAGTGCAAAATATCACGTCTGAGGATGCTGATCTTTGTGCATTGTGGAACTGTATGATTTACCTGAAGGACAGACTGATGGTGTTAGTCTTTCTGGTGACATGCCAGAATTGAAGGAACACTGAGAGTGCTGACAACCCCCCCCGTGCCGGAGTGTCTTCAAAATGAGCCACGTGTTGTAGAAACAGAGACTACAGAGCAAGGGGCTGATAGTGCTCCACGTTTGGACATTACTACCCAGGCAGAAGCACCCCTCACAAGTGATGAAAGTTCCAGGACCAGTGTTGAAAGTACAGAGACTGTGGTTGTTTCCCCCAGAAGGACTGGCCAAGCTGTCAAGCCAGTAGTCCGCTTAAGTTATGATTCTCCCAGGAGGCCAGTGGATTTGCCTCTCAATGTGGTCCACAAACGGGTTTATGTTTCTCAGAGCTCACTTCCCAAACTGAGCCTAAGTACCAATTCCAGGTTAATTGTTCTGCCTTCTAGGTATGGTGCCCCTGCCCCGTCTAGCCCCAAGTTAGCTGATAGGGAAGGGCCCCCCCTCTGACATTGTTTAATGTACAAGAAGTTATTACCTGATTCTGTATAGTAATGTGTAAATTACCTGTGTGAAATATGCCTGATGTATTGTCAAAATGGATATAGTATTATGAAGTGTAGTGAAAATGTATACTAAAGCAGTAAGTTTATGTTACTTGATGTCAGATGGTACAGACTTGATGTGGACGCTAAGCTTTCTCCAGGCAGGGAAGGGTGTAACCCCCTACCAATGGGGGTTACTGAAAAGTCTTCCTTGAGCTTGCCTAAATGGTCACTGCCCGGCTGGTGTCCTGCATTTTAGCAGTTTAAATGTATTGCCAGAGAGTGCCTGTATAGCCTCTGTATACTGTCTCTTTAAGAGCTGCCTGGATTGCAGTTATAAGTAATCTGAGAGGGAGCTCTGTTGAAAGATATAACTATTTGCTGAAAATCATTTAGAGTGTTAATGATAATGTAGTTTGTCTAACCTGCCTTCTTTGCAGCAAGGACTGTCTTGTTTATCCCCACCATTTGGCCCGGGACTGTGAATTGGACCAATCAGTTCTGGTGGGACCTAAAATGTAGCCAGACTACAGGAGTTGTCTGAAGTCAAAATCTGTAGGAATTGTAATTTTGGTCTTTTTTGCCTTTTTTGCAACTGAAGGGGGGAGCACTTGCTTTGACTGACAGTTGAATCAGTCAACCAAACCTTTTGGATCTGAGGGAAATCCTCAAGCTGCCAGCTGTTTAAGGCAGATCTAAGTTGGAAGCTGAAGAAGCAAGATGCTTGAGACAGTCTCTGTGGAAAGGCCTGAATTTTGGCCTGCATGTCTGCCTGCTGCTCTGAGAGGGGAAAGAGAATTGTTTTCTGACTGAATCTGAGTTGTGTGATTAAAGTAAGCTACTGAAGTGGGCCAGGCTCAATCTGAAGATGATCGAAGATTTTGCTGAATGCGATTGGCCTGTCAGGAGTTCCAGCTACCCCTAAGTTCCCGGTGTTTGCAGAGACTTTGCGATTGTGACCAGGGAGCGCTTGGCCTGGTACAGTAGAATTCCCTTACATGTAAATGTGCTGTGAGCTGCTGGTGGGTCCTGAGTTAGTTCCCCATTGTGTGAACTGTGTTCTGCTTGCTGGAAGCTGTATCCAGCCCAAAATGGACTGCATCCAAACTTGTCTCCATGCGGTCTGGGCCTTGCCAGACTACCCGCTGCACAGAGAAGCCATCGACGAGAGACCTGCCTGGGGATGAGCCCCCTGCTTCACGAACAGGAACGATGCCTCAGTGACTCGTGTGGGCCCTGCTTCTCCTGGCATTCCAGATCAACCACCTGCAGTCTCGATTTTCCACCAGCCTATGTCCAGTCTTGAGTATCGTGAGAAAATGCCAGGGTATCTCCCTGCAACAACAGCTTAATTTGAGTGTGTCCATCTGATTGTCTTGTTGTTTCTTTTCCTTTACGAACTGAGCTCTCTGGCTCTGGATTACAAATGGTGTGTACTGCGCATGTTGTGTTTTCCATCACAGGACGCCAACCAGCTGCGATGCCGGCCAACCCGGGGCAATGGTCCTGGCTAGCTCATCTCTTCTCCACCTGGGTACCCAGAGGTGTGACTATGTAGGGGGACTCAAAGCTCATGCATAACTGCTTGATTGATATAACCTTTAAGCTAATTAACCTGATTTCGCCCCTCCCTTGTTCAAGTCCCCTGAATAAATCAGATCTAACTTTTTCTGCATGTAATCTGACTGTGGTTCCAGTTTGTGCTCAAAGTACTGTACTGTTGCTATTTGCTCTGCATAATCTTGTTTTACAGGGGGTCCCCAGGGTCAAGCCAGAGGAACCAGCTCTGGTGGTAAGTGCAAACAATGTGGGTACTTGTGTGGTGTGCAAGGGGTATTGTGAGAGTGATTATTGTACAGTGTTATTGTACAGTGTTCAGGCCACTAGAGGGGAAAGAGGGGGGTTACAGTGTCCTGGAGGGCTGTGTGCAGGTTATCTTGACCACTACCAACCCTGACCTCGGGGTGGAGGCACCCGTTTCAGCTCTCAGGCCCCTTAACTTGCTACTAGCCAAGCAGGCAGGGGTAGTAGCCCTTGGGATAGCGCCACCTAGGGGTTACACACTGGGTACCTAGAGTGTGTGTGACTGTGCTGAGGGACTCTAAAGTGCATGTCTTGTAGCCTGATTGAATCAGTATCTAAACCAGTCTGCCTGATTTCGCCACTTCCTTGTTCATTCCCTCCTGAATAAATCAGATCTGAATCTTTTTGCACTTAACCTGCCTGTGGTGCACTTCTGTACAAATAGCACTGTGTTATTATTGCTGGCTGTGTTTAACCTTATCTTACAGGGGGTCTCCAGGGCCGAACTGGTGGAAACAGCCCCGGTGGTAAGTGTAACCAGAGTGGGGATATATCTGCTGTTTGGGGGTTATTGTATCTGTCTGTTCTGTACATTGTTTAGGCCACTAGAGGGGAAAGAGGGGGACATGGTGTCCTGGAGGGCTGTACCCAGGTCAGCTACACTATTACTAACCCTACTAACCCTGTCCTCTGGGTGGAGGCACCCGTTTTCAGTATCCAGGCCCCTCAACCTGCATCTGGTCAGGCAGGCAGGGGTAGTAGCCCTTGGGATAGCGCCACCTAGGTGTTACAATAGCATAGCTGTAGGACCCATTTCCCACCACAATAGCCTAACCCCACAGCCCACTGCCATACAGATGCCAGGGCTCACCTTCCCCATCCACCATCTCCGGCTAATTACTAGTTGCCTTATGCTGGGTGCAGTTTGGCCAGTCAAGGATTCCAAGTTATGCTTCCTCTGGACATTGAGGGATAGTGCAATTTTAAAATAGTTCAGCAGTGGCCTAGACCTCAGAGAACAAATACCCCATTCCCCTGTAGACCCTTACTCTCAGAATGTAGATACCATCAGCTCACCTGGTTCAAGCGGGAGAACCCATCTTTCTCTACCCTGACCTGCCAGCCACTGCTGCCTACTCTGTATTAATGAATGTGGCTGCTTGTTTTGGATCGATGTATACCTTTTTGGATTTCTCCATATGGTCTGATGATTAGCTTTGAGGGGTGCAAACTGCCAGATATTAGCATTCTGTCTGTGTTTAATTTCATTGAAAGACTGGCGCTTGACTTGCTATCATTGGCATAATCTAGAAAAATGATGACAGTGCTGTTGTGGACCTTAACTCCTAACTACCTGAAGTGTTTTTTTGAAGTCCAGCCTTTCATTTGCTTTATACTATTACCAAATGGCTACCAAGGCAAAACTGAGTTAATGGAGCCTTTTGTTGCCATAAAGGTTTTTTGCCGTGGGTTTCAGGTTGGGGATAGCAGTAGCATCCCTACTCCCCCTGACTGGCACTTGCCACCCGCAGCCACCTGAGAGCCCCCCAATGATTTCCCTGTACAGCGCTGCCAGGGGGGAAGGGCATCATTCCCGCAGTACACATATCCAGATGCTAGTGGCCGGGTGACACCATGAGCTGCAGGAGAACGGACACCGCTTCATAAAGCCTGTCCCAACCCCTTTTCTTGTTTTTTAGTCACTACCCATGGCTGGGGCATGTATGTTGGTGTGTGGGTATGGAGACATGCACGCATTGCAGACATTCCGCAGCTCCTTCCTTACTGTGCCACTCATGTCCCACCCTACCACCTGGCCTCCACCTGGTGGCAGTCAGGCAGCAGAGCCAGCAATCCTTCATCTCCAGGAGAGGACAGCAGTACACGGACGCTCAATTCTCATCCCCCTCTGCTGGCCCCCAGCAACTGAAAACCGCTCCCAATCTCGGGTCACCAGTGTGGTGGGTGGTAGCATTACCACTGCACCACTGGGCACGCTTATGGGGCCTTTGTTGTGTGCAGCCTGTAGTATTGTTTGCCTGTCTGCTTACCTTAAGAATTTAATTAAAAGGTGTTCGAGGGGTTAGGCAGCCCAGTGGCGCTGAGGGTTGAGGTGCTGGATGCAACGCCTTGCACCGCACTGGCAACCCATGTTTGAGAACGAGCATGGGCTGCTGGGGGTTGGCAGGGATGGAGATGGATCAAGCATCTGATGGACTGCTCTCCATCTCCGTGGATGGCAGAGATCCATGGCCGCTGCACGCCTGACCCCTACCGGAGGCTGGGGCTCGGCAGCATGGAGTCGCTACAGTGTGGGGGTGGAGCACAGCAGACGCTTGATGTGGGTGCACATAGAAGCATGCATGACCCCATCACAGGCATCACTGCATGCCGTGCAACAACACGGTGGCACAAGAAAACCAGAGAAAGCTCCTGGCAGATGACGGGGGAGCTCGCAGGCCTTGCACCCGGCCAGCCACGGCGCAACACTAGATCCTGTATCAGTAGGGAAGGACCCCCTCTGCCAACCCCACTGGGGGAAGCCCTGGGAGTACTAATGCCGGATGGTGGATGCCGGGCTGATGGGGCTGGGGCATCCCCAGATTGAGAGGGCCATTGGAGCAAGAGGAGTATAAATACCACAAAAAAAAAAGGTGTCCGAGGGGTTCAGTTTTCATCCTAGTGAATGGTAGGCAATCTGTATTTCTAGTGTTAGAGTCGGATTCAGCCTATGAGCCTCCAGCAGCCACCTAGCCAAAAATGCAATGAGGTCTGCTCCCTTGCCCTTTCAGGGTGCCCCACAGCCCAGACATTATTCTGGAGCTCTCGATTTTCATGGTCATTGAGAGTGTTGGCCATTTCAGCTAGCAGTTTGTGGGCTGACTGAAGCTCCACCATTGCTTCTGTCAGGCACTCCTCTTGTTTTCTGACTCGGTGCTCCAGCTCCTGCAGATAGGATCTGTGGGCCTCGGATGTTCCCCAAGTTTTCTGTTCCTTGCAGGCAAGCAAACTGGGTGTTCAGGTTGTCTAAGCTGGCTGTCTTTTCATTTCTCATCTCATATAGCAGAATCTTGAGTGATTTTTTGGGAAACTGAGGATTGGATATAAAAACATAGACAATGATGGCACAGAAAGACCAATGGTTCATCCAGTCTGCTTCTGGTACCCTAACCAACCTTGATAACTATTGTATATCCAAAGTCCTGGACTTCCCCATCCACCCTCCTATTCCCCTCCCAGTTTCTGTCATCCTGAGCAACCACAGTAGACGTCACTTTGCCCCAACCATGCTTGACGCCATTAATGGTTTTAGTGCCCACCACCTCAGCTGGTAAACTGTTCCATGGTTTCACCTCCCTTTCTGTAAAATAACACTTCCTTGTGTCCTTTCTGAACCTCCCTTCTGTCAGTTTCCACTCATGCTCTTGTGACCTCAAACTGCTACTAATGTTAAATAATTCCCCACAGTCCACCTTGTTTGTTCCTTTTAGGAGCTTGAAGGTCTCAATTATACCTCCCCTCTTCCTTCTGCTCTGCAGTGAGTACGTGTTCAGTACCTTGAGTCGCTCCTCGTAAGGCATGCCTTGTTGGCCCTGAATCAGCTTTGTCACACTTCACTGCACTGCACTGTCTCCAGTCTGTCCTTATCTTTCCTGAGGTGAAGACTCCAGAACTGGGCACAGTACTCCAATGAGACCTCACAAAGGTCTATAAAGGAGTAGTATTAGTATTACTTATTTTCTCCTGCTGTCAATACCCCTCCAGATATATCTCTCCCACATCCTTCCCCTTCCTCTCTGACTAGTTTTAGGAGTTCTGGCATGTATTTTATCAACTGATTAATTCTAATATAACATGCATTAGACATTGGTTTCTGGGTGAATTGACAAATGCTCACCTGAGCTGCCTGTATTCAGGTTTCTGGTTGTATTGACCAAGGCTCACCTGAGCTGCCTGTATCCAAATCTGTTTGTTACAATACTTGATGTGGAACCTTTGCAAATGAGCACTTAGCTCAAAGGTTTACCTATGTATAAATAAATAAATGTCCCAGCATGCTGTTTGCTCTGCTATATGGCTGGTTGCAATGACTCGACTGTTTGAGGGAGTCACTGATGATAATGAGAGCTTTGTGCCATCTGTGAAGAGACACAGTCTGCCCTGGATTCCCTCTCCAGTGTTGCTGATAATGACCATATTGAACAGGACCGGGTTCAGGACCGATCCCTGTGGTACCCCGCTTGTAACCTCCCTCTCTACTGACCTGACCCTATTATTTATTTATTTATTTGAGTTTTGGTGACCGGATAAGTCCACTGAGTCAATACAGTCCCTTTTTCAGGGTTGAACCAGGGTCTTGGTAAAAAACAGAGAGACAATTGCAAGAATACATTGGTACAAAATACAATGGCAGATAAGGAGACACAGCAAGTACAGTGGCAGACATTGAGGTACAGCATAAACAATGACAAAAAAATATAGAAATACAGGTATTTACCAAAATTAAACAAGGAATAAATACTTCAAAAACAATTAAAATTTCAAAGGTATATACAATAAACTTTGAGTAGCAACTAAGAACTAAAGGAAGAAGGGGAGGATGGGGGAAGGTGAGGAGGGGGAAGGGGAAGGGGACATGCAATGAGGAAAGGGGATGCAGGGCAGAACACATGGATGTAGGGCAGAACACATGGATGTAGCTACCCACCTTAATATATATGTATATATGTAATAGATAAACCACTCTGAGGTGTGCGGTCGTGCTCTGATATATGCATGCCTTGGTATTCGTTGCTATGCACGAGGCCGCTGCCCGAGTGCATCAACCACCCAAGGCATGTGTATATCAGAGCTCAACCACACACCTCAGAGTGATCTGTCTTATAAAATGTCTAAATTGTTTTGGAGGGGGTTAAAAGTTGAGGTGTTCGGTCATGCTTTGATATACGCATGGTCATGTGATGTGTTTTATACAATCAGAAGTTTGGATTAGGAGGATATTATTATCTCCATTTTATAAATCTATATATTATGGTAGCATGGTAGTGCTACCATAGTTAGGGTTGAGTTCCCCATTTAAGGTTAAATGGTGAAACTTTGCACCTTAATAACTTTGCTACTGTTCAACAGATCTGCCTGAAATTTGGTAGGCACAGGACGTAATCATAGATCGTGGGATCTGCCAACTTTTGTACCAGTCGGATATACGGCTGCGGAGTTATTAAGCAACATTCCGGCATGCAATAACATTTTTTTTGCACATTGGTTGCTCGCAACTACAGGTCGCACGGTTTGCACAGCCAGTCCTAAAATTAGGAGGCAGTATAGCACAGTGGTCTAAGGCTCTGAGCTGCAAATTTGGTGATATCCAGCAGGCCAGACCTGGGTTTGAATCCCACAACTTCCATTTGCATGCTGTGTGACCCTGAGCAAGTCACTTAACCTCCTTGTGCTCCCAGGTCGCTCCTGTAAAAAAGCTTTCAGCTTAGTGTGCTATACCTGGTTAAACAACTTAAAAAAAAAAAAAAAAACTTCAGAAAACATGCAGCCATGGTCCCCGATGTGCTTTTCAAAGATTTCAAGAAAAAATATTAAAAGGTTCAAAAGTCTTCAAAAAAACAAGTTTCCCATTACAGTCAATAGTGTCGCAAATTACCCCTATAGTGTCGTGAGTCAGCCATTTCTTTTTCAGTTAGTGGTCACAGAAATGCTTGGCATTTAAATTTGGGACCCTCTAGGGACACAATTCTTTTTGTGTTCACCTAGTCGAACCCTGAGGATGCTAGCCATGTCTTTTTTGGGGGGCTTAAACACCCCAGAATATGTTTTTGAAATGTTTGTAAAAAGTAGTGTCGCACTTATGACACTTTTGTGATTTCACTTGCGAAAGTGTCATGATTTGTGACTATTTTGTAACACTATGGCCAAAACAACAGGAATTCTTTGCCACCCTGCTGCAAACAACGGTTTGGTCTTTTGGGCTGAAATTTGGAGGGAAGAAAGTGAACATTCCACAGATGTGCCTTTTTGTGCTTTGGTGATATAATATTGCATGGATGGAAAGTTACGGTGCTGTGAAGTTGACACTTTTTCCCATAGACTAACATTGCAGCGTCTGCAGCGCCTTTCGGGGCACGTATCTCGGAAACGCTTTGATATACGGACATTTCGTTGGAAAAATGCTTAGCCCCCTTTGGGGGCTAACTCCAAAACTAGCCAGGAAAGTCATAAATTATATGAAATTTTAATTTTTTTCTTCATCATACGGTTCCTTAGATATAAGCAATTTAGTATTCTAAGTCCTCATGTTCTGCTCCGAGGCCCATTATTATGCATACATTCTTTGTATTCACTGTGTTTCTCTGTGCAGCTGTTGGTGAAAAAAAGGGTGTGTGCTTTCGTTACTGTCATGGTTAGCGTAACCATTTGCGTTAGCGTTCCCGTCTACACCACCGTATGCGTTACCCTTTGCCTTTTTGTTTGCGCTTGCATTTGCATTACAGTTGCCATTTGCATTTCCATTACTGTTTCTGTTTGCATTTCGTTTTGCATCACCATGTGCGTTACCATTTGCGTTTGCGTACGCGCTTCCATTTGTATTTTCTTTGGCGTCATTGTTGCTGTTACCATTAGCATTTCCCGTTGCGGTACCATAACCGTGTGTGTTGCCATTTGCGTTTCCATATGCGCTTGTGTTTGCATTTCCGTTTGTGTTACCATTCCTGTGTACACCACTGTGTGTGTTACCCTTTGCATTTTCATTTGTGCTTGCGTTTGCGTTACTGTTAACATTTGCCTTCCCATTACTGTTTTTGTTTGCGTTTTGTTTTGTGTCGCCGTGTGCATTACCATTTGCATTTGCGTACATGCTTCCATTTGCATTTGCGTTTCTGTTTGTGTTTTCTTTGGTGTCATCATTGCTGTTACCATAACTGTCTAAATTTCCAATTATGTTACCGTGCCTGTGTGCGTTACAGATTGCGTTTGTGTATGTGCTTGCGTTTGTGTTTCTGTTTTCATTAACATTTGCACTTGTGTTTGTATTAATGTTTGCGTTATCATTTGTGTTTGCGTCACCATGTGCGTTAGCGTTTGCGTTGCTGTTACTTCACTATTTATAGTGCACATTCTCAAAAGGAAGGGAAATTCATGGCAAAAAAATCAGTTTAATGCATCAGTTAAAGGAGAAGACTACTGTATATTTCTAATTTGGATATATCTGATGTATTTATTATACATTATATCAGTTACTGTACCTGTGTCAATAAGAGATCAGTCATTTCTGTTGTTGCAACACATATCTAGAGTCTGAGGCTCTGACACAAGGTAGTAAAATGTCAAGCAAGCCTCCATTTACATGCAAATGGGTCACCTGTAATACAGTCCCTCCCATTCCCTGATGTCACTGCAGCAACAGTGCAGAAGTACACATAAGGGTATCAATGCTGTCTATCCTGATTTTAGTTTAAGTTTGCAATGGCAGTTCTGTCATGCAGCTCACACAGGGATTGGTACCTGTAGCCTTAATACTGCATGTGTAGAGCAAATAATACATCTAATAGTATTGCATTCACAGGAAACAGAATCTGCCTCTTTGTACTGCTCAATTCCCTCTGTGAGACAGTTGCAACATGCTGTGGAAAGCAGTAGAAAGAATCAATCAATCAGTCAGACAATCTATCAGTCAATGAGTCAATCAGTATTGAACCAGGTGAACACCCTTGAGAGGATTCATTTGCAAGGTAGGCCTGAGTAGGGTTACCAGATGTCCTCTTTTACAAGGACATGTTCTCTTTTCCAGCTGCCCAATATTCTTCATGTACCTTCTCTATCTTGTTGTATTATTATAATTTTTTTAATTGTTTTATTCTCTTCTACCCATGACCTCCGTGTAAATGAGCTGTGAAGGCAGTGGAGACTTTAAACCTATTTACGCAGGGTCTGGCACAAGGGCTTATTGGGAGAGGGACTATGCATCCTCTTTTTGGTATCCCAAAATCTGTACCCCTAGGCCTGAGCAGTTTCCCAAAGGATCACACAAGACTGAATTCCTCTTTTCCATAAATTATACACTCCCCTTCCAGCAGCCTGAAAGTGAAGAACTAGATCACTTTCTTTATAAAGTGTATTGTTTTACATTTCAAATGCTCCTTACATCTGGGTTTCTGACTGGAAATACCAAGACACAGAATGCATATGACATGGGAGGAATACGTTAAGCAAATACAGAGTACTACAAACACTGAGACTGATTAGTTTCTTTACCTACAACAGCTGAAGTGTAGCATCTGATTTATGAGGAACATCCTGCTTCAAATGCTGGCATTACAAGGGGGCTGCCACAGCTTGTTTTCAGTACCTTCAAAGTGAAGTGCTGTAGCTCTCACATCACTGCTTATGATTTATAATGGGAATGGGGCTTTTAAAGTCATGGACCTGAGGGGCCATCACAGTTCCCAAGGAGGTTAGGGGAACTTGTTAAGGGTTAGAGAGTAAAGGACTTTAGTAGGATTTGAACCAGAGTTTCCCAGTTCATGTGCCTGTGCTTTAACCACTAGATTAACCTTCTTCCATATGCTGCAGCTGATGTTGTCCTGGTAACCTACTCCTTGTTATAGCTGAACTCTTTATTGTCTTACATCAGCCATCCAATCACTGACTGCCTAGTTACAAAGGGAAAGGGGCATTTTTGCAAGATTGTGTCTCACTGCTGGTGTCAATCAAAACAGAGAATACTAACACACACAGAACATAATACAACAGCTATATAATACCACTTAAGACTATTGTTGTACCCAGAGTCATTTATTGGGTAAACTGTTTTTGATGACAGAAACATTAACACAACACATACAGGCACTTCCTTATAGGCATACTGTATACACATGTCAAATCAGTGCTGCATCACACTCATATGGTCCTAGTACCTATTAGACCTGCACTTCAGGATGTGTACAACACTTAAAGAGATCCCCCATTACTCAAGTGGGGGACCAAACATTGTGGGTTCTGTTTACTTGTGGAACAGCATTTAGTGCAGCACCATTATCTGTTGCTCTGATTACACCATCCTCCAGCAGCATTGATGGTAAAATGGAGGACAAACACATTGATAACTTATGGGGGCTGTATATTTTTATTTATAATCTAGATTTGGACAGCAATAGGACTGATGGCAACTAGAGGAGGAACACAACAGCTACACATAAGGAGTTGGAAAAATATGGGTGTGAAACTATAGGAGACTTCCCCTTTAAGGTTGTTCCACAGTGACAAAAGCGAAGAAACTCAATGTAGGGTTCACACCCCCCTTGCACCCCACTCCCACCCCGGCCCCACCAACAGGCATCGGGGTGTGCGTTGGGGTCATCGGCCCTAACTCTCACCCCATCCCATGTGCAAACAAGCTGAGGTGGTGCAGTATAGGAACAACCTTAACTGATGCATTAAACAGAGATTTTTGGGCATGATATATATATATATATATATATTGTATATGTTGGGGGACCACTGGACACCAGGATTTTATTAATAAACATTTTTTTAAACTGGGGCTGGTGATCAGTTGGGAGGGACCACTAGACACAAAGGGATTTTAGTTATAAACATATATATATATATATATATATATATATATACAGTATATATATATACAGTATATATATATATATATACCTGAGTTCTGCTTAAAGTTGAACCAGCATAATATTATGTGGTGATCGGCGATATACAGCCCATGATGCTTTGCATTATTGGGGTATGTGTGTATGTGTGTGTGTGTGTGTGTGTGTGTGTATATATATATATATATATATATATATATATATATATATATATATATATTTAAACTGGGGTCAGTGATTGGGGTTACTAGACACCAGGATAGATTGAGGGTGGAGTTGGGGATTCCCCATTTGTAACCTCTACTTGCTTTGTTTTTTTTAAATGCATTTTGCACAAATTATGAATTACCGTTAATCTGGGACAATTTCACAAACTGTTCAAATACGACTTGATGATTTTATCAGATATTCTACTAATGGAGTGAAACTTCACTGCATCTCTATAGCCAATGCCTTTGGCTTTCAGTCAAGGAAGACTATCAGGTTAGTCTGACAAGACCTTCCTGCCATAAACCCATGTTGTTTACTATCCTGGAGGCCACTGCTGTCCACTGACTCCAGGATAGTCCACAAGGTCCTCTTTGATCAGTGACTCCATCAGCTTCCCTACAACTGAGATAAGACTGACAGATCTTTAGTTCCCTGTTTGTTCCTTGTTCCCCCACGTTATGGAGTGGAACTGTATTCACCACTCTCCAGTTCTTTGGTACCACCCCCATATGTGAAAGGTTACTGGCTTCTTGTCCATCTCATCTACTGCAGGCTCTGAGCACATGGCTGTGCATCTCGATAGGTTGCTAGACCCTTCTCCATTCCCTGCACTTTTCACCAGTTTAATGTTGTTCAGAGCTTCCTCACTTATTTTGGCAGGGCAGCCATCAGAGTTAAAGTGGTGAATGACATACAGCTGATTGATAACAGATTGGTGCAGGTGGCAAATATTTAAGGTGGATCTGCTACAGAGCTCAGGGCCTAAGCGTCTATTCTGCTGTTGGCTAGGCCATGTCATCCCCACCCCAACCTCCAGCACGTTACTGGGAAAAGCCCCCCCAGTTGCCCCTGAAAAAGGGACTTCTAGGCCAGGTGGGCTTACCAGGTCAACAAAATTCAATAAATAAAAGGAACAGCCAGCAATGTGGTGCCTGAATGAACCCCCTCCTGCACCTCACTGAGGGATTTAGCAGCTGGCTCTATGAAGCACATGTGAGCCAACTCCAGCACATCACTGAAAATTTTAAAAAACAACTGTAGGGAGCTTGTGTGAGTTGGCACCAGCACCTCACTGGGGGATTTACAGCTGGCTGAAACCCACTCCAGCATATCATTTTGGGAATTAACAATTGTCTCTAGGCTGCTTGTGTGAGCCCACTACAGGACATCACTTGGCGAATTTAACAACAGGAGCCTGTGTGAGCCAACTCCAGCTTATCATTGGGGATTTAACAACAAATTCTAGGGCACCCATGTGAGGTCCCTCAAGCACATCACCGTCCAGTGACTGACCTACACCTCAGCTCAGGATGGCAGTGGGCCTAGCCTGGGGAACTCACATATCTAGGGGCATGGTGTTATGCTTGCCAGCAGCCCCCTATAATCAGCTACATGGGCTGATTTCACTTGCATTTGTGGGACTGATGGCTGTTATCTGGGTTGGCAGGACTGGGGTGTCTTAGGTTGCGGTACAAACACACAGATGATAGACTTCCATTGCTTGACTCTTCACTTACGGGACTACGTCAAAGTTCTTTTGCACACATACAGATTTGAGTCTAAGGACCCCAATTTATTAGTTCAATGCATGACTGCCAATGGAGTGCTTGAGCAACTGTATCAATATACTTTGGCTTGTCTCTTTCTTCTGGAATTCCACCCTAGATAGAAATGCCAGGAAAAGATTTTCTCTTGGCTAAAGGAAATAGTAGCTAAAAAGCTACACCAGAGGCAGAGCACCAGAGAAGGAGGAGGAACAGGAGGAGGATGCAAAACAGACTAGGCAAATGGGGTGTGCATGTGTTCCATTCTGTAGATTAGTGGGAGGAATCTGGCAGCCCCCAACTGAACTGCAGGGTAAACCTTTTAATTCATTGTGTGACTGCCAGATGAGTGCTTGTGCAATTACATTGGTAAATGTTGGCTTGCCTCTTTACTCTGGATTTCCACCCTCAGTAGAAATGCCAGGAGAAGGTTTCCTCTCAACTAAAGGAAATGGTAGTTAAGGAGCCAAAGAACCAAAGTGTGGTGTAACAGAACCTGCATCCTCCAATTCATGGAGAGACCTGGTAATGTGGAGGAGAGGAAACCCGCCTTATGGGGGAACCTCTGGGGAACCAAGGTTACTGAGTTAACATTTCCTCTAGGCTTCCAAGAATTATGAGGGCAGCTTTTCATAAGCTTGGTGGAGTTTGATTCTCTAATGTAGGATTTAAAGCATGATGAAGTCCAATAACCCATGATCTTGATTATGTGTACTGGGATGTTCTTTCTGGAAGCTGTGATAGCTGCTCCAGTTCTGAAGGAATGGTCAGAAAAGTTGAAGCCTTGAAACCCAAATGGGACAGAAACGGGTTAACATGGTGGATGAACCAAAAGGTAGTCCTGATGGAGTATTTGTCAGAAAACAGGAGAGTATGAACGGAATCATGATTTTTGTCCATGGAATGCAGTTGGTTGAGGACTTGGGTAGGACACCAAGTCAAGTTTGTTGCATGAAAGGATATGTGGGCCCCTTTGTTTGTTCAATGGGTTTTTAATCTGGACAAGGTGAGGATGAAGTGGTCCATTGATATTTTCTTGAGACAGTTATTAGTGAGGTGGATCATGGATTATAGATGGAAGATGCTGCTGTGAAGTCTCCAGGCTGTAAAAATCAGAGAAGTATCGAAAGATTTCATCATTGGAGATGATGATGAGGATCTTGAGGGGTAAATTTCTTTTTCAATTCGCGTAGAAAAGCCTTGATCACTAGACAAGATAGGCAAGAGCAGGAAGTTTCAGGACAGATGGACATAATGGTTAATTGAATATCGGAAATGGGGGGTGAGATACTAACAACAATAAAAATTGAAAGGGACCTGGGGTAGTCATATCAGATGACCTAAAGGTGGGCAAGCAATGCGAGAGGGTAGCAAGGAGGGCTGGGGGGATACTGGGATGCATAGGCAGAGGCATCACCAGTAGAAAACAGGAAGTTATTATCCCTTTGTACAGACAGCTGGTGAGACCCCATCTGGAGTACTGCGTGCAGTTCTGGAGACCCACTCTCTGCAAAGACATAGACAGGATGGAAGCTGTCCAGAGGAGGGCAACTAAAATGGTGCAGGGTCTGTACCGGAAGACATATGAAGAGAGACTAAAGGAGCTTAATATGTATAGCCTTGAGGAAAGGAGGGAGAGGGGAGACATGATAGAAACTTTCAAGTACCTCAAGGGAATCAACAAAGTCCATGAGGGTAGCATCTTTTAGAAAAAGACGTGTGTAAGAACAAGGGGGCACAATTTAAAGTTAGAGTGGCGGCTGCTCAGAGGTAATTTAAGGAAGTATTTTTTCACAGAGAGGGTTGTGGGTGCATGGAATGGCCTTCCAGAGGAGGTTGTAGAGTCAAAAACAGTGGTAGAATTCAAGCATGCATGGGACAGTTATAAGGCAATTCTAGGGGGTTGGGGTAGAAAGAAGTAGGCTGCTGGTTAACTAGGATCTGCAGCTTATCCATTAGGCAGGGAAATGGGCAGACTGGGTGGGCCAAGCAGTCCTTATCTGCCGTCAAATTCTATGTTTCTTTGTTTCTATGTAATCTGTAGGCTTTCTTGTCTGAGGATCTTGAGGGGTAATTTTTTTTTCAATTCGCGTAGAAAAGCCTTGATCACTAGACAAGATAGGTAAGAGCAGGAAGTTTCAGGACAGATGGACATTATGGTTAATTGAATACCGGAAATACATTGCCTGACCATTGTAGCCACTGAGCCAAATAATTGGGAGCAATAGGAAGCAAAAGCCAGAAAGTGAGGAACTAAATACTGTAATGGAATAATGTTTTGGAGGGCACATAATGTAGTGAATATCATCCATACTACTTCATAGGCAGATTGAGTAGAAGCAGCTAGAGAGGTCCAGATGATAGAGGAATCATGGTTTAAATAACAGGCCAGACATTTGTAGCTCTTAGAATGGTGGAGGAGAAGTTATCTCTTGTCGGCTTGTGGTCATGCAGCTCTGAATTGCTGAAAATAGAAATGGAAAGAAAATCAGTTAGAAAGTTAGAGGGCTCAGGTATATACACACACAGTGAATTCCTAAGTGATGTTTTAAAGAGGTCCATGTCAATCATCTCAGGAAGTTCCTTATGGGAAGGAGGATGATTGCCCTATGTTAATGATGGCTGCTGCTGCTTGGTTGTCTGAATGGAGCATTGCAAGCTGATTGCTACACAGGTGTCTCCAAGTAAGTGTAGCTGCAGCAATGGGATAGATTTCGAATAAGGAGGCTGAAGAAAGAAAATAAGGAAGATCTTTGGTTTCTGAAAGCCTTGGATAAGCAAACTAGGAAGGACCAAATATAGCAGGTGTAACCCCCCCTACAAATGAGGGTTCCCAAAAGTCTTCCTTGGGCTTGCCTAAATGCCCACTGCCAGGCTGGCATTATGTGTTCTAGCAATTTAAAAGTGCCTGCATGCGAGTGCCCTGTTAGCCTCCGTCCCTGTCTCTTTAAGAGCTGCCTCTTTCGTAGTGTATAATTAATCTGGGTAGGGGCCGAGTAATTTGAGGCTCGAGTCCTGCCCAGGCTGCTATATTATTGCTCCATTCTGCCATCGCTATTTGTGCAGAGGGATCCCTACAAGGAACTGTAATTGTTTGCTGATTATCTACAATAATAATAATACTGTAGTTTGTCTAACCTGCCTTCCTTTGCAGCATGGACATTTCTGTTAATCACCACCATCTTGGTTCTGGACTGCTAGTTTGGACCAATCAGTACCTTTGGGGACCCTACAGTGCAGTCTGTCCCCAGGGGTCTTGTGGGAATGAATTTCTGTAGGAATTGTAGTTTTTGCCCTTTGGCTCCGAAATGGACCTGGAGGGGGAGCGCTAGCTGTGATAGACAGATGAATCAACGAATCAAACCTTTTGGATCTCTGGGAAAGTCCCAAGCTGCCTGCAGCAGTGTGTCAGTGTGGAGTTAGAGTTGAAAGAGAGAACAGCTCGAGAGAGTCGAGCAGCTGCTCCTGCGTAGTGCTCAGGGGAAATCGGCGGTAAGGATGAGTTTTGCCTGCCTGCTACCATCTTCCAAACTGCAGGAACCTTAAGCATGAGATCAGATTTCATCTGAAATTGCAACATTTGCAATCGGAACCTGATTTGTGACGAATTTAATTCTTTCGAAGTGGACCAAAGATTTATCTCAGTACAATCAGGACTTGAGATTGCCGCAGAGTGTACGGTTTGCACAGAAGATCCTGTATATTGCATCTGGACTGTTATCTGAACTGTAGTATTGCTTTGCTTTTACTATAAGTGTGCTGAATGCTGATAGTGGGTCGCAGTTTGGTTCCCCACTGTTTGAACGTGTCACGCTTGCTGGGAGCTGCATCCAGTACTTACTGGACTGTCATCCGAACTGTTTACCTGGTGTGGGCCTTGGTATCTCGGCTCAGACAGCCGCTCATGCCACAGAGAAACAACTGACAAGAGACCTGCCTGGGGATTCAGCTCCCTGCTCAACACCCATAAACAGGATCGACACCACGGTGCTTCGTGAGGGCCCTGTTTCTCCTGGCAATCCAGTTCTTCATCCTGAGGTCTTCATTTCATCCATCCTGCCCCCTGTACTGGGTAGCGTGAGTAAACACCAGGGTAACTCCCTGCAACAAAGCTCAAATCAAAGTGTGTCACTTGATTTATTTGTTGTTGCTAATCATTTTGGACTGAGCTATCCAGCTCCGGATTACAAATTGTGGGTTAAAGTGCATGCATGTTTTTCTTTCCATCACAGGGCCCCTACCAGCTGCAACACCGACCTACCCTGAGCAACGCTTCTGGCTAGCCTGTAGTTCCAACTGGGTACCCAGAGTGTGTGTGACTGTGCTACAGGGACCTTTGATGCATGCATTATAGCCTGAATCTTTCAGATCTTGAATCAACCACTAGATTTTGCCCCCTTCCTTGTTACTGTCCCTTAAATAAATCAGATCTAAATCTTTTTGCATTGAAACTGGTTGTGGTGTACCTCTGTACAAACAGCACTGAAATACTGTTCATTGTTGTGCTAAATCTTATTTTACAGGGGGTCTCTAAGGGTGACTCAACTGAACCAGCACTGGTGGTAAGTGCAACAAGTGTGGGTTTAAAACTGTTGTCAGGTGTCAATTGCAATTGTGTATTCTGTGAACCATTTAGGCCACTAGAGGGAAAAGAGGGGGGTAACAGTGTGCCGGAGGGCTGTACTCAGGTCAGCTACACTACCACAAACCCTGTCCTCCAGGTAGAGGCACCTGTTTTCAGTACTCAGGCCCCTCAACCTGCACCTGGTCACGCAGGCAGGGATAGTATCCCTTGGGGTAGCGCCCCCTAGGGGTTACACAGGGAAACCAAGCTGGAGTGGCGTTGATACTTACTTCAAAGTTTGAGTTAGGCGTCAGATTATTGTAGAACATGGATATGTCATTCCAGCTTGCAAGGAAGTGGAACTACACGGCAAGGTCTGAACAGGCAGAGGCAGTGATGGAAATGTGGTGGTCTAGAACAGTAACCGAATGGGCCACATCTGAGGAATTATTCTCACTGTGAAACTGAGGCAGCCTAAAATGATGATAGTTCTCTTTGCATACAAAATCATTTTGATGAAAAAGACAGGACTAGAGTCAATATGTGTTGAAGTTTCTCTAAGGGGAAATGGGTTTCTATTCTGAGGGACTCTAGTTCTATGCCAGAGTTATAACAGGATCTTGAGTTTTGTTATCGGCCAGAGGAATTTTGAGTGCTGAAAACAAATGACAATGGCAAGTGATACTGGCAACAGGAGGGGAGTCAGGAGTGTTTACAAGGAGAAAGCCATCCAGAAGTTGCAACACAAAAGGGTATATATTCAAGAGAATCCAGCAATGTGAACTAGGAAAAGAGTTGAACTAGCTAAGGCTGCTTTTACATCCAAAGGGTAAACACACTGTGATGCACTGCACTATTGTTTTTCCCATGATATTCCATATATATGCCAGAGAGAAGGATGTATTAACAGTTTAAAGGCATTGGTGATGTCTGCATTAGTTAGCCAAGCACCGGGTCCAGTGAGTTTTAAAAATTTGATTGCATAGTCTATTCATGTGTAACCCCTAGGTGGCGCTATCCCAAGGGCTACTACCCCTGCTTGCTTGGCTAGTAGCAGATTAAGGGGCCTGAGTTCTGAAACGAGTGTCTCCACCCAGAGGTCAGGGTTGATAGTGGTCAAGTTAACCTGGGAACAGCCCTCTGGGACACTGTAACCCCCCTCTTTCCTTACTAGTGGCCAGAACAATACACAATAATTACTTTCACAATACCCCTGATACACCACACAAGTACCCACACTGTCTGCACTTGCCACCAGGGCTTTTCTCTGGCCCGGCCCTGGGGACCCCCTGTAAAACAAGGTTATACACAGCAAATAACAGCAGTACAGTACTCTTGCACAAACTGGAACCAAAGTCAGGGTAAATGCAAAAAAGAGTTAGATCTGATTTATTTAAGGGGCTTAAACAAGGGAAGGGCGTAATCAGGTTAATTTGCTTAAAGGCTCTGTCAATCAAACAGTTATGCACACACTTCAGGGTTCATAAACAGTCACACACTCTGGGTACCCAGATGGAGAATGGTGGGCTAGCCAGGAACGTTGCAGCTGGTTGGGGCCCTGTGATGGAAGAAAACAACATGCACAACACACACTATTTGTAATCCAGAGCTGGTGGGCTCAGTTCGTGAAAAGAAAACAACAAGACAATCAGATGACACACTTTTAGATCAGGCTGTTGTTTCAGGGAGCTACCCTGATGATTACTCATGATACCCAATACTGGACACAGGCTGGAGAAAATCGAGACAGCAGGTGGTTAATCTGGAGTGCCAGGAGAAGCAGGGCCCACACGAATCACTGAGGCGTCATTCCTGTTCAAGCGTGGAGCAGGGGGCTGATCCCCAGGCAAGCCTCTCTTTGATGACTTTCTCTGTGTAGCGGGTAGTCTGGCAGGGCCAGTGTGGCAAGTCCACGGCCAAACGGAGACAAATTCGTATACAGTCCATTTTGGGCTAGATACAGCTTCCAGCAAACAGAACACAGTTCAGCACAGAGTGGGGAACCAAATCATGACCCACTAACAACTCACAGCACATTTACATGTAAGGAAATTCTACTGTACCAGGCAAACCGCTCTCCGGTTGCAATTAAAGAGTCTCTGCACAATCCAGGAGTTCATAGGTGGCTGGAAGTCCAGACAGGCCGATTGCATTCAGTAACATCTTCGGTCTTCTTCAGGTATGAGCCTGGTTAAAATCAGTGGCTTACTTCGTTCTCACAAACTTGGATTTAGTCTGAAATAATTCTCTTCTCTCCCTCTCAGGGGAAGCAAGCAGACATGCAGGCCGTAACTCATGCCTTTCACAGTTCTCCCATGCAAAACTATACAGGCCTCTTGCCCAAATCACTTGAGCTGTTACTTCTTCATTTCTCAGCCCAGAACTCAAACTAGCTGCAGCAGCCTGGGAAATTCCCCAAGATCCAAACGGTTTGGTTGGCTGATCTTCCTGTCAGTCACAGCAAAGGCTCCCCATTCAGGTGCAAAAAACACAAAACTACAAGTCCTACAGATTTTGACTCCAGACAGCTCCTGTAGCTCCATTTTAGGTCCCACCACTATTGATTGGTCCAAATCGCAGTCCAGGACCAAGACAGTAGAGATAAATAAAACAGTCCTTGCTGAAAGAAGGCAGATTAGACAAACTACATTATCATTATCACTCTAAATGATTTTCAGCAAATAGTTACATCTTTCAGCAGAGCTCCCTCTCAGATTACTTATGACTGCAATCTAGGCAGCTCTTAAAGAGACAGTACACAGAGGCTATATAGGCATTCTCTGGCAATCACATTTAAACTGCTAAAATGCAGGACACCAGCCTAGCAGTGAGCATTTAGGCAAGCTCAAGGAAGACTTTTTGAGAACCCCCATTTATAGGGGGTTACACATGCATAGACCAGAGAATGCTCTTCTGAAGAAATTAGAGAATTAATGCTTGGATCTGTAGTGGAAGGAATCCTGTGATAAGAGCGCTGGGGAATGGTGCCTACAATAATGATGACCCTCTCCCCAGTGCATTTCAGGGACGGCTATGGGAATGTAGGGTGGCCGGATGGGGGGGTGGGCGACTGTAGTGACAGGATGTCACTATATGTACACGCTGGGGGGGTGCAAGTGGGCACGCACAGTGAGGGATGTGAGGGTGGTGCTGCAGTGGGTTGCCGAGATTACTCTGTGGCGTGGTGGGTGGGTTGCTGTCGTCGGTAGGGAGGGTATGGGGTTAGGGCGCTGGTGCATTTTGTTGCACCTGGCCTGAACCTTTGTTTATGTGTTCACCCCGATATGTACCCCTGGGTTGAGAATCCTTTAATGAGTGGTTGTGGGGGCATGGCCCCTGCAGAAAAGCTTTATTAAACTAAGTCCCCGGCACCCTTTTGCTGTGTGCCGAGGTGTCAGAGTGCTGAAATAAATTTCGGCACTCTTGATTTCTGCATAACGGCGATCGTCTTTAGGCTTTCGCTGTTATGACATAGAACTGTAGTGGAATGATGGGAAGACAGATCAATAATGAGACGTTTCTTTCTGGGATGGAAGCAGGAAGAGACAATTCTATTTTTAATAGTTTTGTGAGATAAGATAAGGAGGGCTATGAGGTTTATATCCTTCACTTCCATAATACCCTTTCTGATGTGATTTGGTACCAGATGGGTTGGACAGGTTATGGTTAGAATGGAGAGATGTAAGGCAAAAAAGATAGTACCTGTTGTGGGTATAGTGCTGGTGAAGCCAGAACTAGGAGAACCTAGAGATGTTAACACTGGTAGAGGGGGTTTCAAAGTACCTGAAGGTGTTGGTGAAGATCCTGGATCTGGTGCTGTAGTTGACCTTGTTTCCAAAGCAGCAACCCTGAAATCCAAGCTCAAAATGGCACAATTAATTTGCAGAAGTAAGTCACAAAATTTGTACAACTGGGAAGTAGTAGGAGTTGTGGATTTGGCTGCAACCTTTTTTTGGATTGATTAAGGAGGATCTGAATCTTGGTCTGAAGTACCAGAATGAATATCGTTGATGGAACACATGGCTGAAAAGATGATAGTGCAGGATGAGTCAGGGAGGGTAGTGTGGAGATCCTGTCAGTAAGGAGGTAACCGCTAAGGGCAGATGACCTTTGGCATCCTGAGTGACCCAGTTCCAAGTACAGGCTACGCTAGACTAGGCACACAGCCACACAATAGTGTTTTCAAGGCTGCTGCACTACTGCTATATCACTTATCCCAGAAGCCCTGAGGTTGAACGTTGAGACAGAAAACAATGCAGAGGAAAGGGCTCTGAACCGGCACCTCCCAGAGCCTATTGCAGAAGATCTGGTGAGACAGTGACGACATGGGGCACCCAGACTAAGGCTGAGTGCCTTTGGATTGCATTCAGCATGAAGAAAAAAGGTAAAAGAAGGTTAGAATACAAGGACAAGCACAGAGATAAATAAGGGAAGAAATCAGGAAGAACAGGCCAGAGTAACCCCCAAGGAAAAACACAGGAGAGCAACTCCAGGAGTTTATTTCTGTACACAGGTTTTCACAGGTACCTGCTTGTATCCCAAATGCCTTTTGGGTTATCTTGGATAACCACCTCCACTCCAAACTGTCTAGGCTCAACAGCATGATAACAATGTAATGCCTTCTGCATGTACATGTTAACCCTATTATGATACCCAGCAGATTTCCTCTCACTGTGGCTCACTGACACTCTCTGTTCTTTCCCCTTCACTTGGTAAGGTGTTTTCTTCCCAATACTTCTTGGGGAGGTGTGCCTGGTGACTCCCTATCCCCCCCTCTATACTGACTCCTACTTTGCTAAGCTGAACTTAACTTGAGGCACTTTATCTAGAAGTAGGGTACTGCATTACCATAGCGAATACATTTCTTTTACTTTGTGCAGCATGCCAAGAGGGCACCTGATGGTAGCACAAACTCCTTTACCAGAGGATACTGTCAGGGTTGGCACTTCACTCACCAAGCCCTCCAACAGTCCTACAACTCAGGATGCCAGTCTTGTCTCACTAGACATTGCCCACACCTTGCCTAAGTGCGTGTCAAGTGAAATGTCTGATGCATCCTCCAAGGTTGCTCTCCAGTGGTGCAGGCCCTGGATGCCACCTCTTCAGGGAGTCCTTCTTCCCTCTCTAATTCACAGAGCTGTGTTTCCTATCTCACTGCAGCTTGCAGTACTTGCTTAACCATTTTCTGCAGGTACTTGCTGGTCTCAGCTTAGGAAGGTCTTCAGGGACGCCCCGCCACCAGGATGTCCTACAATCTTTGGAGGAACCCATCGCAGACCCAAAAGCCATCAGGAGATCTCCTTTGAGGGTGTACCCCCCCAGGGGCTCCTGCACACTCCTGGAGGTTCCACCAAACTAAAACGATGGGCAACATCCCCAGTCCTCTTCCACAATTCCTGGCAAGTCAGGATATGTCTTGGGTACCCAGTTCCCCTTCCAGACAGCCTCCAGGTTCCCATCCTGTGATTCTGATGCCCTTGCCTCAGTGATCTGTCTACACCCTGTGCCATTCTCAGGATTCTGAGAATGACTAGCACCTGCACTTCCAGACAGGAGCGTATCTTGGGGTGCCTCTGTGCCCCTGGCCTGAGTCCTGCAGCCAGACCCTCTGAGGGCATTGGCAAGTACCTGTTTCTGCCTGCCACACTGGAGTACCCCCTGGAAGCAGGCACCCTTGCCAAGGGTGAACCAGACTGCCCCTCATGCATGCCCTGGAGGACACCTGTCAGACAGAGGATCAGCAGCGTTAACATTCCATCCCTCTCCAACTGTACTGCTGTCTAAGACTAAGCCACTCAACTAACAGGCGCCACTAGGGTACCCTATCTTTATGCTGCCTATTTTTCCTCCCACACCAGCTGCACCCACAGAGTAGGATACCAAGTCATCACTCCCTTGCCGGCAAACATCTGAAATCATCCACCTCCCCTTATGGGTGATATAACACCATATCAGTGTAAGATTTAACAACTGGCTCTAGGGAGCTTGTGAGCCCACTACATCACATCAGTGGGAGATGGAATGAATGGCTCTACGGAGCTTTTGTGAACCTAGTACAGCACATCAGTGGGGACCGAACAACTGGCTCAAGGTAGCTCCCACTATATCACATCACATCACTGGGGGATTGAACAACTGGCTTTAGGGAGCTTTTGTGAGCGCACAACAGTACATCAGTGAGGGACTGAACAACTGACTTCAGGAATCTTTTGTGAGCTCACTACAGCACAGCAGTGTGGGATTTAGCAACCCCCTCGAAATAACTTTTGTAAGCCCACTACGGCACTTCACAGAGGATATAACAACTGGCTTTAGGGAGCTTTTGTGAGCTCACTACAGTACATCAGTGTACGATTTAGGAAGCCCCTCGATCGAGCTTTCATTAGCTCACTACAGCAGATCTCTCAGGGATTTAACAACCAGCTTTAGAGAGCTTATGTGGCCCCATTATAGCACATCTGTGGAGGAATTTAACAACTAGCTCTAGAGAGCTTCTGTGACTACATTATAACACACCTGGGAGGGATTTAACAACTGGCCTTAGAGAGTTTCTGCGATCCCATTATAACACATCTGTGGAGGGATTTAACAACTGGCTTTAGAGAGTTTCTATGGCCCCATTATAGCACACCTGTGGAGGGATTTAACAACTGGCTCTAGAGAGCTTCTGTGACCAACTCCAGCACATCACTGGGAAATTTAAAGAGCTGTAGATGCCTCAGGAAAAACTTAAAACAATATTTGGACACCGTTCAGCTTGTATTTTTTATATTTTCTATAGATGTCTTCTCTTCCCACCCATTATTTACCTCTTAGAAAATCTGCATGAACACAGGGGGCAGTATATTTAAAAGGGCTGATACAGACACCAATGCCTGTTGCTTCTGTATCTGCCCAAATGCATCCGAGTATCTGTGCTGCTGTTTTTAAAAGGTGAGTCCTTTTGCAGCAAAAAGTCATGATTCACTATTAAAGATATAACCCCCCCATCCCCACCCCCCATCTAGGGGCACATCACTTTGCAGGTGGTCCAGAGGCATTTTGACGAAGGGGGTACCCTTAAGTACTAAATCACCGAGACAAATGCACTTCCATATCATGCAGGAAAAAATGTGGCCTACCTTACTGGTGTTTTCAATCACGTGTGCAGTCTCACTTTTTCATCCATTTGGATACTGGATTCTACCCAAATACTGGCACACCGAACTGGGAACTCCACCCCATACATCTCCTGAATTTCTGGAGCCCCCACCAGAGCCCCTCGGCCCCGCAAAAGCGGGATAGAAGTTTCATCTGGAATCAAAACTTATGAGAAATTAATTCAGCTACGAAGAAAAAGGGGGAGAAAGGTTTCCATGTCATCAGCTTCCCCCTTCAGTTTAAATAATGCACTCACTACAATTCTTCTTCCAACTAGCTTGTTTATGTTGCTCCTGCACAGCAAGTGACTTCAACTGTGCAGGGGTCACATCCTTCAGTCAAAAAAATAAAGCAGCTCCACGGGGCTAGACAAACTTTGTACAGACATAATGGCTGGACATTCAGAGCAGCAGAAACGATGGATTTTAAGGTAGTAACAAACAATGATTTTTCTCTACTTTCTCTCTCTCAGATGCTTTACCCAAGACTTCTCAACTCAGATACCTCCAGTCTCCTAGCTTCTCTGGATCTGGTAAGCCAAAATCTTTTTCTTCTTTACTTGGGTTACCCACTCTGTCACTGGCACGGGTCATCCCCCAAACTCTGGTGTGGGAAAGTGGGCTGCTTCCCCACCTGGACCCCTGGGCACTGGCCCAATCCACAGAGGTACCAGGATTTTTCCTTATGACCCAGGCCTCCGTTACCTACCACAAGCTTGGCTCTGCTCTGGTGCTACTTCAGCACCTGCCCCTTAACTTCACATAGCCTATTTCTTAAACGGCTTCCACTGGTGCAGCCGCCCCAAAACCTGGCACTGCTCCAGTAGTACAGCCTCCACTTCTGGCTGTCCTGCCACTGGGGAGACTCGGGGTGCTGTCAACACCCAGGTCCCTCCGAACAACCTGCACTCACCATCCAGTGGCCCAAAACTGCTCCAATTTCTGCTGTTTTTCTATGGGGGGAGGAATCACTGCCAGGCCCACATCCCATTTACACCTCCTGGGCTTGCTTTAAGCACCAGCCAAGGGTCACCCTCCAAGGCCTGCCATTATGACCTTTGATCCACCCAGACCCCCTTGTGCTAGTGCCATAGTTGGCCTTAAGGATAGGTGAACTAGGCAGCTTCCTAGGTTGCCATTTAATGGGGAGGGGGCACCATCACTGTAAAATCAAGTTACGTTTTGTAATTTTTTTTTTGCAAGTGACTTGGATGGACTGAAAATTAACATGGCCAAATCTGGTGTCATTTGGAGGGGGGGGGGATGAAGACTTGTCTATCAGATACGTCACTGCGTGCCTGCCTGACCCACCCATAAAAGAGCCATTCCCATCTCTACTGGATCTCTGCTGCTGTCTGTTTTATGTTTGGCACCAGAGTGGCTGGTATGCATGTGCAGAGTGGTGTGGACTGGAAGCGGCTGGCACTTGGCACAATCAGTTTTCGTGGAACATGCAGACAGCCATGAGGCAGTAAGGGATTGAGCAGCTGTGTTAGCGAGTGGCGAGGGAGAGCTGAGTTCAGTTTTAAACTTGCAAAATAAAAGTGATAAACCCCCAAAGAGGACTGGAGGTCAGTGTGTAGGGCAGGGGGAAGCTACTAGAGAGGAGGGCACAGGGGTGCCATGCTGCTGAAGGCACTGGAGCTGGCTCGTCGTGACACGGGAGGGGATGGGAGCCAGCAGCAGCCAGGACTTGCCAAGTCCAGATATGAGCGGGGAGAGGACAAGGTCTGAGGGGTTAGCACGCAGGGCGACCAGATGGCATTGGATCGTCGTGAATTTGCAGTTGAGGAGTGGTTTCTCATCACCATTGGGGTGGGGCTGTGCAGTGAGTGGCCTGGGAGTCAGTTTTTAAAGAGGTTTCCAAGAGAGACCCGTCAAGAGCTGGGACTGGAGTGGTGGGAGTAAAGTAAAAGTACCCACTACCATTCTTGAATAGGGCCTGTGGGCTGCAGAGAGTGTGAGCAGCAGCCTGCCAGCTGGTGGGGAGCAGAGCAGGCCCAGGCAGCAGGAACAGCTGAGATTTGGCCATGTTGAGGAGACCAGTGGTGGAGGTCCACCCCCCACCCCGGCATCCCAGAGGCGGAGATTTTCATCCCAGGTTTGGGCCACAGGAAGAAAAAAGCAACTGTCTATTATTGGAGTCGGGGTCCCAGGCCAGGGGGTCCACTGAGTGTATGTGGTCCTGGACTGGTGGCAGTCATGTTGTTTCCTGAGAGACAGCCAGACCAGCAGAGCAACAATTTGATAAGAGGAGGACCATTTTGTCTGACAAGGTCAGTGACCAACTAAGTGATGATTCTGAAGTGATCCAACCAGTTAGCTGAGCTAAAAGAAAAAACTGCAATTTCCTGACATTTTGTTCCTTGTTCCTGAACTTCCTGGACTGTGGACCCTCACCCCCAGTTCTGACTTGCCCCAGTTCCCCGATGGTGAAAACATTGTGCAGTATATGATAATTATGTAGTACTAGGTTGTGTAAAATAAATTAAAGCTGCCTATGCCATGTGGCAAGACGTAATCGGGAGTTGCTGTATCAGTGCCTGAATGGTAGAAAGGGGGAAAGAAAAACAAAAGTTTTGTTCCTGGTGTGGATGCTGTCAGAAAGTTTATTACCTGCAGCAAACTTGGCCCAAAACAAAACAAAATGCAAGCTCTTACAGGCAACTTGCAGTTGTATTTCAGTAAACCGAAATAAGCCCTAACTAGCCTGCTGAATCTGAGTTGGGAATAAAGAATGTAGTGTTTTGTGACTGAATTGCTTTGTTAAAGGAAAAAAAAATGTGTTGCTGAGGTACGGGTTTTCCAGTGTTTGGGTTTGTGACATTTTTTTCAGAATCAAATATTTTCATTGTAAAGTAATTCCTTCCTCCACCCACTTTAGTGCATAACATGCCCTTGAAAGATAACAGAACTTTGTTTTATCCTTAATGTCAGCCTTAAAATATACCAAAAAGCACCTAAAATTCCAGAACTTCTGGGGGCCGGTACTTTTTACAAACATTTTTTGCACACTACGTGTGTAACATACCTTTACCACTCACTAAAAGCATTCCCCCAGAAAAATCCAGGTAACAGGCCTGCCGGGGAGGCGCCATTTGCAAGTTCGCATAGGGGTACCACATGCGCTAAGGCCAGCCCTGGCTGGTGCCCTGGGACCTGCCCCTCCAAACAGGCCCCATATTTGGTTGGAAGGCCCTCGGCTCCCTCTGCATGCCTAGGCCGCCCTGCCACATCGGGTATGAGAAAAACCACTGCCACCGGATTCCCTCCTGTAGGGACCCTGCCACTGCCCCCACAGCCCTGGCGGCCCAGGAAAATACACTTCAACTGGGTCTCTAAGGGCTCAAATAATAATAAACTTAAACTCTAAGGGCTCTTACCTTTTCTGACCCTACAAGGCCTACTACCGTTCCTGCCCCCAATGACGCAGGACCTCGCTAACACACATTCCCCACAGAGCTCAATTCCCATGGTTTCTCATCGTCATGATGATACAAAGGCCGTCCTGTCTTCACTTTAAGGGAGGGATCCCCCACTGGCCCACCTGGACTGCCAAGCTCCCTTACTTGCCCACCTTACTCTGTTCTTCCAGCCAACCCCCTTCAGGCTCCAGCCCGGGACTAATGCCCGGGCTGTAAACGTCCCGAAACTTCCTGTCAGCTCCCTTATATACTTCCTAAACCTACTCTCTCCTGCCACCTTGAGGCATCCAGCAGCCAATATCCCCCACAGCACGACAAATAATTCCCTAACTCTGAAGGAGGGTTGGGGGAATGCTTAAATGGGAGCAATGGGCCTCTCTCAAGGGGCTTACAAAGAATTATGCAAGTGAGGTTTGAGTCTCTTTTTGACTCTGGTATTTTTTTGTTGCAGTATTTGGATGCAGTTAGATGATATCGTAAATGGTCTAACAGTTTAGATGCCCTTCTGTTCTGAAAACAGCGCTGGATTCAGGATGATGTCAGACAGATACTTTTGAAAATCCAGCCCCGGATCTTTATCCCTTAGTGTTCAGGAATCCCAGTATCTCATTTCCCACTTGATTGTTATATCACAGTCTGTTGCTGTGGAAATGACTGTGTTGTCACCAGCAGAATGTTATGATCTTCGGTGGGGAATAAGCAACTGAAACATATGAACTCTTAAGGGACAAAGATCCTGTTTTTTTGCAAATGAATTGTGTAATAAATAATAGGGAGGGAAATACGGAACTAATGTCAAATATAAACTAAACTGTGTTGAAATGTTTCTCAAATGAGGCCTCCATAGCTGCATGCGACCACCAGCACAATATTCTGTGGCCTGGTGGTCCCAGGGGCTCTTTAGAGCTCAAATTACAATAATGGAAAATTTCTTACTGTACAAAAAGTAAGGAGATACATTTCAAGTGAAAATACATCAGGGACTTTATTGTTTACAGTGTAAAAAGAAATGTGTTATATCAGTAGATTTGGGGTCTGTCACCATGAAGAGCATCTAAACAACATCGTGGTCAGGTGGGTGAGTGCTGAAGAATGAATGCTGAAAAGGCAAATGCCCACAAAGGCCGCCCAACAGCGAAAGAGTGAATAGAGTCGCAGACCCTCTAAGGGTGAAGGCAAGAGTGGTTAAACACATGCAGGTGAGTGCCAGGAGGCCGGGGCCAGAGCCAACGCTGGGGCCGCAGACAGCATGCAGTAACAAGGTGCCTGTGGCCACAGCCGCGGAGTCACATACCTGCAGCAGTCCATGGAATGCATGGGGTCCCATGGGAGAGTGTTCCACTGGTCCACTGGTACCAGGCATCACAGGACGGGCAGGACAGTCCTTGGCTCTGGAGGCAGGCAGTATTTTATTTATTTATTCAAAATTTTGGTGACTGGGAAGGCCCGCTGAGACCATAATGGTCCCTTTTTCAGGGCCGACCCAGGATTAATTACAGGCTACAGGAGAATAAACAGTAGGAACAACTCAAGGGAAATTAAGTAATACAGACATTACAATCAGGACATGATGTACGATTCACAGGCAGGGTAGGTACATTTGAAGAATATCACGATGAGTAAAACAGTTTCACATGAATGACAGTTACACATCGTTCATTGAAATGGAACAGTTTCACAAAAATTACAGTTACAAATGTCTCATCAAGCGGTAAAGGTCCCAATATGGGAGAAAAGGCATGCCAGGCGGCTGACAGTCGCTATGGGGGTAGTCCAATGTAGTGTATTGATCCTCAGCGGTAGCATGCACAGAGGCTTAGCCCCAACAGGTAGGTCTTGAGGCCTTTCTTAAAGCCACCAAGGGAGCTGCAGTCTTGGAGATTACTAGGAAGGCCATTCCAGAGGGACAGAGTGTAGGCCGCGAAAGACCGAGGACCTTGACATGTCTGGACTCTAGGGACGTGGAGGAGTTGCCAATTAGAGGACCTTAAGGTTCTTCCAGGCTGCTTAAGCATTAAGGTGCATCTGAGACTGGGGGGGGGGGCCATTAGTTTGCAGAAGCCTCAAGGCCAGGTATAGGGAAGGGTACATTAGCCTACCCTCAAGGGAAGGCCACTTTAGTGAGTGCAATACTTTACAGTGGTGTTCTAGAGGTGGGGCACCCAGGGCAAAGCACCCGACTCTGTGATACAATATTTTTAGTATTTGCATCTCCATGTTTTGTAGTGAGTGTAGCACTGGGGCCCCATAGAACAGGGTGGGGACAAGCATGCCAGTGGCTACCCTTAACTTAGATGTCTGAGTGAGAAAAGGGCTCAGACGATACAGGAGACCAAGCTTCTGGTTTAGCGTCTTGGTTAGTTGATCAACATGACCCTTGAAGGAACAGTCTTGATCAATATATAAGCCCAGGTATTTAATGCAGTCCACGACCTCTGTAGGAGAACCAGTGGACAGGCAGGGGGACAATAAGTATGATCTATCAGGGCCTAGCCTTTTGGATCCAAATAGGATGGCTTTGGTTTTTTTCACATTGAGGACTAGCCGATTAGTCAGGAACCAGTTTTCCAATATGGAGAGGTCCTGGTTCAGAATTTGATTTAACTGTGCCGCATCAGGAGCTGATCTGTACAACACGGCATCATTGACGTAAAGGGTCACCTAGGCACCTCCATAATGCTTAGGCAGGTTATTGATGAATAGGGAGAATAGGAGGGGCCCCAATATTGAACCTTGGGGGACCCCTTCAGAAATGGAGCGCTTGTCAGATTTTGCCCCCAGCCATCTAACTATTTGAGATCTACCATGCAGGTAATCTATGAACCACTGTACTGAGTGGTTGTCCAATCCAAGGGATCTGAGCTGTGAGATGAGCAGTTTCTGGTCCACTAGATCAAAGACCTTGGTAAGGTCTATAAAGATCGCACCAATTAGTTGGCCATTATCTTGGGCTGCTAGGATGTCAGACATACGGCTAACCAAGGCAGTATCTGTGCCATGTAGTTTTCTAAATCTGTGTTGTCGTGGAATAAGGAGGTTATGCTGTTCAACATATTGCTGGACTTGTTGGTACACAATTCTCTCGCTAGCATTTTGCTTAGTGTTCAGAGTATGGAAATCAGTCTGTAGTTTTCGACCAACTCAGTTTGCCCCCCCTTTGGGGATGGGGGTAACCAGGGCATTTTTCCAGGCTGTGGGAACTTTATCATCCATCAGCGACCTGTTGAATAACCACGTGATTGGTGTGGCAATTTCTCGGGCTGCTAATTTGAGTAACCTAGGTTCTAGTTTGTCACACCCTGGAGAACCAGTGCTCTTTATGTTCCTGATCAGCTTTAGGACCTCAGTTTTAGACACCAACTTAAGGTGAAAGTTAGGTGATGAGGGAGGATCCTCTGTGTCATCAGTGGCTGTCTGACTAGAGCTGCAGGGGTGAACCTTATATTTGTCAAGATCAGTGAGGAATACATTAAAGGCATTATCAGCATCTTGTGGGTTTGTGTGGCATACACCACCCACAACGTCACAGACATTTTGCATGTAGTGCCCCTTCAGAAGCGTGTTGATTTGAGACCAGAATTTTCTGGGGTCAGAGAGATTTTTTGTTTGCAGATTCATAAGGTACTGTCACTTGGCCTGTTTTAAGTCTCTTTTGCAATTGTTCCTGAGCATTTGGTACAAGACCGAATCATTGGCCAGTTTAGTGGATTTGTACCTGCCCCAGGCCATGTCTCTTTCCCTCATAAGTTTTTTTAGATTACGTGTCAGCCACCTAGATTGTTGTCCATTGACCCTCATTTGCTTAAGGGGGGGCATGCTTATTAGCAGCAGAAAGAAAATCCTTGGTGAAAAGGTCCAGGGCTATGTCTAGACTGGGGGTGAATTTTAACTGAGCCCAGTCCACTGCCGCTAGGGTACCTCAGAAGGAGTTAGTGTCAAATTTAGAGTAGTCACATGCCAGAAAGGTTCGGGGGGGAGGGTTGGATAATCATTTTTCCATATACCAAAGATAGGAGCATGGTCACTTAAGGAGTTGGCAAAAGTGCCGGCCAACTTGAATCTATTGGGGTTGAACGCCAGGATCCAATCCAGAGTGGTGTAGTTACTGGATTTCAAATTCAGTCTGGTAGGTTCCTGGATAAACTGGGTTAGGTTGGCCTCTTACAAATTGGACTTAATGTCACTTTTAGTCGAGGGGCCCCAGTGGAGGTTAAAGTCACCCAGGATTATTTTCTCCCAGGAAGGTAGGTCAGGGATGAGTTTGGTGAGGGCCTTTAGTGCTTTTACTGCAGTCCTGGGAGGGCTGTATACACAACCAATCAGCAAGGGCTTAGTACCACCCAACAGGAGTTTAACAAATAGTGCTTTGCAACCTGCATCAGTCATGGCTGGGATCACTACTATTGAGGCTGTTATTGATGCTTTAACGTATATGATGACCCCTCCACCCTTTTTTCTAATTCTGTCCTGCCGAAAAGTTTTAAATCCAGGGATCTCAATCTCATGCGTTGATACTAGGTTTAAGCCACGTTTCAGAGATGGCTAATACATCTGGAGAGTACTGGTCAACCCAGGCCTCAAGTTCTTGTAATTTGGGTCTGAGACTATTTACATTAATATGAACCAGTTTCAATCCTTTTGTATTGGCCCAGCTGGGCAAGGAGGGAGTTACATTTGGGATATTGGTGCAGGGAAGACCTGGGTTTGTTTCAATATCCCCTGGTAACAGAAGCTTTAAAAGGACCCATACCTTCCTGAACCACTGAAGTGGGAGATGAAAAAACAGGTGTTAGTGTAGTCTCAGGTATACAATACAAACAGAATTTTCCACCTTTCCTGATACTATTAGAGGTAAGTAGGCTGGGGTAGGGGTTTAGTTGGGAGTAGACACAGGGGTAATGGGCTAGTGTGAGATCGGGTGGCCAGTTGTTTTCCACCTGAGAGTTCATCATCAGTTGGTCTGTGCAACATGTGAGCAGGATATAGCCACTCCCCAGAAACATGCCCAGAAACTTTTTCAGACTAGTACAGGTAAGCAATAATACCCAATAGGGTGGGCGGTATTGGGCTATACCGGACCACCCAGGGCCTTATAGCCCCTGAAAGGTCCGTATAGCACAATACCGCCCACCCTGAGGGAATTATTGTGCTTAGAAAATGGGTTATGTGTGTATTTTTAAAAAAGAAAAAAAAGTAATCACAAAAATTAATAGAAAATTAGTTCAAATGTATTGAAAATGTTTTTGATTGTAAAGTAGTCCCTCTAATGCTATAGTGGTATACTTGCCAGCAGAGGGCAGCACAGTTTTTACACTTTTTTTTAAAAAATAACTTAGTGTTGTATTACACTGATGCTTGTTTGTGGAACTGACCCCTCCCCCCCGACGTTCGCCAGTGGTCCATTTTATTTGTTTAGAGAGAGAGAGACTCGCCACTTTCGTCCACCTTCAGCAAGTAGGGCGACTGTTTTATACAGATAAAAGCCACGGTTTTATTTTTCATCTAGTAAGTCCGACTCCGAATGAAAGCTGGTGCAGTACCATTACCCATGCAGACAATTACCCATACCACATAGCCAGACTTCTCGTCGTGAAGTGGCCGGACCCCGTAACCACTGATTATAGCAACGCTGTTGCTGGAGAGGTTCCACAGAATGTGCTGCTGCCGCTTGATGGAATGTTTCACTAATCAGAGCGTGAGGAAAGTTAAATGTACTGACTCACTTCTCTCACACAGGGAGCATTCTAGACTGCATTTAGAAGTGGCAGTCTGTTTTTATTTGGGAAGGGGTTAGTAAACCAATTGCAAGTAATGCTCTGAAAACTAGGGCTGTGCTGTGTACGAGGCTGATTTCTGGTATTTGTATTTGGGTCTCTCTCACAGTTGAAAGTGGGAACACAGAAGTCAGAGTGGTAAAGTGAGCTAAGAGAAAAAAAGGCAAGCAACTTTGTGTAAGGAGTTTCATTTTTATTTTTTGTACAGGCTTTGCTGTGCACGTTTTAGCAGGGGTAGTCATTAAGTTTAATATTTCATCAGGAGAATGTCTTGTGGACAGGCATCGGGACTTAGCTCTCGCTAAGCGAGACAAGAAAATGGCGGGTATTTCAAAATTAAATTAGGGTGTTTCAGCCAGTTAGAGACCAGGCTGGACAACATGATTTCAGTGATAAAAAAACAAAAACCACAAAGAAGCTCGCACTAGGACGGGGTGCCATGGAAAACTAAAAGTCAAAAACACAAATCCAGGCACTCACCACTACAAAAGAACTTGGCCCAGAAGGGAAACATTTTAAAAGGATTTATTGAATTGCCTGACGCGTTTCTGGTCCCACTGGACCCTTTATCAAAGGCTAAATGAGGCAGAAAAAAACACACACATATATAACCCTAGAATAGATCACATGACAAATTACATCAATTAAAAAACACAAATAAAATGTGTCTAACAATGAAGCAGTACTACATTCCTCCATGGAATTCTATATATCTAACAGGCAGAACACTAATTACTTCAAGCATTCAATGAATAAAAACAGCAGTATTAGTTTAACAATTATACAGCATTAGAAAACTACATTCCTCCATGGAATTCAATATATCTAACAGGCAGAACACAAATTACTTCCAACATTCAATGAATAAAAACAGCAGTACTAGTTTAACAATTATACATCGTTAGAAAACTACATTCCTCCATGGAATTCAATATATTTAACAGGCAGAACACTAATTACTTCAAACATTCAATGAATAAAAACAGCAGTACTAGTTTAACAATTATACATCATTAGAAAACTACATTCCTCCATGGAATTCAATATATCTAACAGGCAGAACACTAATTACTTCAAACATTCAATGAATAAAAATAAACAGCAGTACTAGTTTAACAATTATACATCATTAGAAAACACATCAAATCAAACATGTCTAATAATGATATCATTAGTACCTAAAGTCCACATGCAAGGGACAGGAACATGGGGGATTTACAAAAAAGGGGAAGAAAAACCAGCTTCACTTTCTCAATAGACTAACGTCTTTCTTCTAAAAAGGCTTTAGATCAAAATTACCATTTAAACCTGGACTAATAGTTGCTTTTAATTGCAAAATCCAAAAAGCTTCTCTTTTAAGAATCAAATTTCTATAATTACGCCCCCCAGGTTTCCGAGATACTTTATCAATAGCCATATACTTAAAAAAATGTCTACACATCGTTTTTACATGCTAAAATATGTGCTGCCATGGCATAAAGTAAATCTTCTCTTAATATAGCCCGTTGGTGCTCACCAACTCTAATCTTGAAACTCCTTTCGGTTTTCCCCACATAAAAGGCATTACACGAGCAGGTTGCCAGATAAATCACACCACTCGTGTTACAAGATGTAAATTGTCTAATTGTAAATTCCCTTGTATTGTTAATGGTTGAAAAAGTTTTACCATTATTCACAACATCACAGTAAATGCAATTATTACATTTAAAGCAACCAAAGGGTTGTATTAGCCACGTATTTGTTTGTGTATCTACAAAATGGCTATGTACAAGACTATCTTTTAGACTAGCTGCCTTTCTAAATGTAATTCTTGGTGACTGTTCTGCTATATTCTCAAGATTTTTTTCCGCTAATAGAATCCTCCAGTGTTTACTTATAACCTCAGAAAAAAACTTTGCATGTGACGAATAAGTTGTAACAACATTAAACCATGTATCATGTGTATTACTCACACTTGACTGCCGTAATAATGTATTTCTGTCTGTATTCATTGCCTTTTCTCTTGCTTGTGAAATATTTGTGCTACTATAACCCCTCTCCTTAAACCTTGCTTCCATTACATCTGCATTCATAATAAAACTATTATCTGTACTGCAATTTCTTTTAACTCTTAAAAATTCACCTTTAGGGATATTTTTAATCGTATGGACTGGATGACAACTAGCCATCAAAACAGTATTACCATCTACATTTTTTGAAAAATCTCTGTTTCAAAACTACCATTTGCCATTTTCATTATAGAAATATCCAAATATGGAAGTTATCATTAGCTATATTAAAAATAAAACGTAGATGGTCATTTGTAGAATGTAAAAATCTAATAAATTCTGAAATTCAGATTGAGTTCCTTTCCATAACAAAATTATATCATCTTTAAACGCTCCATAAAACAATTTTATTGAGAAATGGATTAATTGCTGAATAAATAAATTCTCTTTTCCACAGTCCAACGTATAGATTAGCTACTGAAGGTGCACAAGTTGCTCCCATGGCTGTCCCTTTAATTTGCTTGTAAACAGACTGATTAAACAAAAATACATTGAAAGTTAAAACACATTCCATCAATTTTAAAAGAAAATCTATAGGTGGTCCATTGTAACTTGGGTCACTATTTAGAAAAAATGCCATAGCATCCAAAGCACCATTATGGGGAACATTAGAATATAAAGATTCTATATCCAAAGAGATTAACAAAATGTCACTCTCCACATGTAAAGTGCTCAAAAGATTTAAAACATCCCTAGTGTCTTTTAAATAAGAGGGCAATTTTTCCACATACATTCGTAAGAAAGAATCCAAATAACGAGAGAGAGGCTCAGTCAGGGACCCCACCCCACTAATAATCGGACGTCCAGGAGGGTCTATCAAAGTTTTATGTACAGTACTTTCGGTAACAAATAAAATGTAGCCATAATAGGATGGTCTTTAGTTAAAAAATTCCTGACATGCTTAGTAATATGTCCTTCCATATATACATTATTTATTCTTTCATCGATAATACTTTTAAATTCCCATGTTGGATTATAATCTAATTTAATGTAAAAATTCTTGTCCCCAAGTTGTCTCTGAGCTTCTCTCAAGTAATCTTTTTTATCCATAATGACTACAGATCCACCCTTATCTGCCTGTTTGATAACAATAGAAGATTCTTGTTGTAAAACTTTTATAGCATTTCTTTCATCTACAGTTAAATTATCAAATCCATTTTGGGGCAAATTGTCAAACAAATTATTCAAATCTCGCTCTACTAGCTGGCGAAAAATGTTAACGGCTGAACATGAAGGGGGACAAAAGGTGGAGTTTGGTCGACAGGTATCTAAAGGCAAATCTAACATGGAATTCTGATTATCACCATAAAAAGCACATAAATTCAGCTTTCTGCATAACAGACTAACATCAATCAACGTCTGTATCTTATCAATTGGTGTAGTAGGAACAAAATTTAAACCTTTACAGAGTAAAGTCCTTTCAGATTCAGATAAATTATAGCTTGAAAGGTTAATAACTTTCATATCTGATACAGTAGTCTCTCCAACAGAAGAATTGGGGCTTACCTCCTCCTCCCCCTCTGGAATGGTCTCCGATTCGGATACCTCTGTCTGTATCCTTGGTAATAAATGTTGTCTCCTCCCCCGTCTCCCCCTTCGTGTTCTCTTTCTCTTCCATCTTCTCTCTGAAAAGTTAATCTTGGACTCCATCACGGCTGGAAGTTCTGTTGATTGGGGGGGGGGATAATGTTCCAAAATAGGAGGAGGAGGGCCCCAATGTTGTGGAAAAAAACCTTGTTGTCCCAGAGTACGCTGGTGTTCTATTTTCTCCTCTAAAAAAGGACCACGATTATCAGAAATATTTTCTTCACTTTCAGCTTCACTAATATCCGTACTGAAATCAAAAGACACATTCTTTTTTAAGATTCCTTTGTGTTTATTGTCTCTCAGCTTCCATGTATACACTCGATCTGTTTCATAGTCTCCCTTGTCCCTTATAAACTTGGTTTGTTTAATTCTTTTTAAATCAACATCCAGTTTATGTATTGTATTTTTTAACTTGCTGTTTAAACTGTTCAACTCATCCATTTCATTCTGACACAGTTGTAGAACCTCTGCTTCATATAGCTTTAGGTCTTCTTTTATACCACAGTCTTTTTCCTTAAAAAAAGTTATAATTAAACCAATAAGTTTAAAACTAGCTTCCGATAAAATGTTTTCCCATTCTTGCATGAATTTACTGTTATCTTGACCATATGCAGGTTTAAGGTCTAAGCGTAAGCCTCTTGGAATGCGTTTTACCTGTATGTAAGCTTCCATGTTCGTTTTTGTCCAGTAGATCCTACGATGTTGTAAAGTTAATTTCTCAAGTTTCCTGTAGGTTTCCTTCAAAGACAAAGCTTGAGGATTAATTAAAACTGAGTCCACTTCATTCAGAAGGAAAGGATTTGTAACACCCACTGCTCGCAGTAGATCATCCACAAAGCTAACAGGTTGATTTATCTCCTGTGTCCTTGTTTCAAAAATTAAGTTCGGAGTTGCTTCCAACGACATGGTTAAAATGTTACAGGTAAACGTAAAGAGACCAGAGTGGTTTTAAACAAACTACTTGCTTGTAACCTGTGCGATTAAAGCTCCAAAATCAAATACAAAAACCACAAAGGAGCTCGCACTAGGATGGAGTGCCATGGAAAACTAAAAGTCAAAAACACAAATCCAGGCACTCACCACCAAAAAAGAACCTGGCCCAGAAGGGAAACATTTTAAAAGGATTTATTGAATTGCCTGACGCGTTTCTGGTCCCACTGGACCCTTTATCAAAGGCTAAATGAGGCAGAAAAAAACACACACATATATAACCCTAGAACAGATCACATGACAAATTACATCAATTAAAAAACACAAATAAAATGTGTCTAACAATGAAGCAGTACTACATTCCTCCATGGAATTCTATATATCTAACAGGCAGATTTGTCAATGCCGAATGTTTGCTTGCTGGCATTGGCAGTGGTAGTGTAGAAGTTACAGAGCTGCGTAATAGGAATTGCAGTGAAGTATTGAACTGAAGCCAACCCCACCACCACCCTGCAGAGAGTGACAGGCATTGGGGTGTGCATTTGGGTCATCAGGCATAACGGCCATGACATTTCACCACACCTCACCCTGCAGACACTGACAAGTGTCACGGTGTTCCTTGGGGTCTTTGGCCCTTATGCGCACCCCATTTCATTAGGAAATATGGTGAGATGGGTGCGATATAGAAGAATGGGATGAGCTGTACTGTTCATAAGGAAGTGTAATAAAATGGCAATGTTGAAAATCTGGAGTGAAAATATTAAATTCGCAAACTTACGAGCATGCATAGGAACTGCGCAACGCACACTCGTAAAACAGTCATTTTTAGGAATTTTTTCACCAAATTTTCAACATAGTCATTTTAAGACCTCTGCTCATGAACAGTGTCACTGTGATTTTCTTAATGTGTCCCATACATTGATTTTGCACATCGACTGCGCCATTGTGCGCTACATGGGCGGAAACACATTTTGGGCAAGATGTGAAAAATGACAGCTGTACTGCTCATAAGGAGGTGTGGTAAAATGGCAATGTTGAAAATCTGGAGTGAAAATATTGAAAATTGCCAACTCACGAAAGGCATGTGAGAACTGCGAGTGCACACACTTAAAACAGTCATTTTTAAGAATTTTTTCACCAAATTTTCAACATAGCCATTTTAAGACCTCTGCTCATGAACTGTGACACTGTGATTTTCTTAATTTGTCCCGTAAATTGATTTCGCACACCAAATGCGCCATTGTGCGCTACATGGGCGGAAGCATGTTTTGGGTGAGATGTGAAAAATGATAGCTATACTACTCATAAGAAGGTATGGTAAAATGGCAATGTTGAAAATCTGGAGTGAAAATATTGAAAATTCGCGAACTTACGCGCGTGTGTAGGAACTGCGTAGCGCACGCTTGTAAAACAGTCATTATTTGGAATTTTGGCACTAAATTTTCAACATGGGGTTTTTGGGACCCCTTCTCATGAATTATGTCACTGCCATGGTGTTATTCAGGCCCGAAGGGTGATTTCGCACAGTGACTGCGCAGTGACTACGAAATCACCCTTCGGGCCCGAATAATGCCATGACAGTGACATCATTCATGAAAAGGGGTCCCAGAAACCCCATGTTGAAAATTTGGTGCAAAAATTCCAAAAAATGCCTGAGATATGCAATAAAGTTGAAAAAACCGTATCTAGCCCATTATACAGCTTACCGGCATTTCCTCAGTTCGCGGTCGGCTTTGAAGAGTGCAGACGTGTTCCCGGTCCACCGAAGATCGTCGCGCCGAGCTCCGGAGGTAAGTATGGGAGTGAGGGGGTGTGGGGAGGCAGGGTGCGTGGGTGGGTGCGGGTTGTGGGAGGGGGACTGGGAGAAGCGCCCGTGGGACCGCTTTTATTTTGCAGGTTAAAAAAAAAGACTACGTGGGACGTTTGCCACGCTGGGTGGGCTCAGCGTGGCTGGAAAACGGATGGGAGGGGCCGTGATGGAGCCGAAGCGAAATTGGGCACCCCCATCGGCCATATGATCAGTGCCACGCTGGGGTGGGCTCCCAGCGTGGCACCCAATACTGGGGGGTGAGGATAGTGGAGCCGGCGGGGATTGGGCACCCCGTCGGCTATTCTATGAGTTGCCACGCTGGGGTGGGCACCCAGCGTGGCATGTAGAAAAACTTTAATGGGGGCGTGGCACAAGCCGGCGATGGGATTAGGCACCCCATGTTTATACGTGTGTGGGGGAGGCAGCACGCAGTATGCGTGCGTTTGTGTGTGTGTGTGTGTGTGTGTAGGAGGAGCTGCGCAGGCGATATCTTATCACTGGATACTGAAGCGTAGCTCCCCCTTTCAACTGTATGCCAGTGCATTTTGGAGCTTGTCATAGACAGCTCCAGCATGCATTGGCTTACAGAGGCCGCGCCTGCCAACACACTGACTGAATTGGAGGAGGAGGTGACACACCTCCGAAATCTCGGATGATGGCACTATGTTTCTTGCACATGTGTGCAAGCAAACATAAAAACACTTCTCATTAGCTCCACATTACATGGGTGGTGCCGAATAAGAAGGAAAGTGGAAAAGGAGGGTGTAATAGGAGGTAAACGCCACTATATGGAGTTGATAGAGTGTAGTAATGAGTAGGGGACTCGACTGTCAGAGCTTTCTTTTTTTGTTGTTGGTTGTTTGTTTGTAGCAACCACTAGAGACCGGAGCAGATAACCTGCAGATGGAAAACTTGCTTGATAGGCTAAATTCAGTCAGGTGTCTGTAGCTATAAATAGCAGCGTCGACCAAGGATGGTGGTGGGGCAGCTGATGCAAAGCATTGGCGGGGCCAACAGTCGGCTGTCTGCACTGCAAGTAGCTTGGCAGGGATCCTTTACCTTCCGATTCAAAGTTCGCTCCCTCAAGCTATGGGGGAAGGGCTGCTCGGTTGCCCACCCTCGCGACCCTGGGGGCTCTCGGAGAGCCGGCTGCAGTCTGTGGGGAGACAGGAGAACAAGAACTTAAATACAGGTATGGAAAATAGGAGGTGCTAGGAAATAAAGGGGGTGGGGGTCATGATAGCCGAGTGAGGCTGTTCCTAATTAAATGCTGTACAAATTAACTGATTTCAGCTGACTACTGCTTCTCGATTAAATGCTGTACAAATTAACTGATTTCAACTGGCTACTGGTAATTCTAGGTAACAGAATGCATGCACGGCAGAGAAGGCAGGGAGTCAGGCATACTAAACAAGTTATAGTGGCTCTATCTGCTGATTTCAGTTTCATGACTGCTGGAGATTTGTAGTGAGTGGTGCTTCGGAAGCAGTCCCTGTTTCAGGTTGAGGTACCCTGCTAAACTGTGGTGTAAAGGCGGCACTTATGAACAGCCCTTAGGTACAGCTGGGGCAGGTAACAAGGCTGTGGCAAACCATCTATGTCCCAAAAATTAAGGCGCTCAGTCAGAATCTGCATTTAGCCAGTGCTAAGAGAGGAAAACTTAGGTTAGAAAAACAATCAGCAGTCATATGGTGACTAAGCTGTGGGGGAGGGCTGCTCGGTCACTCACCCTCACAACCCTGGGGGCTCTCAGAGAGCCAGCTGCAGTCTTCTGATTCAAAGTTCACACCTTCAAGCTGTGGGGGAGGGCTGCTCGGTCACCCACCCTCATGGCCACAGTAGCACCAAAGCAGGGGGCCACATCACACGAGGTGCTTGCTGTGGGCAGGACAGGCATGAATCACGCTGGGAACATCCAGCAGCTGCAAGAGTGCATGATGCAAACACAGTGACGTCTGGGGGGGGGGAGCCACCAGACTGGTATTCATAGGCATGCCCATTGTGGTGCACAATGAGTACATGTACTGCAAAGATAAGACAGGACCTGAAAAGACCTACTGGCACTGCACCAACGCCCGCAGGTACCACTGCCTTGCATGACTCCATACTGTGGATGACACTGCCATGGCGACCATTCAGGAACATAATCATATCCCCAACGCAGCCAACATGGGAATGCGGTGGGTACTTGGGGTTCTCCGGGACTGGGCACAGCGTACCTTGGAAAATGCCTCACAAGTTGTAGTGAACAATACCACAGATATATCAGCAGCTGTGGCGGGACATCTGCCAGGTATGTGCCTACTGCATCGGACAGTTCAGCAGGTGTAGCACATTGCATGGGGGTGGCCGACAACCCCTATGTCCCTTACTGATCTAATCATCCCAGAAGAGTTCACTGTCACCAGCGATGAGGCACGGTTCCTGCTATACAGCAGTGGGAGGGAGCAGGACCAGCTGGTCGTATATGCCACTGACCGGGGTCAGCAGCAGCTGGCAGACTGCCCCGACTGGTTCATGGACAGTAAATTCAGAGCATGCCTGGCACTGTTTGGCCTGCTGTATACCGTCCATGCAGTACGGTCCGGGGCAGTTCTTGTTTATTTATGTATGTATGTCTTTGTCAACCAGTTAGAGTGCACTGGTCCAGAGGACCGTTTACAGGCATGACCCGGGCCAAGAGGCACGAGCAGGTAAATGATTACAGAATGATAATTGTTAGAATACAACACATGGTAACAGCAATGTACGATTCAGCAGGTATAAGCAGTCACAGTAATGTATGAAAGTACAAGCAGCATTCCTGGGCCAAAGGCACTAGCAACACACTAATGGCAGAGTGACAACCATATAGTATCAACGGAAGATGGTTTTCTGCCATTGCCCTGACTTGCTCACAGAGGGCACAACCTATGTCTGGCTGCTTGGGCAATTTTATATCCACTGCCCAGCCCCGGCCCCCTCCACTGTCCTGCTGGACTTTGAGTGGGCCAGCTGGAGTGGGGTGTCGATGGTATTCCCCAACGCCCAGATCCAGGGCTGTTTTTTTATTACTCTCAAGCCCTTTGGAGTAAGATCCAGCAGTGCCTTGAGGTACTGGAGTGGTACCTTTGGTTGGACTTCATGTGTCTGGGAGGACTGGGGGACCTGGGGCAGGCCTGGATAGTGTATGAGGCATCCCAGCTACTCGATCTGCAGCCCTTTACCAACCTCTCTATTTCCACCATCACAGCATGTTGCTGTCGGGAGGATGGGATAAAGAGGCGTCGCATTGATTGTGTGTGGCACAGTACCCCATGCACTATAGGAGGGCGCAGAAGGTGCCCTGGGTGTCAACAGGTCCTTGAGCGGCGCAAGAGGTATTTGGTTCCCATCCCCAGAGCTCCCACCAGACCGTGTGGGAAGATAGCCAAAAGGGCTACACTGTCCACCAGTCCCTTGAGAGCAGTGCTATGTAATGCCAGGTCAATTAAGTACAAGACTGCCATTATTGCGGACTTGATTTCCTCGGTTGATCTGGCTTGCATTACCAACACCTGGGTGGGTGATGATGCTGGCTCGGTCTTAGACGCCGCCATCCCCCCAGGTACTCGGCTGTGCACTGCCCCAGAGTGGAATGCAGGGTTGGGGGAGTGGCCATCTGCTTTAGATCTGAGTTTGGCTTCTCTGTGCACTCAGTGGGAAGGTTGGGTTCATTTGAATGTGTGGCTGTACATGGGGGTCTGTGCGCAGGTTGTAGAATTCTCCTGATTTACTGCCCCCCTGAGGCAGTGGGTGAATTCTTATAGGAGGTAGCCGATTTAATCACCGGTGAGACACTGGAGTCACCTCGGTGTTTGGTCCTGGGGGACTTCAATGTCTGGGCTGACAATGAATCATCCAGGCTAGGTTATAACCTCCTCCATACTGTCATCTCTGGGCCTGTTGCAAGAAGTTTCTTCCATGACCCACCAGGGTGGCCACATGTTGGACCTGTTCTTCTCACTGGGGCTTGAAGTTAGCAACCTCAAAACTGACCAGGTCGGCTAGAGAGACGTTCTCCAAGCAAGAACTTTTCCTAAACGTGCTACACTTCAGCTGTTATATTTCATCAAAAATATTATTATCAGCTGTTCAAACGTCTGAACTTTAATTAGATTTGATTTTCTCAACTGTCTGGCTTTCGACTGATACTGAACATAAGATGATACGGATCAGAAATTCTATCCTTGCAGCTATTAAGATAAACTCCGGGAAAGTAAGCAAGGCTGCAGATCCTTCATGTGGGGCGCCTACCACCACATTGGAATCATCACTGAGCTCTCCGTGGCAGCAGCTCCTTGCCTTACTGCAAAACATGGATACTAAATTAGAAAATTCCCTCTCGAGGATGGAGAAGCACATAGTTGCACCTAATGCTCCAAGTGAAGCGGTGCGAAAATATGACAAGCAATCTACTGCTGCTCTGGTGATCGTTGCAAGGCTGAATGGAGCGAGTGCGCAACACCAAGGCCATGTGGAAGCCGTAAGAGGTGAGACTCAGGCTGTCGTTCTGAAGGGGCAGGATTGTTTGAAGGACACAGTGGGTTTATTTTTATTTATTTTATTTTATTGAAATCTAGGATTACAAATTCCTTTGAGCAGAAACTGCTAGTTTACAAAGGTTCCACATCGAAGGAATGGGGGGTATACATACATACAAAGGTCAACATAATAATACATAGTTACACAATAAAAAGAAGTACGAGACTGAGGCTTAGGAAATTCCAGTAATTCAAAATGTGCCAAATGTTAGGTAGTATGACATACCAGCCAAAGTCAATCTTACAAATAAGCACTGTAGGTGAGAGGGAAGGGGTATGCAGGCAGGTTCTGGTTTGGACCTGATTGCCTCCTTTATGGATTGTACTGTGATCATGCTGGTTTTTTATTTTTTTAATTCATGTTTATTGAAGATTCAGGCATATACATCTGGTAAACAGAAAAAAAAGAAAGAGCCAGCTCACAGGTACAAATATCATCTATACATTTGATTACGGACTTTTCACTTTTTTTTACTTTAAAAGGAGTTCTACATTATTTCCATATTTTATTATCATCTTTAATTTATTCCCCCAACTTCATGTGATCCCCTTTCATCCTTTAAGATGTTATATCTCATTTGCCCCTTGTTCTTAGTTAACGTGGCAAAATGGTGTAAGCCTCTGTTAGTTGTCAACTGGTCCTGTGTCTTTGATATTTCCCACTGTTCCCCTTCTCTCTTCTCTCTGATCCCCCTCTCTGTCTGTCTGCCCATATGACCCATCTGGTCCATCTGTTTACAAAGGTTGGGGTCCTAGAGTTAATCTTACGTGTCAGTTCCTCCATGTCTTTTATCTCAGCGACTACATCACACCACTGTTTCAATGTGGGTGGGAGTGGTGAAAGCCACTTTCTTGTGATAGCCTTGTGAGCCGTAGCTACAAGGACATTCCAGAGGCAAAGCTGGCCTTTACTTTTTATGTCTCCTGTACTAGTTGTTTTAAAGTCAAGTTCTCTGTAACAGAGAATATACTTTCCAGGGTGTCTCCGACCCCACTCCAGTACCCTGAAAGTTTTGGCATTGCCCAAGGATGTGTAGATGCCCCGCCTTTTCTTCGCCACACTCCCTCCAACAGCTGGTTGTGTATCCCCTATTCCACTTATTCTTTGGCCCTGTCCACATTGCAGCTCAAAAACCCTTCTGTAACGTTACAGAGGGTGTAAACCGCATCAGTAACGGTTTGCGTTTACACTGGTAATGTTACAGGAGGCATTTTCATAACTGTTGTTGAAACCACATATGGTGGTTTCAACAGCGATTATGAAACCGTCCCATCTGGTACCATTACCGCGGCAGTGTGGACTGCCGGTAATGGTCCCCTGCAGGGCACAAAGTGCAGCGAGCTGCATTGTGGGATCGGGCACCGCTGTAACGGTCGCCCGGATCCCGATGTGTGGACCGGAGGTGCCGGTCCCGTAACGGACACCACCGAGGTGTGGACGCACTGCACTGCTCCGTGGCCATAACGGATTGCATCCGTTACTGGGCGCAAGCGGTGTAGTGTGGATGGGGCCTCAATCTCTGGGGTGACAAAGAACCGTGCTCTTATTTTCTATTCAATCTCTTTCCATCTGTGGGAATATGTGGTCTTGTGGGCCTGTGTATAGATTATCTCCCAGTCCTTTTCTGTGATTTGTTCTCCCAACTTCTCTTTCCACCTTTTTTTCAAGGGGATTGTCAGTTCTTTCTCTCTGTCTCTTAGAGCCCCATAAAGGGCAGATATGTGCCCCTTTTTCTTTTGGGAGCTTAAAATCTCCCCTATAGTGGCCGATAATGTGGTTGGTTCCTCTACAGAACCAACTTTCTTTTGTAGCCTAAAAATATAGTTTCTAAGGGCTGGCTTAGCCTAGAGGTTAGAGGAATGAAGTGTGAACAAGCTTGGTACATCCAGTAGACCAGACCTGAGTTTGATTCTCACACCCTTCACTTGCATACTGTGTGACTTTGAGCAAGTCACTTAACCGCCCAGTGCTCCCAGGTCGCCCCTGAAAACAGGCACTTGTGCCTAGTGGGCCTTACCCAGTTACCAAAAGACTAAAATAAAAAAAATAAAAACTTGAAGGAACCTGTAGTGATCTTTGTTTCTCAGATGATACTGAGCTTTTACTTCTGCAAATTCCCTGACTACTTTCCCATTCATGAAGTGTCCCAGGGTCCTCAGCCCCAGCCTACTCCATCTTCTAAAGGTGTGATCTTGTCTAGCTGGCTCAAAGTTCCTATCCCAGGCAAACCATCTTGAGGGCCATAACTACCCCATGCATTTATATTTCGTCCAGACTCTCTGCACCACCCTCAGAGTACATAGGTACATAGATACATAGACAGTGTCGGCAGATAAGGGCCTACGGCCCACCCAGTCTTACCATTTGAGCTTGTAAGTTCACTTTATGTTTTCCTAGAAGTCTGTTGTCCCTTACCCCTGACCTCCAGAATTCCTTTATGTCTATCCCATGCATTCTTAAATCCTGTGATTGTTTCAGCCCCCACCACTTCCTTTGGCAGGGTGTTCCACTTGTCCACCACCCGTTCTGTGAAAAAAGTATTCCTCATGTTTCCTCTGAATTGTCCTCCCTCCAACTTCATCCCATGCCCTCTAGTCCTGGAACATCTTTTTCGCTTAAAAGTAGTGTATTCCTGCACCCTGTTCCTCCCTGTAAGATACTTGTATGTCTCTATCATATCCCCTCTCTCCCTCTTCTCCTCCAGGGAGTACATATTCAAGTCCTTCAACTTGTCCTCATAGGACTTGTGATGCAATCCATGTACCATCTTTGTTGCCCTCCTCTGAACCTTCTCTACCCTGTCTATTTAATACATAAATAAATAAATAAATAAATGTCCTTACATAGGTAAGGTCTCCAGAACTATACACTGTACTCCAGGTGGGGCCTCACTAGTGTCTTGTATAGTGGAATTATGACCTCCCTTTTCCTGCTGATGATGCCCCTGCCTATGCATCCCAGCATTCTATTCACTTTACCTGCTGCCTTGTCTCACTGTTTCCCTACCTTGACGTCATCAGAGATGATAACCCCAAGATCCCTTTCCTGCTTGATGCATGCTATATCCTCACCCCCCAACTGATATATTGTGCCAGGGTTTTTGTGACCCATATGCATTATCTTGCACTTCTTTGCATTGAATTTCAGCTGCCAAACCCTTGACCATTCTTCAAGTTTCTGCAGGTCCCTTCTCATTCTGTCTACACCCTCTGGTGTGACTGCTCTGCTGTTACAGAGCTTTGTGTCATCAGCGAACAGGGAAATTCTGCCTTCTAGGTCCTGCGCAATGTCACTGGTGAAGATGGTGAATAGGGCCGGTCCCAGCACTGATCCCTGTGGTACCCCACTGGACACTCTTCCCTCTGTGGAGTGACAGCTATTTACCACCACTCTCTGTGTCCTGCTGCCCAGCCAGTTACCTACCCACCACACTACTGTCCTACCCACACCCATATTCCACGGTTTGTGTAATAGTCTTCTATGTGGCACAGTGTCAAAGGCCTTGCTGAAGTCCAGATAGGCCATGTCCACTGCCCTCCCCTGATCCACCTCCCTAGTCACCCAGTTGAAAAATTCAAAGAGGCTGGCCTGACATGACTTCCCCCTGGTGAAACCATGCTGCCTTGGGTCCTGTAGTCCATTGACAACCAGATGTTCCACCAATCTCTCCTTCCGTAGTGCTTCCATGATCTTCCCCACTACCGAGGTAAGGCTGACTGGTCTGTAGTTCCCTGCTTCCTCTTTGTTCCCACTTTTGTATAAGGGGAATACATCTGCTGTCCTCCAGTCTTTGGGTACCTCCCCTGTTTCCAGTGATCGGCTAAACAGGATTGCCAGAGGTTCAGCCACCACCTCTCTTAGTTCTTTAAGGACACTGAGGTGCACCCCATCTGGCCCCATTGCTTTATCAACTCTTATTACTTCCAGTTCCTTCAGGACTCTTTCTCGTGTAAAGAGACTTGTGTCCATTTCTGCACCATTCCCACCCCTTGTACTCCCTTCAGACCCATTACCATCCTCTTCCTCAGTAAAGACTGAGCAGAAATACCTGTTTAATATGTCAGCTTTACTGTTTTCATCCTCCATGCAGCCCCCATCGTCCCCCTTCAGTCTCACTATCCCTCCCTTTGCCTTTCTTTTTTCACTTATGTACCTGTAAAAGGTTTTGTCCCCTCTACCCACTGATTTTGCGATGCGCTCTTCTGTCTGAGCTTTGGATTCCTTTACTGACCTCCCTGCCTCCCTTTTCTTCTCCTGGTACTTCTCCCTATCCCCTTCTGCCTGTATCTTTTTGTGTTGTCTGAACGCAATCTTTTTGGCTTTCACTTTCTCCGCTACCTCCATGGAAAACCATAATGGCCTCTTCTTCCTTTTCCCCTTGCTAACCTGCTTAATGCATAATTATGTTGCTCTTGTAATCCCCGTTTTAAATACTGCCCACTGTTCCTTAACCCCTGATTCCTGCCCCATTCCCCTTAATGCCTCTTTCAAGCATCTCTCCATTTTCCCAAAGTCTGCCCCCCTAAAATCCAGGATACGTGTTTTTGTGTGGTTTGGTTCTGCTCCTTCTGTGATTTCAAACCACAATGATTGGTGGTCACTGTTCCCCAGGTGCTCCCCCACTATTACCCCCATCACAGTGTCCCTGTTTGTGAGCACAAGGTCCAGTATTGCCTTGTGCCGAGTTGATTCCATGACCAGTTGCTTGAGGAAGGCACCTTGAAGGGAGTCCAGGATAAATCTGCTTCCAGTTGATGCTGCTGCTGCTGGAATGCTCCAGACCACGTGTGGAATATTGAGGTCTCCAACCAGCACTACCTCACCCTTGTCTGCCATCCTTTGGATGGCTAGCATCAGCTCCCTATCTGTTTCTTCCTCCTGGGCTGGTGGTCTATAGACCACACCTGTGTGGATGGCTGGCCCCATTTTCCTTTCTAGCTTAACCCACAGTATCTCTCTCTCCCCATTTTGTTCCTCCTGTATCCCTATGGCCCTTATGTCATTTTTCACATAAAGTGCCACTCCTCCGCCTCCCTTCCTACCTGCCCTGTCTCTTCTGAATATGTTGTAGCCAGGTATGGCCATCTCCCAGTCGCGGTTATCATTACACCAGGTTTCTGTGATGGCGACAATGTCTAGGTCCGACTGCACCATGACAGCCTCTAGATCATCCATCTTGTTGCTAAGGCTCCTGGCATTAGCACACATGGCTTTCCATGATTTGACCACCCTAGACTGTTTAGCTATTCTACTCCTGCCCCTTCCCTGGTTGTCCTTTATCCCTGGTTCTCTCTGCTGTCTGCCCTTCTGTTGAATTTTGGCCCTTTTCTGCCTATCCACCTCTTGGGCGCTTCTCTCCATCTTTTGCACACTGCTTTGGAGAGAGATCCACTACTCCGGTTCACTGGTTCCACTGCTAGCTGTGGGGGATGGGCAATTAGGTACCCTCCTTGCTGGCCTGACACCCCCCTTGGCTAGTTTAAATGCTTGTCCACGTAGCATTTAAACTTATCACTGAGTGCTTGGATTCCCCTCCAGGATGGATGCAGGCCATCAGGCTTGAACAAGCCTCCATCACTCCAGGTGGGTCCCCAGTCACCAATGAATGCAAACCCTTCCTCACAGCACCGGTTTTTCAACCATGAATTAAAGTTGCATGTGCGTGCTCCTGTATGCCCTCCCATGCCTCTCGAAGGTAGTACTTCCAAAAAGGTGACAGAAGTAGCTACTTGCTTGAGACCCCTTCCCAATTTCCTAAACTCTTCCTGAACTTTCTTTGGCTCCCCATTCACCAGGTCATTAGTACCTAGGTGGGTAATGACATCCAGTTCACCTTCTCGTCTTGCCTTCCCAGCGAGCCCTAGGATCTTCCTCCCATCCCTCCATGCCATGGCACCTGGTCGGCACCTCACCTCCCTGTCCTCCCCCTCCTGTGTTTCTAGCTGGATCCCTGTTATGAGGGAATCCCCCACCAGGATTCCCTTCCTCCTCCTCTGGGGTCCACTGCTCTCTCCACTGAGGTCACCTACTTGGCTAACCTCCACATCCTTTCCTTCCACTTCTCTGGGTACCTCTATGTGGTTGTCCCCGTTTGCCAGTGTGGCATATGAGTTCTTGAGTGGAATAGGATCTGGGATGTGCCTCTGTCTGACCGCCCTAACCCTCGCCGAGCCCACTATCATCCAAGTGCTCCCCGTTCTCAGCATCCTTTGAGGCAGCGGCATTGGACTGGTTGGTCTCTGGATAGGGGTGATGGTACTCCAGACCCAGTTTACTTCCGCTCTGAGTCTGGCTACCTCATCCCACAGTCCAGAGAGATGCATGCAAATAGGGCAGCACCTCAGTGTCCAGAAGGTCTGCCTGAATATGGCTGCCCCGCAGGCACTGCATTGCACCACTCCCCACATTATGCTGCACTTATACGGCTATTCCAGTACTTGTCTGCTACTGAAGCTCTCCTAGTTCCCTTTTTATTAATTTACTGTCCTAAAAATCCTGCCACTGATCCTCAGATACTTTTCTTTAAACAAGGAGTATTCCTAACAGAGTACAGGGTAGCTTTTTTGTCCTCATATAACAGTTTTGGACTAAAAATCCTAGCCTCCAGTGGTGTACCCTCTGTTTCCTCTTTTTCTATTTTTTTCAAAAGTGCTCCATACCCTGGTGTTGACCAGAGGAGTGCACCTCTCAGCTGTGCCGCCAGATAGTAATCCTCTAGATTCGGAACTGCTCGGCCTCCATATCTCTTATGTGTCTTCATAATTAAGTTTTTTATTCTTGGTTTTTTATTGCTCCATATGATCTTCAAGATCCCTCTCTGCCATATCTTAAATTGTTCTGAGTGTATTTGGCAGACACTGAAAGAGATGCAAAAACTTTGGTAAATGATTCATTGAGACTGCTTCTATTCTGGAGTGTAATGGCAAATTCAGTAGGTCCGACTTTTGGATATCCTACTTTATTTGTTTAGAGAGGGGGTCAAAATTAGATGTTAAAAGGTGTTGAAGGTTTTTAGTTATATATGTACCCAAATATTTAATTTTATGCGAGTCCCATTTTATTTGAAGTATTTGTTTTATTTCTATGGATGGGGAATAGTGAAATTTGAGTATTTCAGTCTTATTCTTATTCACAACGTACCCTGATAGCCTACCAAATTCCGTGAGAAGTTCCCAGACTCTAGGGAGGGACTCCTCCGGGTTTGTAATATAAAGCAGGACATCGTCTGCATATAACGATATTTTCTGTTCCTCAGTCCCGGCCTTGAAACCTCATATACCCTGATCTTGCCTTATGGCCTGTGCTAGAGGTTCGATGTATATTGCAAATAACAGTGGGGACATTGGGCAGTCCTATCTGGTTCCTCTCCCCAGAGTAAACCTTTGAGAGGTGCCCCCATTGACCCTGACCCATGCCTGTGGAGTAGCGTATAAGGATTTGACCACATCTGTGAAGGCTCTCGGGAATCCCAGTCTGCCCAGTGTCGCAAACAGAAACCCCCAATTAACCCTGTCAAATGCCTTCTCGGCATCTAGTCTGAGAGGGCAGGCAGGGGTGCAGTGCCTATTTATCAGGTCAATTATATTAATTGTTCTCCTGACCCCTTCCTATGCCTGTCTTCCTTCTATAAACCCTGTTTGATCTGGTTTAATGATTTGGGACAGTATAGGGTTAATTCTGTCTGCCAGTATAGCCGTAAATAGTTTATAGTCTACGTTTAGAAGGGATATAGGCCTATAAGAGCTACGTTCTGTCAGGTCTTTGCCCTCCTTGGGTATCACTGTTATGGTAGTATAGTTCCAGGAGGGTGGGACAGGGTCTTCCTCTAACCAAATCAGGTTGAAAACCCTTTTTACGTTCACTTGTGCGCATGCGCAAGGAACGCTTTGGGAGAGCAGCACACTTTGGAGGTGTGCCTCTCCCTTTCAATCCACTGCTCCATTGAGCAGGCGTGGCGGTCCTGCACCAATGGGTGCGGGAGCTGTGCATGACAGTGGTGGTCTTAGCTTCAAAAACCACGCTGTCGCCTGAAAACACCAGCGTCCACGCTGTCCCCGTCTCGCCCTCCCCAAAAATATTTGGTGCCGCTGGGAGCCCAACCCAGCATGGCAAGCGTCCAGCGTTGTTTGCCGGCGGGGTGCCCAATCCCCATCGGCTCCACGGACCCCCCAAGCCATCCTTCTGCCATGCTGGGAGCCCACCCCAGCGTGGCAAACGTCCCACGTAGTCTTTTTTTTTTGGTTTTCACCAGTAAAGCAAAAACGGTCCCACTGCGCTTCTCCCAGTCCCCCCTTCCACAACCCGCACCCTCTCACTGCGCTCCCAGCCTCCCCACACACCCCCACCCCATACTTACCTCCGGAGCTCGGCGCGACGATCTTCGGTGGACCGGGAACACGTCTGCACTCTTCAAAGCCGACCGCGAACTGAGGAAATGCCGGTAAGCTGTATAATGGGCTAGATAGGGGGTTTTCAACATTATTGCATATCTCAGGCATTTTTTGGAATTTTTGCACCAAATTTTCAACATGGGGTTTTTGGGACCCCTTCTCATGAATGATGTCACTGTCATGGCATTATTTGGGCCCGAAGGGTGATTTCGCAGTCAACGCGAACGTTTGGCATTGACAAATGCTTGTTAATAATGGGATTGTTGCCATGGCAAAGGTTTTGTAAAATTCCCCACTGTATCCATCAGGGCCCCGACATTTGCCTGTTTTAAGGTTCCTAATTATTTTGGTTATTTCTCCCATGGAGATTGGGGCCATTAGTGACTGTGCTTGAGAGTCAGTTATTCGGGGTAGCCCTAGTGTGCTCAAAAATTTTGCGGTGTCCTCCTCTGGGACATGCCCCTCTGCTCTATACAGAGTTTTACAGTATGAGACAAATGAGCTGGAGATCTGGTCCCATTTATGTCTGAGTTTCCTTGTTATAGGATCCCGAATCCCTGTAATAGTTGCTCTGGCTGCTCTCTGTCTAAGGCGATAGGCTAACTGCTTTGCTGCCTTGGCCCCTCCTTCATAATATGATTGCTTGAGATAATGGAGGCTCCTTTCTATTTCTACGGTATATAATTTTTGGATCTTGTTTTTATCTTAATTTCTAGGTCTCTATTTTTACTCAATTGTTGCTTCTGTTGCGCCTCTTGTTCCTTTAATTGATCCAAAAGGGTCTGCATTTGTTTTGTCCTTTCTCTTTCCTTGTGGAAGGCCAGAGAAATCAATTTCCCCCAACCATAGTTTTTATTGTGTCCCACATAAGTTGTGGGGTAATATCTGGTTATTATTTGTTTCTAATGCCTGTGTTATCACTGTTTCAATTTCCTTTCTGAGTTCCTCATCCCTTAGTAAACTTACATTTAATCTCCATTGTGTGGGTTTCCTAGGTAGTTGTAGATCTACTTCCAAAAAGATCGGCTGGTGATCAGATATGGTGTCAGAACCCACCCACATCGATTGAAATGACTGTAGGTTTTTTTGTAAGTTATAAACATATCCAATCTGGAGTAAATCTTGTGCCTGGGTGAATAGTATGTGTATTCTCTCACCTTGGGGTACTTTTCCCTCCACATATCAGCTAATCCTGCGTCTCCCATTAGTCTTGTGAATTGTGCTGCTACTCTATGCTCCGGGAAGGGAATCCCTGAAGTGGAATCTGTTTTCCTATTTAAAATTAAGTTCCAGTCACCCCCAGCAATCACTAGTCCTTTGGCCTTCTATGCAACTGATCACGCTGATTTTTGATAAATTCCTCATCTGGTCCTGGTTTTGGAGGGTCCGATGGCGAATTTGGGGATCAGTTGCTTACCAGTGTTGGGGCCTGGTCTTTAGACAGCCGAGGATGGCAGAAAACAGAGAGATTTGTGCTGTGCCTAGGAAGGACTGATTGGCAGAAGGCACCAGGAGAAAGGACTGCCGTGTGACTGAACTTCTCTGCTGGGACTAAAGTAGAAGAACTTTTGTATTTGACCTTTAATTTAGGGTAAAAAAAACTAACATACAAAAAAAAAGTGTGTGTTTGGGTTAACTGAACTGAATGGGTATCTGCAGAGTTATCTAGGTGTAAATCTCAGGTGACTGAAAGGACTTAACTGCTGTGAGGTTTAAATTACTTGTAGAAAGATCTGGTAAGTAGGGGGAGTGGCTTAGCTAGAAGGAAGCTACATTAAAAGACTGCCTTAGAAAGTTTCTGCAAATAGCTTGGCAGAAGACACCAGGAGAAAGGACTGCTGTGTGACTGAACTTCTCTGCTGGGACTATATTGCCCTCCTTCCGTCCCTCCACCCAAAGCTAGTTCTATTTTTATAGGCACAGGATTTGACTGACAACAGGAACTTCCTGTTTAGGGGCAGGAAGTGAGTGATCACAGAACCACCAAGGACCCACCATCCTAGAAGGGCAAGAGTAGCTCTCCTCGCCCCCTCTAGCTGCTGGAGGTCTGCCTCTGAGGCAAGTAAGTGGTCTACTGCTAAATATAGGATATTCTTGTCTCAGAACAGGACAATCAGGAGCTTAAAGGGCACACAGGCAGAAAGTAAGGAGAGAGAAAACAAAACAGAGGAAAGAGTAAGGATTGCAAACAGTTAAGGGGCCAGAAATAAGGCATGATTGGAGTGGTGCAGTGCAGTGGCTGTGGAGCAGCAGTCTTCTGGGAGATGTTCTGGAGGATGCGGTGTTGTCCCATCTGCAGGCACCTCTCTGGGCTGAGGGAGGAGGTTGCTCATCTCCAGGCTGAGTTGGCCAGGATTTGTGGGACCTCCCCTTCCATCCAGGGACCACCAGTGCCACTGCCGTTGCCTCAGAGGTTGCCAAGAAAGAGGACCGGTTGGACCACAGTGTGCTCAGGGAGGGTGAGGGTGGTGGAACAGAGGCGCATCCCTCCCGTTGTACCTCTCCACAATTCCTATGCCATTCTGGCAAAGTGTGGTTTCTCTATGGAGGCACCCACAGTGGAGACCAAGGAGGATGCTGGGAACCTCCACAAAGGAGATCCACAGGAGGGTGGCAGGGGACCCTGCAGGGGAAGGAAACAACTCCTGGTGGGGGACTCCATTGTTAGGAAGGTAGAACTGGGGGAGGAAGGGGAGAGGGAGGTAAGGTGCCTGCCTGGCGCCATGGCTTGGAGGGACAGGGAGCGAATCCTCAGGATTGCGGAGCAGCTGCACAGGGGAGGGAGCTGGATGTCATTGTCCACCTAGGGACAAATGACCTGGCTAGAAAAGGGATTAGAGAAGTGCAGGAAGAGTTTGTGGAATTGGGGAGGGGCCTTAGTCAAGTAGCACACGGTAACCTTCTCGGAGGTGCTACCCATCTATGGCATAGGAGAGGCTAGGGTGTTCCGCACCATGGGATTCAATCAGTGGTTGAAAAACTGGTGTGGAGCTCAGGGGTTTGGCTTCACTGGGGACTGGGGGTCCACCTGGAGTGATGCAAGCCTATACTGGCATGATGGGCTGCATCTGTCCGGGAGGGGAACCAGGATCCTAGGTGATAGGTTTAAATGCTTCATTGGCAAGCTTTTAAACTAGCCAAGGGGGGAGGCACTGGAAAGGAGCAGGAAAATCCTAGCCCCCAAATAATCACGGTAGTAAGTGCGGCAAACACCAACATAGAGGTGTCGATAGGGAGAAGGGCAGGGGTAAATGGAGAAAGTGACAAAGGCAAGAAGGACAGGGATGGGGCAAAAGAGAGTAAGGCCATCAGGAAATGGAAGGTAATGAGTACCAATGCCCGTAGTCTGGGCAACAAGCTCCCTGAGCTGATGGCCTTAATGGAAGAGGGATGCCTGGATATTGTAGCAGTCACAGAAACATGGTACACAGAGAACCATGACTGGGATGTTAACATACCAGGGTACATAACCTACAGGAGAGACAGGCAGGGGAGAAGAGGGGGAGGAGTAGCTCTCTATGTAAAGGAAGGGATAAAAGCAACTGAACAAAAGAGTAAACAGGGAGGAGAGGAGGCACTGTGGGTCACCTTGGAGACTGGAAAGGGCACCACAATCCGCACAGGGGTTGTGTACAGACCCCCATGTCAGGGGGAAGGAATGGACAAGGATATGATAGAAGGCATTCTTAGAATGGCAGAGAAAGGGGAGATACTGTTGATGGGAGACCTGAATATGCCAGATGTTAACTGGAGCACATTGCTGCAGCCACATCCAAGAGCAGGGCCATTCTTGATGCCCTACAGGTGGCAGGCATTAGACAGCTAGTTTTGGAACCCACTCGTGAGGGAGCAATCTTAGACCTCATACTCTCAAATGGGGGCAGTGGAGAGGATCTCAGATCTAGAAGTGGGTTGCCATCTGGGGACAAGTGACCATCAAACAGTGTGGTTCACGTTAAACTCAGCTACACAGTCAAGCCAATACAAAAGTGAGGGTACTGGACTTTAGGAGGCTGACTTTGGCAAGATGGGAGAGTGCCTCAGAAAAGCACTAGCAAACAGGCTAGAAGGAGATGTGGAGCAACAATGGGAATTATCAAACTGCCATCACAGAGGCAACAAGCCTTTGTGTGAAGCAAATAAACAAATCAAACGAAAAAAAGCCACTATGGTTCTCAAAAGAGGTGGCTGTGAAAGTCAGGAAGAAAAAGACAGCATTCCGAAGTATAAAGAAACACAGAAGGAGCAGGGACAGAGCTGTACCGGTTAAGGCAGAAGGAAACAGGGAGGGAAGTCAGAATAGCAAAAGGCCCAAACTGAGGAAAAGATAGCCAACTCCAGTTAGAAGGGGATAAAACCTTTATAGTACATCAGCCAATGAAAAGGAACCAAAGGAGGAGATGAACTGTAATCAGACAAACGGTGGGTAGGCGAAGGGACAGTGAAAAGCAGGAATACTGAACGAATATTTCTGCTCAGTATTCACTAAAAGGGTGGAGAGTGCCTAATCCAATTAACAAGAAGCACTCTTGATGGGGGTCGATCCCAGTCCTTTCTGAAGAAAGGGTTCTGCAAGAACTCCTAAAACTGAAGGTGGACAAAGCAATGGGTCCTGATGGAATTCACCTAGAATTCTAAAAGAATTAAGGGAGGAACTAGTGAAACCACTGGCTACTCTTTTTAATAAATCATGGGAGGATGGTGTGGTACCCGAGGATTGGAGGAAGGCAGATGTGATTCCCCTTCACAAAAGTGGGTCCAAGACAGAGGCAGGAAACTACAGACCTGTCAGTCTGACCTCTGTGGTAGGGAAAGTGATGGAGTCACTTCTGAAGGAAAGAATAGTCGAGTACCTAGAGGCCAGTGGAGCACAGGACCCAAGAGCAGCACGGATTCACAGCGGAAGGTCATGTCAGATGAATCTAATAAATTTCTTTGACTGGGTGACCAAAGTAGTAGACCAGGAGGGGCTGTGGACATAGCCTACCTAGACTTTAGCAAGGCATTTGACACAGTCCCACACACAAAGATTAATAGTCAAATTAACCAGCCTGGGAGTGGGACCCAGGGTGATAGCCTGGGTAAAACATTGGCTGGACAACAGGACACAGAAGGTAATTGTAAATGGAGTCCACTCTGAAGAAAGGGGGGTTACTAGTGGGGTACCGCAGGGTTCAGTATTGGGTCCAGTCCTTTTTAATGTCTTCATCAGTGACATTGCAGAGGGACTGGAAGGAAAAGTATGCCTTTTTGCAGATGACACAAAGATCTGCAACAGAGTTGATAATAAGGAGGCGTGGAAAGGATGAAAAGGGACTTGGCAAGGTTGGAGGAATGGTCAGAGTATGGCAGCTAGGATTCAATGCAAAGAAGTGCAAAATAATGCACCTGGGAAACAAGAACCCAGGGAAGAATACAATGGGTGGGAGGTAGTAACAAGAACAAAAAGGAAAGGGACCTGGGGTGATCATATCAGATGACCTTAAGTTGTAAGCAGTATGAGGAAAGGCAGTAGGAGGGCTGGGGTATACTGGGATGTATAGGGAGGCATCATCAGCAGAAAACAGGAAGTTGTTCATCCCTCTGTACAGACAGTTGGTGAGATCCCATCTGGAGTACTGTGTCCAGTTCTGGAGACCCCATCTCCCGCAAGGACATAGACAGGATAGAGGCAGTCCAGAGGAGGGCAACTAAAATGGTGCAGGGTCTGCAGAGAAGCCGTGAGGAGAGACTAAAGGAGCTTAATATGTATACCTTGAGGAAAGAAGGGAGAGGGGGACATGATAGAAACTTTTAAGTACCTCAGTGGAATCAACAAAGTCCAAGAGGTAGCATCTTTCAGAAAAAGAGACTTGCAAGAACAAGGGACACAATTTAAAAGATAGAAGGAGGCGGTTCCAGGGGCAATGTGAGGAAGTATTATTTCACAGAGAGGGTAGTGGATGCATGGAACAGCCTTCCCTGAAGGAGGTTATGGGGTCTAAAACTGTGGGAGAATTCAAGAATGCATGGGACAGACATAAGGCAATTCTTGTGGGGGGTAGGAAGAAATAGGCTGTTGGTTAACTAGGATCTGTGGCCTATCCTGTAGGTAGGGAAATGGGCAGACTAGATGGGCCTAGCGGTCCTTATCTGCCATCAAAGTCTATGTTTCTATGTTTCTATGTGATTCCACTAATGACAAGTTTTCGACTGCTTAGGTGTACAGAGCCTTTGTCATGAACTTGGGGGACATTGGAACAAATTTTTTGGGGTTTATACTGTTCGGGACTCATAGCTGATGTGATGGCTGGGGGATGTTTCTACATACTATGATGGGATGATTTTATCATGCTGGTCATTGTAATCCATATGGTGGTTTATTCCACCCTTTGTATAATTATTCCTCAACGTGTCTAAGCTATGAAGCTATTAGTTGCTCCCAAATCTCGACTGGAATGCTCTGCATGTTTTTTGGGCTGCCTTTTTTGCCTTACTGTGTTGGTATCCAGTTTAGTTATAAGAAACATGGAAGCTTAAAATAGGAATATTAGTTGTTTGACGGTTGACATTGATTTCTTTTCATAATGGAATGCAGCACTGTTTGAGAAATAGCACATATTTCCTTTTTCGTATATTTTGTCAACCGGATTAATAGCAGTCTTCACAACTGCGTCTTACTGTTTTTGTTGATTCTCCCTTTTAAGGACATTCAAAGGCCACTGAGAAGGCTGACATATTTGGGACACTTTCTCTGAAACATGTTGGTTATCCCCCCCCCCCATTGTGACAGAATACAGTGGGGAGGGGGTACTATGATTATCAACTATATGTATGGAATCTTTTTCCTCTGCTACATCTATTACCCTGTATATAAACGTAAAGTATAAAAAAAAAAAGAGTGACCAGGTCATTTAGCCCGATCACTGTAGGGTGGGGTTATTGCTGGGCCCCCCCCAGAGCCCTCCCCCTACCGCCCTTTGAGGGGTTTGACCCCGGAGGAATTTCTGCCAGTGGCTGATCTATCTAGTGTGGACAGTACATGCACAAGGGAATCCAGGCAAGGCAGTCACCACCTATAATAGGGTGACGACAGCAGTGTTCAACTCCCTCATACTAGCCCATGTACAACGCAGATCTTTTTACTTGAAGTCTCCCTGGTTTTATGAGGAGTTCAAGGTGATGAAGACTGTGGGTTGTAGGTTGGAGCGATGCTGGCGGAGGTCAGGCTTGGAGGCAGACAGACTGGCCCTGTGCTCACATTATAGTGAGAATCAAGGGGCAGTCACTCATAAGAAGGCAGAGTTCCTGTCCAGAGACATTGTTACTGGGAAGAATCGACCAACTGCACTTTTTCGGACTGTGGACAGGCTCCTAAATCCAACCTGTCTCAAGCCGAAAAATACTTTTTATGATATTTTATGCGAAGAGTTTGCTTAGTTCTTCTCGGACAGGATATCCACTATCTGGCAGGCGTTCCACCAGTGAGCCTTAAAGTGGCCTACGGTGATCGTGTGGATTGAATCTCCCGGAAAGCGCTCAGCCTAATTGGGGGAAGTTTAAACCAGTGGAGGTGTCTGAGATCATTGGGGTTGTTTCCAAGTTAAAGCACACATATTGTGAACTGGACCCAGTGTCGACTCGTTTCTTGATGAGATCTGTTGACACTGTCGGCCTGGTGTTCACCTTGATCATTTGGTGCTCTCCGTCAGAGGGGGATTTTTCTGGATGCCTTGAAGGAGGCGCTGGTTTGTCCCCTCCTGAAAAAAACATCATTAAATCCTGACGTCAAGGCGAATTACCATCTGATCTCCAACCTCCCATTCTTAGGAAATGTTGTTGAGGAGGTTGTGGCACAGCAGCTTGAGGAGCACCTCATGGCCTTTGATCTCTATGAGCCATTCCAGTCTGGTTTCCGTGTGAAGCATAGTACAGAAACCGCACTAGTTTGGGTGCACAGTGACCTCCTCAGGGCTAGAGACTGGGGGGGGAGGGGACAGTTCTTGTCCTCCTCGATCTCTCTTCAGCTTTTGACATGTGGACCATTGTGTGTTGCTTGACCGCCTAAGGGAATTTTGTGGACTCACTGGTTCTGTCATCTGCTGGTTTGAGTTCTACCTCAAGAACAGGAGGCAATGGGTAGTGATGGGGAATTTCTCCTGCTCCTCTAGCCTCCTGTCATGTGGAATACCTCAAGGGTTGGTCTTTATACCAGTGTAGATTGCCGTGTACTTGCTGCCCCCTGGGTGAACTCATTAGGAAGTACGGTCTGGGTTTTCATTGCTATGTCGATGATACCCATCTGTGTTTTTCCTTTGCCCCTGGAATATGCAGTACAGTGGAAGTACTAAATAGCTGCCTTGCAGAGATCAATGATTGGATGACCTTCAGCTGGTTGTGACTGAACCCCGACAAGATGGAGGTACTGGTGGTGGAGTCGAATAGAAGGCGGAACAGGATGGCCTCTGGCACCGAAACTGGTTTATTTCTGGGATCTGTACCATTGAAGGCCTCCTCTAGGATGCAAAATCTTGGTGTGATCTTTGACAGAGGATTGTCCTTTGATTTTCAGGTGTCGTCTGTTGTCCAGACCAGCTTTTACCATCTTAGTAATACCGCCAGGATTAAATACCTAGTTCCATGGACCTCCCCACCTTAGTGCATGCCTTCGTGGCATCCAGACTTGATTAATGTAAAGCGCTCTATCATGGGGTCTCAGGGAGTAACCTCCACCAGCTGCATCTAGTGCAGAACACGGCCGCCAGGCTGCTCACTGGGCAGTCAAAATTCTGTCACATCACCCCAGTACTGCGTGATCTGCACTGGCTGCCAGTAAGGTGGAGTATTCTCTTTAAGGTGGGCTTGCTCACCTTTAAGGCTCTACACAGGCTGCACCCTGGTTATCTGTCGGACCTTCTTACAACTGCTGTCTCGGTCTGCTCCCTCCAGTCCCCCTCTAGGGGCCTCCTGGCGATTCCCAGGATGAGGCTTAAAACTGCCGGCAACAGAGCATTTAGTGTCACCGGCCCCGTCCTGTGAAATTTGCTTCCTCCATCTATTCGGGAGGCCTCTTCGGCTGAGGTTTTTAAGGCCCACCTTAAGGCCTTCCTGTTTAATCAGGCCTTTCCGGACCTTATATATTAGTCCTCCCTGGGAGCCCCTGCTCCTTTCCCTGTTTTAATAGGGTTCTGTATTACCACAGATTGTATTTATTTTTATGCTGTTATTAATATTGTTATTTATTTGATAGTAATTTAAATTTCTTTTTTTTTTTTTTTGTTGACTCTATTTTTGCTCCTCCTCTACCTGGGCATCCTTCCAGGGTGTTCTCTCAACTGGAGCCTCTACTTCCTGTTTGAAACCTACAGTCATGGCTGGACTCCCCCAGCCACCCAGGCAGGCCTAGCCCCCTGGATCTACCCCCGGGGCGGATCCTTCCTCCCTTGATGGCCTATCTGTAATTAGAAAGGCCTTACCTGGGTGCCAGGTTGGCCATGGAGTCCTCTGAGGCGTCGGGCCGACACTGGGATGTGGGCTGCATCCCTGGAGCCCCCTTCATCTCCGCGAGCTAAGGTGGGAATTTTTCTTGTTTCATCCCTCGTCCTGCCCCTCCTCCAGAGCTCAGTCATGCACTGGTGTCTCGAGACATCTGCCGCAGCTCCACCCCTCTACTCTGTGCCCAGACGTGTGCACATCCCTCCGGCTTCCACTAGGGGCCGCTGTTGCACCAGGCAGTCCCTAGATCCCTCCCCAGAGAGAGGAGAGCAGTCTATGGACACTCAATCCTCTCTGTCCCCTGCCGACCCCCGATGGCCTGGGCTCATTCCCGAACCCAGGTCGCCGGTGTAACGCGAGGTGTGGTGTCCAGTGCCTCAACCCTCAGTGCCACCGGGCCAGCTTAAATTTCTGTATTGATAGTGCGTTTTTATTGCACAGCACCCAGAGCCTCCAGGATTGGGCGCCTGGAAAAGTAAAATTTGCTGTACCTTGCCTTACACTGTTGACCCAGACTTCGCCCTGCACCTCTGTATGCTGCTGGCACTAGCCTTCATGCCACTGGATGATGTGCCGGCAGTCTTCAAGGAGATGCAGGAGTGGGAGTATATGGTGTCCCATGATGAGGTCCTACAGCCCATAATGGACTATTTCGAAGACACCTGGATCGGTCGCCCCACAACGTGGTCTGTACATTGCCATGCTGAATTCCACATCACCCAGTGAAACTGCCATGGGACAATCATTCAGGGCCTCACCAGCACTAACAATGCCAACTCCTGGAGTTCATCCATGAGGAGGAACATATGGCTCTGGTATGCTCAGAGCAGCTCATCTCCAGGGCATAGTCTGCACAGGTCCGCAGGTGGTATCAGGATCTAAATGCCCGGACTGCGGCCATGATATCTGAGTACGGGACCCGTAGCCACTATGACTTCCTCCGTGGCCTCGTTCACAATTTCACCTTCCATGTGTGAGGGGGTGTGGGGTAGCCTGTGGCAGGGCAGTGTGCCCGTGTAGCACTGTTTGCAGCTGTGGTGCTTTGGACAGCTCGCTGTCACCATCCCCCATGCCATTGTGCCCAGCAGTCAAGCGGTGTTGTCCACAGCATGGGTGCCTGCTGTGTTTTTGCATCCACTGGAGTCACTCTTATGACCCTCGCTCTTCGAGTGTGCGTGCACCACGTCCTACTGTTTCTACATCGCCCAGTACACTTCGTCATGTTGCAGTCACCCTTCTCGTGGGTGCCTTTAATCCCTGTCACCCTCGGAGCACTCTCCCTTCTGCAGTCACCCATTGGTGACTCACCCTAACAGAGGTGCTTTTATCATGTAAAACCTATCAGAGGGTTTGAGGTGAACAAAACAATGAGTAAGGTCACCTGTAAATTCTTGTGGATGCACTTTCATGCCACCTGGATTTGGGTCTTGAGAACCACTACTCTAAATGCTGTGTGTTCACATTTTCCCAGGAGGCCTCCGTGTAGTATTCTATCAAACAAATGATCTCAGTAATAGATAATGGGAAGAAGGAGGAACACAGAACTAACATGAAATATAAGCTGAATTGTGTCTAGATGTTATGTTTTTCAAAGTTCGGCAGGAGGCATCAGTGTAGTTACCATAAAAAGGTTAATGTTATACAGCCACCCTGTGGTCAAATCTGCTATCGTTCTTTATAATCTGGGTTACAGGAAATGCTGCGCTCGAATCTAGGGACTGCCTGCAGGAAGGTATGTGGCTTGTGGTGCACTAGAAATAAAGCATTACAAGAGTTAGCAGAACTGTGTGGTCTCCGTTACTGAGTGTCAAGGTACAACAGAAAGTCGTGGCGAGGTAAAAAATGGAAGTTAAAGTTCTGCTATTTTACCTATGTTACCATTTTTACCACTTGCTCTATAGCTTACAGCTCCATGTACTGGGTAATTTGAATGTTGTGCCACTATGATTCTGTACAAATATCTTGTCCTGTGTTGGTGGTGTGCTCCCTTAGCTCTTATCCTGGCTACCCCATATCTGATATACTTGTACACTTGCATTGTTTTTTTCCCTGTCTTTGTAATTCATTGCTTGCTATGTGATTTTGTTGTTCATGTTCATGCACCTGTTGTTTTCACTTTGTTGTTGTGTTTCACTCACTGCAGTATCCCCACCCCTGGGTCGCACCTGGAACTGATCACCGGCTTAGTGCACCTATTCCAGCCACCAAATTTCAAATAATTAAATACATAAATAGAAAGCATGCACTTGTTGATAAGGAACTGGATGCAGCTGGAAATGGCACAGACTGCGAGAACAACCGAATATGAAGTGGCCAAAGAAGATTTTGACTCCTACTTGGATCGACTAGAACAGTGGATCACTATAAATTAAATAATGTACTCGCTGCAAAGTAAGTGTAAGGCCCCTGTTGGGCAGGTGTCTTCCTAAATACATTAGAGGTAGTGTTGCTCAGATAGTATCCTATAAACTAGGACACCAACAGCTACCTCCCATTTGGCCAGATAGTTGCTGTGGTAGGATAGCAGTGCTATCTGATCACGGATCCTACCCTCTAGGATCCAGTGCATGGATCCAACAAACGTTGCAGATCCTAGCAACAATTGTTGTGGATCCTGTGGATCTTAACAGATCCACAGATCTAACCAACAGATCCAGCTCAGATCCTAACTATCCGATCTAGGATCCCTGGATTCTAACTATGATTCATCGCTATCTGACCGCGGATCATACAGTCATCTTTGGTAGGATTTATGGTAGGATCGTAGTTAGGATATCAGCACTATCTAACAAAGGGTGGTAGGATCCAAAAAAACACTATCTGAGCAACACTACTTAGAGGTATGGACACCCTCACCTTACACTGCCACGGGGTGGCCCTAGATTGCTGCAGTGGCTGCCGGGTTCTTTTCCTCTCACTAATGAGGGAGGTTCATATTCAGAATGAAGACATAGTGTGGCATCTCCACTTGGAGAAAAAGAATGAAAAGGGGGAAAAAGTCACAACAAGTGGGTCTAGTGACTGGTCAGTACAACCCACTAGAATGCCAAACCTGCCTACCTTCGCACTATGGTCACACCTTCTGTAGACCCCAAACAAACACAACAGTTCCCTCCTGATAGCATGCATTATAACTGGTGAGACAATGATAAGAGATGACTTGTAACAAAAACCCAATTTTATTTCAGGGGAAAGTGCATTTAAAGGAAAAGGGATTACTGCAACCGGAACAACCGAGTATGGACGGTCTTCTGGTACCCTAAACCAGCTCAGCTTTGACTGTACATACTAAGTGCTACATATTAAGTATCAAATGGTAGCAGGCTAGAAGTTGCCCACAGAATCAATCCCCCAAATAAATGGGTCCATATCTTCTTTCTTTTGGCAATGATGTACTTATCTAGTTTCATTTTAAAAGCATTTTGGTTCTCAGCTTCCATAATACCTCTTGGAAGCCTATTCCAAATCCTGCCCGCTCTCTGAGTAAAACAAAATGTTTGTTCTTGTCATTATTGTAATCCAAAATAATCTGCATGATCTTATTTGTATTTGTAAGTCTCTCATTAATTCATCATCCCTGAATATGTTGTACATTGCAATCAAGTCCCCTCTCATTCTTCTTCTAATAAGGATTTATGTCCGTCTTGATAAATCAGGTGTTGTAGTCTTGGTACCATTTTTATGTTTGCTTGCACGCATGTGCAAGAAACATAGTGCCATCATCCGAGATTTCGGAGGTGTGTCACCCCCTCTTCCAATTCAGTCAGTGTGTTGGCAGGCACGGCTCCTGTCTGCCAATGCATGCTGGAGGTGTCTATGACAAGCTCCAAAATGCAGTGGCATACAGTTGAAAGGGGGAACTACGCTTCAGTGAGCAGTGATAAGATATCGCCTACTCATGCGCAGCTCCCCTACACACACACACCTTGTATGCGCATACTCGTGCCCCCGCTGCACTCTATGGCTGACGGAGGTGCCCAATCCCCACGCGCTGTGATGCAGCCCCCCAAAGCCTTCCAAATGCCATGCTGGGTGCCCCAAGCGTGGCAACTCAATGGTATAGCCGACAGGGTGCCCAATCCCGTCGGCTTCTTCTCCCGAGTACAAGGTGCCCGCTGGGAGCCCACCCCAGCGTGGCAACAATGCCATGGCCGACGGGGTGCCCAACCTCCGTCGGCTCCATGCCCCCAGCCGTCCTTCTGCCATGCTGGGAGCCCACCCAGCGTGGCAAACGTCCCGTGTCGCTCTTTTTTTTTAACCTGTAAAGAAAAACAGTCCCAAGCAGTCTTCTGCCCCTCCCCACAACCCGCACCCACCCACTGCGCACCCTGCCTCCCCACACCCCTCACCCATACTTTACCACCGAGCTCGGCGCGGACGATCTGTGGACTGGGAACACATCTGCAATCTTCAAAGCGATCGTGAACCGAGGGAAATGCTGGTAAGCTGTATAATGGGATAGATACGTTTTTTTCAACTTTGTTGCATTTCTCAGGCATTTTTGAAATTTTGCACCAAATTTTCAGCATGGGTTTTTTGGGACCCCTTCTCATGAATGCTGTCACTGTCATGGCGTTATTCAGGCCTGAAGGGTGATTTCGCGGTCACTGCGCAAAAATCACCTTTGGGACCAATTAGACGACACTACCAGTGTTCATAAGGCGGGCTCTCAAAGCCTATTTTGAAAGTTGGTGGAAAACCAAAAAACGACTGTTTTACGAGCGTGTGTTGCGCAGTTCCTACACACGCTCGTAAGTTCACGAATTTTCAATATTTTCACTCCAGATTTTCAACATTGCCATTTTACCACACCTTCTTATGAGTAGTACAGCTGTCCTTTTTCACGTCACCCAAAATGTGTTTCCGCCCATGTAGCGCACAATGGCACAGTCAGTGTGTGAAACCAATGTATGGGACAAATTAAGAACACCACAGTGACACTGTTCATGAGCAGAGGTCTTAAAATGGCTATGTTGAAAATTTGGTGAAAAAATTCCCAAAAATGACTGTTTTACGAGCCTGTGTTGCGCAGTTCCTATGCACGCTCGTAAGTTCGTGAATTTTCAATATTTTCACTCCAGATTTTCAACATTGCCATTTTACCACACCTTCTTATGAGTAGTACAGCTGTCATTTTCACATGTCACCCAAAATGTGTTTCCGCCCATGTATGGCGCACAATGGTGCAGTCGATGTATGAAATCAATTTACAGGACAAATTAAAGAAAATCAAAGTGACACTGTTCATGAGCACAGGTCTTAAAATGGCTATGTTGAAAATTTGGTGAAAAATTTCAAAAATGACTGTTTTATGAGCGTATGCTCGTGGCAGTTCCTCACATACACTCGTAAGTTCGTGAATTTTCAATATTTCCACTCCAGATTTTCAACATTACCATTTTACCACACCTTCTTATGAACAGTGCAGCTGTGGTTTTTCACATCTCAACCAAAACATGTTTCCCCATGTAGCGCACAATGGCGCAGTCGGTGTGCCAAATCAATGTACGGGACAAATTAAGAAAATCACAGTGACACTGTTCATGAGCAGAGGTCTTAAAATGGCTATGTTGAAAATTTGGTGAAAAAATTCCTTAAAATGACTGTTTTACGAGCGTGCGTTGCAGCAGTTCCTATGCACCCTCGTAAGTTCGCGAATTTTCATATATTTTCACTCCAGATTTTCAACATTGCCATTTTATCACACCTTCCCAACATAGGCAGTACAGCTGTCATTTTTCACATCTTGCCCAAAAATATGTTTCCCATGTATGCGCGAGTGGCGCCAGTCGATATCTTGAAATCAATGTATAGGACACATTAAGAAAATCACAGTGACACTGTTCATGAGCAGAGGTCTTAAAATGGCTATGTTGAAAATTTGGTGAAAAAATTCCTAAAAATGACTGTTTTACGAGCGTGCGCTGCGCAGTTCCTATGCATGCTCATAAGTTTGCGAATTTAATATTTTCACTCCAGATTTTCAACATTGCCATTTTATTACACTTCCTTATGAACAGTACAGCTGCCATTTTTCATATGTCACCCAAAATGTGTTTTCGCACATGTAGCCACAGTGGTGCTGTTGGTGTGCTAAAGCAATGTTTAGGACAGATTAAGAAAATCACAGTTACACTGTTCATGAGCAGAAGTCTTAAAATAGCTATGTTGAAAATTTGCTGACAAAGTCCATAAAATGACTATGTTACAGTGAGCATTGCTTGTTTCCACACACCCTAGTAAGTTCATGACTTTGTAATATTTTAAGTCCAGATTTTCTAACCAGGCATTTTCCCACTTCCTTACTTACAGTACAGCTGTCATTTTTCACAACATGGCGAAGTGTGTTTTCACACTTTCAGCGCAGAGATGCGTGGTCGCTGTGGGAAATCATTGTTCGGGACAGATAAAGAAAATCACAGTGACACTGTTCATGATCGGAAGGCACCAAATGCCCTGAGCTGACAATCTGCTGTAAAAAATCCCCAACTAATTATATACGGTAGTGCGTTGCACAGTTTCTATGTACGCTGTGACTTCACAATTTTTAAATATTTTACTGCAGATTTGCAACATTGCCATTTTTACACCTCCCATAAACAGTACAGCTGTCATTTTTATATCCTGTTGAATGTTTTTGCACCTGTGGTGCACTAAATGCCGTGATCGCTGTGCATAAGCAACTTCATGACAAACTGATATTCCCCTCTTCATGAGGTGGGTAACACAAAAAACATGATGAACATTTGGAGTGAAAATACCAACGAATGCCTGAGGTATTAGGGTTTCCAACCATAATGCCCAACCCTGTAGAGAATGACAGGCATCAGGGGTGTGACTTGGGATTCTTGCCTGTAATGCTCATACCATTCCACACCCTGCAGCCAGTGAGAGGCATCGAGGTATGCCTTGGACTCTTCGGCCCCAAAGTTCACCCCATTCTCCTATACACGTACCCATCTCACCGTATTTCCTAATGGAATGGGGGTGCGCATAAGGGCCAAAGACCCCAAGGCACACCGTGACACTTGTCAGTGTCTGCAGGGTGGGGTGTGGTGAAATGGCATGGCCGTTATGCCTGATGACCCAAAGGCACACCCCCAGGCCCGGATTAAGAGGGGGGGCAAATGGGGCAAATGCCCCAGGCCCCCCGACAAAGGGGGTTCCCCAAAACGGCCGTGCATGAGTGCAATAAATATATGCACTGAACCATTTAAATGCACCTGCTGGCTGCTGCTTTAAATTACTTACTTCTGGCCCGTGCTGTTCATGATTTTGTCAGTAGTGTTGCCCCTGAGACTTGGAGAATGGGGGGGAGGGGTCACATGGTATGCAGAAGCCGAGTCATCTGGTTTATATGCCACTGGCACTTCACTGCGCATGTAAGCACATGCTGCATCATCGCCACCGCAGTGTTGTTGTAACCTTAGAGGAGAGCAGACATGGGTTCCGTTTTTTTCCAACCGACCAGGTAGCTAGTCTCTCGCGACTTGCAGCATATTTTAAAAAGAAAACTGTGTTTGTTTTTGCACAAATTGCAGTTTCAGAAAAGTCAAACTCACACACAGGTATTTAAAGCAAGTGGGGAGCAAATCTAAGCAATAAAGCAAAGTAATGTGTTTTGGGACTCGGGAGGGAGGGATGGAAGGACAGACTTGGAAGTTGGGACTTGGGAGTCGGGCCTGGGTGGTTAGGACAGGTTATATGCTGAGCGGGGACTGGGAAGAGTTGAGCAAGAGAGCCGCAACTTGCAAGGGGAGGCAGGAGTGAATGAATAGTCAAAAAAAAAAAAAAAAAAAAAGGCAGACACTCAGTCAAGGTCAGTAGCAAACTGCCACACCGCGCGGCCCAAGTGGCAAGCGAGCCCGCCAAGGACTGACTGAGAAGGAGGGAGTCGATGATCTATTGCACTACTGGCATGGCATTATTCTGATGGGGTTAATTCAAAGTTTTAAATAATTCAAAACTTTTCCACTGCATTGCCGTTTTTTTTTTTTATGATCAGCATTTTACCCGTAACCCAGTGTATCTAGCCAGACCCGGGACTACAGCTCAAATGTCCCAAGTGAAATACATGGGGGGGATGTTGACTGTTGTTCAGTTTGATGGAGGAGGGGGACCTATGAGATCAATTAAAAAACTATTGATTTTGATGCCAGAGAGGGAAAGAAGGGGGCTCAGACCCCGAGGAGTAGCAGCTAGAATGGCATGTTGGAGGATAATTTTACTGAGATAGCCAGTAATACGTAAGCGATTCATGCTTCTGTTTTTCTAAGTACTAAATAATTAGGTTATAATACCTCACTCTGAGCAGGTATTATAATGAGTATTAACATAGAAAAATGAAGTGAAGCATGAACAACAGTAGCAAAACTAAGTGCTGAGTTAGATGTGGCCATGATATCTCTGCACCTTTACATGCTCTGTCCAGGTGGTCACAGCGTTTCTTTTCCTGTGGCCAGGAATCGAACATCGGAACTATTGACGCTACCCTGTGGCTATCAGTCTGGTAAAAAATAAACGACCCCGAACAGTAAAACACCAGAAATAAATAAAAATAAAAAGGTTAACTTGACGGCATATGCAGATACCTGGTACCAATAAAATCATCACAAGGAAAATAGAAACTTTGTGATAATTAATAAACTGCAACATTACCACTCTCTAGTTTTTTAAAGGTGTCTTAAATCATCCTATGTTTTATTATATTTAACATTACAAGCTGTTTTACATTGTACCTGTGATAAACCACCTGAGATGCAACCATTTGTTTTCAGTCTCCACGTATTACTACAGCTGGGCGAACGACTGGGCACTGAGGGTTAAGTGATCTGCTTGGGGTCATATTACAGACAGTGAGTATATTGGCTGTGGGGTGGTATTTGAACCTGTGCTCTTCTAGTCCCCGATCCTGTGCTCTAACCACCATAACCAATGTATGTTTACATATTCGTATCCTGAAAGTACATACAAATTTGCACTATCTAGATATGTGAATATGGAAACCTACAATACATGATTTGAGGCAGTGACAAGAACAGTACTTTTCCAGCATAAAATGTCACTTTTTACAGTTGAAAGAAAATCAGAAAACAGTAAGGAAACACCCCAAAATGTACCATTTTCAACCATTTTTTCAAAATTTCACAGGGGAGTATGCCCCCGGACCCCCCCAGATTGGTTGGGGATTTTGACCTGTCACAATCACTGCATACGCATGGGCTCCCCAGAGGTCAGGTGCCCCAGGCCCCTCAAAAGCTTAATCTGGCCCTGCACACCCCAATGCCTGTCACTCTCTGCAGGGTGGTGGTGGGGTTGGCTTCAGTTCAATACTTCACTGCCATTCCTATTACGCAGCTCTGTAACTTTTACACTACCACTGCCAGTGCCAGCAAGCAAACATTCAGCATTGACAAATGCTTGTTTATGTTCGTCATGCACGCAAGTGCATACAAACATGTTGGTATGAGAGTTACTAGGGAGAAGTGTGAAGGGTGCCAGCTCAATGGCCAGCTGTGCTGCAGGGGCCAGTCTGTGTCCGGCAAATCAGCAGGCAGTATCCTGGTGACACTGGTTTGCTGAGGAGGCTGGTCTCGGCAAACATTTCAAAGGACTGAGTTGATGCTGTGTGCGGCTCTGTCCTTTAAAATGTGAGCCCTTCAGCGAGGCTAAGTGTGTCTTTCCTTGTTAAATAATGTCCCCTTTTCCTGCCACCACTTAGTATGTCTTTCTTGGTTAAACAATTTCTCCTTTCCCTTTCCGACATCGGGATGCCCACGCCCAGTGTCGGATGCACCCCCCCAACCCGTCTTTATCCCTAGCCACCATCGGGGTGCCCAATCCCCGTGTCGGCATCCCCCTCTCCACCACTATTGTGGCACACTGGGAGCCCACCCCAGTGTGCATAAATTTATATTTGTCTATTTTTTACCTGTAAATGAAGAAAACCTTCCCTCGCGGTCTTTATTTTTTTTCATCTGTAAAAACTAAAACTGTCCCTCATTATCTCCCCTGTCCCTTTCCCCCATCTTGACCCTCTCTCTGCTCATCCACTTCCCAGCACCCACCTCTTACCCTATACCTACCCCTGAAGTCAGCTGATGCAATCTTCTGCAGAGCGCGACACGTCTGCACTCTTCAAAGCCGACCAGCAAACTGAAAGAATGAAAGGTAAGCCATATGATGGGCTCAATGGGGGTTTCAACTTAAGTTGATAGCGCAGCCATTTTTAGGAATTATTGCCCCAGATTTTCAACATGGGGTTCTTAAGACCCCACCTTATGAACATGTCACTGTCATTTTGTTCCTTGGTCCTGAAAGGTGATTTTGCGGTCGCTGCACTGAATCACCTTTCAGGACTGAGTAACAAAACAACAGTGCCACTGTTCATGAGGTGGGGGTCCCAAAAAGCCCATGTTGCAAATTTGGTGAAAAAATTCCCAAAAATTACTGCGTTATGAGCATGCATTGTGCAGTTTCTATGCACACTAGTAACTTTGCCAATTTTTAATATTTTCACTATAGATGTTCAACATTGCTATTTTTCACACCTCCTAATGAACAGTACAGCTGTCATTTTTCACATCCTGCCTGAAATGTGTTTTCACACCAGTTGCACAGAATGGCATGGTTGCAGTGCAAAATCAACTTTCAGGATGGAGTAACAAAATCACAGTGCCACTGTTCATGAAGGGAGGTCCCAAAAAGCCTACGTTGAAAATTTGGTGAAAAAAATACCAAAATATGACTGTGTTACGGGGGTGCATTGCACAGTTTCTATGCACGCTTGTAACTTTGCCAATTTCTCATATTTTGACTCCACATTTTCAACATTGAAATTTTTTCACACCTCCTCATGAACAGTAGAACTGTAATTTTTCACATCCTGCCTATAATGTGTTTTAGCACCTGTGGCGCTAAATGGCGCAGTCGCTGAGCGAAATCACCTTTTGGGATTGAGTAACAAAATGATAGTGCCACTGTTCATGAGATGGTGTCCCAAAAATCCCATGTTGAAAATTTGGAACGAAGATACCAACAAGCATTTGGGGCATTAGGGTTTCAAACTTTAACGCCCCACTCCCTCACCCTCTAGAGACTGACAGGCATTGGGCATGTGGCTTGGGGTCGTCAGCCATAAAGCTCACACCATTCCACCCCCACTCCCACCCTGCAGCCAGTGACAGGCATCGGGGTGTGCTTGGAGTCTTTAGCCCAAATATTCACCCCATTCGCCTATACTGCACCCATCTCAGCTTATTTCATTATGGAATGGGGTGAGCATTGGGGCCGAAGACCTCAAGGCACACGCAATGCCTGTCAGTTTCTGCAGGGTGGGGGGGTGGAATGGCGTGAGTGTTAGCAGCGACGACTAAAGGGACACCCCGGCCCTGCCGCCGCCTGCAGGTGGGGGGTTGAAACTCTAATGCCTCATTAAGGAAGTAAATCAGGGAGGAACATTTAATGTTACCTGCCTTGATTTCAGCAAAACCTTTGAGAATGTCCAACATAGAAGGCTGATTAACAAGATGAACAGCCTGGCAACGGGGCACAAGCTGATAAACTGGGCTAGAAACTGGCTGATGGACATGAGGCAGAGGGTGGTGGTAATGGGATCCAATTCAGGGAGAGGGAGTGATCAGCTGGGTACCTCAGGGATCAGTCCTGGGACCAGTCCTGTTCAATGTCTTCATTACAGGCATTATGGAAGGGCTAGAAGGAAAGGTCTGTCTGCCTGTTTGCAGATGATGCCAACATCTGTAATAGAGTGAATACTGCAGAAAGGGTGGAGAAAATGAACAGGGACATGGAGAGGCTTGAAAAATGGTCCGAGGAGTGGCAACTGAGGTTCAATGCAAAGAAGTGCAACATAATGCACCTGGGTAGAGGGAAACCTGTGGAGAGTTACAGGATGGAGTGGAGGTGCTGATGATCACCAAGGAAGAAAGGGACCTAGGAGTTATCAGTTCTGATGACCTAAAGCTGTCAACACAAAGCACAGGTGTTGCAAGGGCGACCAGTGGCATGCTGGGGTGTGTAGGCAGAGGTATCACTAGCAGAAGGCACGATGTGGTGATGCCATTATATAATGCACTAGTGAGGCCTCACCTACAGTACTGTGTGCAATTCTGGAGGCCGCGAATGCGCAAGGACATTGACAGGGTGGAGCCTGTCCACAGAAAGGCAACCAAGATGGTACATGGCTTGCAACACAGAACATATCAGGAGAGATTAAAGGGACCTTGATATGTACTTATTGGAGGAAAGGAGGGAGTGGGGGAGCATGATAGATATGTTCAGGTATCTCAAGGGCATAAATAAGGTACAGAGGTGGACATCCTTCAGTACATCAAACATTTGGCATTGATAAATGCTTGTTTTTATCCTAAAAAAAAAAGATAATCATCCATCATTGTGTGCTGTGTAACCCCCATCCTCTAAACAGTATACAGACACTGAGGGTGCCCAATCTCCCAGTGTCTTCATCTGTCCGTCCATTTTTGTGTGCTGTGTAACCCCCCCAAACAGTATACAGACACTGGGGGTGCCCAATCTCCCAGTGTTTTCATCTGTCCATCCATTTTTGTGTGCTGTGTAACCCCCCCAAACTTTATACAGACACTGAGGGTGCCCAATCCCACAGTGTCCTCATCTGTTCGGCAAACTCCCTGAAAGAAAAAAAACTGTCCTTCATTGTTTTTTTTCCCTGTAAAAAAGAAAACCGTACATTGTTGTCTGTTCCACTATTACCCAACCCCCTACTCTCCTCTCAGGACCCCACCACACACCCGTACCCCGTACTTACCACAGAGGTTCATTGCCGTAATCTATCTTAGACTGCAGGAATGTCTTCGCTCTTCAAAGCCCAACCACAAACTGAGGTAAACGCTTCAATGTATTTCACTGAGGTTTTCGGCCTCAATGTATTTCAATAGGGTTTTCAACTTAGTGCTCTGGGCTGCCCTCTGACTGGCAAGCTTATAGATAACTTAGGAATAAATGTAAAAGCTCCCTCCAAAGAGCTAAGCATCTACATTTCAAGAAGCTTCTATTCGATCACCTCTGTAAGCCTAAGGAGTTCTGGAAGCAAGTGAACTCACTGATCAAGGGGAAGACTGCTGAACTCTCCAGTTCCCTCACAGCACAGGGCACCGCTCACACCGACACACAGACTATCGCCACTGGATTCAACAATTTCTTCACCAGCCTCTACAAATACACATCGCTCTTCCCTAGCATGTCGGTTCCCCTCACACCCCCTACATCTTTCACAGTTCTTGAGGCTGATCCAGCATTCCACCTGAAATTGGCCTTCCTTAAGGATGTCCATCGGCTCCTCTCTAAACTGAAACCTGACAGCTCACCAGGACATGACACTCTTGAGCCCAAGTTTCTAAAGCTGGGAGCACCTACCCTTGCACACCCTGTCTGTGATCTGATCAACCGGTCCTTCCTCTCAAATACTGCCCCTAACAAGTGGAAGGTTGCCATAGTTGCACCTGTTCACAAAGGTGGTCCTAATACCGTTGCTGAAAACTTTAGGCCCACCTCCATCCTCTGTCCTAAAATCCAGGAGCGGACTGTATATAATCACCTTCAGAATTACCTAGAACAGTATAACCTATTATCCCCCTTTCAGCATGGGTTCAGAAAGAACCACAATACCGTCACCGGCTTAATCAAAGTCACCTCCAATATATTCCAGGCCATGGACAAAGGCTTTCTCAATGGTGCCATTTTCGTCAACCTCACAAAGGCATTTGACCTGGTCAGTCATGGTCTTCTGCTTCATCAGCTTCTATCTCTTGGCCTCGATGTCACAACCTTGGTCTGGATCCATAGCTACCTCTCCGCCCGCTCTAAAAGGGACAAGTGGACATTTTCTCTCTCTCTGACCTAAGACCCATAACCTATGGTGTTCATCAGGGCTCCATCTTGGGCCCTTTGCTGTACTCCCTGTTTATTAATCAGCTGCCTAATAACTGTGGGGGGGCTTCCATGCATCTCTATGCAGATGATGCTATTATTTACCGATCCTCCTCTGATGTTAATTGGATCAACGACACACTAGCCTCAGACTTTGCTGCTCTTGAAGAGTTGTTCCTGCAAAATCAACTAGTCCTTAACACCAAGAAAACTAAGAGTATGTTATTCTTCCATCCCCTTTCCTCTTCCCACACCCTGCCCCCTCTTAGAATCACTTTCCTCAGTGGTGGTGCCCTTGATCCCATCCAAACATTTAAGTACCTGGGCATCACACTGGACACCTCCCTATCCCTCAATGCTCATGCCTCCATCCTAGTAAAAACCTTAAACCAAAAATTAGGGCTTCTCTACTGTATCCGTCCCTTCCTCTCTTCTGCATCATCCTTCTCCCTCCTTCCTCTCCTAACTTATGGTGCTGCACTTCTGCTCACAACTAATGCCACCATACTTTCTCTCCTCAGACAGGCTTACCACAGGGTGGGTCGGTTTGCGCTGGGGGTCAGTGCCTGTCCCCACCACTGTGACATCCTCCCTTCTCTGAGTTGGCTAACTTATGAGTCAAAACTCAGGTATGTCTCCCTGAGTTTTATGCACAAATTGGTTCATAAATTCACCCCTCCCTGCCTTGTTGAATCTATTCGCCTGAGGCAATGTCAATGTGCCCTGTGTTCTGCATCCCTCCCTTTACTTATCACGCTGAAACCAGGGCTCGCTGTGGCATGGAAATCCTTCACCGGTGCAGCTCTATGTGACTGGAACTCCCTCCCACCTTCTATTCTTTCTTGCACAACCCTCCCTGGGTTCCAATCCAATCTGCTCTCCTTTTTCTCTACCTCCGAAACCTGCTCCTGCTTATGGTAATATCTAAACCATGTTGTTATCAGTACTATTTCCCTTTCTTATGCCATCCCCCCAATATTGTTTTGCCCCCTATTCTGCCTCTGGACCTAGCCACCCCTTTTGTCTGGGCTGCTCTCTTGTGTCTGCCCATCTTAGCCAATACCTCCATTCAGTGGCTGGCGTCCTAGATTGAGTCCCATACTCATAACACTGTATAGCCTCTTCGATTTTATTATTTGTACCTCCGGTTGTAACTGTATGCGTCTTAATACTGTGGTTCCTCAATTGCTGTTCTGTTTAATCTTTTTTCCATTGCAACTACTACTGCCTCTGTCTCCTAACAAGTCTATCTCTGTAGCTAAGTTCCCTTGCTTTAGTCTACTACTAGTAGCAACACTGCCAAGTGTATCTGTCTGTTATTATTTGTACGAATGATTGTATACTGTATCCATCTCATTGTTGTGAATTCATTGACTGCTGTATAACCTAATGTCCTACCACTGTAATTGTCATACCAACACGTATAAACACATTCGCACTTTCCAGGTCGCCCCTGAAAAAGGGACTGTGATTGTCTCAGCGGGATTACCCAGTTACCAAAACTCAAATAAATAAATAAATAAATAGTGGCATAATGTGGCCATTTTTAAATATTTTTGGCCCCAAATTTTCAACATGTTTTTTGGGACCCCACCTCACAAACAACTTCACTGAAGCAATTTTCAAACACCCCCCCCCACGACACCAGTGCACATGACGAACATTCGGCATTGACAAATGCTTGTTTAAGCCTGTATTTTATTTATTTATTTGCTTTTGTTAACCAGGTAAGCACACTAGACAGCCCAGAGCCTATTTTCAGCTGTGACCCGGGAGGGTTACAAGGTAAATGACCAATCCAGTCCTTGAGCTATGCTCCACTCCTATGTATGATGACCTGTATATATCTGTCAGTTGAACTAGCTAGTCTAGAGTGTATAATCTGAAATGTGCTTACTATTGTATGTTTCCCCTAGCGTCAAATGATGTATTTCCCACATGTTTGTTTACTGTGACAAAAAACTGTACTCTCTTTGCCATGTCTCCTTGACTGTTGTTCCTCATGTTGTACTCTCCCGGGTCGTTCCTGAAAATAGGCATAATACTTGTCTAGTGTACTTACCCGGTAAACAAAAGCTAAATAAATAAATAAATGCGTACAAGAACAGTAAAGAAGTCAAATTAAACATACAGAAAATAACAGGCATAACAGGGATTACACTAGGTAGCTAACAGCATTTGAGAACAATTTGGCACGTGATCAATACAGTAATGGTACATACAGGATGGATTAGGAGGCGAATGGCAGTACTGTGCTTGCTCAAGTTGTTTTATCTCCCTGAATTGATAGGAGTTCCAAATCTGTGCACCATAGTCTAGGCTGGGTCTTAGAAATGGTTTGTAAACTAGGATAATGCAATGCTGATATTTACTAATAAAGGTGTGCTTGATGTTCATCATCACTCTGCTCTACCTGTCATTATATTCCTTCTGAAATTTAAAGGAGAACTGCAGTGAACCTGTAAACCATTTTCCCTGGTGGCAGCTGTTTGTAAGTACTGGTTCCAGGTCTGTTATTGTTCCCTCTATAGATCCCTTTTAGTGAACTAAGTGGATGTTTTAGATTTGCAGTCTGATGTTAGGTGCCATTTTGGAACTCTATGATGTAGTTTATGCCCTTCTCCACCACAATGTTATATGACAGAACACATGCTATGTGCCAACAATAGAAGAGCTGAGCAAAGGACATAAACAATATCACACCATTCTAAAATGATACTTACCACTTGTGTGTTAATTAACCAATAATGCCCGACAGGGTGTGAGTTGTGCTGGGATAACGTCACACCTCAGGTGGTTGGGCACGAGGCCGCAGGCTAGTGCGTCCAACAACTGAGGCGTGACATTATCCCAAACAACACACACCCTGGAGGGCATTATTGCTATTATACAATGGCTCGTTGTTATATATAAAATAAAAACATTATTTTAAAGAATGTTTTCATTAGTGTGGAAAAATATTTTTGTTTCTTAAGAGGTGATGCAAAAAGAGCTCTAGCTCCAAAAAATCATCTGCAGGTTCACAGTGAGGCTGAGACTAGACCCGTGATGTTGTACTGGGATAACATCACGGCTCCAGCTCAAGACTGACCAATCAGAGTCCAGGATTTTTTCTTGCCATTGTATAATCAGAACCACCCACTAGGATAAATTAAAAAGCCTATAGAGATTTAGCAGTAACAGAATTTAAACCAGTATTTAACAAGCATTTGTCAATGCCGAATGTTGATTGCTTCGCTCCGTTGAGCTCGCTCACGCCCTCTGTCACTTGTTCATTCTGTTTCTCTTGGGGCTGCAGGCTGTGCTTTTGTGCTGGGCTCCTGCCTGCATTGGCACCTTTGTCTGCCCACATAGAAATCCGCACCTGTCCCAACAGAGCTCCATTGAGGTCGCTCAGTCTCCCTCTCTCACGCGCTCATTCTGTTTCTCCTGGTGCTGCAGGCTGCCCTTTTGTACTGGACTCCTGCCTCTGTTGGTGTCTTTTTCTGCCCTCAAAGAAATCTGCAGCAGTCCCGACAGAGCTCCGTTGAGCTTGCCCACTCGCCCTCTCTCAGTCGCTCGTTCCGTTTCTCCCGGCGCTGCAGGCTGCCCTTTTGTACTGGGATCCTGCCTGCATTGGTGCCTTTTTCTGTCCACAAAGAAATCCGCAGCAGTCCTGATAGAGCTCCGTTGAGCTCACTCAGTCCCCTCTCTCACTCACTCATACTGTTTCTCCCACTGCTGCAGGCTGCCCTTTTATACTGGGCCCCTGCCTGCATTGACGCCTTTTTCTGCCCACAAAGAAATCTGCAGCAGTCCCGACCAGAGCTCCGTTGAGCTCACTCACTCTCCCTTCCTCACTCGCTCTCTCATTCCGTTTCTCCCAGTGCTGCAGGCTGACCTTTTGTACTGGGCTCTTGCATTGGGGCCTTTTTTTGCCCATAAAGAAATCTGCAGCAGTCCTGATAGAGCTCAGTTGAGCTCGGTCACTTCCCCCTCTCACTCGCTCGATCTTAATCTGTCCCAAACACTGATTTCCCACAGCGACCATGCTATTCTGTGGCAGGAGTGCAAAAACATATTTTGGCCAGGATGTGAAAAATGACAGCTGTACTGTTCATAAGGAGGTGTAAAAAAATGCCAGTGTTGAAAATGTGGCGTGAAAATATTGCAAATGTGCAAAGATACAAGGGTGTGTGGAAAAAGTTCAATGCACGCTTGTAACACAGTCATTTTATGGAGTTTCGTCACCAAATTTTCAACATAGGGATTTCAGGACCACTGCTCATGAACAGTGTCACTGTCATTTTCTTAATCTGTCCCGAACACTGATTTCCCACAGCGACTGCGCTATTCTGCGCCGGAAGTGCGAAAACACATTTTGGTCAGGATGTGAAAAATTACAGCTTTGCAGTTCATAAGGAGGTGTGGAAAAATGCCAGTGTTGAAAAATCTGACATGACAATATTACAACTCTGCGAAGTTACAAGGGTGCATAGAAACTGCGTAATGCACACTTGTAACACAGTCATTTGATGGGCTATCATCACCAAATTTTCAACATAGGCATTTTAGGACCTCTGCTCATGAACAGTATCACTGTCATGTTCTTAATCCGTCCCGAACACTGATTTCCCACAGTGACCGTGCTATTCTGTGCTGGAAGTGTGACAACACATTTCGGCCAGGATGGGAAAAATGAGAGCTGTACTATTCATAAGTAGGTGTGGGAAAATAGCAGTGTTAAAAATCTGGAGGAAAATATTATAAATTTGCAAAGTTACGAGCGTGTGTGCAAACTGCGCAACACACGCTCATAACACAGCCAGTTTATGGAGTATCGTCACCAAATTTCCAATATAGGCATTTTAGGACCTCTGCTCATGAACAGTGTCACTGTCATTTTCTTAATCTGTCCCGAACACTGATTTCCCACAGTGACCATGCTATTCTGTGTCAGAAGTGCGAAAACACATTTCGGCTAGGATGTGAAAAATGACAGCTGTACTGTTCACAAGGAGGTGTGAAAAAATGTCAATGTTGAAAATCTGGCATGAAAATATTGCAAATTCGTGAAGTTACAAGCGTGCGTACCAACTGCGCAATGCACGCTTGTAAAACAGTCATTTTTGGGATTTTATCCACCAAATTTGCAACATAGGCTTTTTGAGAGCCCACCTCATGAACACTGGCACTGTCATTTCATTAATTGGTCCCGAAAGGTGATTCCATGCAGTGTCCGCAAAATCAACTTTCGGGACCGAATAACGCCATGACAGTGGCAGAATTCATGAGAAGGGGTCCCAAAAACCCATGTTGAAAATTTGGTGCCAAAATTCCAAAAAATGCCTGAGATATGCACCAAAGTTGAAAAAACCCTATTTATGCCATTCTACAGCTTACCGGCATTTCTTCAGTTCACAGTCAGCTTTGAAGAGTGCAGACGTGTTCCTGGTCCACCGAAGATCGCTGTGCCGGACTCCGCAGGTAAGTATGGGGTGGGAGGGGAGGAGGCAGGGTGTGCATAGGGTGGGTGCGGGTTGTAGGAGGGGGCAGGGAGACCTGAGGGACCATTTTCTTTTGACAGGTTAAAAAAAAAAACATTGCGTGACGTTTTTATTTTTACAGGGCCATTTGGCACACTGGGGTGGCTCCCAGTGTCAAACAGAGTGTTTTTTGGGGCAGCTTTAGCCAACAGGGATTAGGCACCCCGTCGGCACAAAAGGGAGCGCAAGAGCCGAGGGGATTGGGCACCGGCACAACTGTACTATGTGTTTGGTGGAGAATTATGCCAACGGGAGTTGGCTCCCCGTCGGCAAATGAAACTGGGGGGGTATAATGCTGACGGGAGTGGGCCCCTGTCAGCAACATGAACGTTAGAGTACAAGCTGCGACGATTGGGGCCTCATCGGCAAACAAACATGGTAGGGCACATGCTGCCGAGGGGATTGACACCGGCAGCAGGGCTGTTAATACTGTTTGTGAACACGGCGGCAAGCTGCCACCATGTTCAAAACAATATCACAATAAACAACGTTCCCCTGCAATGATTTGGCTCCTCATTGCAGCATGGCTGACGCCGTAGTGACGAGGTGGCCGCATTGCAGCGGCTGAAACCTTACAAGTTATGGCACGCTGGCTGAACTAGTGTCAGCAGCAGCAGCATGCCACCCCATTGGGAAAAGTGGCCCAAGCCTCCAAAGGCAGTGAGGGCATTGGCCACAACAGTGCCGCGCCTCCACAACCTGATTCTGCAGCAAGCTGACACAGTATGTTTCTTGCACATGCGCGCAGTCAACATAAAAACTGTCTTTTACAGGGGAAAATGACATACAGGTTCAGCGTAGTTCTCTTTTAAGGTCCTGGCTGATGATAATCCCCAGGTCTCTTTCAGATTCAACTGCCTTGATTTTGTTTCTGTTTAGGAAGTATTTTTGCCTGTTGTTGCTTCTCCCATGTGAATAACCACACATTGTACTTCTCTGTGTGCCCAGGCACCGTGTGCCAGTGGGCTGCTACCCCTGCCTGTTGACTACTATACAGGTTAAGGGGCCTGGGTTCTGTTCTGATGGCAAATGGGAGTTTTTTCCCAAAGGTATTAATAAATAGTACGGTGCCTCCACCAAGAGTAAAAAATTAGTGAGCCAGGTGTTTGCATAGTACAACCCCCTGGGATGTTGTGCCATACCTTCCTCCCATGCCAGTCACCACACACAGAATACCATTTTGTTTTGCAATACTGTGAAACTCATGTACATAATGATTGTAACTAATGATACGCTCATGACCACTTTTAACAGTAACAACTCTAAATCTTTTATTAATCGGTGAACAGGGTATGGTGTGGAAGAGCAAACATAGAAGTGATTTGAAATGCAACAGTGTTACCAGTGATGCCCAGTCCCCAACCACACATTAGCCCACCTCCCCACTGCTACCAGTGCCTCCCTAAAGTCTATTTGGGTACCCAAATGGTGAAGGCCTGTATATTGCCGTGGGATGGCCGGCACTGAGGCCCTTGAAACACTTTGGGGTTTGCAGAAGTCAAGCAGCTTCACCCTTGCAAACAACTTTAACCCTGATCCCCTCATCAAGGCAAGCCCTGAGTTACTCACGGTTCTGGTCTTTAGCTTCAGTGGCAGGTGCAGATGTAATTCAGGGGACAATGACATTACACATTTATTGCTTATCTGTTCTTGGTATGAAAAACAGAAACAAAGTACTCAGAGAAATATTAGTGCAGGCATATATGAACACACTGGAACTAACAAAGTATCTACTGAACTCAAATTTAACAAGGATATTGAAAAGAAGTGTTTCATTTTTGAAAGTTGTGGAACTCCAGAAATTGCACTGAAAAACTGAACACGAGGTGTTATCCAGGAAATTAAAAAATAAATGCTCTAAGGAAGTGGCAAATTGTCAATGGGACTAAATCAAAGGGAAGTACAGGGGTTTATAATAACTGGGAACCCCCAATATCCACCCATTTTCGAGACTTGTAAAAAGTCATATCAACCTGTGAGTTGGTATGGCAAAGTCATATCAACCTGCGAGTTGATGTGGCTTTTACTGTCTCATGCCAGGTTGTGTGTACCACACTAAGGTACTTACCAACTCGGAAAATGTAACCGTTTACAGGTTTTTTTTAAACTTTAAACAATGAAGAAGCTGTTGAACCTTCACCTTGTTGTCATAACAACCAGCATGCCATGGAACCAATTCAGAGGTCGACTCAGCATCAGCAACACAGGATGCACGTTATGCAGAGACTCTGAGCTTTGTTTACTTAGCACCAGTTATTATAAAAAAATAACATATATGAAGGCGTGTGATCTGCAGATTTTTTTACACATCCTTGGTGTGTGACAATATATAAATCTCTCAAGCTTTGCTCTTGAGGTTTATATATTATTACACATCTTGGGTGTGTAAAAAAACTGCATATCACACACCTACATATGCATTATTCTCTATGTATTGCACATATTTTTAACTAATGTATTGTGTGTAAACCATTTTATTGTACTCATGAGCAAGCAGATGTTTTAATTGTTGATGTATAATTTTCTTTCATAACGACATAACTTGTCACACAATAAACTATTACCTACCTGCCTACTCACAGTTCTGTAGACACTGTTTATCAGGTTTTGCACAGAGGGCTTGAGGGAAAAGAACAGTGGTGCAGTGGGGCAGCAGAGCAAATGGACTGTAACTCCCCCTACAAAGGGGGGTTCCCGAAAGTCTTCCTCGGGTGTGTATAAATGCCCGCTGCCAGGGTGGTATCCTCTGTCTTAGCGTTTTAAAAGTGTTTGTATGAGAGTGCCTTAATGCCTCTCTGCTCTGTCTCTTTAAGAACTGCCTATAACATGGTGCTTATTTAATCTGGGAGGGGGCTGAGTGTTTCTATGCTTGAGTCCCGCCCAGGCTGCCAGATAATCGCTCCGTTTTGCTATTGCTGTTTGTGCAGAGGGAGCTCTGTTAGAAGCTGTACTTATTTGCTGATTATCTAGTAGAATAGTAATGATATTGTAGTTTGTCAAACCTGCCTTTTTTGTAGCATGGACAGTTCTGTTTATCACTACCATCTTGGTCCTGGACTGCTTATTTGGACCAATCAATACCTTTGGTGGCCCTAAAATGGAGTCTGCCCGGGTCTTGTGGGAGTCAATGTTTGTAGGAATTGTAGTTTTGAGACTTTGGAGCCTAAATGCACCTGGAGATGGAGCCCTTGCTTTGACAGACTGATGGATCAACCAACCAGAACCTTTTGAACCGAAGGGAAATTCCCAAGATGCCTGCTGCAGTCGTTCAGTCTGGAGTTAGAGTTTGGAGAGTAAACAGCTCGAGTGATTTGAGCAGCAGCTCCTGCGTAGTTCGCTCGGGAGATTGGTGGAAAGGCTGAGTTTGGCCTGTTTGCCTACTATCCTTCAAAAGGGAATCCTTTGAAAGGCTTAGCAATCGGACTGTATCCGAACTGGAGTGTGATAAAGCCACCGAAGAGTGACCAGATTTAAACCTGAAGAAGACTGAAGATTTTCTGTACGTAATCAGCCTGTCAGGACATCCATTTACCACAGAATTCACGGTTTTGCCCAGAGACGCTGATATTGCGGCTGGACTGCCATCCGCATTGTGGTATGGTGATTCCTTTACTATAAATGTGCTGTGTGCTGTTAGTGGGTTGTGATTTGGTTCCCCACTGTGTAACTGTGCCATGCTTGCTAGAAGCTGCATCCTGCACTACCAGACTCGAAATCTGAACTTTTCCACCCGGCCTGGGCCTTGCCACCTGGCCCAGCCAGCTACTTCAGGCACAGAAACCAACATCAACGACAGACTCACCCGGGCATCAGCCCCATGCTCAACCATCTCGAACAGGAATGACACCTCACTGATTCGTGTGGGCCCTGCTTCTCCTGGCAAACCAGTCATCAACCTGCAGTCTCCATTTTGTCTAGCCTGTGTCTCATATTGGGTAGCGTGAGTAACAATCAGGGTAGCTCCCTGCAACAACAGCTAAATCTCATGTGTTGTCATCTGATTGCATTGTTGTTTATTCCTTTCATGAACTGAGCCTTCAGGCTCTAGATTACAAATTGTGTGTGGTTGTGCATGCCTTTTCTTTTCATCACAGGGCCCCAACCAGCTGCGACACCGGCCTACCCTGGACAATGCATCAAGCTAGCCTATCTCACCAACTGGGTACCCAGCGTGTATGTGACTGTGTTGAGGGACTAAAAAGTGCATGCATAATTGCCTGACTAGATCAGTTTTAGAATCAATCAACCTGATTATGCCTCTCCCTTGTTCAATTCCCTTGAATAAATCAGATCTAACTCTTTTTGCATTTAATCTGTACCAAAAGCACTGTACTGTTGTTATTTGCTATGCCTAACCTTGTTTCACAGGGGGTCTCCAGGGTCGAACTGGTGGAACCAGCCCTGGTGATAAGTGCAAACAGTGTGGGGATTGTATGCTGAATAGGGGCTACTGTGAAAGTGTTTGCTGCATATTGTCTAGCCCACTAGAGGGGAAAGAGGGGGGTTACAGTGACCCAGAGGGCTGTACCCAGGTTAGCCTTGCTACTAACATCCCTGTCCTCCGGGGGGAGGCACCCGTTCCAGTACCCAGGCCCCTTAACCTGCAACTAGCCAAGTAGGCAGGGGTAGTAGCCCTTGGAATAGTGCCACCTAGGGGTTACAGGACAACAGGACGGGCTGGATGAAGTAGCAGGATCTGGCAGCTTTTCACTTTTTGGTTTGCTTGCAGAGTCTAGCAACTTGTCACCTTTGGCTTATAGGCAGGCTGGAGGATGGAAGCCCAACACAAGGCTTCTTGGTCCACAAGTGAGCCCGGACCCAGGAGAGACCGCATGGTTTGGCTCCCCAAATTGGTCCAGAGTGCCCTAGCACTCAGGCATGTGCCCATAGCTCCTTGTAGCCCAATCCACCCCGCTCAATAAAGGTTAGCAGTTCCCCTACCTGGGTCCAAGTTGCAGCTGTGCAGCTTGCAGTCTCTGCCTTCTGCCTGAACTGGGATTCACAGCTTTCCTCTGAATTTCACCTTGCTAGTGGCTACTGGCTAGCAGCATACAGTCTCTTGGGTGACAGCTCCACCTTTATACAGCCGGATCTCAGCAATGCAGGCAGTTTCCCAAACACTGGGTACCTGTAGACCCTTTCCGCCAATTTTCTTCGGCTTCAGACCAAGTTGCCAACTTCAGGCTCTGGCACATGCAGTTCCACACAGTCCTTTCGACGAGCTCAGGGTTCCTCCAACTGCTGCAGGCTTACTTCAAACACTGGCTCTCCAACAGAAGAAGACCTTTGCCAAATTCTTCAGGCATTTAACTGCAAAGCCCTAGGCCAATTTCCAAACTTTCTGCACACACAGAGAATGAGCCCTCTTGACTTGATGAGAGCCCAAGCCAGACTGCCTCAAACTGTAATTGTCCCTGGGGTTTCACACAGAAAAACCCAGCCTCTGATTGGCTGAAGCCTGCTGTCCTTCAATGAAATTATTAAACATTAGCCCCCTTCGATTATTGATTGGTTATTAGTTTAGCTGCCTAGAATAGAGTTCACACCTCTCCCAGCAGTCAAGACAACTGTCTTTCGGGCACCTAAGTTAATGATTGGCTAGTACTGGGGGTCAAAGTAGCAAAGATGGCTGCTATTGTACACAGTTCCATGCAGTGTATATAGCAGTCCTCACTTTAAAGTGTCACATCCAAAATACACAGTCTCTACATTTACATGCTAAACAATTCCATAGCAGCCCCCTCCCACTGTCACCTGGCTGCTGAACCACAAACTAAAATACTCTAGCTTGCCTGTTGCTGGCTCCAAAATACAGAGTCCCCAGGAGCAGCCAGGCAGCTCATTCATATGACGCTTCATTATTATTCAAATGTGCCCCATTCCAAATGCTCACTGGCACTTTTAAAATAAACAGCCCAGCCACTTTTGGGGCACCTCCTCTATGTGTCCAACCCCCAACTAACATATCCGGGGGGCCGAGAGCACTGGAAAGGCAATAAGACAGCCGCTACAATGGCAAGGCGCTAATGCACATGCGCGGACTGCCGCTTTGCTCCTCCAGTCCCAAAGGACTAAATACAGTGCAGGGGGCCAGACAGAGACTATGGGACACTCCAGGACCAGTGACTTAGTGGCAGGAGGCATCGGGAGGCTTGGGCAGCACCTGGAGCAACCAGGTAAGCCCCACCTGAGTGCAGGCAGTTCATGACAAGAAGATGTGGATGCCTACCTGAGGACCTAATAGAGACATTTTTTTAAATGCTGTTAAAAGGGGATTATTTAGATATTTAGTGTACACTAGAATATACTTACCCCTAGATGGTGCTATCCCAGGGGCTACTACCCCTGCCTGATTTGCCACTAACAGGTTGAGGGGCCTGGATCCAATGGCGGGTGCCTCCACCCAGAGGTCAGGGTTTGCAATAGTTAAACTAACTTGGTCACAGCCCTCTGGGACATTGCAACCCCTTCTTCCCACTAGTGGCCCACACAATATATCAGAATTACCTTCACAGTATACACTTACCCCCAGGACTGGTTCCGCACTGGGACCTCCTGTGAAATGAGATACAGTGCAACAATCACAGTACAGTACTTTAACATAGACAAATACCTCAGGCAGTATAACTTTGCTGAAACAAGCAGCTCTGATTTATTTAGGGGATATAACAAGGACAGGGGAAATCAGGTTAATTAGCTTATCACTCTAATAATCTATTTATGGCTCTGTGCACAGGCCTATCCCTATCAGTTACTGTCCCTGGGTACCCAAGCCCTAGTGGCTAGTCCAAACCGTGGCAGCTGGTAGGGCCTTTCACACAGAGAAAAGAAAATTAAACAGTCAGCAGTACAGTAATTCCATTTGGATTTAATGTGGCAATTCAACAGGAAGCGACCCTGAATTAGTACTACGACCTCCAAATAAGATAGGGTCCTTCAATATCAGCAGGGCTACTCTTGAGCTCCAAGAGACTCTTCACACATTTATATGGTAAAAAAAGAGTACTATACCAGGCAGGCTGCTTCTCTATCCCGATCGCAATTACTGCACAATACCCGGAGAACACACAGCAGATTCAGTTCCTGACAGACCGAGTGCAATTCAATAATTTCTCCAGTCTTCTACAGGGTGAGCCTGGTTTCTACTTCAGAGATCCTTTGATTCTTTTCACAGGACTGATTCAGTCCTAACAAGCAGTTACACAAGCTGCAGACTGGAACTCTGGGCCTTACACATGTTTTTTGACTAAACTGCACACTGAAAAGCACAGGGCTCCTTCCTTCTTCACTGCCAAAGCTCAACTGAAACTCCAACCGACAAAACTGGCACTTCCTTTGAGTTCCTCCCAGTTCTTGACTGGATTGGCTGTCACTCACAATAGACTGCTGCTGTTGGTCCAAAAAGGCACTGAAGTCTAAACTACATCTCCCAGAGTCACTGCCCATACAGTCCTCTTGTGGCTGGCTCAGATTATGAGTCCAAGTTCTGATTCGTCCAAGGCACCATTTTAGAGCTAGCTTACCCCACACTGATTGGTCCAGTTCAGCAGTTCAAAACCAGAATGGGGAACTAGGCAGACACTGTTCTGACTGCAAAAGAAAGCAGGTTAGACAAACTGTAATTTCATTATCACTCTAAATGGTTTCTGGCAAACAGTTACATCTTTCAGATAGGTTCCCTTTGCACTCCTAGTGACTGCAAAAATGGAGTGAATTGGCAGCAGCTTGAGTGGTACTCAATCAAAGAAACACACAGTCCCCCATACAAACTAATTATGTCTGCAAGCAGACAGCTCTTAAAGAGACAGTACCAGAGGTTCTAAAAACACTCACTGATAAATGGCTTAAACGCCAAACACCATTCAGGCTTGGAGCATTCAAGCAAGCTCCTGGAAGTCTTTTGGGAACCCCCATTTGCAGGGGGGGTTACATACAGTAATACATGAGTATAGTGCAGCTCCATACATTATAAATGTCAGTACAGTACTTAATGAGGTGGCACATCACTACTGTTTGTAATAATGAGGTGGCACATCTGAGTTGAGTTGACAGCTCCAGAGCTTTTTGTTTTAGCATCAGCCCGATATCCTTGCCCCCTTAGAAGGTGCTTGTTGAAACCAAATATCAAGATGTATTCCATCTCCCTATCCTTACCTACACACTTTTGTGTTCCATGAGGGTTGACATTAGATCTCCACGCAGTCCGAATCTGTGTACGATTCTGAGTGATCCTGATGGCTTGGCTTCTCAAAATGCTGAAATGGATGGCAATGGTGGACAAGGAGACTTTTGTTTCCAGGGCCTCGATAAACTTTAATGTGGTCGGAGAGACAGTTCGTTCCATTTGGATGACATTCCTGGATGCCATTCTAGGCGATAGAGAGATTAGAGCGTGGGGGGGGGAGTAATTTGCTTTTAAATGCTCAGGGATACAAATGTATGAACATGCAAAAAGAGCCAGCAGAAGATCCCCTGGTCTATCATGTCCACTCGGTAAATGATGTAGTGTCTGGTCTTACAACTTACGCCAATGACCCTGCCCTCACAACTATCTCCTCCCCCTCCCCTTTCCTCTGTCCCAAGGGTTCTCTTTGTGTTTGTCCCAGGCCCTCTTGAAAGCTCCCACTGTAGCTGCTGACACTACCTCCTCTGGCAGCTCATTCCATGCAGTCACAACTCTCTCCATATAGAAATGGTTCCTGACATCCCTTCTGATTCCCCCCCCCCATCAATTATAGGCTGTGCCCCCTAGTGGTGTTGTTCTCACTCATTTTAAAGAGACCATTCTTTTTCACTCTGTTAATTCCCATCATGTACTTGAAGGTCTCTATCATATCACTCCTCTGCCTCCTCTCTTCCAGAGGGTACATATCCAAGGTTCCCAGTCTCTCTTCATAGGACCTATCCTATTGCCCCTCGATCATCTTGGTTGCTCTCCTCTGGACCCCTCCAGCATGCTGATGTCCTTCTTAAGGTATAGATGCCAGTACCTTACACCATATTCTAAATGTGGTCTCACCAATGATCTGTATAATGGTAAAATAACCTCACTCCGCCTACTATTGAATCCCCTTGCAATACACTCAAGCATCCTGTTAGCCTTCGTCACTGCCTACTTACACTGAGAGGTGTGTTTCAGGTCACTCGTTATCACCACCTCCTAGATCCTTTTCCTCTTCAGAGACATTTACCTGAACCTCTCCTATGTAATACTCAGCCAAAGGGTTCGTGGCACCTATGTGCATCACTTTGCATTTTTTGGCATTGAAACCAAGTTGCCAGATTCCTGATCATCTCTTCAGTCTGGCGAGGTCCTCCCTCAGGTCCTGTATCCCCTCCTTGGTGTCCACCCTCCTACAGAGTTTAGTGTCATCCACAGATAGCCACATTTTGCCTTTAATGCCTTCCCCAATGTCACTTATGAAGACACTGAACAACACAGACCACAATATTGATTCCTGTGTACCCCACTGGTGGCCTCCCTGGTGCTGGAGAACTCACCCCCAATCACTACTCTCTCAGTTCTACCACTCAATCAGTTTTCAGCCCATCTTACCATATTCTCCCCATCCCTATGTCCCTCAGTTTCATTATCAACCTTTTGTGTGGTACAGAATCGAAGGCCTTGCTGAAGTCTAGGTATATAATGTCCACTGTCTGGTGTTTGTCCACTGCCCTCATAACCCAGTCAAGGAACTTGATCAGGTTCATTTGACACGATCTGCCTGCCACAAACCTGTGCTGTCTTACATCCTGTAGAGCATTGTCCTCTATGTACCTCATCAGCCTCTCCTTTAATATGGTCTGCATAAGTTTGCATACTATCAAGGTCAGGCTGACTGGCCTGTAGTTACCCGGGTCATCCTTGGGTCTGCTCTTGTGGAGTGGCATCATGTGTGCCATTCTCCATTCCAGTGGCACCACTCCCAGCTCCAGAGATCTATTGAAGAGAATAGCCAGCGGCTCTGCCAGACCCTCTGCTAACTCTTTCAGCGCCCTGGGGTGTATTTCATCTGGCCCCGGGGATTTGTCCACCCATAGAGCCATCAGCCCCTCCTTCACTCTTTCCATCCCAGTTACCCCTGTTCCCTTCCTCCTTCTCCATGTGCGTGTCACTAGTCCATCCTTTTCCTTTGAAAAGACAGAGCAGAAGTATTCATTTAATACCTCTGCTTTGATCCTGTCTTTATCAACCCAATCATCCCCCTTCCTCAGCCTAACAATGCCATCCTTCTTGTCCTTCCTTTCACTTATGTAGCGAAAGAAAGCCTTTTCCCCATTCTTTATTCCTTCACCTATTTGGTGCTTTTGCCTGCTGCACCCCCTTTTTGCCACCTTAGCCAGTCTCTGATATTCTTCATCATCTTCTTCCTTTGGTGTCTTTTTGAATTTTCTATAGGCTGCCCTCTTTTCTCTTACCACTCTGGTCACCTCCCTGTTAAACCAGCTTGGTAGTCTGACTTTCTATTTCTTCCCCCTCATTTTGATACAACTGCTTATGGCTTTCTGAATGGCCACCCTAATGATGCCCACAACTGGTCTACCCCATGCCCTCTTTCATGCTATCCAGGTTTTCCCTTAGCACTTTCTTCATATTTTTAAAACTTGCCCACTTGAAATCCAATGTCCTGGTCTTGGTGAGGATGTCATCCTTGCCCATGTCCAAACTGAACCACTCTGTACTGTGGTCACTTTTACCCAGGGGTTCCCTAAATTCTATCTCCAGTATGTGCTCCCCATTGGTAAGCACTAGGTCCAGAATTGCCCCCTTCCTGGTAGCATCAGTCGCACACTGAATCATGAAGCCACCCTGGACTGCATTAAGGATGTCCTGACTTCTGGTGCAGGATGTGGCGGGAGTAGCCCAGTCTACTTTAGGTCGGTTAAAATCCCCCCCACTACCAACTCCCCTTATAGTTTACAACTGTTAATTGTCAGTTTCTGTGACTTCTGTGGTGAACATTAAGTAGCTGCTAATGAGAGTAATTGTCAGTTATGGTTAGTGACTATGAAGTTGATTGGCGACAATCGCCTGGCTATGCAGCTTTCTACAGAATTGCCATCCCTACTAAACAACAAGCAGGCTGTTAGGAAAGCACTGCTGCTAAAATTGGTTCCCTAGCATTCATCCCATTAATCTAAACATCCTGCTTAACCATGTCCCAATAAAGTAATGCATACTGTATTACCTAGTCAGTAATATTTCCTTGTTTGGCCGATCCACCAGTCGCAAGCTGCAGCCCTGCAGCTAAAAAATCACTTTATGATGACGTAAAGTAGGCAAGAGTCTACAGTGTAACTAATAGGCATCTAATAGGTTTCAGGGCAGCAATGACTTTTATATGTATTTATTTATATTTCTAAGAAATTGTACATGCAAAGGAGCAGTATACCATAGGGTCCTTTCCCCTTTACATGTACAGTTGCCTACAAATGTAAATAAATGTATATAAAGGTTGTCACTGCCCTAAAAACAGTTAGATCCCTGTTAGTTACATTCCCTATTTTATGTCATCATAATGTGGTCTTTATGGGCGAGGCTGCAGCTTGTGATCGATGGCTTGGATGAATAAGGAAACATCAACAAGGTAATATTGTACATAACATATTAGTAATTACATTTAAATTCATAAATAATTTACAAAGGATAAATAGATAATCAGGGGGAAAAAATCAATACAACAACAGTAGTAATGTGGGAAACAGTTATGGTGAATTATATAGTACTTACAATTAAACCAAAGATAAACATTAGAGTGTCTGGCAACAGGGCATACGTTCTTTGGCTTTGTCATCAAGTCATAGTTTTATCTTACTCTATCTGATCTTACCAGAGGCTGGTCTCAGTGTTTGAGAAACTGCATTCCAAGCTACTGACCCAAGATAGAAGAGTGACAGTCTTTCTATTTCCGAACTGCAAGAGGGAACCATTATATCCTGCCAAGCCACTGACCTTAAAGAGGCCTTTTTCTGTCTGTGAATAATATAAAATCTGGTAATTTCCCCTCAATACATTTATGCATAAATGCATGGACGTGGCGATTCGTACAGTCACTCAGCCTCTGCCATCCTAGATCGGCATACAGCTGTGAGTCATATGAGGAGTGCCAACTATAAAGTGGGCAAGCCTGTTATAACACAGCTCTTTTCTCACTATGACTGCATATAAAGTATCCCTGTAGTCAAGTACCGGAAGGCCACTGAATTCACTGTCTGTCTCCTAACCTCCTGGCACATATTCAGTTTTGCCGATATAGGGATCCCTTACCTTACCAACATTCTTCAGCAGCTTATCTATATGAACATCCCACCTCAGACCACTGTCCAACCACATTTCTATATATTTGTATGAGCTGACTTTTTGTAGCTGAAATCAATTATCTGTATTAATGCTTATGTCCAATTCCTCAATCTGTTTCTTACGTCTACTAAACAGTACAGTTTGAGTTTTTTTATTTATTTAAGGACTAATTTATGTTTTTTTGAAGAAAATTTGAATTTCATCAAAAGCACCCTGCAGCTTGTTTTTAATTTTTCTGTAGAAGCATCAGATGTATAGATAATTGTATCGTCAGCATACAGGTGATAAGAAATTGATGAATCTATTGCTTAAATCATTCATGTATATCCTGAATAGGGGCTTGCACAGTATAGAGCTCTGTGGAACTCCAGTGGTAACAAATGCAAGAATGGATGAGTATTCACCTATAGAAACTAGCTGATTTCTTCCCTTGAGGTAGGAGCTGAATCACTCAGTACAGCCTCTGGCCATGCCCATCAAGGTCAACTTCAACAGGAGGATACCATGGTCCAGAGTATCAAACACGTCTGATAAATCTACAGAAACGGCACCCACTGATAACTTCTTGTCTAGAGCAAGTTGGATGTCACTGACAACTTTTACCAGTGCAGAGGCTGTACTGTGGTTCTGCTTAAATCCTGATAAATTATTTTGAGATTCTAAGTAACACTTAAATTGAACAGAACTCAGTTTTTCAAAGACATAACAGGGAAGCATAAAACTTGGATGATAAGATGTCGGGTTTAAAAATGGAAGTCTTGATTGTTCAAAAGGAAAGTGTGGTCTACTTTCAGTAAGGGGGGGGGGGGATTCTCCCGAACAAGATTCCAAGTTACAGCCTACTGCTGTCTCTTAAAGGGAAACTAACATGAAATTACAAAATGTATCAATATTGTTACCAATGGAAATCTGCTTTACATAAGCTATTGGCTGAACCTGTAACACTTTTAGGGTCAGAATTGTAACCCATTTAGTTGCCTTTCCCTTTATAGCTGCAGGCACCCTTTTTCTAAATCACAGGCACAGGAAATTACATCACATCAGGGGAAAACAGAGGGAAAATACAGTGCTGTCAGTAATTTATAGTGAATAGTTTTTGATCCCCTCGACTCTCAGTGATATTTGCAGTAAATTGTGCAGATGGCATTTTCAGGCATCAGCATCCCTGCCATCTCACAAATCTTACAAATGTGTAAATCCCCCATTTCATGGAGCTACAAGTATAATGCCCTGTTGTAAAAAAAACTGTGTGCTGCTAGTGTCAATAGATTCCGATCTCCTTTGGGTTCGATTTGTACAATGGTTTGTGACATTACAGTTGTGTGAAATGTTTTGCGCCTGAGTGGTTTGCAAAGAGTCCTGCTAGTACCACTCTAAATAATGTTTGCACCAGTGCTGTTTTACATTTCTTTGTACTGAAGCAGTTGTGTATAACTGAGCTTTCGCTAACATCATTTTGTGTAATAAGAGGCAGTATAGTCTATTGGTTTGAACTCCAGATTTGCACCTGGGAGGTCACAGATTCAAACCTCAGTACAGCCAAATACTAACAGTGGCTTTACAAATTAATAAGAAGGCAGGGATGCTGATCCCTGAAAATGCCATCAGCACAATTTACCACAAATGCCACTGAGCTGAGGGGATCAAAAACTATTCACTGTAAATTACTGACAGCACTGTATTTTCCCTCTGTTTTCCCCTGATGTGATGTCATTTCCTTTGCCTGTGGTTTAGAAAATGGATGCTGCAGCTATAAAGGGAGGGGTTACAATTCTGACACTTAAAATGTTACAGGTTCAGCCAATAACTTATGTAAAGCAGATTTCCAGTGGTAACAATATTGTTTGTTTGTTGAATTTTGTTGACCCGGTAAGCCCACTGGGCCTAGAAGTCCCTCTTTTGGGGTGACCAGGGGGAGATACAGATGGTAAACAACTGAAACTGAGCCAGATTAAGCTGTTGGTGGTATTTTTAGTGAATGAGAGAAATTTGGTCAGGACACAAAGGAAATTCCCCTACTCTTCCTGCAAGGGGATTGCTGCTCTGTTGCAGAGTGGAGGTCAGTTGCGGGATGGAGGGCGAGGAGGATGGAAGTGTGGTGCAGTCGGAGGTTCTATCCCTGACCTCGGCTGCTTCTTTGCGTAGGGATCATAGGTTTCATAGGTGAATCAGAGCCAAGAAGACCGAAGTCCATATTGCTCGCCAATTTGATTTAATTATAACCCTTGATTGATTTGTTAGTTAAAAAAGTATCTAATCGAATTTTAAATAAATTTATGCTTTCACTGGTCACCACAGAAAGTGGTAGACCATTCCAAATTGTAGATACTCTGACAGAGAACCAAGAACTTCTCTGTTTAGTTCTACATCGTTCAACTATTAATTGTAGTGGGTGAGCCCTAGTTTCATGAGTCACCTCTCTGAAAATCAGTCCTAAGGAAGCCCATAAGGTAGTATCATATAGGGCTCTATACACCAAGCAAAAGTCACCTCTCAGTCTGCGATATTCTAGACTGTAGAGTCCAAGTTTTATAAGTCTGTTTTCATATTCTAGACCCTGAACTTCATCCATTCTTTTGGTTGCCCTTCTCTGAATACGTTCAAGGGCATTTATAGAACCCCTGTCTCCTGGTGCCCAAAACTGGGCACAGTACCCAACATGAGGCCTAACTAGCGAGGAGTACAGTGGAAGTAGGACCTTGCTACTTGTGCTTTTTACATGCTTATTTATACAGTGGAGAATACCCGCAGCTTTTTTGATTATTTGTTGGCAATGTAGACCAAAGTTTAAATCATTTTTTACTCTAATTTCCAGGTCTCACTCGTCTTCGACAACCTTAAGCTGTTTGTTACCCATTTGATAATTAGCTAATGGGTTTCTTTTTCCAAAATGCATTACAACACATTTCTCAATGTTAAACATGAGTTTTTTTGTTAATGCCCAATTTCCTAGTTCATTTAATGCGTATTGTAAAATAATTACATCTTCAGGTTTATTAATTATGTGGCGTATACGAGTGTCGTCAGCAAATTTGGTCAACCAGACTGACTAGAAGATAGTGAGGAGATACAGATACTAAAAAGACAGGGTCCCAGAACAGATCCCTGAGGAACCCCACTAGTCACCAGTTCATATTCTGAGTAGTACCCTTTATACAAACTCGTTGGGTCCTCTCAGATAACCATGACTCTATCCATCTAGTAATATTCCCATCCAGTCCCATTTTTATCGTGGCATCTATTAGTTCACCGTGTGGCACCTTGTCAAAGGCTTTTGAAAAGTCTAATAGAATTACATCCACAGCTTCACCCCTATCCAAAGCTAAGCTGACACCACCGTAAAATTCAAGCAGGTTTGTCATACAGGATCTGGATTTTACAAAACCATGCTGTGTAGTGTCTGGTTGCATAATGGTCTCAATATAATTTTTTACTATACCCGCCATGATTTTACTCAGAACAGATGTTAGGCTAATGGGCCTATAGTTTGCAACATTGTGTTTGGATCCTTTCTTTTTAAAAATGGGGATAACAGTGGCCTGTCTCCATACTTCTAAGACCACACCTTCTGTGAGAGATTTTGTGAATAGGGCAGCTAATGGACCAGATAGAGGAATTGCCAGTTCTTTCAAAATACGGGGGTGGATTCCATCAGGTCCTGCAGATTTATTGGGATCAAGTCCCAAAAGTAATTGCTCTATTTCCTTTTTCTCAATCTTATATTGTTTGATTGTGGAGTAAATATTGTGATTTACAGTGGGGCTAGTTTTGTTATTAAAGACTGAAGAAAAGTAGTTATTACAAACGGTAGCCATTACTGATTTATCAGTTTGTAGTTCTCCATTTTGATTTTCTATTGGGCCTATAACAGGAGCACCTCCCCTTTTGTTATTTATATAAGTATAAAAGGTTTTATAATTGTTTTTAACATTAGCAGCTAGCCTACATTCATAATCACTCTTTGCTTTTCTAATACTTTTTAGATATTTTAAAAGTTGTTTATAATCAAGCCAATTTTTTGAGAATTACTTAATTTAGCTTTTATAAATGCCCTATTTTTATTTTAATATGCTTCCTAACTGTTGCGTTCATCCACAGTGTTTTAGGTTTGTTGTTATCTATTTTCTAATTTGGGGATATACTTTTTGTTGTAATGGTCAATTTGGTATTGAAAGACTGCCATATTTCTATAAGTGTTTTGTGGTTAAATTCCGATTCCCAATCCCAATGGGCCATTTCATTGTGAAAATCTCCAAAATTTGCCTTATTAAAATTATATATTGAAATGGTACTAGGGTCAAATTCCTGGTTTACTTTATAAGTAAAGTATACCATTGAGTGGTCGCTAGACCCAAGTGGTGGAATAACCTTACAATTTGTTATACTGGAACCCAGGTTGTTTAAGACTAAGTCCAGAATATTTTCACCCCGAGTGTTCTCCTTTACTGATTGTTCCATATTGTGCTCCAGAAAAATTTCCAAATAATTATTTTCAGTAATAATATTAGTGTATAATGTGTTCCAGTTTATACCTGGTAAATTGAAATCCCCCATCAGAATAGCATTTGATGAAGATGAAAACACATTAACAAATTCAAGTAATTGGACATCGTCTCTTAGGGAAATAGACGGGGACCTATAGACTACACCTAAATGTATATGTTCGCCGATTTTAGGGAGAACTTTAATCCATAACGCTTCAATATCGGGCCAGTGGTTGATTTCAATATTCACAGTCATGATGTTGTTAGAAACATAAAGCTACCCCCCCCCCACCCTCAGCACAGGTTCTGTCTTTATGGAACAAGGTGTAGCCAGTAATATCCTTTTCCCATGAGTCTGTGTCTTGCCACCATGTCTCACTTATTGCACATACATGGATATTTAATTGCACCAGGGTAAGTATTAGTTCATCGAACTTGTTATTTAAACTTCTTGCGTTAATAAGTAAAAAATTCCAATCAGGTGCATTTAGACCAACCATACTACTCTTAGACTCGAGTTTAATAGATGATCCCCCCAGTTACTAGTTTAAACTACTGTCAGTTTTTTTCCTTAACCTGTCAGCAAATATCAATTTCCCCTGTTTGTTCAAGTGCAAACCATCCCTTGCGAATAATCCCTGGTTTAAAAAACCTTCCCAATTTTCAAGAAACACAAAACCTTCTCTATGACACCATTGTTTGAACCACCCATTTAGAAATATTATATTTTGTCTTTTTGTATGGTTATCTCTAGGGACAGGTAATATTCCAGAAATAATTAGGTCTCCACCTTGATGTTTTATTGAGTTCCCTACCAATTCAAAATCTCTCTGTATCTCAGTGATAGGTCGTTTGCCCAAATCATTAATCCCCACATGTAGGAGGGTGAGTGGATTATTCGTGTGTTCTTGTAATCCTGTTAGTAAATTCCTAATATCGCCTATTCCTGCACCTGGTAGGGCACTGACAGTAGTATGCATGTTTCAGTTTTTGAATATGGTCCTGTCTGTGTAACGCAGCATTGAATCATCAATGACCAGTACATCTCTTGGGATGTCCACGGAGTTTGATTCATTGATATTCTGTGATGCCATTTTACTAATGCTAGATACAGCATCTATTGGGGGAATGTTACTACTCAGTATATCTTCCAAGACACTATATTTATTAGTGAGTGAAATATTTGTTATATTAGAAATTCCCCCAATATTACGCCTTCCCATTTTACCAGTTTTCTTTGGAACTCGACACCACTCATCATCCATGTTTAGATTACCGTTTTTAGGAATAGTAGATGTAGGTAAATCAGCGACCAGGGTATCTGCCATAGAATCAGTAAAATCTTCAAGATTGCTAATTTCCATTTGAGTTTGTAACCGTTGCTCGAGTCTGTCTATATGAGCCCTCAATCCTTCTATTGTTATGCAGTTTTTACATGTGAAAGCTAAACATACATCCTTATCAGTATACATACCGCATACAAGACATTTTGTGAACGCCTTTGATGATTCGGCCATTTTATGAGTGTAAACACAATTTCAAGGCCCTGTGCCCAGTGACCCAGTGGACACAGCTGACACGCCCGATCTTGGCGTGTCTCTCTGCGTCTCCGCAGCGCCCCTGCTCGCGCTCGCCCTGCCTCAGCCTGAGGGCTGAGTTTTAACTTGGGGATACCGAGTGACAGAGCGAGCTGCAAATCAGCTCACAAACAAATCTTTTTCAAAAGTCACTAAAATGTGCCACAAAAGACTCTAGCACTAAAAGATGCCCCCAAAGTTATTTTAAAGTCTTTTTTAATAATATGGGTGTAAGTTCTAATGCCTTGTAGTTCTCTGAAACAGGTCTGAAAAACTACAGGCACTCTCTTTCTGCTTCCTGTGCAACAGGAGGTAGGGCTCCTTAGAATTAGTAAATCTGCAATAGCACACAGTTCAATGGTATATTTCACACACAAGGTTTTAAAATAACACTGTTAGGTTTAAAATCTGACTCCCAGCAAGACCCCAACTAGACTCAAGTCACTCTTTCTACTCACCCGCTCGCTGCAGGGCCGAGTTTTAACTTGGGGGATACCGGAAGTGACAGAGCGAGCTGCAAAGCGCTCACAAACAAATCTTTTCAAAAGTCTCTAAAATGTGCCACAAAAGACTCTAGCACTAAAAGATGCCCCTAAAGTTATTTTAAAGTCTTTTTTAATAATATGGGTGTAAGTTCTAATGCCTTGTAGTTCTCCGAAACAGGTCTGAAAAACTATAGGCACTCTCTTCCTGCTTCCTGTGCAACAGGAGGTAGGGCTCCTTAGAATTAGTAAATCTGCAATAGCACACAGTTCAATGGTATATTTCACACACAAGGTTTTAAAATAACACTGTTAGGTTTAAAATCTGACTCCCAGCAAGAGCCCAACTAGACTCAGGTCACTCTTTCTACTCATGAATCCTGTCTCGGGAGCATTATTCAGCTGAGTCAGGAGGATTTGTCCGCTATGGAGTGGACAGTGGCAGAGTGAGAGATGTAGAGGATTCTGTGGTTTCATTTCCAATTATGGGAGCTTGTCTGATTTTGAAGCCGGAAAGTGATATGCAGCATTTGGAGACTGTGACTACCGTTTTGGCGGTAGGTGAGGAGGTACAGTCCTTACCTTTTCCTTTGGAGCCTGAGATGACGTCCAGTGTCAATGAGATTCCAGCAGCTCAGCTGCCTCTGATAGTGCTGATGATGATGTCCAAAAGAATGTGGAAGTCTTTTCGCATTTTGGGCTTGGATGCAGTTGCTGGTCAGGTCGAGTGGTCTAAGGAGGATTCTTTGCATCAAGCCAAATGGATTCAAACATCGACTGGTGCCTGGGTGCTTGATCCAACTTGGGAGACCCTTTTCTTCAAGCGAGAGTGTCGGTGGACAAGGTACTTTGATATCGGGGAGTGGTATGGGGGCACAACCTGTACTTTCCACTGACTCTGTGTCCACTAACTTGGTGGCTGTAACTCCTGTCCCAGGAGCTGCTGATGTTGATTTGGGCACTGCTACTGATACAGGGGGCCATGAACAAACTGCTAGTCCACCCCCTTCCCCGAGCTGAGAAGGCAGTAGGACTGGGCCCAGATTTTCAGACTTATTTAAAAATAACAGGGTGGAGCACACCCCTAGACGTAATGCGGTTCATCTCCGTTACAGAGGGGGGTCTGCAGGAGCACCCGGATAGGCTTTATGTGGCCAAACTTCTTTTGAAAAATTCTATGGGGTTTAAAGCAGCAGACATTTTTGCTTTAATTAATATCAGAGGGGAAGATACCTTTTATATTAGTTTCAGGACCTTTGCAGGGTTGATTTTTTTTGGAAAAAGTATGAAATGTTAAAAATGTTACCATTATGGACACCTTTTTGGACTACTCCCATTACTAAACCCTGTATAAAACTGCGACACTGATGTTTTGCAATGAGGGGGTGAATATTGGGGATATTTATTTTTGGATGGAAAAAAATGTCAAGTTATGGGGCCTCCAGAAGCTATCATTGATAGTGAAGGAATATGGAATGGTAGTTAGAGATTTAAAGTAAAATTGCATCTGATTGGTAATGATATACAACATATAGTATTCCCAATAGTTTTTTCTTGGGGAAGGATAGAGGGGTGTTTTTTTTTTGATCCAGGCCAACCTAAGGCATGCTACAAATGCAGCAGTCCCAGGCATCTTAGTAGCACTTGTGATAGGGTTATTTGCATCTTATGTGGGGGATATGATCATGCTAGTTCTGTCTGTAGGAATGTTTTTAAATGTAATCTTTGTGATGAACACAGGCATACTTACCATCAGTGCCCTTGGGCAGGTCAAAATAGGACTAGAGGCCTTAATCAGGAGAATTTGGTCCCTGAAGCCCAGGAAAGGTGTAGGCCTTCCAGACCAGAGCCTAGGCCTGACATTCCTGAAGAGACATCTAGGTCCTCTCCATCCACCCCTGCTCAGAATGATTCAGCTCCGGATGCCCCCACCACTACTGCTGCTCCACAGCAAGGGCTTATACCTAGTGTTGAGGGAGAATCTGAGCAGATGCCCCCCCCCCCCAGGTGGAGGCTGGTTTTCTCCCACAAAAGACGGTGACTAGATCATCCCTCAAGCCAAAAGTTTCAGTAGACCCTATTCCCACTCAAAATTCTTTTCAGGTGCTTCAAGATCAGGAGAGTGGTTTTGAGTCAGACGATTCTTCTCTTTCTGGCATGGTATCAGAAATGGAGTGTGACAAGGATGCTTCTCGTAGTGTCCTTGTTACTAAGAAAAAAACAGGGAGGAAAAGAAAGAAAGACAAGGATGTGGTTTGATTTTTTTGTCTACATTCCCTGTAATTATGTAGATGGTGCTTTTTCATCTGGTTTCCTTGAATGTGTGTACTATTAAGTCCTATAAGAAACAAATGGCTTTGTTGGAGTTTTTTTGACACTGTCCTTTTGATACATTACTTATTCAGGAAACCAGATTCAGTTCCTTACAGGATGTGGTTCAGGTTAAAAGACACTGGCCATGGGGTCCCTCTTTTTGGACTTTTGGTCTTTTGGTGAGGACGTGGCGGATGGCCTTGGGATTCTTTTTAAATCACCTCAGGTTTGAGTTCAGAAGGTAGTCGATATCCTTCCTGGGCGGCTTTCTTGCTAGATTGTGTTTGTGATGGATTTTTTATGCATATTAGCAATACATATGCACCTCAGAGTAAGAAGGCTAGGATTGATTTGTTTACCCTAATTAAGCCTTTTCTATTTTCTTCCAGGATGATTTTCTGGGGAAGGGATATGAATTGAAGCTTAGATGTGAAGATACGGGACAGTGTCCAACAAAAAGTGTACTGTGATTCACATGCATTGCATACTATCATTCGTACTGCAGATTTGGTAGATGCTTACAGGGTTCTACATAAGGAAGGGGGTTTTACATATAGGCGGAGTGCGTACTGTACCCGCATTGATTATTTTTTCATTTCTAGTAGACTGTTAGTTAATTGTTTTCATTTGAAACATTGCGAATTCTCTGACCATACAATTTTACAGTGTAATTTTCAACTATCACAGGAACCTCCCACATTCCCTGGGATGCCTAGACGGTGGAAACTTAATTCTGCAGTCTTGGATAAACCTGATGTACAGACCCAGGTAGGATTGATGTTTGCATATAGAAGTTCTGTGGCCATTTTACACGACTCTTGGGACTCCTGGTGGTATGATACTAAGACGGAGGTTAAGAATCTGTTTCTTGACATAGGTAGGAATAAGGGCAGCAAGGATTATGTGGGGTATTTGGCTTTGAAGGATCAGTTTTATAAACTTTTATCCTTACCTACTGTGGCAGACTGCAGAATTAAAGCACAGGTTGATGTTATCATGGGTAAGATGTGAGATTATCATTCTCAGCATGTCGCTTTTTTATATGCTGATTTTAAATTTGGCACAGCCAAATCTTCCTTTTCGTATCCATTTGAAGTCTATAAAACGAAGCTGGCTACCAAGAAAATGACAGGTCTTTATGATGGGTCTGGACGTCTGCGAACGTCTAACGCTGAGATGTTGGACATTATTTCTGATTATATTCAGAATTCTTTAGGACAAGGAGTTTATCTCCCATACTGATTGGGATACGTTAATCACTTGTCTGCTGCCTTTATTATCGCAAGACATGCAGTAGCTGTTGATATTGCTGGGCCAGTTACATTATCGGAGGTTTTGGATGCTATTTCTAAATTACGTTTGGGGGTTTCCCCAGGGGAGGATGGGCTTATGAATGAGTTTTACCAAACCTATAAAGAATTTGTGGTCCTGGTTTTAGTGGAAGTTTTAATGAACTGTTAACAGCTGATTCTACACAGTCATTTTCCTTGGCGGTGGTGATTTACCTTTATAAGAAAGGTGATAGGCAGGATTTGGGGAACTGGAGGCCTATTAGCCTGTTAAATTCTGATTATAAAATTTTTTCACAGATCTTGTGTAGAAGATTGCAAAAGACTGCGTCTGTATTAATTCACCAGGTTCAAAAATGTTCCATACCTGGTAGGAACATACAACAGAACCTAAAATTGTTGAGGGAGATCTGTGAGTTTGGGAGGCAAAGGAAACTATGGGGGTTTCTGATTGCTTTAGATCAGAAGAAAGCCTTTGACAATGTGTCTCATTCCTTTTTATTTAAAATGTTACAGGTCTGTGGCATTCCTCCATCCTTGATTGCTTGGATTCGTATTCTGTATCAGGATGCTGTGGCCATTCCTATGGTGGGAGGTTTGCTGGGGACACTGGTATTTCTGAAGAGGGGAGTTAGACAGGATTGCCTCCTTGGTTCTTTTTTGTATACATTTTTTTTGGATCCTATGATTCGAGTAATCTTGAACGACCCCAATATTATTGGTCTATCTCCCAGTCCTGAGGTTTTTCCCTCAAAAGATAGCGGCCTATGTGGACGATATTGGTCTGCTGATGGATTCTGTTCAAGCTGGAGTGCATGCTTTACAGGTATTGGCAGCCTTTTCTGATATTACTGGGGCAGGCTTTAACCATCAGAAGAGCACAGCCTTACAGCTTGGAGATGGGGACCCGGTACATTTGATTGGTACTGTGCTGGTTTCTAGGCAATTTATTCAGGTTCTTGGCATTAAATTTGGTGAACAAGATATAGCAAGGATTAACTGGGAAGACAGATTGAAATTAGTGGATTCGAAGGTTTCACAATGGAAAACTTGGGGGATGGAGGAAAAAAGAAATGAGTTTGTATTATTAAACAGTTTTTAATTCCATTTTTTTTACATATTGCACACATTTTTCCACTACCCACTGACCTCGGAACAAGACTGTTCAGTTGTTTTTTTCAGATGGTCTGGGGTAGTAGATTAAATCCGGTGAAAAGGGATTTTACTTATTTTAAGGTTACTATGGGAGGGTTGGGTATGCTGAACCCAGTGGTGTTTTTCCAGTCTTTTTGCATCTTTGCCTCCTTCTATAGGACTGAGGGAGAATCTTCCATCTGGGCAGATTGAACACATAGTTTGTTTCAACCTTTTTTTCAAAAATGGGAGGAGACTTTCCCTCGGTTGGGTGCATCTTTACAGGTTCCTGAATTTGCCATCTCTATGCTAAAAAAATTGAGATTGTGGAATATAAGTAAACTTGAGATTACTTCCATGCAGAGAAAATCTGTATATGCTCTAGTGATGAATAAACATCATGCACTATGGGTTGATTTTCCTCACTGTCTTCCTACCAAAGTTCAGTTTGCCTTGAATATTCTTAGAGATGTTCGGATACCTGATCATATTTGGGATGTCCAGTGGCTGTGTTGTAATGGGAAATTGGGGGTTAAAGGAAACTAGAAGCATAAACCTGTGACTGACAGGTTATGTTTGATATTTTCTTGTGTTGGCATGGAAAAATCACAAGAACATTTTCTTATTTCCTGCTCCCATACTAGACAGTTTTGGATTGATTTAGCCACTAGGTGGCATTGGTCTCCACTTCAGCATCTCCAATATGAATGTTTGATTCTGGGAGTTAAGTCAGGTATTTACTCTAGGTATCATCCCAGTACGTTAAATGTGATGTTTGCTTATGGGAGATAACTCGAGTATTTACTCTAGGTATCATCCCAGTACGTTAAATGTGATGTTTGCTTATATCAAATATTATCTCTTGCAGGCAAGATGTCCGTTTTATTTACAGCATGTGAATACCCCATATACTGTATTAATCAATCAGATTACAGAAGCTTTAAAACAGCTTAAAATGAAGGAGTGTAGGATATTTGATAGAGGAAAGTTTCTGTCATTATGGAGACATATATTTTTGTTGCATTGATGTGTTTTACTTCTTTAAAGCTTATATGAATTGGAGGTCTTGTATTGGTTCCTTTGGTTTTGTTATGTTTCTTTTCTTGATTTTGTTTTTTTGTTTCTTGGATTGTGGGGAATTATTTGTGATGCTGTATTTTTCTCTTTTTTGATTTGACTGCTTATTGCTTGATTGTTCCTTTCTGATGTTATGTATTTTGCAATAAAACATTCCCCTGCTCTTTTCGATAAGTGCCATGGGATCTTTAACATCCACCTGAACTACCACCAATCCAGGCAGATGGGACCTTGGTTTAATGTCTCATCCAAAAGATGGCAACTCAGAAGTGCAGCACCCCTCTCATGCTGCACTACAGTGTCAGTACTGGGGTATTAACCCAAGTGCCAGATATGGGAACTGAACCCACAGCCCTCTGATCTCCCGGCCTCAGAGGCGAGTGTGCTACCTACTGAGCCACTGACACTGCTATTTTGATACATTTAATAATTTTGTGTTAGTTTCCCTTTAAGTGTTCCCTGCTGAATGCACGAACGTGTATATAAAAGGTACATTCTGCACCATTAGTTGTCTTCTTCCTTTTCTTGAGATGTACTGGGCTCCTTCCACTCACTGCCCCTCCTTAAGTTCATGACAGTCTTCAGTTTCAACGAGCAAAACTGGAACAGGAACAGAGCCACCCCCAAGGGGGTGGGCACAGGACCAGCTAAGCTGGTGGATTCCTCTAGACCTGGAGATCTTTGATTTCCATTCACCTGGACAGGGAATTAAACCAGATACTGGGCAACAGCTCCTGAAACTTGAAAACAACAAGTTAAACATCTGCTGAAAACCATCCAGTTCCCATACCCTGCAGACGTTATACTGATTATAGTTATAGTGCTGAATGTACAGCACCCTTAAAAACATAGGAACATTGACTTTAATGGCAGATAAGGATCACTTGACCCACCTAGTCTGCCCATTTCCCTACCTATTGGATAAGCTGCAGATTCTAGTTAAACAACAGCCTACTTCTTCCTACCCCCCCACTATAATTGCCTTATGTCTGTACCATGCATTCTTGAATTCCTCCACTGTTTTTGACTCCATGACCTCCTCAGGAAGGTGGTTCCATTTGTCTACCACCCTTTCCATGAAAAATACTTCCTCATGTTGCCCCTGAGCTGTCCCCCCTCTATCTTCAAATTGTGTCCCCTTGTTCTTGCACATCTCTTTTTCTGAAAGATGCTACTCTCTTGGACTTGTTGATTCCCTTGAGGTACTTAAAAGTTTCTATCATGTCCCCACTCTCCCTTCTTTCCTCGAAGGTATACATATTAAGCTGTTTTAGTCTCTCTTCGTATGACTTCAGTTGCAGATCCTGCACCATTTTAGTTGCCCTCCTCTGGATTGCCTCCATCATACCTCTCAACCTCCTGCCTCATAAATCAGGGACAAGGCTTAAAAAAATCAGGGACAAAGGACCAAAATCAGGGACACATCTTCAAAATTAGAGATATCCACCCAGAAAGCTGGTAGAATATGGGGCTTAGTGCAAAATGCATTTTCTAAAGAACAACAAGTCTGTAACTTTAATGCTTGACATTGTTTTGTGCTTACAGTCCCCACTGTTTAGCCACAAAAACACAAATTTTAGGAGGGACAAAGTAAAATTTTGAGGCAAAATCAGGGACGTCCCTGAAAATCAGGGACACTTGAGAGGTATGGCTTCCATCCTGTCTATGTCCTTGCAGAGATGGGGTCTCCAGAACTGCACACAGTTCTCCAGATGGGGTCTTACCAACTGTGTGTACAGAGGGATGACAACTTCCTGTTTTCTAGTGGTGATGCCTCTTCCTATGCATCCAATCCCAGTATTCCCCCAACCCTCCTTACTGCCTTCTCACATTGCTTACCTACTTTAAGGTAATCTGATATGACTACCCCCAGGTCCTTTTCCATTTTTGTTGTTGTTAGTACTCCCCCCCCCATTGTGTACTCTTCCCCTGGGTTTTTGTTTCCCAGGTGCATTACTTTGCACTTCTTTGCATTTAATCTAAGCTGCCATGTTTTTGACCATTCCTCCAACCTTGCCAAGTCCCTTCTCATCCTTTCCACCCCCCTTGTGTATCAACCTTTTTTTTACTGATAGTAACAAACATAAACAAAGTCAAAGATGTCAAACTATTCCCACATTAAACTGGTGTCATGTTCTTTCACGATGGGCTTGGTGTTATCGCTTTACAGACTCACAGTCCTAGATACTGGTGAGACCAGCCCTTGCACTAAGGCATCAGATGATATTTCAGATAATACAGAAAAATCTTGAGGATCCCACATGACAAAGGTCTCGCCACCTCCCCGTTCTAAAGGGCAAGTAACACTGGACTGGAGGGGCCCATTTGTGGCAGTCAAAAGGGCTTTTGCCTCTCATTCCTAAGTGCACCGCCACCCCAGGCTCAAGGTACCCTCTCCAGTGCACAAATCTCCTTCATTGTATTCAGAACAATGATGTCATTCCCTGCAATGATGCTACAGTTGTCACAAAACCTAGGTGCACAAACCAGTGGGGGCACCGGATATAACATGCTTTTCTGAAAGGCAGTACACTTCCTAGGGCTGGAAAAAGGCATATGCTTATTCTAGGCCTACCCAATTACACTCCATCTCTGTTTAATCTTTTTTTATGGTTATAAGCTGGCCTTAATTGCAGCCTCTCACCACAGTTTGAAATACAGTCTGTTGGTTTCTTTAGCTTTAGATGCCTATATCTCCCCTGGTCCCAGGGCCCCAGCACATGGGTGATGTGTTTATGTGGAGGCGCACACACACCCCATGATGTCAGTTCAGCCCCTTCTGCCCCTCCCCGTGGCTAATGCCAGGGCTCCCTAGGTTGACGCTGCCATCTGTCCTCCACCGTGTGGCGACCAGTGACTGGGGAGACTCCAGTCCCTCCCAGGAGCAGAGAGCTGCCTTGCGGTGGCTTGATCTCACTCTTCACCTTCCCCCCAGGCCAACCCCTGACAACACGGGCTCGTTCCCAACTGGGTTGCTGGCGCAGTGCGAAGTGTGGTGTCCAGCACCTCAACCCTCAGTGCCACCGGCTGGCCCCTAACTTCTGCTCTACTTTTTTGTCTAGGCTACCCTGGCTTTGCTGGTTGTGAGCCTAATGGCAATGTACCTTAAAGCATGTTCAAATCCATGCACTTTCCTGGTCTAGTTTAACAGTTCTGTCCTGATGTCCTATTGCTGCTTTGCCACACTCCCCCCCCCCAAAAAAAAATACATTTTTAAGAGTACTTTTTGCTGTAGGGTTTTACTGTTGCAGTACGCACAACTGATTAGCGCACTTAGCCTTGGGCAAGCAGGTGGGGAGTGGCACGTGGGGATCTTGAATCCAATTTCTGGTCTCTGGTGAGGTAGAAAGGGAAAGAACTAGCTGGGCAATCTTCCAGCCAGGTCAGTTGATCTTTCTGCAGTGATCTGCGCTGCTCCTTTGAGTCTGTGGTTGTCCTGTGTCACTCTGTGCTGGGCTTCTCTTCCTCCCTCCATGCACTTGGGCTCTTCTTCTTCCCTCTACTGCTTGAGTAGGTAACACTCTGAGCACGTGAATGGCATGCAAGCCTTTATCATGCCACTGCTGCTCACATGACTTGCCTGCACTATCCCTTAACTGTTGCCCAGCTGCTGTTGTGGAAAGAGTTGGTGGGCATGCTGATTTTTGATTTCCTTGCTGGTCTGTATGTTCTACTTCCCCCTTGGCTTGGAGTGAGAGTTTGGGTCAGAGGGTCCGAATGAACTGTTGCAGTGAGGAGCAGAGACAGCCTGTGTGAGAGACGTGCCACTGAAGGTGGAGAAAATTTCTTCTATAGACTTTAAAAATTTTTTTTTTTTTGTATTCTCAGTTTATACACCCTTATGCACTACTCCAGACCCTATTCTAAGATATCCCAAGGCTGTGCGTGCATCCCGTAGGTTCTCCCTAGGTATCTTCATTCCAGACCATTGTCAACACTGCCCCCATCCGACCTCAGTTTGCCCCCTGGGCGGGGAGGGGAGGGACCCCATTATAGTCCCCTCCAGTCCATTAGTGTGCATCAGGTATGCTGGCTAGGCCCTTCCTGAAGCCTGGTTGTGGATTTCTCTCGAGCCCCATCTCCAGGTGTCTGTTGTGGGGTTTTTCCATTTTTCTGGTCCACCCTCAGGATGCCGACACGCTTGGAGAGCCAAGGGGTGGGGCACATAGCAACGTGCTGTCATCCCGACTCTCAACCGACTTCCTCCTTACCCTCTTCATGCTGTCCCACTGCACCTCCACCCGTAGTCACCCAGGTGGTGGTAGAGCAGTGGTACAGACACCCCACTCTCCCTGGAGAAGGAGAGCAACCTGTGGGTGCTTGATCCTACTCCCCCCGGCCGGCCCTTCAGCTGCCCGAGTCTGTTCCTGAACATGGGTCACTGGCATTGCAAACAGTAGCCCTACCACTGTGCTGGCAGGCAAGCCACTTTTAAGATTTCTGAGGTCAAAGCTCAGCCAAGCCCTGTTGGACTGTGGACTTGCTAGTGGAATGTTCTGATGCCAATCTCATCTGGTGGCTGCAGGTGTCATATGTGGTGATGAAGAATTGTTTTCACAAACTGAATCTCATGTACTGTGTGCACTCTAGGACTCCCTCTTTTGTCCCCCCCTTTCTATTTATTTATTTATTTGTTTGTTTGTTTTTGGTAACTGGGTGAGGTGTACTAAACATATAAATACCTATTTTCAGACATGACCCGGGAGTTACAACAGGGTAAAACATGACAAAAGGAAGTTATGGGTGGGGGGACTAGCAGCCTAGCCAGCAACAGCAATTTTCTGGAGCTCCCTATTCAGAGATAAATTTCACTTTAATAAAGCATCCTTTCCTACGAAATTTAACTTCTTGCTGATATATCTTGGCAGAAGAAGAGTTGCTGCAGCAGGGGAATTATATCAGAAATGAAAATGGGCCATACAAAGATGGCAAAGCAAGATTTCTTTTCTCCACATGCCACCAGTGCCAAACCGCCAGACGAGACAACAGGACTGACACAGGCCACAAGGTCTGAGACATCTGCTGCCACGCTATCCACTCTCCAAATAGCAGTTAATGCTCTAACCAAAACGGTCCAACAAATGGACCAAAAGCTGGATGACTTCTCGGAGAAATTTCTCTCCATGGAGAATAGACTGGACACTATGGGGGAGGCTACAATGATAGCGGAAGCCATAATGGATAAGGCCTTAGCTGCCATGGCCACCTCCTTGAAAGAAAAGGCCATGTTGAGAAGTCAAGTGGAGCAGGTGGAGAACTCTGTGAAAGCTGCTAATGTGAGGATTCTAGGGCTAGTGAAGGAATAAGAGGGCAATAATCTCATTGAATACCTGCAAACTTGGCTGGGAGATTTGACTGGATTGTTGGACTTCCACATCATAAAAGCTTATTGGATTACCCCCAGAAGACCATCGGGTGGTTTAGACAATCCAAAAACTGCCCTTCTCACTTTATGATCATTGGGAGAGTGAGATGCGTTACTTGGCTCCATCAGAAGCAGAGGCCCGATTTTTGTTACAGAGTCTCGCATTCTGTTCTTCCCAGACGAGTCATATGCCACTCGGATGAGATGTAAGGCCTTTGATGGTGCAAAGCGGAGACTGCGCGATCTGGACATGACTTACTCTGTGGCTGTCCCAGCACGTTTGTGTTTCACCGATGGCCATTGGCAGTATTGCTTCACGGATCCTAAAGACGCCGTTACTTGTGCAGAGAAGACAGCAGCTAAATGCCAGCAAGAAGCCGGCTCCTCAGAGGAAGAGGACAATGAACGAAATTGACTGTGATGGGACTGGTGGACATTTGGGTCTTTTAGTACAGTTGGTCCATTTATGATGGGTGGCTTTACCCACCTCAGTTGCATTGTTTACTAATTTGGAGTTTAAATATGCTTCAGCTATTTTTGAGGTCTGGGACATAAATGACTTACACTTCTTCTTCTACTGTTATGTTAATTATATCTCCTCATTGCAATGCAAAGACTGAAATGGATGTTTTATAAGATAACATACCTGATCATACTCTTAGAACATTTCTAAGTGTAACCCCTAGGTGGCGCTATCCCAAGGGCTACTACCCCTTCCTGTTTGACTATGGACAGGTTGAGGGGGCCTAGGTCCTATGGTAGGTGCCTTCACCCAGAGGTCAGGGTTTGTAGTGGTTAGACTAACTTGGTCACAGCCCTTTGGGACACTGAGACACCCTTTTATCCCCCCCCCCAGTGGCTCACACAGTACATCGGAGTTACAGCCCCAATACCCCACGACACAGTGTTCACTCATATAGATACCACTTACTCTTGAGACTGATTTAACAGCATGTCTCCGAGGACCCCCTGTAAAGTAAGGTTAATCAACATACACAGCAAAACACAATACTGTTTCCATAAGTACCACCACCACAGACAGTATATAGTATAACAACAACAAATATGATTTATTTAGGGGACAGTAACACGGGAAGGGGAAATCAGGTTAATTAGTGGCATTAAATCACAGTACTGTGCACACATACAGGGTCTGAAAAGTCACACTCTGGGTACCCAGGTTGGGTGAGGCTAGCCAGGTCCATTGCCTGGGGTTGGCCGGCAGGTGCAGATGGATAGGGCCCTGTAGAAGAAAATATATGCACAACACCCAATTGTAATCCAGAGCCAGAGGGCTCAGTCCATGAAACAGTGAAACAACAAGAATTAGATGACACACTTGTGATTGAAAAACAAGCTGCAGGGGAATACCCTGATTTGTACTCACAACACCCAAGCTGGGAATCGGATGGAGAATGTCCCTCTGGATTGCCAGAAGAGCAGGGCATGAGGACAAGGTCCTTGTGACTGGACCCCACTGCACACGGATGCAGTCTGAATTAAGCTGGGGTTTACTTCTAGCTTCAGCACACAATTCACTGTACAGGGGATTTGAAATAGTGATTCCCCACAAGCTCTATGCACATTTATATGTAAAAGAAAAGTACTATACCAGGCAGGCTGCTCCTCGATCCCAATCGCAATTACTGCAAAATACCCAGGAGCACACACAGCAGCTTCAGTTCCTGACAGGCTGAGCGCGATTCAGCAATTTCTCCAGTCTTCTACAGGGTGAGCCTGGTTTCCACACATCTAGTGCTTCTTTCTCCTCACAACTTGGATTCAGTCCAAACTGGCACTCACAAAGGCTGCAGACCGAAACTCAGGGCCTCACACGCGCTTCCCACGTGAAACTATACAACACAGAAGCACACAGCTCCTTCTCTCTTCACTGCCACAACTGATCTGATCTTTCCAGTCACAGAGCAGGGCATTTCCTTTAGCTCCACACTATTCTGTTGGCTGATTCAGCTGTCAATCTCAATAAGACTCCCTCTGTTGGTAGAAAAAGGCGCCAAGGTCAAAACTACATTTCCCAGAGTCACTGCCCATACAATCCCCTTGTGGCTGGCTCAAATTAAGAGTCCAAGTTCTGATTTGTCCACAGGCTCCATTTTAGGGCTCCCTTAACCCAGTTAGCCCAGAACAGCAGTTTAGGTCCAGAATGGAGGGGTAACGCACACAGAGTCCCAGCTGTAATAAAGGCAGGTCAGACAAACTACAATTTTGCTAATGCTTTAAATGATTACAGGCAAACAGTTACAGCTTTCAGATGGGCTCCCTTTGCACCTTCAGCGACCGCAAAATGGAGTGATTACTCCGCAGCTTGGGTGGTATTCGAGCATTAAATACACAGTCCCCCCATACAAACTAATTAAGTCTGCAAGCAGACAGCTCTTAAAGAGACAGTATGTGGAGGCTCAAATAGCACTCACTTGCAACCACAGTTGAACAGCTCAGACGCTGAACACCACCCAGGCTTGGAGCATTCAGACAAGCTCCTGGAAGACTTTTGGGAACCCCCATTTGCAGGAGGGTTACATAAGGAATGTTGTACCGATTTCTTCTGTTGTTAAACTGGGTATGATTTACAGATTATGGGCTTGGTGGGGTATTGAGAGAGGTGCCTAGTGCCTAAATATTGTATAGTAGTTATAGCTGCTTTGTAGTTCCTAGGGAGCCCTTTAGTGCAAAAATATATATATTAGGGGCACTAGCTGGTCTTGGTGCGGTTAAATTCTTATGGCACCAGACAATATGGTCTTATTCATTATGCCATTAAGTTCTTGGAGGGCTATTTTCCTGGGAATCTACTGGGTGGTGTCACATATCCCTGTGACGCTTGGACAGTTGGTTCTGATTACACTATGATTTTTGTAATATAAAAATGTGTTATTGAGTGTCTCTCATGAGACATGCTGAATCATCCTGTGGAATGATACCCCCCTCCCAGGTTTTAGCTACAAGGTGTTACCTGGAAGGCTAGGAGATAATTACAGGCTAGAAGAGGCCTAAATTAAGCATCTCCTGTTTATCTAGCTTAATAGTAGCTTGCCAGCTGCTAGGATGGGAAATCATAAACTTTTATAAGGTTTAGAGAAAGAGAACAGGTTATGACGCTTTAGTGCGATGTCATAAAAGATTCTTTGATATGTCCTGGGAAGAAGAGCTACTTGAGATCCAAGAAGGGATGTTATTTAAAGAAAGTCATTTGGACACGAGTTTTGCTAAGGTCACTTTTATTAATTTACCTCCTGCTGCATGACATCCTGATTGTGTAATTTTTAATAAACAGAGGAGGAGCTGGGTGACATCATGGAGAAGGCAGGCTCAAGACAGTGTTTTAATTATGCTGTGAGTGACCTGTAAAGACACACATGTTCTTGACAACAACATCTGTCTATCAGCACTATTAGAAGAGATACATTAGATATGTAAGTCTAATTGTCTGGCGGTAGGAATTTTGCACTTTTCTTTAACCCTTGCTCTTTTAAATGATTGTATGTTTTTGTGATATATGGGTCTGTATTTACATTTTACATTTTTTATCTATGTTTAAGTAAACCTCTACTTTAGAGACTACTTGGTATGCCTTTGAAATTCTTTTTCTTGACAAGTGAAGCATACATGGTTAAAGTTGACACTGTACAAAAGCTTACTGGTTTTACCAAACTGGGAAAAGGTAAGAGTTTATTCTGAGGTCTTTAATAGAGTTTTAAGGGTTCATTTTGTACACCTGGTTAGGTGCCCATAGGCAAAGATATCTGCCCTCCCGAAGAGCAGAATTATCTGAGCCTGTACATTGGGTATGCTAACAAGAGGTTCACAGTTTGAATCCCTCCAGAACTTGAGACCAAAGTTTGATTCGAACCCACAAAACAGACAGTAGGGTTACCCTGTTCTGTTAACTGTTCACAAGACTGCGCTCGGAGGTTGGCACTGTGGGAGCAGAGGGCCTGATCTGCTGAGTGGGTTTGTGACAATGCCCACCACCCTTAAGGGGAGCTCTAGAATGGAGATCACCTCGAGTGTTTTTCTGCTGCTAAGTGTAATCATAGACCTTAGAAGGTCAATTGATGCAGGTTTTGTCTTAAATTTCTAATTCACAAAGTTTGGGCATTGGTTGCAAATATAGCTCCGGAACTGTATGTAAGATGTACATCTCTATTAATAATGTTGGAAAAAACCCAGACACTGTACCAATTGAACAGATAATCTTTATCCTGTGTAATGTGCTTCTGAACCTGTGTTGCGTATACCTGCTCAGGATGTAAGTATTTAAAGTGCTTTTGCAGTAAATGTTACAAATAAAAAGTAAAAAAAAAAAAAAAAAGGAAGTTACAGTAAAACACATTGGTTTACAATAAAAACAGTACAGAGATAACCAACAGTCTATGCTAGTTTAGGCAACTACATGTTACAGCAATACATTTAAAATATAAGGTAAATAAGTGCCAGTAGTTACAATACCTAATGTAGAAGTAGAGCGGAGCTGTAGCAGACAGAGCAGGAGGGTAGAAGAGAGACAAGGGGAGGAGGATGGGGATAATAACTTGGAGTGACTGCTTTGAGCCAGGAAGAGTCTGTGAGTGGATGAGCTGTTAGGAAAATGTGTTATTTTTGCAGGTGTGAGTGGATGTGTAGTTAAATTATAGTTTGAGTGAGTACAGTGTGTGTAAGAGGTGTGGGAGAAGGCGGTATCAGGTTGATACTATGTGGTATTGTGGGTAGGTTGCGGTTGGTGGGTTTTTTAAGGTTGGGTTTTAGTTGTATTAGCGTGTAACACTGCATTGTTGCTGAGATGTGTCTGGGACTGCAGACCCTGAGGTTCAGCTGCTCCTCGTGCCTCCTCCATGACCTGCACCCCTTTTTGCAACCTCCTCTGCATGGTGCTGCATACAGACAATGCAGGGAAATGGGGATCATGAGGTGGCATCGGAACTGGAGGCTGGAGTCAGGTTGAGCTGATGAGCAGAGTGCAGTTAGGACAGTGAGGATCATTAGGCACCATGGGGCGAAATGGGACACGGAGAGAGGCCAGACGTGCTTGATTACCATCCTGAGGTTATCCACTGGACTGAGTGGGCAGGTAACTAGGAGGCTGTCCACCTCTGCTCATCCTCTTTGGGCAGTACTATGCAGTTACAGGTCAATGAGGAATAGGACCGCTATTATTACAGAGTTTTTGTCTGATTCCTCGGTTAATCTGGCTTGGTGATGATGGGGACCCTGTGCTGCAGGCAGTCATCCCAGCCAGATTCTCAGTGGTTCACTCCCCAAGGAAGGACTGCAGGGTGGAGAGGGGTGGGGTGGCCATCTGTTTTAGAATTAATTTGAACTTGGTGGTGCACCCAGTGGGGGACACCAGGACACCTTGTCATTTGAAGGCATGGCCGTGTGTGGGGGTCCGGGTGCAGGTTGTAGGATCCCCCCTTGGAGCATGAGATGGCATTCCTACAAGAAATCGGGGCCTTAATCACAGACAGGGTGTTGGGGTCTCCCAAATGGTTAATTCTGGGTTACTTCAATACCTGGGTCAGTGACAAACTCTCTCATTTTGGTCAAGATTTCCTCAAGGGTAATGAAATCCTTGGATCTCTACAAATGTTTACTTCTGTGACTGATCAACCCAGCCATGCCTTGTACTTCGTGTTCTCCCTGGGTCTTGAGGTAGATAGCCTCAAGACTGATCTGGTTAGCTGGTCAGAACACTGTACTATCAAGTTCTCCTTCAGGGCTCCCCTCGTAGTCCAACCCCTGAGGAGATGATCTGGTATTGCTCTTTAAGAGTGCTATGGCCAGAGGGACTTCAGATGGTACTAGGTGTCTCGGGTGTGGTGGCTTGTGCTACAGGGCTGGAGAATGCTGTGGTGGCTTATAACAGAGCCACTGCAGTGACCTTCATTGAGGTGGCACCTGTCCATGTATGCCCCCATGCTTCACGCCGTTTTTTGCCAAGGTATGGCAGTGCACTTCAGGAGATGAAAGCAAAGGGTGGAGGTGGAAGCATTGTTGGAGGAGATCCAGGGCCCAGAAAACAAACTGGATTTGGATGCTCACTACAGTGAATACCAAAGGGTGATCTCCCAGCGGAAGGCAGAACCCATAGCACAGCTGGTGCATGCATGCCGGGGAACCATGTGGATCACCTGTGTTGGATGCTCAACTCCAACAACCGCCAACCACTGCACACAGCACCATCACCGCCCACCACCTACAGAGACATCGCCCGCCACACCACAACAGGACCACCCACCGCTGGCCAGGGAAGCCAAAGGAATGGAGGATCAGTCAACACAGCCCTGCCGCTGCACCCGTGGGACCATGAGGTAGGTGACTGGGTCGTTATGACAGGGGGCAATGTCAGCAGGCACAGGCACTGCCACCAGCAGTGGTAGATGGTGGGTACGTGCAGCACACCCCTTTTGTAGCTTTTATTGATTTTATTTAGTTTTTGTTAACTGGGTTAGGTGCACTAGCCAAGAGTTGACTATTTTCAGGCACGACCCAGGAGAATACATACATAAAAGAGATGAGATTATACAATTACATAGTATATGGTTACATAGTATATAGTACATGTAGGTAAGAATACAGATCAATTCAGACAGTACTTGAGATTATACATATGACTAGGCAGAGATGACGCAAGATGACAGTAGTACAAGCAAATAACAACTGAGACTGGGCTAAGTGGCAGCTATTAAGACAAAAATAGGCAAAGCTTGTTCAGAAGTGCAGCAGTGTCCTGGGCGAGGTAGAGTGGCTAGCTGTGAGGCCTCAAGTGGGATCAAAGCATGTGCAAGGGTCTCGGCATAGGTGGCGATATAGTTCTCTTTTGAATATTGAATATTTCCATAGGAGTTTGCCTGTCTTAGGGCAGATGAGAGGGAGTTCCAGGTGGCCGGGGCAGTGCAGTGAAAAGCTCCAGAGACTTTAGAAGTAAGACACCTGGGTACAGTAGGTAGAAATTTATTTGCCGCACGTGGTCCGTGAGCAGGTGTCAGTGGAACAAGTAGAGCTGCAAGGGGGGAGGGTGTTTAGTTTCAGATTACGGAGTCTGTGAGGGTCCCTAGGGAGTAAAGTCGGTAGGCAGAAGGGGAGAGCCAGCCCAGTTTGTTATACAGTGTGCAGTGGTGCTTGAGGTGATATGAAGAGGAGGCATACCGGCATATGTTGTTATATGCAACATCCCATTTATGGAGAGCAGTCTTATGGGCATTAGCAAAAGTGGAGACACCATATGTCAGCGCTGGAAGCAGAATACCCTTGGCAATAGCCAGTTTAGCGGATGGTGTTAGCAGGTGACTAGTCTTGTAGGCAATTCCAAGTTTGGCATTTGTAGCTTTGCATGTTGACTGTATGTGCAGACTGAAATCAAGGGATTTATCAAGGAGGACTCCCAGGTATTTGAAGGATGTGACACAGTCGATGAGAGAGCCCCAGAGTCATGGACTTGGAGGGGTTCCTTACAGGCCCTGAGTTTGGGGGAAGTGCCAGATAGCATGGCTTGTGTCTTTTTAGTGTTGAGGATGAGCTTATTTGTATTTAGCCATGTTTGCACATTCCTGAAATCCGAGGAGAGGTTTTCGTTGATGATGTTGACTTTGTCGGCGCTGGACTAGATAGAGGACAAGATCATCAGCATATGGGATAGCTGAGCAGGAGAGTATGGTAGAATCTATGTTGTTAATGTAAAGTGAGAAGAGAAGGGGTCCCAGGATGGACCCCTGGGGTTCTTCGATGTCAGTGCTGGTCACATCTGAGAGAGCGGAGTTGAATTTAACAAATTGTAATCTGTTTGATAAGTAGCTGTTAAACCAGTCAACTACTGAGGATGAGAAGTTAAGTCTATGCAGGGTTGAGAGAAGCAGGGGATGATCAACGGGATCGAAAGCCTTGGTAAGGTCAATAAGTACTGCTCCAGTGAGTAGGCCTTTGTCCATGTTGCAGAGGACATCAGTAGTGAATTTGAGAAGGGCAGTTGAGGTACTGTGCACTTTCCTGAAACCATGCTGAGTGTCTGAGAGAAGGTTGTTCTTTGTAAGATAGGCAATTGTTTGGGTTGCAACAAGCTTCTCCAGTAGCTTACTTAGCACAGAGAGAATGGCTATGGGCCTGTAGTTGTTAATATCCTTTGGGTCACCTTTTTTCAGGATGGGCGTAACTCAGGCAATCTTCCAGAGATCAGGGACAATGCCAAGAGAGAGAGACAGAGTGAAAATCTTGGCCAAAGGTGAGGCAATCAATAGTGCCGCTAGCTTCAGGAGTCGTGGCTCAAGTGAATCGGAGCCAGGGCTAGTGTGGTCAGATATGTTTTGAATAGCTTTTGGATCTCAGACCTAGATATAACTTTAAAGTAGAAAGGGGGGGGGTAGTAGGTAGTTTGCAGTGGTCAGCACCAGATGCAGATCTCATGGGTGTGCAGTAAGGCTGAGATGTTGTGGGAGATGAAGAGAAGGATGAGGTGTACTGAGACATGTCCGTGAAAAGTCTGTTAAAGGCATTCGCTATGGTGTTTGAGTTGTTGCAATGCACACCATTTAGGATCATATCCCCTGGGGTTGATGACTGGGCAGCCCCAAGAAAGGTCTTAATGTGCTTCCAGAATTTTCTAGGGTCACCAGCCGAGTTAGTGAGTAGTTCCTTGCAGTAGATGCTCTTTGCAGTTCTGATTTGTTTTTGCAGGTGCTCTGAGAGGCCCTGTAGGTATTGTAATCCACTGGTAGTCTGGACTCTTTATACTTCTTCCAGAGTTTGTCCAGTGCATGAGGTTAGCAAGCAGGTCCTTGTGTAACCATCTTGTTTGTTTACCCTGACCCTTCTGGTGACCTTCAATATGTTTATCCTGGAGTGCTGTGAAATTGTTAATGAAGATTTCAAGGGCAATTTGAACATTATGGGAGCAATAGATGTCAGACCAGTTGATACAGGAAGCATCATAGAGAAAAGCTTCCACATCCAGTTTGGCAAAGTTGGTAATAGTGATGTAGCGTGGAGGTGGTGGGGGAGCAGTCTCCGGACTCCATACACAGAAAGTGGGTGAGTGGTCTGTGATAGCATCTGCCAAGATGCCTGTAGTTTGCACGTGGTCAAGGCAATTCACCAGTACCCAGTCTATGAGGGTGGATGTAGCTAGAGAAGGGGTGGTTCTAGTAGGCTCAGTTAGGGTCTAGTGAAGGTTATAACTCTGTGTTAGCGTCAGCAGTGCGCCATGAGTTGGTCCCAGCCAGTTTAGGTTAAAATCTCCTAAGATTGTGACCTCGTTTTGCTTGGCATTCGTGGCTGTTTGATTAAGTAAGTCCTGAAGACCTGTGATACCGTCAGTGGGTGGATTGTAGGCGCAGATAATGTGAAGTTTTTTTGCACCAAGGGCAATGGTTGTGTGTAGGGACTCACAGACTGAGGGGGAGGCAGTGGGTTGGCACACAGTAATATCAAGATGTTTTTTGTAGAGAAGGGCAACCCCTTCACGTTTTGGGAGGGCCTATCTCCCCGTATCAGGGAGTAATTGGTTAAGGAACATAAGGTGTCTGGAATGTGGGGCATAAGCCAAGTTTCTGATAGGCAGAGTAGGTCAGGATTGTGCACTTTCATCCATGCCTCGAGATCGGCGAGGTGCCTGGTAATGCTCCTAATATTCATATGGGCAATGAGAAGTCCTTTCCCTGGGATAGCCAATAGGTCGGCGGAAGAGAGGTGGACAGAGGGGCCAGGGTTAAGTTCTATGTCCCCTGACAATAGGATGATGATGAGAATGAGAAACCACAGTTTAATAGTGTGGAATGGGAGATGTACCAGTTGTGACATTTTGTATTTTCTGAGCATGCGAAATGAGTTGTAGGTACAACCCTTCCGAAAGATAAGGGTGGCATGGGCACGCACATGTTGTGTCTCGGCAATTTGGTTTGAGAAGGTAAAGTCGCTGTGTTGTGAGGTATTCACTCCATGGGTGTTGTTAATTGGAACTAAGGTAGATACCCGAAGTAAGCATAATAGCAGTATTAGGAACAGGATTTGTCCTCCCAATCTCTGTGTTGCCAGGATCAGCCAGAACAGGGGCAGGCTAGTGTGATACAGGATTAGTTGGCAGTCCATGATATGCATGAGAGAGCTGACAGCACCCTTGTATTCCATCCCAAAAACCTGACTTCCGGGGGGGAGGGGCGACTGTCTGCATGGTTGGGTGGTGGGCAAGGTGGCTCTGGTACCCCTTCAACTTGACAGAGTGATAAACTGCTAGATTGGCTGGATATCAGCTGCTAGAAATTAGCTCTGTGAGCTGGGTATCAAGTAGGTAAAATTTAATTGAAAAGCATAGGGATTTATGAGTGTAGCGGCCGCTAGTGGCTAAAGAAAATAACCTGCAGGTGGGAAAGTCGACTGATTGGTTCAGAGAGCCATGTGGTTCTTCCTATAAAGCTCGATGTCGACAAAGGGTGGTGGCGGGGGAGGAGGGGCAGCCAGTGCACAGCACCGGCGGGGACAAAACACTCAGCCGTTCCAGGCAAGCGAGCATCCTGCTCCTTACTGCGTACCTTGTCTGCTGCTCAGGCTTGATTGTGGGGGGGCTGTGATTCTCCTGCCCTTGCAACCCGCAGGCTTCCCTCGGGGGAGCCCAAAGAAGACTGCATCCCTTGTCTGCTGCTCAGGCTTGATTGTGGGGAGGGCTGTGATTCTCCTGCCCTCATGACCCGCAGACTTCCCTCAGGGGAGCCCAAAGAAGACTGCAGCCCTGTGGAGACAGACAAAAGAACCGGAGATCAGTTTTCAGGTGTGGCTGAAAGGGGAGGGGGAGAGGGAGTGGGTCACGACAGCACTGCGCAGAGGGGGATGGAAGTCCCAGCCGAATTAAAATGACCCCAGTTCCACGGTGCTCCCGATTATAATTAAGGGCCAAGAGTCTGTGCAGGGCTTTTGTCCAGCTCAAGCTGACTGTTTTTTTGGGTAAAGCAGGTTAAATTAGCAGCATGCAGCACTTGAAATTGGACTGGGGACAAGCTGGGATATAAAGGCTATGGGTGGGTAGAAAGAACACTCTTCCGCACAGTAAAGAAAAATAACCCTATTCACTACACTTTACCCTATTCACTACACTTTACATTCACAATCAGTTTGAGCTTACTGAACTTTAAAACAGCCTATTCTTTTAAGGGTGCACCTCTGTTTAAATCAAGGACCATGCTGCATGCTGACTGCAAGAGATGGTAATTGCAGAGAAGGTACAGAAGCCTATCTAGGCACTGTTTAACACAGTAAAGCACAACTTACATACACTTTGCAAGCACCCTGCACAAATTATGGCTACGTTTAGGACGAGCAAAATTACTATTAATCCAACATCTCTTAAGGTGCACAATGAGAATAGGTACAAACCCTCACGTTTGGCTGCACAGATCAGTAGTGCAAAAACTATCTGCACTTGTCTGGTGACTCAGACGGAGGAAGAATGTTCAAAAAGAAAAGGCACCAATTGCAACACTCAGCCGTTCCAGGCAAGCGAGCGTCCTGCTCCTTACTGCATACCTTGTCTGCTGCTCAGGCTTGATTGTGGGGGGGCTGTGATTCTCCTGCCCTCACGACTCGCAGGCTTCCCTCGGGGGAGCCCAAAGAAGACTGCAGCCCTTGTCTGCTGCTCAGGCTTGATTGAGGGTAGGGCTGTGATTCTCCTACCCTCACGACTCGCAGGCTTCCCTCGGGGGAGCCCAAAGAAGACTGCAGCCCTTGTCTGCTGCTCAGGCTTGATTGTGGGGAGGGCTGTGATTCTCCTGCTCTCGCGACCCGCAGGCTTCCCTCAGGGGAGCCCAAAGAAGACTACAGCCCTTGTCTGCTGCTCAGACTTGATTGTGGGGAGGGCTGTGATTCTCCTGCCCTCATGACCCGCAGACTTCCCTCGGGGGAGCCCAAAGAAGACTTTTGCACCAGTACCTTACGTCCAAAGAGGCTAAACCCCGGTAGGTCATTCCCCCTGCATTCACTTCAACACCCTGGACTCCTGTACTGCTAAGCTGCCTAATCTCCCCATATCCCTATTGAGATGTCAAGCTCTCTAGCACGTATTAATACACATGTCTGATGCATATCCTGCTCACCCCGTAATCATCGCTGATCTCCCCTTTAATCCGTTGACCTACTGTTCCCGAATGAGTGCTGTGTGGAGCTCCACTTGGCAGGTCTAATAGAGTTCCCCCAGTAAGACTGAACCCCGTGTTCCATGTGCAGTCAACAGGAGCACCAGCAGGAGGCAGCTAGCTGCGGCACAGTCCACAACCAGGGAGGCATAATGCACACTTCAGACAGCACTGTTGCACTGACTTCATGCTGAAGTAGCCTGAGGGCCATGCCGGAAGGCAGCCCAGATGCGCAGTAGCCCCATGAAGGGGCAACTGGCCAGTTGTACTGCAGGCAAAATCTGGCACTACAGCACTACATGTGTGTGAAATGTCCCATCCGGGGGGGGGCATACCCACATGGAACCCTGGCCTTGGTGGGGCCTTAACACGCCGGGGGGTGGTGGCCAGTTGCAGCACAGGGCCCAGGTAGGCATGGCAGGCATGAGAAATGGTGGTGTACGACCCCATGTGCAAGGGCCATATTGCAGGGGGCAGTGGGAGGCCTGCTGTCCTGAGCTGGCACACTTGACATGTGGACCCACTGAACAGGCCAGAGAGCTGGCAGCTTGCACACGTGCAGAGCCCCACTGGCCTGGGGGGGAGGAGCAGTGCCTGTGCAGGCCATAAATACCCTGTGACACACCTGTAGAGGACATACTGGAAGTGCATGGAATATGAGAATGCAAAGTGTCCTGCACGGGTGCATATGCAGTTCGAGGAGGTGGTGCACAGATCGGGTGGCCACAACCACGTCCCAGATGCCACTGACATCGCAGCCAGGGAAGTAGTAGTGGCGGTGAAATACCATGCACAACGCACCACGGAGACTTACAGTGCATTGATGGCAGCATGCACATCGGGTGTGCCCACAGCCATCACAGGGAGACTGCCAGCATTGCCACTGCTCAAACAGACCTGTGCCAGGGCCAGGACTGCAGCACACAGGCCACCAGCACAACCCGTAAGCCTGAAATAGCTGGTGATACTCCCACAGTACAGGTCGACTGAGACGGGTGTCCCCTTCCTCCTGCAGGACAGCAGCCCTCGGGATCACAGGCTGTTGGTCTTCACAACATGGGCCACAATGTCACACTTGGAGGGGTGTGCCACCATACTAGCAGATGGGACATTCAGCGTAACCCCGCCGCTGTTCCAGCAGGTGTACTGAACACAATCCATGGCCTGCTGGAGGGCACCACCTTTCCAGCGGTCTATCTGCTGATGAGCTCCAGAATGACCATGGCATACACAGCAGCGTTCTAGCAGTTGGGGTTGCATTGCCCTGGCCTTGCCCCTATGGCTGTCCTGACAGACTTTGAACTTGCGGCCATGTGGGCCTTTTCCAGCATCTTCCCTGGCATTCAACAGCAGGGCTGCCTCTTCCACCTGGCCCAGGCCATGTGGCACCATTGCCAGTGCATTGATGGCTTCATAGCCCACTACACAGAGAACCCAGACTTTGCCCTCCATGTCTGTATGGTTATTGCACTTGCCTTTGTGCCACCTGCCAATGTCATGGATGCCTGCACCGCTCTGCATGAGATAGACTACATGAAGGCCAAAGGTGAGCTGCTGAAGCAGCTGCTGGACTACTTCGAGGACACGTGGGTGGGTAGGCCTGTGGGCCGCTCTGCACGGTGCAGGCCTCTGTTTGACATTGCCATGTGGAAGGTCCGTGATGCCGCCTGTGATGGTACACTCCATATGACTAATGCCAAGGAGGCCTGGCACAGGGGATTTGCCACACGCCTGGGGGCATGCCATCCGAATCTATGGCATTTCATATGGGCGCTGGGGGCTGAGGAGCAGCTGACCTCTGTGAAGCTGTCCCAGCTGTCCGCTGGGAACACCATGTCCACTGCAAAACAATGCTATAAGGATGCTGAGAGGAGGATTTCCACCTTTGTTGGGTCTTACGGGCAGCGGTCCACTGTGGAATACCTCCATGACATAGCAATCAACCTGTCCCTCCAGGTGTAACGGGACTGTGCTGCTGGGTTCGGGGGTGGGGTTGGGGGGTGTCTGTCCACTGTCACTGTTGCACTGTGTGGCTTGCCTTGCTTGCACTAGTAAACACTTTTTGCACACGTCTGTTATCCTGGCTCTTACTTCCTGCCCACGACATATGGGCCGGCTTGCACTGTTTCCCTGTGCAGCCATCTGTCTGTTAGCTGTTCTTGTGTTAGCTGTTTAGTGTGCACTATTCTGCCATTAGCTGTTTTTGCATATGACATTATGACCCTGTGACTAGATAGGATATGTCATCTGGCCTGTCTGGAATCCATGAGAGATTTTTCACCCACCAAATGCGAGGAGTTTGCTCAGTTCTTCTTAGACAGGGTGTCCTCTATTTGAGCTGGCAGGGCTCGAAATTCCCATTGAAAAGGTGTTCCGTGCACACCAAAAACCAAGCACGGAACACCAGATTCAGCCCACTGGAAAACCGCGGTGTATACCGCTTTAAGGAGCGAGGTTTGAGCAGCCACTATTTTGTTTTTGGGCATCTACGTTTTGCCTCGGTCACCCACTTTGCCACCAAGTGTTTGTTTTTTTTTAACTGGTTTTCAGCTCTGGAGACTGTTTGGTGCCTTCTAAGATGATCCAGCCAACCAGAATGCCGCATTCTGTCTGCCCAGCCCAAGACCGATCAAAATCTCACATTCACTAGTGAGATTTCGGTCTCAGGCTGAGCCATTGCACGTTTGATTTCCCTCACTCCCAGGGCAGCAACCACGCTGACAGGACTCTCTCGCTCTGGCTTCTCACTCTGGACATCACTGCTGCTTCCATGGTGGTCTGGTAAATTGGTGGGGGGGGGGTGACTGAAATGGGAGGGTGAAGGGAAAGGGAACAGTATAGTCAGGATTTTGTGGGGATGGGTTGTGGATATCGGGAGAGAGGAATTTTTGCGACTGATGAGTGTTGGTGAGCGTCAAGGAAACAGTCAGGGGGGGACTTGGAATAAACAGAGTGCAGATGTGCCATTTTGCTGTGTTTTGCAGACTTAGCCAATTTCTTTTCAAAAATTAGGCAGACTGCCTAAAAAAAAGGAGGAACAAAACGAAAAAGGCCAACAAGGAAAAACTTTTACAGGGAGGACACTGCCTAGAAAAAAGAAACAAAGGCAACAAGCCTGAAAAAAAATAATTTAGCCTTTTTAAGCGCTTTCCCTGGCACAGAACACAAAAAGGCAAGATAGGAAACAAAAGCCAAAGGAAAACCAACTTTGCCTTAGTACTCACGACATTAAGTTGCCAGCCCAGAGACGGATTTATTGCCCAGTTTCAGGGAGGGACACTGTGCCACAAAATAACTGAAGGCAACAAGAAGGATAACATTTGTCTTGGTACACCAGTCATGCCCTAATCTCCCTGATTTGGCGAGGCAAAAAAGTTCTGATGTTTTCCCTTGTTTTTCAGACTCCCCTGAAAAAAAAGACACCAGACATGTTTTTTACATTTTTTACTGAAAATAAAAAGACAATATGCTGTAAGGTATTTCATTGAAGCAGCTTTATTTTCTGCGGCTTGCTCATTTTGTTTTCTGGGTAGACTTCACCCTGTGGGGAAAAAAAAAAGAAAATTAGACTCTGGGCAGTTAACAAATTTGCAATTGGCCAAGAATATATACATTTTCTTACCTGGTCTGAGGATGAATGACAAAACCCAACACTGACTCCCCTCACATCTGCCTGTGGTTGAATCTGCAACACAGCAAAAACATTTTAGTGAGGCCCAGGGCTAAAAATATTGATGTGATCCAATAAGTCTGCTTGACACTCACCTCAAACAAGAAATTCTCGATTGCTGCGGGGACCCATATCTCTCACTCTGGGGTGTGACAGGGTGGATTTATCCCAGCTAGTCAGTTCTGCATCCATTGGCCCTTGCCTGTTTGGTCAGGGCGTGCTTCTTTGCTGGCAAAATTAATAAGAAATTGCCAGAACTGCCAAGATGTGGCATTTTTGGAATGGAGTAAAGAACCCTAAGACCATAGCAGCAGAGAGGGAGGCTCTTAGGAAAAGGAGAGAGACGCTGCTTATGACAAAAGTAAATGTCTGTGTACTTTTCAAGAACACTGGGTAACAAAGTACGCTTGGGTTGAGCTTGACCCTGAGAAGAATGTAATGTTTTGTAAATCATGTAGGAAATTCCCAGACATTGCAGATACAACATCAGCATATTACGAAGGGGGCTGCAATAATTTCACTGAGCGGTCTTCACAAAAACATGTTAAGTCTAAGAACCACTCCCTTGCTGATGCCAGCTTTGTAGCCGAATCCCAGCAGGCATCTGCTGCTGACAGAGCAATTGAAATGCTCAATTCCAATGTGGCACATCATGTGCAGATCTTAACTTGAAATGCACATGCCTTGGCCAAACATGCTAGGCCAAATACAGACTTCCAGTGGATGTGTGACTTTGACAAATGTACAGGGGTTGATATTGGGGAAACCTATCACAATGACAAATCATGCCACATGTTCATTAGTAATATTGCTGAGGTGGAACATAAGAAGCTGGTGGATGTGGTGAAGAATGCGGACTTCATGTCCGTAATGATAGATGGTGCTACAGATTCCAGTATAAAAGAACAGGAAATAATTTACATAAGAACAGTAAACAAGGAGGTGCCAGGTGTTTTTTTGTGTCCCTGGAAAATCCACACAAAGCTGACGCAGCATCAATCACGGCATGCATCGATCAGGCCATGCTATCACGGACAGAGTCAGCAGAGTAGAAAAAGAAATTGGTAGGGCTTACCACCGATGGGGCAGCAGTGATAACTGGTAGAAGGCGGGGGGGGGTGGCTGGCGGGCCGCACTACTGAAAAAGGATCGTTCTCATCTAGTCATGATCTACTGCAATGCACATAGGCTGGAGTTAACCCTGAAGGATGTCTTAAAAAACATTATGTATCATAAAAAAATAGACCAGTTACTGCTGGGGATCTATCTGTTTTATCATTTTTCACCACTAAACCATAAAAATCTAAGAGAGTCCTGTCAGGCAGTGGGAGTAAGATGCCTTATTCCAACCAGAGTGGGAGGAACCAGATGGGCACAACACACATTAACAGCACTGAAAGTGCTCAACCCAGACTACCCCGGGATCCTGCTGCACTTCCAACAGGTATGTACTAGTGTCCCATTCCATGTTAAGCACACTCTTCTAGAGATTTGTTTTAAAGTTGGAACTGCTAAGCAACAACTTGTGCAATTTTTTGTCTTCTCAGATGCAACTTGGCGGATCCCGAGGGGACCAAGCAGTGAAGGCCAAGGGCTACCTGAAGACCATGCAGACCTAGAGATGTCTACGCTACATTCACCTGATGGCAGACATCCTGGAAGAGTTCACAAAAGTCAGCCTGCTTCTTCAAGCAAATGATACTTCAGTGGAGAGATGTCTGAATCACTTCAAGACCTGAAGGACTGCATTGTAAAACTGAAAATAAGGTAATTTTATTTTCCAGAATGATGTCATAAGTTTTAGCTAGACTATTTTCCTCCACCCTAGCCAGAAAAAAACTTGTTACTAGCAGTATTATCTCTCTGTCAGGACAAGTTAGGTCAGGCCACGGGATAAATGTGTTTTTCCTTTTGTTCTTGTTTTCTAGACCTGAAAAGCACTTGTGAAACCTCAATGCCTTGGAGAGACCTGAATTCCATGGACACACCCTATCTGTTGACAAAGCAGACAAGTTTTATAATGACAGAGAGATACTACTGACAGCCGTGATCCTAAATAATATGAACAGGTTTGAAGACATGCACCAGCTGGACTCCATTATGGTGGCCATGAATCACACTGTGAACTTTAAACAGTGGCCAACAAGCCATGTGGACTTGACAGATGTGTTAGGGTGAGCAAATAACTCTGACTGGGGGGCACTGGAAGAATCTTTAGCCTAGCGAGGTGGAGATGAGACACCTTTTTCCAATTTGTTTCAGATTATCCAGAGGATGCAGTAGCTGGTGTCGTTGAAGAGTTCAGACCAGTTTTCATAGAACAGAACATAGATCCAGACGTGTGTGTAGCAGAGTGGACCAAACAAAAAAATCACATAAAGAAAAGGTGAATTTCTTCTTCTTCTTCCACTAACAATCAGCAAATTCTTAATGTACTGTCAGACTGCAGGTTAGGTCAGGGTACATCGTGCCCCCACACACACACACAAGGTACGTCAATGCGGTAGAAGCAAAGTGGACAGATATTCATCAGGCTTGCCAAAACAAATGCCAAAACATTTTGGGACTAGTAACATTAATTCGTACTCTACCAGCAAGTACAGCTGTTTGTGAATGTGGGTTTAGCCTAATGAAAAGAATAAAATCCGATTGTCGAAGTTCATTAGGAAAGGGCAGTCTGATAGACTTAATAAGGATCTCATTATATTCACACTGTGAACAGGAATTGATCCAGTTCCAGTCGTTGAGTACTGGCTAAAAGTGGTAGAGAGAAAAAAGGCCTTCTTTGCAACCATATGGTCTATGGAACAAAAACAAAGCAATGACCAGGAGGAAGAAGAGGGGCAGTTCAGAGTCAGAAGTAGATTTAGATGACTCTTTCATATCCAAAACTTATTCTGAAAAACATTTGTCAGATGAGGATTCTCATTTTATATCTGATGAAGAACTTGAATGCACTCCCATGTCAGTGTTGTGCCCTAGTACTAGTTCACAGGAAACTGTTAACTGTGGGGAGAGGGGGAATTCTTATATCACTGAGTCTTGTCCAGATCATAACATGATGTTGTGATCATGTCTCAGATTTAAGATTTGGCCTTTCTTTGCCACCCAACTGTTGAGTCCTGCTTGGAGCAATGTCTTCATTTTTCCCACAAACAGTGTAATATTGCTATTTGTAATGTTGTTAAAATGTATCACTCCAAAGCCAACCCAGTGGCGCTGAGGGCTGAGGTGCTGGACACCTTGCCTCGCGCTACACCGATAACCCATGTTCGGGAGCGAGCATGGACTGCCGGGGGTCAACAAAGGAGGAGAAGGATTGAGCATCCAATAGACTGCTCTCTTTCTCCGGGGAAGGGAGTCACCAGCTATTGGTGCTTCACTTGCCCCTGGTGATGATTGGGGGGCAGTGCGTCGATGCTGCAAAAAGGGGAGGAGATGGGGCAGATACCTGGAGGAGCGCATGCAGACGCATGCATGCTCTCTCTGCCAGCATCACTGCACCCCCCCAAGGGGAGAAAAGCGGAAAAAGGACCTGGCCGCGCAGCATGAAGCTGTCCCTTGCAGGCGCCACCCCCGAGATGGCATCTCCCTGGCTGGATCCGTGTTGGGTGGGTTGAGATGCTCCCCACCACCCTGCCATGAACGGTAAGTCATGGGGGCTCAAGGGAGGGGGTCTGATCCTTGGAGGATGGCACTGGGGTACAATGGATGGGGTAAGGAGTGCTGGCCAGGATGAAGGAAGAAATACCAGATGAAAAAAAGAATGTGTCACTCCTGGTTTTTGGTGGGAAAAATAATTGCCTGGTCATGGTGCCGGATTTACAAGTCAGTAGGTTTAAAGTAGATCAGTACAGTCTAATTTGTCAAATCTGTGAGCTCTCAGTCCATGTTCTACTAATTTCAGTTTTGTTATAACAGACATGCTAGACTAATGCTAACTTGCTGAGCAGCAGCACAGATAGCCAGTCCTAGCACAGTCCATCAGCAGTCACGTGCAAGTCGGTGAGGCAGCTGAAAATAATGCACCATATCATGTACTGTTTTATCTTACAATGAAATGTGCCTGGAATTTATCTGAGGGGGGCAGCTGAGCACCAAAATGCCTGTCCAGGGTTTTGTGCTGCATTGTTGGGTTAAATTGCATCATACACAACTTTACTGTGAGTGTCTATACTGCATGGATTTCAGAGAGACTTTCTGTTTTTCGCTGCTGGTGTCAATTGTCAACTCTGATGAGATTGCTGTCAGTCAGTGCTGCAAAAGCACTTTGAAAAATGTCTATAAAAGCCTGTCTGCTATTCATTCTGTGTAACACTCTTTCTGTACATGCACAGAATAAAGTGGAAGTTCAACACCTTACCTAACAAGCATTTGTCAATGCCGAATGTTTGCTTGCTGGTATTGGCATTGGTACTGCAGGAGTTTAGAGTGTTGCATAATAGGAATGGCAGTGAAGTATTAAAGTAACGCCAACCACCACCCCCACCTTGCAGAGACTGACAGACATTGGGGGTGGCTTTGGTTAATCGGGCATAAAGCTCATGCCATTCCACCTCACCCCACCCAACCCTGCAGACACAGACAGGTGTCACAGTGTGCCTTGGGGTCTTCGGCCCTTACGCTCACCCCATTCCATAAGGAAATAAGGTGAGATGGGTGCAGTATAGGAGAATGGAGTGAACATTAGGGCCGAAGACCCCAAGGCACGCCTCGATACCTGGCGAAAGGTGAACTCATGAACAAGGTAGGAAACCAGGGTTGGAAGGCAATGTGCACCAACGCTTGCAATTTGGCAAATGGAATGGCCTCCCCCCACAGGTGATGGGGTCAAAGACTCACAGAATTCAAGCTAGAATAGGACAGAATGTGGAAAACTTACCACAGCAGCCTGATCGGGGGAAGGGGTAGCATACATGGGCAGACTAGATGGTCTGCACAGACCCCATCTGCTGACACATTAGATATTTCTATATCTACATATGTATATCTTGTGTTAAATAAAACTTTATGCAACATTGCTTCCTGTTGAGTCCAGTGCCTATTTTTCTCCATTAATACTTTGTTTTACTTGGTACAACTTCCCATAAGCAGTTTCTCACATTTCAGTTATACGTTTTTTGGACGGATTTGTACATTTGAAAATGCACATTGCACTAATACCTGTTGCTACTTGTGTTGCAATTTATTTATCAACACAGTCACACTAATGCTGAAAGTTTTTTTTTTTTTTATTATTACTGCGGTTCAGCTTCCCAGTCTGACAACTGGGTGCGAAGTGCAAGAGGACAAGTGATTTACCAGGGTCACACAGTCAGCTAGTGGATGTGGTAGGATTCAAACTTGAAATCTCCTAGTTCAGTTCAATGCTTCAACCACTACATAGAAACTGACAGCAGTTAAGGTCTGCCTGGCCCATCCAGTCTACCATTTTTCACTGTGATTGCTTTTGTTGCATATCCTTCTAGGTCAATGGCACTAAACCATATGGATTTCCTATTTAGCACAGTCTTTCCATTCTCACAGTTTTAAAGTCTAGGGTTGCTTCTGCAGTGTACTACACAGCCACATTCAGATTATTCCCAAGGTATTTCTAAACCTAAGCCTTCTTGGAAATGAATGTCTCCACATACATATGGAAGTGTCAGTGTCAGTGGCTCAGTAGGTAGCACACTCGCCTCTGAGGCCGGGAGATCAGAGGGCTATGGGTTCAGTTCCCACATCTGGCACTTGGGTTAATGTAACCCCTAGATGGCGCTATCCCAGGGGCTGCTACCCCTGCCTGATTTGCCACTAACAGGTTGAGGGGCCTGGATCCAATGGCGGTGCCTCCACCCAGAGGTCAGGTTTACAATAGTTAAACTAACTTGGTCACAGCCCTCTGGGACACTGCAACCCCACTTTCTTCCCACTAGTGGCCCACACAATACATCAGAATTACCTTTACAGTATACACTTACCCCCAGGACTGGTTCCGGCACTGGGACCTCCTGTGAAATAAGATACAGTGCAACAATCACAGTACAGTACTTTAACATAGACAAATACCTCAGGCAGTATAACTTTGCTGAAACAAGCAGCTCTGATTTATTTAGGGGATATAACAAGGACAGGGGAAATCAGGTTAATTAGCTTATCACTCACTATCTACCTATGGCTCTGTGCACAGGCCTATCCCTATCAGTTACTGTCCCTGGGTACCCAAGCCCTAGTGGCTAGTCCAAACCGTGGCAGCTGGTAGGGGCCCTTTCACACAGAGAAAAGGAGAATTAAACAGTCAGCAGTACAGTAATTCCATTTGGATTTAATGTGACAATTCAACAGGGAGCGACCCTGAATTAGTACTCACGGCCTCCAAATAAGATAGGGTCCTTCAATGTCAGCAGGGCTCACTTGAGGTACACAAACCTCTTCACACATTTATATAAAAGAAAGCACTATACCAGGCAGGCTGCATCTGTATCCCGATCGCAATTACTGCACAATACCCGGGAGAACACACAGCAGATTCAGTTCCTGACAGACCGAGTGCAATTTTCAGCAATTCCTCCAGTCTTCTACAGGGTGAGCCTGGTTTCTACTCTTCAGAGATCCTTTGATTCTTTTCACAGGACGGATTCAGTCCCAACAAGCTGTTACACAAGCTGCAGACCGAACTCTGGGCCTTACACACGTTTTTTGACTAAACTGCACACTGAAAAGCACAGGGCTCCTTCCTTCTTCACTGCCAAAGCTCAACTGAAACTCCAACCGACAAAACCGGCACTTCCTTTGAGTTCCTCCCAGTTCTTGACTGGATTGGCTGTCACTCACAATAGACTGCTGCTGTTGGTCCAAAAAGGCACTGAAGTCTAAACTACATCTCCCAGAGTCACTGCCCATACAATCCTCTTGTGGCTGGCTCAGATTATGAGTCCAAGTTCTGATTCGCCCAAGGCACCATTTTAGAGCTAGCTTACCCCACACTGATTGGTCCAGTTCAGCAGTTCAAAACTAGAATGGGAACTAGCAGACACAGTTCTGACTGCAAAAGAAAGCAGGTTAGACAAACTGTAATTTCATTATTACTGTAAATGATTTCTGGCAAACAGTTACATCTTTCAGATAGGTTCCCTTTGCACTCTAGTGACTGCAAAATGGAGTGAATTGGCAGCAGCTTGAGTGGTACTCAATCAAAGAAACACACAGTCCCCCATACAACTAATTATGTCTGCAAGCAGACAGCTCTTAAAGAGACAGTACCAGAGGTTCTAAAACACTCACTGATAAATGGCTTAAACGCCAAACACCATTCAGGCTTGGAGCATTCAAGCAAGCTCCTGAAGTCTTTTGGGAACCCCATTTGCAGGGGGTTACATTAATATCCCAGTACTGACACTGTAGGGCAGCATGAGAGGGGTGCTGCACTTCTGAGGTGCCGTCTTTCAGATGAGATGTTAAACTGAGGTCCCATCTGCCTGGATTGGTGGTAGTTCAGGTGGATGTTAAAGATCCCATGGCACTTCTCGAAAAGAGTAGGGGAAAGTTTTATTGAAACAAAAGAAATCATACAGTACCAAAACAAAAGCAATTTGCAAAAACTCATGTGGACTCAAAACAGAAGTAAACAAAAAAACAGAACAAAACTATGCATATCAAGAGACAATCCATCAGGTCACTGCAAAATCAGAGTCCGTGATCCAAGGAAGAGCTTTCCAAAGTTCAAGTAATGTCTCCTTGAAAATAATGACGCTCATGTACATAAATGTTAGTTAGGTCTGTTACGATTTTCTTCTCAAGCTCTGAATAAGAACAGGTTTTTGTTGTAGAGTAACCAGACATCGAGCCATCCAAATATTCCATTTAATTACTACAAAAACTAGATTTAATATGTCCAGAGTCCAAAGGGACCACTGGGAAAAACACCATACATAATATTCTGTGAAACCGCTTGAAATAATGGAGTGGCCCAGACTCTTGCCAAAAAAAACACCAGTGCCGAATAAAAGAACACTCAAAAAATAAGTGCAATATAGTTTCCAATTTAGAAATACACAATAGTCTAGAACATTGTCGGTCTTGAGACTGCTTGTGTTTATGATTATCTTTGACGTTAATTCTTTCATGACCTGACAGCCAATGAAAGTCCCACATGTGAGCAGGCACCCTTTTACACCGTAACAAAACCAATAGAGAAGGAAGATGTTGGCTAGGGCACTTTTCAAAGGGCAACTGTATTGCACAAACGGTCAGGAGCAGATTATTATATAATACTTCATGAGAATTCGTTAACAACATCTGGGTAGATATCCTCCACTGTTTCAAACGTAAAAACATGTGTTTAATATATACCGGTATACCCAAAGTTTGTCGTACCACAGTTAATGAATCACATTCCCATAAATGAAACCATAATCTGCAAGAATCATAGAACCAAGGTTCCCACCCTCTCTGAGTATTTATCAATCGAGGCCGAAGATTTGCAGTCAAATAAATATATGAAAAAAATAACAGAGGATTAATCATGTTAACACCCTCTCAGAAATAGGTAAGTCAGTTATCCGCTTTACCAGATTAAGCCGGCTTCCCACAGAGCTTGAAAGAAGAGACCAAGAACTGCAGTTTCTAATTGTTTAGGGATTGGGAATACATAGCTTAAATAAAGAAAAGTCAGTAACAAATAAGTCTTGATTAGGAAAACACGCTTCTTCTTCTCAATCTGCCCTTATTCCATGAGGCAACCTTAAGTTTGCCTTTGTTGTAATTTAGCAGACCAATTAAAAGGTCAGAATCTACAGTCCCAAAATAAACTCCCAAAATGCATTGAGGCCCTCAACAAGTTGTAAAGAACCAATATGTGAAAAGGGGCTATTTTCGATCCTAACCGAATACCAAAACGTTTGGTAAGATTTAAACTCGCACCAGAAAAATCACCAAAGGAAGAACATTCCTAGAGGGCAGTAACCACAGAGGCTGCATTAGCCACAATAATGCAGACATATGCAATTGCCGTATACGGCGAGATTAAAGTAGAACTAGAAAGGGCATGAATCTGAGGATGAGTATTCAGACGGCGAAGCAAAACATCTAGAAAAAATACATATAGCAGAGGGCTCAAAGGACACCCTTTGCGAACCCCTCTTTTTATGGGGATCATAGGTCCAACCCAACCATTCACAACAGGCACAACAGTGGCAGTCCTATAAAAAGTCTTAATCCAGCGATCATTTCACCAGGCACATGCATAAAATGTAGTGCCTTCCATAAAAATCATGGTTAACTGAATCAAAAGCCACCTTCTGATCTACTGATACAATAAAACCCAAAACAGAGTCTGCGTGAGCCATGAGAAAATAATTCTCAAGGAGAATCAAATGGTAGGAGATTCTCCTGTTCGGTACAGAGCAGGACTGAGCAGGGTGCAAAACCACTTCAGCTATCCTCATAAGGCGTTGTACAATGATTTTCATTAATAACTAAAGTCAGTGTTTAGCATACATAAAGGTGCCAATTCTCAAGAGAATGTATATCTCCTTTCTGTTTATAGATATAAATCAAAGTACCATTAGTAAAATCTAAAGGGATAAACTCACTAGCTAACAGGGAGGTAAACATTGAAGTCAATTCAGGGATCAGGTGGTCACCCAGTACCTTATATAAGGCAGCGGGGAGTCCATCTGGACCAGGAGTCCTCCATAAGGGTAAGGAAGAAATAACCGACTTCAATTCTAACTCAGTAACAGGTATACAGGCTGAGTCAGAACATGGCTGTGAAGGGATAGGGATGTCAAGGTCCCTACACAACACCGCAGGATCAACATCTGCAGCTGTAAAGGAAGAAAAGAGGGCAGTCGTATAACATGTCACTATCTGACAGATGTCCGACTGAGAGGTACATAAGGTGCCATCAGAATTAGCAAGACAAAACATATTCTTTTGTGTAATTTGTTGAGAATTCGACTCAAAGGGGCAAACAACAGCCCTCGTGCCTACCACATTAAATTTGTGTTGATGATAAAGTTGCTGTGATTGCCTAGATTGGAATTTCAACATATCATTCTGAATTAAGTGCAATTGTTGAGAAAGATCTTGTCCTGTTGTATAAGCTATTGTCAACAAGGACTGAAAATGTACCCTTTTCTGTAAATATTCCAAATATTCTCTTCGACATTTTTGATGACTATATCTTTTCAAAAAGAGCACCAAATCATGTTTAGTGTCCGTCCACCATGCAATAGGGTCTCATGAACAAATAAAAACGGATTTCCAGGCCTGAATAAAGGATAAAGGGACTGCATGAAAGTCGGAATTTGCAACAGAGATATGTTGAATTTCGAGTCCTGGTCCTTGAAGTAACAGTGTCATCAGAACCAAGGCTCACGGAAAGCAGTTTATGATCAGAAAATTCCACAGCTTGTACAGTAGCAGAGGTAATTGGGAGTGTGAGGGACAAAAACACAAAATCAATTCTGGTAGCCAGCTTACCCTTTTGAAATGTAGGAGTATTTTTTTAGTAAAAGAGTAATAGGCATCCGTGAGATGAGCAGTACGAACCAACTTCCCTAATTCGTGAGAGTCACAAAACAATTTCTGGGTAGTAGCAAAAGAGCTTTTGTCAAGAAGACTTAAGCCACAGTTAAAGTCACCAGAAAATATCAGCTGAAAGGAGGTATGCAAATAAGGGCGGAGTAAAGAAAATAAAGCTATACGTGCAGACTTAATTTGAGGAGCATAAATATTAATAACCCGATAAGGGCAGGGCCCAATTAAAAATCTAAGACTAACACTTTGCGGGCTACGCCAATCAATTTTAGCAAATGGAAATCTGGGATATTGAATAAGATCCCAAGTCCGGAACAGGAGTCCAGGCCAATGGACCAAAAAGAAGGACCCAGAAGCCAGTCCTGTTGTGCCTGTCGAATCTCGTGGGTGGTATGGAGTCGTGTATCCTGCAACAGAAAGATCCCCATAGGTAAAAGCCATAAACAGGAAAAAATCAATCTCCTTTTTGCCAGACGCTTAATACTATTCACATTAATTGTATGACAAACAAAGTGAGACATAACACAAGGAGAACAGAGACACCTTACGATTTCCTTTTCCCTGTCACCTTTTTCCCTTTTAGCTTAACCCTGGCCTTCCGCTTCTGAGAAAGACCAGTACCCAGTTGAATCTCAGAATCAGTAATACCATCTGGGAGGGAAGATGCAACAGAGGAAGAGTCAGACTCGCCTCCAGCATCATCAGAAACAGTTTGGAGTAGCTCAAAGGCATTAGACAAAACCACAGGAGGGGGTTCCAAAAGCAAAGGAGGCATGGTAATGCCCGGGGTAATTTTCATAGACCTCTGATGCATAACACTAGTGGGTACTGGGGTGGCATAGTACTGGCCTGGAACAGGGTCCAAGACAAGCTGGACAGATTGGACAGGGTCAGAGGTAGGAGGGATCGTCTCAGTAAGTGGTGCCACACAAGAGGCCACTGGGGGTACCACAACCTGATCTACAACAGGCTCAGGGACCTGCAATAGAGGTCGAGTGACTACTGAAGTTGGCTCTACTAAGGTGGTCCTAAGATGAGCCTTCTGGGCTTGCGTGATTACAAAACGTTGATCAGCACCATCATCATGTGTGGCCTGATTATGAGCAGCCCACGGACAATTTTGAAACATATGACCCAGCTCATCACAAAGATTACATTTACACTCATTTAGACAGTGAATCCCCACATGACCCAATTCTCCACAGGTATTACATTTCAGCTTATCACAGACATTACTAAGGTGAGAGGGGTCTCCACACCGGTAACAAGCTTTTGGTTGTCCAGGGTAAAACAAGACCCCCCTATCACGACCTATAAAAAAAGAATTAGGTAGGTGCACTGGACCAGAATCATTAGAGTGTAACAAAACCTTAACCTTCCAGCCTCCAGTCCAAATATGCTCCGTGTCCAATATTGCCTCAGGCTGACCCTGAACAGTACAACGTTGTTTTAGTTAATAGACAACATCAGTGATGTCAACACCTTCATTCCGAAACAGGACGGTAATATTCTTAAAGGCTGGTTTGGAAAGGGGAATGGCCTTAAACGGGGTCCACAGGACAGTATTTCTTAAGGCATGATATCGTGACCAAAAACGCTCCAAGCCACGAGGCGTTTGGAAGCTGACATCAAAAGTAGTTTTGCCGGAAATATGAATCAGTGCATATATTTCGTGAGAAAAGAATTTCAGAGAGTCCTTGAGTAGTGTCCGAGCTACATACTGTACACTTGGTCCGGTGGCTCAGGTAAACCGTCCATATAAGCCAATCGTACCACATTATACCGCTTTGCAGCCAGAATTGGAAATTTAAACAATGAGGAAAAAGAACGATTTGGCTCTTATTTTCTTTGAAGGGGCTCCACTACTGCAGGAGCTGTATTCTCTGTAATGGTAGGGAGAAGCAGCACAAATAAGAGAACCCTGCAAAGGTTCCAAGACAGAGTGCTGGTAGTTCCAATTCCTTGGGAGAGACACAAGGGTCAGACATGGCAGACTTGTTTGGTGAATGCTGCAGCTCAGGAAAATCATTGAGACAGGGGACCGAATAGGGGACGGACCAGAAACCCACTTCCCCTCTGTAGGTTCCTGCACCCAGCCAGCTCTTTGCATTGCTGTTTCTACAGACCAGGTAGGTGTTGTAGCAGGATTGGTATCAAGAGATAGCAATTGAGAGGGAGCGTGTGTCTCAATAGGCAAACTAGGCACTGTATGCAATGATGTCACTGTAGTCTGCAGGGGCAGCTAAGAAGCAGACGGGAGTATTCCAGCTGAGAACTCGCCAGGATGGGCTGCACAGGGCGGCACCTCAGCCACTTGAAAAGGCAATGTAGGCTGTTGCAAAGTAATATTGTGGGCTGCAGGAGACATACATCCTGCCAATCTGACTTCACGAATCCGTTGCAGTTCTCTGTTCAAATTCTTCTTTGTAATCTCAAATCGACGTTCTGCATCACCCAAATGGTCCTGAAGCTCCTTTTCAGCCAAACAAACAGTAGCAGAGTCAAAAGTGGAAAAATCCCTCATTGGGACGGCAAGGGGTAAAGACGTTTGAGAGTCCATGTCAGGGTGACCCAGCAGAGGTTCTAAAGTTGTAACCTGTAGTGTAGATTCATTTTCTGCAGTAGACACAGAAACCAGTTTTGCTTCAGTAGTTGCAGACGTGGTCTCTACACACACAGAGGCAGGAGTTGAGACCAGGTCTCCCACCTCCATCGCCACCTACTCAGCAAGCAAGGGTGCGTCCGCCATTTTGGACAGAGGTTCCTCCTCTGAAGAGTAGGGGAATTTCCCTGGTGTCCTGGCCAAATTTCCCTCATTCACTAAAAATACCGCCAACAGCTTAATCTGGTTCAAGGTCAGTTGGCATTCATCTGTATCCCCCTTCCCCGGGTCGTGCCTGAAAATAGGCAGGATCTGTCTAGTGCACTTACCCGGTCAACAAAAACTAAATAAAAAATTAAAATGGTAGTTTTTGTTCTCTTCCTAATTTCATGTAAACGCAATGAAAACAACATCTTGGTAAGTTAAAAAGCCTACTACTAAACAGCTAGTTCTTGGAAACTATTCTCAAGCAATGCCAAAATTTTAGGTATTTTTTGTCTAAATCGTTTACCTTTAACTCAGTTTTACTGTGCTTGGCAAACACCAGGCATGCTGTTTAAATGCATTTTTGGACTGTTGAAAAGACACCTCCCTTCTCTGCAGGAGTTTGAGCTCCCAACTGCAGTCCTTTCCCAGGCTATGTATTTCACTTTCTATGCAGTAACGATCTGCCTCAGTAGACTGCCAATCAGGTTTCACTTTCTCAAAATGGTTGCTTTTACCAATCACCCTTGGCTACAGATGGTAATGAAAAACACTGCAGAGTTCTTCACTGCAACTTTCGCATTTGTTTTTATTTGCAGTGAGAGTAATAATGAACCTGAAGTTTGTGTTTCTATTTATCTATTTAAAAGTTTTACCAGGAGGGCACACTGAGCAGAGTACTGCTCGATTCCAGATGTGTCCTGGTGCATAACCTATAGCTGTTTAACATCAGAAACTAATGCAGGGGTCATAAAGCAGCACTGTATTACGGTAGCACCCATGTAGAGTGCTGATTATTGAGCGCTGCACTTTTGAGCAACTCAGTAATAGCGTTCTACAAGAGAGCGAGTGGTGCAATTTGTCGCTATATCCTGTATAGCGAGTATTGTAAGGAGCTGTACTCACTACTACAAGATATAGGATCCTTTGTGGCCAATTCCTGCTGAGCTGCTTGCATTGCGAGTGGTGTACATCACTGCTACATAAGCAGAAGACCCGTGTCCAGCTAGGGCAGAATCATTTATTTTTAAATCCAATAACTTGCCCATGGTCTGCACCCCCCTTTGGAGCTGGTTATTTAAGTTTGGGGGGTGCGGGGGGCTTTTGTCTTTTGTGTGCTTTGGTAAAGTATTATAGCGACGGTCGGTACAATATCCGTCGCCCTTTTGACCATGGGCTCATATCTGTTTGCTTTATGTGATAGGCAGTCTTCCAGACTCACCTTTATCACATAAACCCTGTATTACATACACCCACAGCTGCAACATGAAAACACGATGATCCATGCCTTCTTGCACACTTAAAAATGCACAAAGAATTCTCAATGTTTACATAGTTGAAAGTGAGTTCACATGACACATGGCTTTCACTTAAATCTTTTTCATTGCTGGCTCCAGATGAAAGAAAGAGGATCTAGCCAGTCAGCTGGTTTACTTTGTCACCACTCAGCTTTTAAATATGACATCCAGTAAATGTGCAACATGCCTTTGCAAAGATCCACAAGACAGGCTTTCATCACGGCAAGTTGTTGGGGAGAAGCAAGATAAGCATTGCAAGTTAATTAACTTCCCAATGTTATCTTTTTTTTTTTAAGTTTGCTAGCAACTTGCTCCTCTTCTTGTACCCTTGAGCATGACAGATGTGCAGCAGACAGAGTTGTCACTATCGTGTTGATTAACAGGCAGGCATTAAATGGCCAATGCAAAATACCACGCATGCCCTCAACACACTGTGATTACCAAGGGACTCTTGTCACCGCACAGCATTATTTTACATTCATTGACAATTGGTAAAAAGCCATTGTTATCTGCAACAGAAATCATCAGTTTCTTGCTCGCCCATGTTGCCTCAAGCCATACCTCGCAATAAGCTTGAGGAAGGAAACTCGAGCACAGAACAATGCTAAACTCTTATCATTTCCGCTGACAAAAAAGAACACTTGACAGTTGAATGGGCTACAAATCCAACTAGTAACCCCTAAGCCAGAAGTGGGCAGTAGAGCGCTTGGTGTAAACCAACTCCTCTTTTCTGCCATGTGCGGTCCTCATATACCACTGGTGAGACAGCACAGTGTGCCACTGATATGTCTCAAGCCCTCCTCCTCCGTTTCACACGCACATCCTGCATGGCTCATGATGTGGGTTATGTAAATGAGAGTAAAGCATTTGGAAGCTATGCTCTGCAATGACGGGTGTCTCTGATTGTGGCAGTGAATTTCTTTAGTTGGTGACACGCTTCAAAACTGATGTCATAGACAGCGTGCTCATTTGTTGGTGCCAAACAGATAAGCCCAAAAAAGCAGTGGCGGCATTGGCCACAACACTGCCACACCTCTGAAACCTGCTACTCCCACAAGATGCCACAAACTGTTTCTTGTGCATGCGCGCAAGCAAACATAAAAAAACTATGTTAAATAGATTCTTGATTTCAATGTGAATTTACTGGTTAACAAATAACGGTATTCACTGACCAGCACTGTTAGTCACTATAAGAAGGGCAGAGATAAGAGAAGACAAGCATTTTACATTACTTCTGATCCTATTTTCATACTACTTCTCTTACCCACCCCCCAATCCTTTACCACTAGCCTGTCACCATAAAGCACAACTGTCATGAAATTACAGCCTTATTACAAGAGATTCTTTAATTAAACATTTTACTCAATATGGCAAGCATAAATAGAATAGCCTGTCATTAATCTCAGATCATCATCTATCAATACAGTATCCTGCAGTGCAGTCTTATAAAAACAGAGAATTCACACAACAGGAAGTACCAGAAAAATCAGAATATATCAGTAGAATAATAGATGGGTTACAGTGAATTACAAGGCTATCATTCCATTGAGAGGTTCTGGGCACATAGATTACTCGAGAGCGAAGCTTGAGAGGTTTCTATGTCCCCAGATCATCAAGATGGAATTTCAGCCGAGTAGTTCACTGTAACCTATTATTTTTTGTAATATATGGATGAGAAAACCTGACGAGGTCTTACTTGGTGAAGTTTTGTGCAGGCTGACATGTTCAACGAGGAATCAGGAAGTTGTGTTTTTTTTTTTTTTCTGGTGAGCTGAACAGGAAAATGCAGGAAACAGTTCCTTTTAACAGTAAGAGGGAAAATATAGTTACACTTCAACAGAACGTTTAACTGTTACTCGGTTTTCTTTTTAAAAAAAAGAAAAGTAAGGTACTGTTTGGTTACCGTGGAGCCGGCTTTGAAATCCTTTGTGCTGACTCTTGGACAAGCCGGGTCACGGTCAGCACAAGGCATCAGGCAGCACTTGCACATTTGTTTTGGAGTGATAATAATATCGTTAAAACGAAACAACGGTATTATTGGGAGTGAAGTGTGGTATTATTGAGAAGGTGGTGTGTATTACAAGATTTTTTTTGCATCGTTTTCAATGCTATTATTTTACCGATCCATATATTACATATACTGTATATAAAAAACTTCTAAATCATTTTTATATACCTCAAGGATGTTAGACAAACTGACAGGGTTTAAATTTATTTTTCTTAATGCAGTTTAAAATTGATTTAGGGAGATTAGTATCTTGCAGTAGGAAAAGGCCTTTTTTGAAAGATGTTTTGCAAATGTGACAGTAATGCAAACAGGGCACAAGGTACATAATTTAACAAACAAATTGAAACATGAACACATTAAAAAATAAGACATAATAAGATACATCTCTGGTAATACACTGTTGTTTATCAGATAGCAGCTAACTGGGGAAAACCTTCTCAGATAAGTACATTGTAAGTGACATTAGCCAAAGCAGACCAGCTATTCCCCTCAGATACCTGCCAGCATTCTCCTGCCCAGCTCAGGAGCATTGTGAGGGCATAGGTTTGGTGCCACCCTTCCTGAAATGACAGCCCAGCAGTAACGCCAAGCAGACCAGCTATTCCTCTCAGATACCTGACAGCATTCCCTGCCCAGCTCAGGACGGTCGAAGGGTGTAGGTTTGTGTCGTCTCTCCCAAACAGCAGCCCAGCAGTCACGGCCAAAGCAGACCAGCTGTTCCTCTCAGATACCTGCCAGCATTCCCTGCCCAGCTCAGGACGGTCGAAAGGGTGTAGGTTTGGTGTCGCCCTCTGCAAAACAGCAGCCCAGCAGTCACGGCCAAAGCAGACCAGCTATTCCTCCCAGATACCTGCCAGCTTTCCCTGCCCAGCTCAGGACGGTCGAAAGGGTGTAGGTTTGGTGTCGCCCTCCCCAAAACAGCAACCCTGCAGTCATGGCCAAAGCAGACCAGCTATTCCTCTCAGATACCTGCCAGCATTCCCTGCCCAGCTCAGGACGGTTGAAAGGGTGTAGGTTTGGTGTTGCCCTCCCCCAAAACAGCAGCCCAGCAGTCATGGCCAAAGCAGACTAGGTACAGCAGTCAATGTCCAGGACCACTGTTTTTTGCCGTTCAGCGCCATTTTACATAGGCTCTTTGCTCCACTTATGGGCTATTCAGCTCACCTGGGTTGTTACCTTAAGGACTGAGTGCTCAGCCCTATTACCGTATAACTAGCAGAATGTCTGTATTTTACCTTCCTCAACATGAACAGGAATTAGCCAGTGGTGTTTTGATTTTGCCTGCAGTGTGTTTTAAAACAAACTTGATTTAAAGGATTCTAAGTTAGCCTGCAGTGTTTTAAAATGATTTAGACTGCAGTGTTGTTCTCCCTTAGCCTCGTATTCTGTGCAGTTTATAGTCAGCAGGGTGTATTTCTATCAGGAAGGTGAATTATTGTCATCTTGAGTTCTCTCACAAGATTAGCCAGCCTTGTAACCTGAGCATGCTACAGCCCTGAATACTACCTCGCTCCCTGTCTGACTAACCCAGCTCCTCCCACATGTTTGTATCATAGGTCATAGCCAGCCTGCCCCCTTACCTGCTTTTAATTTCTGTTCCCCTGCAGCTATTCTCTGCTACACTGCCAGCTGCTCCCGCCCAGCCCAGGAGGGTCACAAGGGTGTAGGTTTGGTAGCGCCCCTCCCCAAACAGCAGCCCAGCAGTCACAGCCAAAGTAGACTAAGTACAGGCTACAGTCAGCGTCCAGCACCTCTGGTTTTTGACATTCAGCGGCATTTTACATTTCCCAACCAGGACTGAATGTTACCTTAAGGATTGAGTGCTCAGCCCTATTAGAGTATAGCCAGTAGAACGTTTGTATTTTACATAATAAAAATGAACAGGAATTAACCTACAGTGTGTTTTGCAATGTACTTGATTTGAAGTATTCTGATTTAGCCTGCAGTGTGTTTTAACAAACTTGATTTAAAGTATTCCAATTTAGCTTGCAGTACATATTAGAGTAAAACATGTGAACAAATCCCTTAAAATCACAGGACATGAACATTTAACTAATTACACATTTTGTAAGGCACTTTGTAAATTGGTCAATAAGCATTCTGTTCCTTTTTTATAAGTCCTAGCTTCTATATCCACCATCCTAAAACAAAATGTGCTGCATGAGATTAAAAGGAGAACACCATGTACAAAAAAAAAGGTGTCCTGTATTGTTGCCAAGAGAAATAGTCCTATCCCTACTGCAGGATGGCGCCGATGAGAACTCCCTTCAGTGCCTGCTGTGTGTGTCTACCAGGAGCATGCCCACTGCCCTGCATCTCACTGTGTCTCCCAAGTCTATGCTATCTCTCTCTGTCTCTCATCAATATCTTGGCTGCTCACACTGTCTGTGGGGGCAAGAAACACGCTGAAGCAGCAGGGGTACAGTGGAACGGGAATCCACTGTCTCTCTCTCTCTCTCTGGTTGTGTGCAGTATAGCCGCTTCCGATCTTGCCCTCTCTCGCTCGCCTGCCTTGTTACCCTGTCACCACCAATCCCAAGGTGACAATGTCCCACTTGTGGCTGCACTGTTTTTTCTCTCTCCCTTTCCATGCCCCATCTCTTTCTCTCTCTCTCTCTCTCTCCGTCACGTGCGTGCTCCTGGTTTCTCTCTCTCTCTCTCTCTCCCCTCCCTCCATGTGCCCTGGCCTCTCTCTCATGCTGTGCAGTGCACATAACAGTATACCTGTCTTACAGCAAACAAAAACCCCATTGAAATGTAAACACTGGCGGAACTGTCTCTGTGCTTTTGTATAGGTCGACGTGGTACCGGATGATGTGCTGTGCGCTCTTGATGGCACTTTCTCACGCTGTCACTTCTAGGCATCTGGTTGAGGGGGCTCCGTACTGGAGGAGGTGTTTACCATATGTGCTTGTCTCACTACTGCTTCATCATACTGAAACTGGACTGCAGAGATTAAAGGCAAATACATTCTACAGGCTTCCGAATCTCCCCACTCACACTGCAGCTGTAAAAATAATAAAAAAATACAGAAAAGAAACTGATGATGATGTTAGAGAGGGACAGCTGTTGAACGACAATCTAGCAGGCGGGTGCTCACTGAGACTGACTGCTCATTTTGCTTTTTATTCTGATCTCTCTAAGAAAGAAAATCAGGAGGCTAAAAAATTCTAAATTAATTAGAGAAACTACTGTTTGCCCTCCGTAGTGAGGAGAGAGAGAGAGAGAGAAAGAGCGAGTGAGAGAGAGGCACTGAAACTTACAAGGGAAAGTGTAGTGTCTCTTCCTCTCTATCCCTCGCTCCCATCACTCCTTCCTAACTTAGAAAAAGTGCCGTTGAGTTTGCTTTTCCAACTACAATCAGCTGTAAAAAACAAGAGCCAGCCTGTGAAGACAAGGGATTTTAAAAAAAATTGTGTGGTGCAGTGTTCCAATGTCCGGAGACTCAGAGGTGTATCTCTCTGTCGATGAGTGACAAATTCAGGGGACAGTGGGACACTGGATGACTCTGAGCAGACAGTTGCTCTCAATCTGTCTCTCTCTCTCTCTCTCTCTCTTGCTCTCTCACTCATTCTCCCGCTCCCATTACTTGTTCCCTCTATAAAATAATACAGCTACAATCTACCCCCACGTCGGCTTTCATGGGACTCTGTGTGTGTGTGTGTGTGTGTGTGTGTGTGTTGGGGGGGGAATCTATGTGCCTCCCACTGTCTTCTCTCGAGACCACAGATCACCATGGCACAGCCACAGAATGAATGGTGTGTACTCCACTGGGTGTCGGTGTCGTGGTGGGCATGTGAGAAAAGGAAGACGTAGCACATCATGTAAAGTGGAGACACGTTTAAACTGCTGATTGCAGCGGACCTTTTCTTCATGTCAAGACCACTGCTCTGAATCTGCTGACATAGACAGCTGGCTGCTCCATTGAGCATAAGGGACGCGCCCACAGACTGAGAACTGCATTGGCAAGGACAGGCACACACCTCCAGCAGGTCGTATTGTCCCAAGATGTTTCTTGCACATGCGCGTAAGCAAACATAAAAATGAGGTAAAGAGAAAGAAAAAAAAAATACATGAAGAAAAATAAATGAATGGAGAATTTTTAGAACTTGTTTTTTGCCTTTTATTACCTTTTATTTAGTCAAACAAGGATGTACGGATGGTTGGTGACATTTTGATAGCAGGTATACAAAAAAAGGGGGTGGCATACCACTTTCTGGGACGGAATACCAAATCTGGGGAACTGGTAATCTGAGCGGTACACCGGTTGTTAAAATGAATTTCTAGCTCTGGCTGGGATCTGCCAAAGTGGGCTGTGACAACCCAGCAGTGCTGAGCCAATACTCCACAGATGCTGTCACTTGCCATGGGGGGAGTTTAGACCAGTGATAGTGGAGAAGGTGATTTAGGTGATTTTTCTATGAACTGGATCCAGGTCCAGCATGGTTACTAGTAAGCTGTGCTGGATATCTGGGCCCGGTGTTCACTGGGATTATCCGGTGCTCCTTGTCAGAGGTGTCTTCTCAGTTGCATTGAAAAATACACTGGTGAGACCTCTTCTGAAGAAGTCATCACTGGAACAGGACCAGGATAACCTGGCAAATGACTGATCTGTCTCTAACCTACCCTTTTTAGGTAAGGTTACTGAGAAGGTGATTACATTGCAACTCGAGGCACACTCATAGCCTGCTAGATCTATGAGCCCTCCTGTCCAAGTTTTGATCTAAGCATAGCACTGAGACTGCACTGGTCACGGTGCAAAATGACCTTCCCAGAGTGAGGGAAAGAGGAGAGTGGTCAGTTCTTATTCACGTTGATCAATGCTCAGCTTTTGGCACTGTAGATCACGGGCTGTTGCTGAATTTGCTGAGGAATACATAGGGCTCACAGCAAAGCCATCATCTGGTTTGAGTCCTACCTCAGGGAAAGGACACAGAGGGTGGTGGTGAATTTCTTCTCACACCACGTGTCGCTGCCTTGTGGTGTTCCCCAGGGCTTGGTCCTCTTGTCCATGTTGTTTGCAGTACATGCTGCCACTGGGAATGATCATCAGATAGTACAGGCTGCTGGCCCGCCAGTGCAGCGGTTGGATTTCCACCTGTGACGCCGATGACCCAGGTTCAGGAACAGACCTGGGTGTTGGAGGGCTGGTCGTGGGGGGGAGATGGCTCGAGTGTCCCACGATGACTCGCGTCCTCCCGGGTGGGAGGGTGGTACGTGGCCTGGTGTTTGCCGACCTGTGGCAGAGGCCAGGGGCATGGCAGCAAGTTGGGCCATGCTGCGGAGGGAGAGCAACAGACATCAGCTCATGCCTTGATGTCCTGGCACGTAGTGCTCCCAGAAGAAAAAACAGAAAAAAGGCTCCCTGACTGGCCGGATGATGACTGCTGGTCCCCTGTGGCCACGAAGCCCCAGACAGCCCAGTCTGACCCCAGCAGCACCCGGGCCAAGTAGTTGCACTGGCCACCCCCACTGGAGCTTTTCCCCCATAATGGGGGACCCATCCAACGAAGGGAAATGTCGGGTTACCCGTGGGGAGCTGCAATGTGGGGTGGTGGATGATAGTACAGGCTGGGATTTTACTGTTAAGCAGATGACACCCAGCTGTACCTGTCTTTTGCACCCAGGATGCAATATGCAGTGGATGTGCTTAATAAGCACTTGGCTGAGTTCCAGAACTGGTATCATTGAGCTGGCTAAGAAGCAACCCCTGCTAAAACTGAGGTAATAGTAGTTCATCTGGCTGTAGGGGAGAGTGACAGCTTCTAAGAAGGAGACTTCGCTGCCACAAAGGTGAAAAATGTGGGTGTCATTCTGGGTGAAAAGCTGAAACTTGAGGCTCAAGTGTCGGCTGTAGTCCGGAATGGCTTTTACCATCCAAGGAACATCGAACAGATTAAGTCCCTTATCCCACTGTGACTTGGTGACTCTAGAACATGCGTTTGTGATGTCTTGGTTTGAACTACTGCAGTACTGTATACCTCATACATACAGTGTGATGTCTGCAGCTGGTGCAGAACGCAGCATCTAGACTACTGACCAGGCCTTCAAATACATGTCGCATATCACTGATACTGTGTGAACTACACTGGCTGTCAGTGAAGTAGCTTATTTTATAACTACATGGATTTGGTCCTGGCTACCTAGTGTATACCAAAACATAAAATGCCCAGCAACCCCAGGTAGGCCTATAGTGTCGGGTATTGATTCTGTATTCGAACCATCTCAAGATTCATAAATTACTATTTACAGCCACAGGTTGAGGGCACAGAGACATATATGAAAGACTCATGCGATATTATATAAACTAAACCAAGTAGCAAATGAAATAACACTAGAAGGAGTCTGGTTGATCACATTTGATGTGGCCGACCTGTATACTTTGATACCCATAAACAAGGGTAGTCAGCATGGGTAAAAGGCTAAACAAAGGGAACCAGGAGCCAAACCTAAGACTTAGGTGTTGCAAGAACTAGCAAACTATATTCTACAACATAATTATTTTTAATTTAATGGACAACGCTACCAACAGGACAGGGGGACGGCTATGGGCAGCACAATGGCGCCAGCCTACGCCAACTCCAACATGTAAGACTTTGAAATGCAAAGAGTATTGAATGAAGAGCATAATACAATTAGAGACAAACTACTTGTTTGGTATTGTTACATTGACGATGTGATTTGTTTATGGAAAGGGAATGAACAAGAATTACATGAGTTCCATGGTCAGCTGAATGAATGGGATGAAAATTTGAAATTTTTGATGAATTAGAGTAAAGAGGAAATAGCGTATTTAGATCTACTGATTATGATTAAAAATGGAAAACTTGAAACAACCTTTTATTGAAAAAAGACTGATTGTAACACTTCACTACATGGTAGAAATTACCATGAACCGAGATTGAAAAAAGTATCCCCTCTTCACAGTTAGTGAGGGTGAGAAGAAACTGTAGCCAAGAAAGGGACTTCAAAACGAACAAAAAAAAATGTTAAATAGATTTCGAAAAAGGGATATGATAGGAAGACACTTAGACAGGCAGACCTTAGAATAGAAAACCAGGAAAGGGAAACCTTACTTGATACACAAGAGAAAGAGTGAAAACCTGAGAGAGTGGTGTTGGCACTCAGATATAACCACAAGATGACAGGGATAAGGAGGATAATAAACAAAAACTGGCATCTAGTTACCACAGACAACCACCAGGGTCAGGTGCTGCAACCTATAGTGGTAGCTAAGAGAGTTTCAAATATGAAAGCTAGGCTGGTTAAGACACAGTTTAAACCTCAAGAGAAAGCATGATGACTACTGCTGGACTTGTTGCAGCCAGGAATGACGCCCTGTGGTCAATGCTCAGTATGTGGGCATACAAGCAAAAAGTACATTCAACCACCCACATACAAATCAGAAATTTGACATCAAAGAACACATACATTGCTCAACAGAAGGGTAGTGTATGTTATCCAAAAATGCCCGTGTAACCAACTATATGTAGGGCAAACCAAGCAAGCTCTCAAGATTAGAATACCAGAACACAAGGGGGATATTAGAAGAAATGATGAACGCTCGCCAATAGCACAAAATTTCAATCAAGAAGGGCACACAGGAGCGGCGCTCAGATTTTGGGGTTAGAAGTGGTCCCCCCACTGGAGAGGGGGGGGGGGTAATTGTAAAAGAAAACTAGAGCGTATAGAAATGAAGTAGATTTTTTATTTAAAAATATTATAACAGGGTATAAGAATGAATATACAGTAGATAGTAACTGGCAGGTGTGCACCTGAGGGAAACTAGGGCCATACATCTTATGATGATAACTGGTTCAGGGGCCCTGAGGGGAGCAGAACCAGCAAGCAAAGAAACCAGGAAAAAGGGCAGGACAGAATAATGACAACTGGTCCAGGGGCTTTGAGGGGAGCAGAACCAACAAACTAAGAAAAGGGGCAGGTTAAAACAATATAAGAGAGTACATTTAAGGTTATAACAGTAACCAGCATGCAAAAGAAGAAAACAGAAAACTAAACTAATGATTAAGAAATAGATGGTCAGAAATGATTTTGTACGTTTCCATGCCCCCCAACTATGCCTCATACCCAGTGCATAGCCAGCTTGAACTCCTGTTAATTCAAATAAAAGATGTACATGCAATGTGAGTACTGCTAAGATTGTAAGGTACCCCTACCTTTGGGCATTGGAGGCATTTCGCTAAAAAGAAAAGTAAAATGAAAGACTATCACAATACCTTTATTAGCACTCTGGCAGGAAATGGCCCGTTCATGAAACCCATTCTCCAGGTAACACTGGAGGTGTATGGTTGCCAAGCATCGTCCTCTTCACGCGGAAGTACAAGTGAGTGGCAGATCACTCCAATGGGATTTCATGAACGGACCAAGAGGAAGGCAACACCTCAGCTTTCAAACAAACCATTTTGAAACTCCAAGGAAGCCACATGCAGTTTGCAACATGAGCAGAAGGTAAGCTATTGCGTAAAAGCATTGGTAGTAGGATTTAATGCATAAAGTTATACTGAAATAAGCTTTTAGTAACAGAAAATAACTACAGGAAACAAACAGCATGGCCCAGATATTCAAACTGCGCCAGGCTGTGGTGCAAGCTTGGGCGCAGCGCAATTTGGCTGCGCAGGGGTGCTGACTGGGCGATATTAAACGGAGCTGTGCCATAGCTCAACATCATTGAATATCACACCCTGGCCACCCGCAGTGTGCATGGTGCAGTGGCACTGCGCCAGCGCAAGTGGTCAGAGTGGAGCAGGGGGATGCGCTAGCGCAAGTTCCATTGCGCTATGCGCAACAACCGCGATATTCAAAAGTGCACATGCAAATGGAGCCATAATGTATACAAGATGCAAATGGGGTCATTTGCATGTCATTATGGCCCCATTTGCATGCAGGTGCACCGATCCCTGGCGACTTGAGCCTGACGCCCTGCCAGGCAGCAGCCTTCGGGGACCGTCGCCCCCTGCACAGCGCAGCAATGTGCCCCACAGCCCGATCACGGGCTTCAGTATAAATAAAAAAAATCCAATATCCCTGGTGGTCCAGTGGACTGCTGACTACTTGATTGGCCTGGTTTTATGAGTATTGATCTCTTATTTCTGGTGGTCTGAGTTGATCGTTCGATTGCAGGCTTATGCATTACCAAAGAGATTGATTTCATTATCTCAGGTTCAGTGGGATTTGATCGCGGGCATTTGTATTGTAACAATATGTTCACATTCCTGGTCTAGCCGCACCTCCCACCTGCTCACTGAATTTCACCGCTGCTAGTCAAGCCGGTGGCACTCTCACCCATTGCGCCCGCCGCCCGCCGACGACATCAGAGTAGGGCTGTATGCCCATTGGTCCACAGCGAGCCAAGGGGCATGCAGCTCCAGATTGTATTGAACTATTCCAGATAAGTGAATGGATCCATTCACATATCTGAATGTAGATGAGTATGGGGTTGCACACCCATTGGCTCACGCCAGACCATCGGGCGACAGCCCTACCCCACGGTGTCAGTCGGTGGCGGCGGGAGGCAGGCGGTGGTGCTGTCACCGCCGCTGACCGGGGAGTGGGGCTCAGTGGGTGGGTGGTGGATCACAGACCACCAGGGATATTGGACATTTATTTTCTTTATTACAAATGCCCGCTGATCGGGCAGTCAGCGGTCCACTAGACCACCAGAGATATTGGACGTAATTCTTTTTATTAATACATAAGCCCGCGAACGGGCAGACAGCAGTCCGCTGGACCACCAGGGATATTGGAATCAATTCTCTTTATACTTAAGCCCGCGATCGGGCAGTCAGCGGTCCACTGGACCACCAGGGATATTGGACATAATTCTTTTTATTAATACATAAGCCCGCGATCGGGCAGACAGTGGTTCACTGGACCACCAGGGATATAGGGGTTCTTTTATTTTACAAATGCCCATGATCGGGCATGGAGGGGCCCCGCCAGGTGCAACCAGAGCTCGGGTGGCCACTCACAGGTGGCAGCTGCTGTGTTGCGCCCTGCAATGTGGCAGCTCACCTGTGGGTGGCCATCCGTTGTTCCTTTTTTTTTTTGGATCAACTTTGGGCTGGTGCAGGTAGGGGTTGTGCATGCATGGCTCTGCACATCCCGGGCTGAATATTGGGCTGTGCAGCATATGCATGGGCACACCCCCCCATCTGCGCCTGCATACATTACTGATGCACTCTAGCGCATCGGATTTGTGCCGCACTTTTCCCTTTGAATATCTGGGTCCATATGTCTTTCAGGTCACAGAGTAGAATGGAAGTAAAAGACGTTTTATAAGTAAATATGAGCAAAACAGAAAGCTCATGAGGTATTATGCCCACAGGAATGGGGTGTCAGGTTATTTATACAGAAGAAACATAAAAGCATGTAGAGTGTTGTTAAATGGTGAAAGGTCACATTTGAATCAAAATAAAACAAAAGTAGAAGCCAAATGGGAACAGTAATAATTTTTTGTAACCCACAGGTAGCATCTCGGGAAAGGAAACCACAAGTATAAAAGCAATAAACAAGCTTGAACAGAACAGAGTGGTAAACGTGAACAAAAGTTAATGTTTTATAAACTGAATGTAACAAGCATTTGTCAATGCCGAATGTTTGCTTGCTGGCATTGGCAGTGGTAGTGTAGAAATTACAGAGCTGCGTAATAGGAATGGCAGTGAAGTATTGAACTGAAGCCAACCCCACCACCACCCTGCAGAGAGTGACAGGCATTGGGGTGTGCGTTTGGGTCGTCAGACATAACGGCCACGCCATTTCACCACACCCCACCCTGCAGACACTGACAAGTGTCACGGTGTTCCTTGGGGTCTTTGGCCTTATCGCACCCCATTTCATTAGGAAATATGGTGAGATGGTGCGATATAGGAGAATGGGGTGAACTTTGGGGTCAAGAGTCCAAGGCATACCTCGATGCCTCTCACTGGCTGCAGGGTGTGGAATGGTATGAGCATTACAGGCAAGAATCCCAAGTCACACCCCTGATGCCTGTCATTCTCTCACAGGGTTGGGCGTTATGGTTGGAAACCCTAATACCTCAGGCATTCGTTGGTATTTTACTCCAAATTTTCAACATGTTTTTTGTGACCCCACCTCATGAACAGGGAATATCAGTTTGTTAGCGAAGCTGCTTATGCACAGTGACTACGATTTAGCACCACAGGTGCAAAAACATTCGAGCAGGATGTAAAATGACAGCTGTATTGTTCATGCGGAGGTGTAAAATGGCAATGTTGCAAATCTGCAGTAAAATATTCAAAAAATGGTGAAGTCACGAAAAGACATAGAAACTGTGCAACGCACACCTGTAATATAATTAGGTTGGGGATCTTTACAGCAGATTGTCAACTCAGGCATTTTGGTGCCTCCGATCATGAACAGTGTCACTGTGATTTTCTTTATCTGTCCGAACAATGATTTCCACAGCGACCACATATCTCTGCGCTGAAAGTGTGAAAACACACTTCAGCCATGTTGTGAAAATGACAGCTGTACTGTTCATAAGGAAGTGTGGAAAATGCCACTGGTGAAAATCTGGACTGAAAATATTACAAAGTCATGAACTAACGAGGGTGCGTGGAAACTGCGCAATGCTCTCTCATAACACAGTCATTTTATGGACTTTTGTCACCAAATTTTCAACATAGCCATTTTAAGACCTCTGCTCATGAACAGTGTAACTGTGATTTTTTAATCTGTCCTAATCATTGCATTCGCACACCAACAGCACCATTGTGCGCTGCATGTGCGAAAACACATTTTGGGTGACATATGAAAAATGGCAGCTGTACTGTTCATAAGGAAGTGTAATAAAATGGCAATGTTGAAAATCTGGAGTGAAAATATTAAATTCGCAAACTTACGAGCATGCATAGGAACTGCGCAATGCACGCTCGTAAAACAGTCATTTTTAGGAATTTTTTCACCAAATTTTCAACATAGCCATTTTAAGACCTCTGCTCATGAACAGTGTCACTGTGATTTTCTTAATGTGTCCCATACATTGATTTCGCACATCGACTGCACCATTGTGCGCCATGGGCGAAACAAATTTTGGCCAAGATGAAAATGACAGCTGTACTGCTCATAGGAGGTATGTTAAATGGTAATGTTGAAAATCTGGAGTGAAAATATTGAAAATTTGCGAACTTACGCAGCGCATAGGAACTGCTCAATGCACGCCTTAAAACAGTCATTTTAGGAATTTTTCACCAAATTTTCAACATAGCCATTTTAAGACCTCTGCTCATGAACAGTGTCACTGTGATTTTCTTAATTTGTCCCTGACATTGATTTCAGACACCGACTGCGCCATTGTCGCTACATGGGTGGAAACACATTTTGGGTGAGATTTGAAAATGACAGCTGTACTTCTCATAAGAAGGGTGGTACAATGGCAATGTTGAAAATCTGGAGGAAAATATTGAAAATTTGCGAACTTACGAGCGCAGCGGAACTGTACAACGCACGCTCGTAAAAGTCACTTTTTGTAATTTTTTCACCATATTTTCAACATAGCCATTTTAAGACCTTTGCTCATGAACAGTGTCACTGTGATTTTCTTAATTTGTCCGTACTTTGATTTCGCACACCGACTGCGCCATTGTGCGCTACATGGGCGGAAACACGTTTTGGGTGAGATGTGAAAAATGACAGCTGTACTGCTCATAAGAAGGTGTGGTAAAATGGCAATGTTGAAAATCTGGAGTGAAAACATTGAAAATTCGCAAACTTATGAGCGTGCATAGGAACTGCGCAATGCACGCTTGTAAAACAGTCATTTTTCCGAATTTTTTCACCAAATTTTCAACATAGCCATTTTAAGACCTCAGCTCATGAACAGTGTCACTGTGATTTTCTTAATTTGTCCCGTACATTGACCTCACACACACCGACTGCGCCATTGTGCGCTACATGGGCGGAAACACATTTTGGGTGAGATTTGAAAAATGACAGCTATACTACTCATAAGAAGGTGTGGTAAAATGGCAATGTTGAAAATCTGGAGGAAATATTGAAAATTGGTGAACTTACGAGCCCGCGAGACCGCGCAACGACGCCGTAGCCCAGTATTTTATTTATCACTTCATAAGTTTAGACTGATTTCGTTACTGTCATGGATTACCTGCCTCGAAGGGTGATTTCGCGCGCAGTGACGGCGTAAATCACCCTTCGGCCCGAGTAACGCCATGACAGTGACATCATTCATGAGAAGGGGTCCCAAAAACCCCATGTTGAAAATTTGGTGCAAAAATTACAAAAAATGCCTGAGATATGCAATAAAGTTGAAAAACCCCTATCTAGCCCATTATACAGCTTACCAGCATTTCCTCAGTTCGTGGTCGGCTTTGAAGAGTGCAGATGTGTTCCCGGTCCACCGAAGATCATTGCACCGAGATCTGGAGGAAAGTATGGGGTGGGGGGTGTGTGGGGAGGCAGGGTGCGCAGTGGGTGCGGGTTGTGGGAGGGGGGCTGGGAGAAGTGCCGTGGGACCGTTTTTATTTTGCAGGTTAAAAAGGAAAAAAAAAAGACGACGTGGGACATTTGCCACACTGGGGTGGGCTCCCAGCATGGCACAAGGATAGCTGGGGGGGCCATGGAGCTGACAGGGGATTGGGCACCCCCGTCGGTCATGTGATCAGTTGCCACTCTGGGGTGGGCTCCCAGCGTGTTACCCAGTACTCGGGGTGAGGACAGTGGAGCGACTGAGGATTGGGCACCCCGTCAGCCATTCTATGAGTTGCCATGCTGGGGTGGCCACCCAGCGTGGCATGTGGAAGGCTTGGGGGCGCAGCACAAGCTGGCGGGGATTGGGCACCCCGTTGGCTATCGTGTGTGGGGGAGGGCATGCAGTATGTGTGCTGCTTCTGTGTGTGTGTATGTGTAGTGGTGGGGAGCTGCGCATGAGCAGGCGATATCTTATCTCTGCTCACTGAAGCGTAGCTCCCCCTTTCAACTGTATGCCACTGCATTTTGGAGCTTGTCATAGACAGCTCCAGCATGCATTGGCTTACAGAGTCCGTGCCTGCCAACACGCTGGCTGAATTGGAGGAGGAGGTGACACACCTCCGAAATCTCGAATGACGGCACTATGTTTCTTGCACATGTGTGCAAGCAAACATAAAAATGAAATAGGATGAATGTTAAACAATGAAAATAATTAAGGATTAGTGTATATTTTCTGGAAAAAAAGTATGAATAAGCTCTAGAACAGAGTGAAACATAGGGGAGACAATAAAAGAAAATATAAATCCATGAGAATTTTGAAGTCAGAGTACAATTATTTAAAGGGCCCCCGCATCACGTTCCCAGATTACCTAGTATATCTCCTGTACTCTTACGTGCCATCATGCTCTGTCTGCTCCTCCAAGGTAAACACCTGTAAAAAGAAGATCTGCAGACTTCCGGTGATGCCACCTACCAAATGGCAGGCTGTTTTTCATAGGATTCATAGGATGGTTTACTGGTTAATTAGCATAAGCCATGACAGACCAGCACTCATTTACGCCAAGAAGTGATGACGGCTAGATCCATTGTGTGTATCTAATGCAGTTTTAAATGGTTACATGTTACTACAGGATTCCACCTTGTGTGGCAACACATTCCATGTTGTCACCACCCTCTGTGAGAACCAATGTTCTCTATGTTTTTTAATAACTAAATCCCCCTTTAATTGATACTGGTGTCCTCTATTTTGATTTGTAGCAATTCTGTTTTGTAGGCCCAGGCATTCCCAGAGATCAGGTTCACAGAAAGCCCAATAAACCAGGCGCATGTCGCCTTTAAGCCTCATGATACTGCGGAATACATCCCCAATGCTTTAAGTCTCTCATCATACATTCTATCACTCATTCCTACAACCATTCTAGTTGTTCTTATCTGGACCCCTACAACCCTCTCACATCTCCCCTCGAGTGGGATGTACAAAAGGCCCAAGGTACTCCAGGGAGGCGGACCAAAGCTACATACAGAGGAAGCACCACCTCTCTAGTTCTAGTCCTGATATTCCATTTTATGCATGCCAGGATTCCATACCCCTTTCTCACGCCCTATTACACTTGTCTTTAAAATTCGGTGAATCTGTCATCTGTACTCCAAGATCTCTTTCGCTTGGACGTGGTTGTAATTTAGACCCATAATAAAATAAGTGAACTTTTTTTTTTTTTTTACCAAGATGCATAATTTTCATTTATCCAAATTAAATCTTTATTTCTTTGATTCTGTCTCCTGGACCAATGAAGTAATGTTGTCCTGGTAAAGTTTGGCATCATGCACGGTGGTAACCAATGTTCCTATTTTAATATCATCTGCAAATTGTTTGCACAAGCCCCAGTTTTTTGATGTTAAGCTGGCTATCAGGATATTAAATAATAAAGGGCCCAACATGGATCCCTGAGGAACTCCGCTAGTCACCGGGGCAAAGTGTGACAGATGCCCTTTTACTACCACTCTCTGCTTACATGACATTAACCATTCAGCTACCCATCTTATGGTGCAGTCATTTATTTTTATTTCTTTGAGTACATTGACTAATTCGCAGTGTGAGACACTATTGAATGCTTTCTCAAAGTCGACAAAAAGAACATCCACTGGAATGTTTCTATCTACGGTCTCACGGACAGGATCATAAAAATGTACCAGACTGGTTAAATAAGATCTTCCCCTCTGAAAGCTGTGTTAATGTATGTCTCTTAACCCAGTTTCTTCTATTTGTTGTTCAAGCTCTTCCTTAACAAATCCTTCCAGGATTTTGCCCAAAATACTGGTCAGATTAATCGATCTGTAGTTAGCACATGATGTTCTTGGTCCTTTCTTATGGATAGAAACCACATTTGCTATAGTCTAATCTATTTATTTATTGAAATGTTGCACCAGGAAGGCACACTGAACAACACGTTGCTCAACTCCCGGTGCGAACGGGGTACTATTGGATGAAGAATTAGACATACAGTTTAACATTTAAAACATACAAGAAATTAAACATTCAATTACATTTGTAACAAGACAGTTAAAAAATATCATAAATAATCATTCAGTTGCATTTGTAACATAACATACAATTAAATATATCATACTTGTGAAATATGCATTTAATTACAAGTGGCATATCTGAGGAAGATAGTACATAGTGGTGAAGGGGGAGGACAGCGTGCTGAGATGCAGGCTGTGGGGTGGAAGGTTTAATAGGTGATGTAAGTCATGGAGAGGAGCAGAGGCATAGGAGGACAGTTAAGGAGGGTTAAAGCAGGAGCAATTAGATGAGAGAAAGTTATGTAAGGCAGAGGCAAGGGAGTGGTGGGAGGAGGAGTGCCGTATTTAGAGGGGGAGTGAGTTCCAGATTTGCGGAAAACAATAGGTAAAGCCTGATTGACCAATGAGAGTGGGATGGCGGGGGACCAACAATGTGCAAATGACAGAGGATCTGAGGGAATGGGAGGGGGGAGGAGGGGAAGAGAACAAACATGAGAGGTAGGAAGGAAGTTCTCCTAACCAAAATTTAGAAGTGAGTTTGGCACAATGAGTGAGGCACCTGTTGGCAAGCGGGTGAATTGAAATGGTGTGATAGAAACATAGAAACATAGAATTTGACGGCAGATAAGGACTGCTTGGCTCACCTAGTCTGCCCATTTCCCTACCTAACGGATAGGCTGTAGAGCCTAGTTAACCAACAGCCTACTTCCTCCTACCCCCCACTAGAATTACCTTATATCTGTCCCATGCATTCTTGAATTCCCCCACTGTTTTTGACTCTATGACCTCCTCAGGAAGGCTGTTCCATGTATCCACAACCCTGTCTGTGAAGAAATACTTCCTCACATTACCTCTGAGCCGTCCCCCCTCTATCTTCAAATTGTGCCCCCTTGTTTTTGCACATCTCTTTTTCTGAAAGATGCTACCCTCTTGGGCTTTGTTGATTCCCATGAGGTATTTGAAAGTTTCTATCAGGTCCCCCCTCTCCCTCCTTTCCTCAAGGCTTAGTTCCTTTAGTCTTTCTTCTATATGTCTTCTGATGCAGACCCTCCATCATTTTGGTTGCCCTCCTCTGGGCAGCCTCCACCCTGTCTATGTCTTTGTGAGATGGGGTCTCCAGAACTGTACACAGTACTCCAGATGTGGTCTTACCAACTGTCTGTACAGAGGGTCAACAACTTCCTGTTTTCTACTGGTGATGCCTCTCCCTATGCATCCCAGTATCCCCCCAGCCCTCCTTACTGCCTTCTCACATTGCTGGCCCACCTTTAGGTTGTCTGATATGACTACCCCAGGTCCCTTTCCATTTTTGTTGTTGTCAGTATCTCACCCCATTGTGTACTCGTCCCCTGGGTTTTTGTTTCCCAGGTGCATTACTTTGCACTTCTTTACGTTGAATCTAAGCTGCCATACATTTGACCATTCTTCCAACCTTGCCAAGTCCCTTTTCATCCTTTCCACCCCACCTAGTGTATCAACCCCGTTGCAGATCTTTGTGTCATCTGCAAAGAGACATACTTTCCCTTCCAGTCCTTCTGCAATGTCACTTATAAAGACATTAAAAAGGACAGGCCCCAGTACTGAACCCTACGTGTCCTGTTGTCCAACCAGTGTTTTACCCAGGCTACCACCCTGGGACCCACTCCCAGGCTGGATAATTTGTTTATTAATCTTTTGTGCGGGATTGTGCCAAATGCCTTGCTAAAGTCTAGCTAGGCCATGTCCACAGCCCCTCCCTGGTCTACTGCTTTGGTCACCCAGTCAAAGAAATCAATTAGATTTGTCTGACATGACCTTCTCACAGTGAATCCATGCTGCCTTGGGTCCTGTGCCCCACTGGCCTCTAGGTACTCAACAATTCTTCCCTTCAGAAGTGATTCCATCATTTTCCCACCACTGAGGTCAAACTGACAGGTCTGTAGTTTCCTGCCTCTGTCTTGCTCCCACTTTTGTGAAGGGGAATCACATCCACCCTCCTCCAGTCCTCAGGTACCACACCATCCTCCCATGATTTATTAAAAAGGGTAGTCAGTGGTGTTACTAGTTCTTTTAGAATTCTGGGGTGAATCCCATCAGTCCCATTGCTTTATTCACCTTTAGTTTTAAGAGTTCTTTCAGAACTCTTTCTTCTGTGAAAGGACTAATATCAACCCCATATCCAGAGTGCTTCTATTGACTGGATTAGGTATTTCCCTGCTTTTCCTTTGTGAATACTGAGCAGAAGTATTCTGCTCAGTATCCTGCTTTTTCACTGTCGCTCTCTGCCATCCACCTTCCTCTTTGTTCAGCCTCAGTATCCCTGCCTTAGTCTTTCTTTGCTCCCTAATGTATCTATAAAAGGTTTTATCCCCCTTTTTAACCGAGTTGGCTATCTTTTCCTCAGTTTGGGCCTTTGCTATTATGACTGCCTTACCCGCTTCCTTCTGCTTTAACTGGTACAGTTCTTTGTCCTGCTTCTTCTGTGTTTCCTTATACTTCCTGAATGCTGTCCTTTCTCCATTACCTTCCCCGCCACTTCTTTTGAGAACCATAGTGTTTTTCTTTCATTTTGATTTGTTTATTTGCTTCACTCAAAGGCTTGTTGCCTCTGTGATGGCGGTTTTGATGTTTCCCCATTGTTGCTCCACCCCACCTTCTTGCCTGTTTGCTACTGCTTTTCTGAGGCACTCTCCCATGTTGACAAAATCAACCCTCCTGAAGTCCAGTACCTTCACTTTTGTGTGGCATGACTCTACAGCTAAGTTTATCATGAACTACACTGTTTGGTGGTCACTTATTCCCAGATGGCTACCCACTTCAAAATCAGAGATCCCTGTCTGTCCCCATTTGAGAGTATCAGGTCTAAGATTGCGCCTCCTGAGTGGGTTCCAAAACTAGCTGTCTGAGGCATGCCCCCTGTAGGGCATCGAGAATGGCCCTGCTCTTGGATGTGGCTGCAGCAAAGGTGCTCCAGTCAATTTCTGGCATATTCAGGTCCCCCATCTGCAACATCTCCCCTTTCTCTGCCATCCTAAGGATACCTTCTATCATTTCCTTGTCCATTTCCTCCCCCTGAGATGGAGGTCGGTATACAACCCCTGTGCGAATTATGGAGCTATTTCCAGTCTCCAGGGTGACCCACAGTGCCTCCTCTCCTCCCTGTTTACCCTTTAGTTCTGTTGCTTTGATCCCTACCCTTACATAGAGAGCTACTCCTCCTCCTCCTCTTCTTCCCTCCCTGTCCCTCTTGTAGAATGTGTACCCTGGTATATTGACATCCCAGTCATGGTTCTCTGTGTACCATGTTTCTGTGACTGCCACAATATCCAGGCATCCTTCTTCCATCAGGGCCACCATTTCGGGGAGTTTTTTACGTAGACTACGGGCATTGGTACTCATTATCCTCCATTTTTTTATGGCTTTATTTCTTTTTGCCCCATCCCTGCCCCTACAGCCTTTGTCTTTTTCTCCATTTACCCCTGCCCTTCTCCCTATCGACTGCTCTATCCTGGTGTTTACCTCACTAATTACCCTGATTTTGTGGGAGGGCTAGGATTTCCCTTCTCCTTTTCAGTGCCCCCTCTTGGCTAGTTTAAATGCTTGCCATTGAAGCATTTAAACCTATCACCTAGGATCCTGGTTCTCTTCCCGGATAGATGCAGACCATCGCACCTGTATAGGCCTACATCCCTCCAGGGGGAGCCCCAGTCCCCAATGAAGCCAAATCCCTGAGCTCTGCACCAGCTTTTCAACCAGTCATTGAATCCCATGGTGCAGAGTACCCTAGCCTCATCCATGCCATAGACAGGTAGCACTTCTGAGAAAGTTACCGTGTGTGCTACTTGTCTAAGGCCCCTCCCCAACTCCACAGACTTCTGTTGCACTGCTCTGACCCCATTCTCAGCCAGGTCATTCATCCCTAGGTGGATAATGACATCCAGCTCCCTCCCCCTTGCCGCTGCTCCCACGATCCTGAGGATTCGTTTCCTGTCCCTCCAAGCCTTGGCACCGGGCAGGCACCTTACCTCCCTTTCCCCTCCCTCCCCCAGTTCTACATCCCTAACAACTGAGTCCCCCACCAAGAGTTGTTTCCTTCCTCTGTGGGATCCTGGGCCACCCTCCTGTGGGTCTCCATTGTGGAGGTTCCGAGCATCCTCCTTGGTCTCCATTGCAGGTGCCTCCATAGAGGAACCATGCTCCGCCAGAGTGGTGAATGAATTGTGGACAGGCACAACTGGAGGGATGTGCCTCTGTTTCTCCACCCTCATCCTCCCTGATCCCACCGTGGTCCAACCACTCCTCTTTCTTCGCAACCTCTGAGGTAGTGGCAGTGGCCTGGGTGGTCCCTTGGTGGGGGAGCAGGTTTCCCGAATCCTTGCCAGGTCAGCATGGAGATGAACAACCTCCTCTCACAGGCCAGAGAGGTGCCTGCAAATAGGGCAGCAACAAAGTCTCCAGAATGTCTCCCAGAAGACTGCTGCTCCACAGCCAGTGCATTGCACCACTCCCCACATGTCTGTGTCCCTTCCAGTTACAGATGCTTTTTTTTCCCCTTGTTTCAGTGTGTGCAAGCTTGTGAGTGTCTCTACCCCCTATTCAGTGTGCTGTGCCTTTAAGGATATGAACAGGTGTGTGTGGTTAGCAGTTTGGGGAAGTGATGTCAGAACCCCTGCTATAAAGGAAGTTATGTGCTTGGGGCCGGTGGGGTGAGGGAAAAGGTGGGTGAGTAAACCTATGCCATCTAGAAACAATCACCCACAACTCTTACCCTCCACCCCGGGAGTGCCTTCCTCCTTTCAGACACCTATTTCACAAAGGCTAAGTAACAGGTCTAGTCACACCTGACTGCAAATATCTCCCAGCTACAGTTCCTCCCTGGCAAATTAAAGTTAAAACTAGGAAAAGTCCACCCCAAAAACAGAACCAATACTAGTTACTTACACAGGTCCAAAAAGTAATAATTCAGTTCAGTGTAGTCTAGAAAATAACCTCCTTGATTCAAGGAAGCTGTGGCTGCTTTCTCACTCTGTCTGTCTCAGTCTCAGCAGCCTCTCAGATAGAGGTCACAATGATGATTGTGTGATGGAGCATCAAGGACAAATCGACAGAAGGAGTTAAATAGAGTGTCCAACAGGGCAACAGACTTCTAGGAAAACATAAAGTGAACTTACAAGCTCAAATGGGCAGACTGGGTGGGCCGTAGGCCCTTATCTGCTGACACTGTCTATGTATCTATGTCCAGTCTGGTTAGGGAGGATTGGCAGCGGCACCATAGACTGCATCACAGTAGTCGAAAATGGGGAGGATCATCTTCTAGACTAGTTCACGTCACGCTCTAGGAGGGATGCAACTACGGTTTCTGAATAAGGCACCATGTTTGGGGTGCAATTTTTTCAGGATGGGGTCAATGTGGCCAGAGTAGTTGAGATGTTGGTCCAACCAAACCACAAGGTATCTGAATGAGGAGGTGTCCTCTAGTATTGTCCTATCAAGGGTATGGAAAGACGGTAAAGGGTGGAGCCTAGAGAGTCTCTGCCTAATGTCAAAGGTCATGGAGACAGTCTTGTTGGCATTTAGGAATAGTTCATGTGAAGCAAACCATAACTGAACCTGGTGGAAGTCAAGCTGAAGGGTGGTTGCAACATCAGCAGGGCATTTGCCAGACGAGAACAGGACAGTGTTGTTGGCATACATATGGATAGAGGTGGAAGGGGAGCGTACTGAGGGCAAGTCATTTAGGAAGATGGAGAAGAGAATGGGCCCAAGCACCAAGCCCTGTGGAACTCCAGTGGAAATAGAGAGGGGGGGAGAGATTGTATCCTGGATCTTGACTGATTGTGTTCAGCCTGAAAGTAAGCTCCAAACCATTTTATGCAAAATAGACAACCCAGCAGCCATAATGGAGTCAAGAAGTAGGGCATGGGAGACTGTCAAATGCCTTGGTGAGGTTGACAAAGATGGCAGAGGTAATAGGCCATTATCCATCCCAGTGAGGATGGAGTCAGTGAGCCTGAGTAAGGAGGTGGTAGTGGAGGTGTTCTTCTGAAAACTAGATTGGAATGGGGTACAAAGGAAGAGTCATTGAGGAAGGAGGTTAGCTGAGAGAGGACTAGGTGTTCTTGGGGTTTAGCAAGGGTAGGGAGTGGGGAGATTGGGAGTAGGAATCTTCTGGAACCAAACCTGTATCCAAAGATTTCTGAAAATAACTTACAGAGGTTCACATAATACTGAGGCCAGTTCCTTCAATAACCTGGGATGTAATCCATCAGGTCCTTCAGATTTTCAGATGGTCCAGTCTTTCCAATTTATTTTCACCATATTTGCTGTAATGACAATATTACAGTGCATACCCTCCAAAACTACTCCATCAATACTTTCTAGGAGATAAACACTTTGGAAATACTTATTAAAGTCTTTCGCCATACTTTGGCAGTTTGTTATCTGTTTGTCATCTTTAATAATAGGTCCTATATTCTTATTTGTATTTTTAGGCTACCTACATAGCTGAAGAAGGCCTCTTGTTATCCCCTACCTTATTGGCTAGGTTGGTTTCATGGATTTTTGCTTTTTAATTTCATTTTTAAGTTCTCTTTTTAATTTGTAAGAGTTCCTATATTTGGTGTTGGCATTTCTTTTAACATTATTGTATACCCTTTTGACCTGCTTCCCACTAGGGGGTTTAGTTTAACCCATAGTTGTTCAATATCCAGGTCAGGATGAATGGGGAATACATGTGAAGGGATACGGTTTCTAACACATAGAGCAGCACCTCCCCAGTTGTATCCTTCTCATCATTCCTGAACAACTACAGTCTATTCTGGATGTATGCACAAGCCTAGGAACTGCTAATTTTGTGCACACATCCGAAAATGCACATAGCCGAAAATGCCGTAAAATATTATCTTGGGACTGTCTGTGTGTGATCTGAAGATCGCGGTTATTCAAGAAAACAAAAAACTTACTGATTAAGGTGGCACAGTAAATAACAGAGCTGTAAAAAGAATGATTTAACTACAGTTTGTTTAATTTACACAGTAATAAAATATAGTACAGCATTAAAAGCAGTAAAAACGTTCAAAAAGTGAAAGTGCTAGTGTTCGCATAACTGGAGTCGCTGTGATAAAAATCAGTAATGCTCGCCTGCTTCATGTTGCGATTTGCTGAATGTCTCCAGTTTTTTTTGAATGAGTAAAACCATGCAAAGTCATCAACTGAAAACTTGGATGAAAGCTCTTTCTAGTAACCCTGGGAATGGCGCCTTATCAGAACGGGATTAAGCAGGTGATTAAACTGATATTTAACACCTGCTTACATCAATTTACTGAAGGGCATTCAAACCCAAGTGAGTACGTAATAAATTAGTCTGACAATTATCTTTCAAGTGAAGCTAAAGTAGCTTCTGACTGCAAGATTTCAGCATGAAATGTGTGCACACATCCGAAAAACTGTGTAAACAAAACCGAACAGTTTAACACTGAGAAGTATAGGCAGTGAGTCGGGACCCAGCAATTTTGTGCACACAAGCGGAATGTGCACACATCTGAATGGCACACAAACGGAATTGACTGTAATAACCTTCCATGTGGACACCCCATGAATCTTGTTTCAGCCATGTCTCAGTTATGGCACATAGCGTAATATTCTTTGTTTGTAACAGGACCTCAAGCTCCTCAATTTTGTTGCCTAGGCCTCTAGCATTAGTAAGTAAGGATTTCCAACACTGAGTATTGAGCTGTGGTTTGGCCCCTTCACAGCCTCCTTCTTTCCCAGGCCAATTAGTTTAAACAGTGTTGTATCACACTGCTTATTCTTTCCGCCAAACCTTTGTGCCATATTTGTTTTTTTTTATTTATTTTAGTTGTTTAACCAGGTATAGCACACTAAGCTGAAAGCTTTTTTACAGGAGCGACCTGGGAGCACAAGGAGGTTAAGTGACTTGCTCAGGGTCACACAGTATGCAAGTGGAAGCTGTGGGATTCAAACCCAGGTCAGGTCTGCTGGATGTTACCAAATTTGCAGCTCAGAGCCTTAGACCACTGCACTATACTGCCTCCCTATTTAAATGCTGACTATCTACGGCGTACAATCTCTTTGCATTTTCAAACCATAGCCAATTTTCTAAAAAAATAAATATTCTCTCTTCTGCACCATCTTCTCAACCAACCATTTAATCTTAATAGCTCTCTAGACCTAACCATTCCTGCTCTTAGGACCAGAAGAATTTGTACTATTATGAGGTCAGATCCCTGTGCTCTTAAGCTAGCCCAGACGTCTTTGAAGTCCTTCTGAATACTAATGATATCCCTCTTCCCTACATCATTAGTACCTTTGTGTAGTTTTACTAATGGTTTCATCGAGTTGTCCAGAAACCAGAGAGGTTAGCCTTAATATCGCCTGTATCTGCCCCTGATAAACATCACAGACACACACTTTTTCCTTCCTACCCTCACATGCTGTTCTATCAGCATTTCACCACAGTGAGTCTCCAAGAACTACCACATCCTTTCCTACAGGGGTAGATAATATTTTTCTTCCTAGTGGTTCATAATTTCCCCCTGTTAATGTTGGGGGTACATTAGTTGTCTCCTGCCTATCTTCCTGAATTAATCTAATTGGCAGTTCACTAGCTTTGATTTCTGTTCCTCTGCATCTATCTATTATGTTCCCACTATCTCTTTCTAAATCATTTATCATACTGGTCATAACCTCTAGCTCATCAACTTTCTGGACTTCATCTTCAGTTAATGACGTATATCAATTTGTTAAGGCTAAGTCAGTATTTACTTCCCTTCTATGCTTCTTAGGTATTTTAGTCACCAGACACCAGTCATTATTTATGGTAGCCTCAGCATCACTGTCTTCACTTCTATTTTTCCTTTTCTCTATCTGACCTTTATTCACTTCTTGTTTCAAACTGTATTATGTTACAGTAATTGCTTGATAGAATTCACAAATTTCTTTATATCAGTAATTCTGGCTTGAATTGCGATTTTCCCTTGCAGGGTCTTAATCTTAACTTCTAAATCCTGAACATACAGTCATTTACTACAAATACTATTTATTGTTTGCATTCCCTGCCCTGCCATTTTACAGGTTACACATGTTCTCCATGTACCAAATGTATCAGTTACTGTTATGAGTTCTCTTGCAATCTCCTTCCGGCCAGCTTAAAGCGGGGAATGAGCACATATTATGGTCATGCCCATACTTACATGGCTATTAGCAGGATATGATAACTGAACTTGAATGATATATTTGAAGTGCCTGACTCGTTTACACCAACCTTCGTCTTGACGGTGATGACCCCTATAGCCTTTAAAATTAACTGGGTTCTATACAGGCGTTTGGTGCTTTTGATCTTGATAGCAAAAAAGGTAATCACTAGACTCTGGCTTTCCACCATGGTTCCGGTTAAGGAATCCTGGAGAAGCCTAACCTATGAAGTGTACAATTTGGAATGGGTCTTGGCCAAACTGAATAACCGGGTGTCAGTTTTGACAACTGATAGAGAAAATGGACCCAGTACCAGTTAGACCATTACCCAGATTTTGTACCATGAGGGGAAGGGATGAAATTGGGAAAATCCTGAAATATTTGGTGGTGATACTGCTTGGGGTGGGGAACATAGCTTATGATGTCCCCACCTGTACTTGAGCCTGGCCATAATATGGTATATAACTGTTTATAGATATGACACCTTCTTGCCTAACTTCAGCACCTTTGTGAGGAATTATAGCTATATGAACTGCCTGGTATGGATCTGGACAAAAATCTGAAGCATTACTTTTACCCATATGTTATACCACTAATTGTACAACAGCATTGCAAACTGTACCATCTTGTACTGCATAAAATAAAAACTATTTCAATTTAAAAAAAAGAAAGAGACTATGGATTAAGCCAGTTCAGTTCTATATGGAGTGTGAGGAATTGCTGGCTAGCCTGGTAGGCCTCGACACAGACACAGAGGTTGAACAAGGAAAGCTGTCCAGGTCATGCTTTGAAACCTGTTGGCAGAGATAAAGAATTTTCTATCAGAAACTCAGCAGGAATTTAAGAGACTCAAAGCAAAACTTATCGGGTCGAAAATAGAATTTAAATTGTTGAGGATAGAGTAGAAAAACAGAAGATGGCCTCCACCAGTTGCACATCGCCATGGACTACCTGGCAGACCAGCAAGAACTCTTGACCTGGAAGCTCGCTGGCACGATAATTTAAGGATATACAGGTTGTTGGACATCTCGGAGTGGACAACATGTGTGACTTTCTAACTGATCTTCTGAAACATGTACTGGACTTAACTCTTCACTTAGCTTTAGGATAGAGAGAGCAGACTGGGCTTTGACCCCTAAACCGGTGGATCTGAAGGTTCACCCCAGATCCATAGTGGCAAAGTTCTCTAGTTTTTGGGATAAAGAAACTATTCTCCAACAAGCCAGGCAACCCAAAAAGGTGGACTACAATAGGGCCCAGCTACTGTTTGACCAAGATTATCCTCCTACCATTCTCCAGAAGAGGATTGCTTATGTGCCTTTTCTCCGTATCCTCAAATCGCATGGAGTCTGATTCCAAATTCCAGGCTGCGGGTCTTTTGGTCAACCGGCACAGAACTGTACTCCACTCCAGACGATGCAATGATGGTTCTAATGGACCAGGGCTGGAGGCCACCAGCACCGAGAGGGAGAGAGAGGATCTAAGAGTCCCTGCAAAGCCCCAGAGATCACAATGACAACCAGCTAAAAAAGCATAACTCTCGAGCAGGAGCAAAACGAGCGGCCCCAGCTACTTTGCAGGATGTTAAACAGCTTCTTGGAGTGCTCTCTGCCAGTACATCACATCTGGCACAAGCTACTATACAAGAGGGCACAACCCGAAGAAATTTCTTTACCAGTAAGTGGAATTTAATCCTCTTGTTTGTCTTTGTCTCCCATGGCCCCGAAACTATCCATTATGTCTTCCGTAGAGAGCCTAGCCTAAACGGAGATCTGTGCCTGGCTATAATGACTCAGCATGACATCTGAAAAAACATAGAAACATAGAATGTGATGGCAGATAAGGACCGTTTGGCCCACCTAGTCTGCCCATTTTCCTGCCTAACAGATAAGCTGCAGATCCTAATTAACCAACAGCTTACTTCCTCCTACCCCCCACTAGGACCGCCTTATGTCTGTCCCATGCATTCTTGAATTCCCCCACTGTTCTTGACTCCACGACCTCCTCAGGAGGCTGTTCCGTGCATCCCACAACCCTCTCTGTGAAAAATACTTCCTCACATTACCTCTGAGCCATCCCCCATCTTCAAATTGTGCCCCTTGTTCTTGCACATCTTTTTCTGAAAGATGCCACTCTCTTGACTTTGTTGACTCCTTGAAGTACTTGAAGTTTCTATCATGTCCCTCTCTCCTCCTTTCCTCAAGGATATACATATTAAGCTCCTTTAGTCTTTCTTCGTATGTCTTCTGGTGCAGACCCTGCACCATTTTGGTTTCCTCCTCTGGACAGCCTCCAATCTGTCTATGTCTTTGCGGAGATGGGGTCTCCAGAACTGCACACAGTACTCCAGATGGGGTCTCACCAACTGTCTGTACAGAGGAATAACAACTTCCTGTTTTCTACTATTGATGCCTCTCCTATGCATCCCAGTATCCCCCCAGCCTTCCTTACTGCCTTCTCACATTGCTTGCCCACCTTAATGTCATCTGATATAATTTCCTTCGGTCCCTTTCCATTTTACTGTTGTCAGTATCTCACCCCAATTGTGTACTCTTGCCCTGGGTTTCTGTTTCCCAGGTGCATTACCTTGCACTACTTTGCATTGAATCTGAGCTGCCATACATTTGACCATTCCTCCAACCTTGCCAAGTCCCTTCTTATCCTTTCCACTCCATCTGGTGTATCAACCCTGTTGCAGATCTTTGTGTCATCTGCAAAGAGCCATACTTTTCCTTCCAGTTCCTCTTCAATGTCACTTACAAAGACATTAAAAAGGACTGGTCCCAGTACCGAACCCTGCGGTACCCCGCTAGTAACGCTCCTTTCTTCACTGTGGAATCCATTTACTACTGCCCTTTGCGTCCTATTGTCTAGCCAATATTTTATCCAGGATTGTGAAGGATTGATTTACTATCCGTTCAAGGCAGGGGCATCATGCAGTCAGAAGTTCTGGAGGGGCACAAAATCTCAAACTCTCTAGGGGGTTCCAGGGGCATGCCCCCTGTAAAATTTTGAAAAACTGAAGTCAAATGGTGCATTTTAGTGACTTTTAGCAGTCCAGAAAGCTGTTCCCCAACAAGCTAAATGCCATAGTACTGATATAGGGTAGAGAGCAATGATAAATTGTTCTTGTCCTTTGTTCAGTCTACTTACAGTGTTACCTTTTGCATTTTAATGCAGAGTTAGCTGCCCTCAGGGTTAGTTGCTACTATAATGCTCCATACCTAGGGCTATCCAGAAGGTTGGTGTATTACATACAGCTAGTCAGAATGTGGACAAGTTGATAAGGACAGGTTGATTGCTGGCATAATGTATACAGAACATATCACACCTATGCTCTGGTATCTGCCCTGGCCACCTATTAGGTGGCAAACCACCTTCAAGATTGAACTGTTAATTTACAAGGCCCTGCACAGTTTGGGCCCTGACTATCTAAAAGCTCTCTTGGCTTGTTATACACCTAATCACTCAGTCCACTCCAAGGAGTTGCTATTGGCTATCTCAAGATCCCACCTAAAGCAGTCCAGTGATCAGGCTTTCTCAGTAGTGGTCTCGACTATTTCAGTGCATAACCTTTCTACCCCAGGAACTCCTTCTCACAGGTATTTAAGAGAGGGGCTACAATACCAAGTATTTGCACTTGCTTTTGATATGAACTATTTAATAACTGTACCTCTATTTTATTTTATATTTATTTAAAATAATATACTATGCTGTTGAGTGCACAGTATGTATGTTTTAACTGTGAAGAACCATGAGCCCCTAGCATAGAGTGCTATAAAGAAAACAATTGCCTTGCATTGCCATTAAGTAACAGAAGACTTGGCACACACCAGACTTAAAGTGGAAATAGCTGTTGATTTTGAACACAGATACTGAGTTAACACCCCCTATTTATCGACTCAAAGACATGTTTTCCTCATGAGGCCCCAAATAAAATAAAGTAAGTTGCTATTTTCTACATTAAGTCTGTTGTGTGCCAAGTATTCTGTTCCTTCTAGCAGTTGTTCCCGACTGGTGGCACCTTTGAGAACTGTGGTGTGTGCTTCTTCAGCCTACTTTTCATTTCTTTGAAGTGCATTACCTGAAAAGGAACACAGAACAAGGACCACAGGGTGCTTCAAGCCCATTAGTTCAACATGCACCATGTGATCACACTGGAGGATAGACTGCAGTGAGATGGACTGGGGAGGAGGATGCTTGGAACTAGCATGAAAGGGGTCACAGGATTACAAACCCAAAATAAATTTGCCCCACTAACAGAATTAGTATAGGACAGTGGTTCTCAAATGGTGAGACCAGCCTCCCAAGGGAGGCCCCATACTGTTCTAGGAGAGGCCCAGTTAAGTCTGATAATGTACAGTATTTATATTTCAAGTTTTGGATGTTTTGTGCGAAGGGATGAAGCAAACTAAATATGGATAATGGCAGGTGTGAATGCCTTGACTTATGCATAAATTGGTGACCAGGAAAGGCCCTGAGCCAAAGCTTGTTTATACTGTAGGTGTATATTTACATGTAAATTGGTGACTAAGAAGGCACACCGAGTCAAGACTTGTTTCTACAGTAGATGTTTATATGCAAATTAGTGACTGGGAAAGGCACACTGAGTCAAGACTTGTTTCTACAGTAGGTATTTATTTATATGTAAATTGGTATCTGGGAAAGGCACACTGAGCCAATGCATGTTTCAGGTGGACCTCAGTAAGGGTACAAGAAGTTGCTTAACAGGGTAAGAGGGGGAGAGATGATGTGGCTAGGTTAGTTGTTCCAGATGGAGAGGAGCAGAGTAATAAGGGTCCAAGAGTCAGAATAGTGGCGTGACAAGGACAACCTAGGGTGTGGGGTTGGGGATTGAGAACAGTAAGTCAAATAAAGAGAGAATATACTCCATCAACATTGTTAGTCCCGCTTGATTCCTGGTACACTGTGCAAAAGTATGATTTTTTTTTTTTGCTGTGGGGAGGCCCAACATTTTTTCCAAATTTGAGGGAGGCTCGGAATCTGTTCCATGACTTGGGGGAGGCACACTATTACAAAGTGAGAGAACTAATGGTATAGGACAACTGCTCCACAATGGAAGCTGAAGTTGCTACTGAGGACGTGGCTCTGTCCAGCAAGGATGGGTCACAGGGAGGGAGTTACATAGCAGCAACAAGAGAAACAAGCATTTGTCAGTGCCAAATGTTGTCTCACTGGCATTGTTAGTGCCGGAGTTACAGACGCATAATATAAATGGCAGTGAAGTGTTAATATGACGCCAACCCCACCCCCACACTGAAGAGACCGACAGGCACTGGGGTGTGCCTTTGGGTTGTCAGCTATAACACTCATGCCATTTTGCCTCACCCTATCCTGTAGACACTGACAAGTGTTGTGGTTTGCTTTCAGGTCTTTGGGCATTATACTTAACCCATTCCATAATGAAATACGCTGAGGTGGATGCAGTATAGGAGAATGAGGTGAACTTTGTAGCCGAACAGTACAAGGCACACCACGATGCCTGTCACTGGCTGCAGGGTGGGGTGAGGGGTGAATAGTGTGAGCATTACAGCCAATTATCCCAAGTCACACCCTGGCGCCTGTCAGTCTCTACAGGGTGGGTTGCTACAGTTGGAAACCCTACACCACAGGTGTGTGTTGGTATTTTCACTCCAATTTTCAACATGGACTTTTTGTGAGCCCATCTCATGAAAAGCAGCACTATCAGTTTGTTAGCTAAAAGGTGGTTTTGCACAGCGGCTATGCCATTTGGTGACACAGGGATGAAAACACATGTTAGGTAGTATGTGGAAAATGACAACTGTATTGTTCATGAGGAGATGTAAAAAAATTGCAATGCTGAAAATCTGGCGTGAAAATATGAAAAATTGGTGAAGTTATGAGCATGCATAAAAACTGTGCAACACACATCCGTAGCCCAATTATTTTGGGATTTTGTTAACCATCTTTAACATAGGCATTTTGGGACCTCCCTCACGAACAGTGGCAGTGTGATTCTGTTAATGTGTCCGAAACTGGACTCAGCACAGTGCGCCCAGGTGTGAAAACATATTTAGGGCAGGATGTGAAAAATAACAGCTTTACTGTTCATAAGGAGGTGAAAATGCCAGTGTTGAAAATCTGGCATGAAAATATTGTAAATTTGCAAAGTTACAAGGGTGCGTGGAAACTGCGCAATGCACGCTTCTAACACAGTCATTTTATGGTATTTTGTCACCAGATTTTCAACATAGGTATTTTAAGACTTCTGCTTATGAACAGTGTCACTGTCATTTCCTGAAACTGTCCCAAAAACTGATTTTGCGCAGCAACCACGCTATTCTGCGCTGGACATGCGAAAACACATTTCAACCAGGATATGTAAAATGACAGCTTTACTGTTCATAAGGAGGTGTTGAAAAATGCCAATTTGGAAAATTTGGAGTGGAAATATTACAATTCACGAAATTCTGGCGTGTGTGAAACTGCACAACATGGCCATAATAAAAAACCATTTTGGGATTTATTTCCCAAATTTGCAACATACGCTTTTGAGAGCCCTTCATGAACAGTGGCACTGTCATTTTTCATTAATCGATCCCAAAAGGTGATTCCATGCAGTGACCGATAAATCACCTTCGGACCGAATAACACCCTAACAGTGACAGCATTCATGTGGAGGGGTCCCAATAACCCCATGATGAAAATTTGGTGTCAAAATTCCCCAAAATGCCCGAGATATGCACCAAAGTTGAAAAACTCTATTTATGCCATTATACAGCTTACCGGCATTTCTTCAGTTCGCGGTCGGCTTTGAAGAGTGCAGAGCGTGTTCCCGGTCCACCAAAGATCAGCCGCACGGACTCGGAGAGTAAGTATGGAGTGGGGGTGGGGAGGCAGGGTCTTGAGAGGGTGGGCGCGGGTTTCGGAGGGGCAGGGAGACCGTGAGGACCATTTTCTTTGTTACAGGTTTAAAAAAAATTGCAGGACTTTTTTTTTTTTACAGGTTATTTGCACACTGGGTGGGCCCAGAGTGCCACCTAACTGTTTTTTTGAGGGGATGCTGTAGCCGACGAGGATTTGGCAACCCTGTCGGCACATTCCGGCGGGAAACACAAGCTGAGGGGATTGGGCACCCCTCGCACACAACAAGAGCAGGGGAAGACATTATCCGATGGGATTGGACCCCTTCAGCAAAGAAAACTGTTGGGGGCGATGATGCTGAGGGGAATTGGGCACCCCATTGGCATACATTGTAAATGGGAGGGTTATGCCGACGGGAGGCCCCCCATCGGCATTCTGACAGGAAGCGCAGGTGTTGCGTGCACGCCGAGGGTGTGTTAGATCATGCTGCATGAGAGCTCCACTCTCATTGCAGCAGACCTTTGTTAGATCTGATGGCCACATTCCAAATTGCTGATGTTTCACCTGCATGCTGCCTGATTGGGAATGAGGGACACACCTGCTGATGCCAGTGGCGGCTCTACACCAGGGCCCGCCAGGGCACGTGCCCCGGTAAAAAAATGCTGTGCCCCACTTGGTGCCCCTTATAGTACAGAGCTTCTCCAATAGTAACAATATATCAGTGCCCTGGCTGCCATCTGTTGTGCCCCAGCTGTGCCCTGGTAACCATTTGCGGCTAGAGCCACTGCTGACTGATGCATGCTCTGTATTCGCCCAACAGTGACCGTGGCTCCAAATCTGCTACTACTGCAATATGTTGGCTGCACATGCACGAGCCAACATAAAAAAAGTGCATCATAGTCTTGGAGAAATCTATAATTATAGGAGTGGGAAGGCTGGTATGCCCATTTGGCCACAACAAGACATAAGTCACATCAAGAGACTGATCTGCGGGGGTATACTTTGCTGCTGCAAGGTAAAAATGTCCTAGTAAACAAATAATGGCATAAGGAGGTAACACTCATTGTGGAGCTAGGCAGTAAGCTCAGGTCATTAGCAGATCCAGTAGCCGCCTTGAATTTTCTACCAGTGCCACATGCAGGACAGAATATAAGGAATCAAATCAAAGAGTTTGACATATGTCTAAAGGTTTGGTGCAAGTATGAAAAGTTCCACTTTTTGGGAGACTGAGATTCCTTCAAGGAATCATGCAGTAGCGGTGAGTTGTTCATGAAGACTGCAGCTGCTCAGTGCCCTACATTTGTATTAGGACAGACGCTGGATGTACCACAGTACTATTCAAGGGAGGAAGTGTAACCCATGGAGCACAAAAGAACACACAATAAGAGCCTAGCTGGTTCTTCCCAGTAAAACACAACACAGGTGAAGGTGAAAAGGGACATTGTGCCAGTTGTGGGAAATCAAAATTCAAAAGGCTAAGAGGACAAGAGGCAGGAGCATAGGTAAATGTGGGCTGGCAGTATAGTCTAGAGGTTAGAGGAACGAGGTGTGAACAAGCTTGATACATCCAGCAGACCAGACCTGAGTTTGATTCTCACAACCTCCACTTGCATATTGTGTGACTCTGAGCAAGTCACTTAACTGCCCAGTGCTCCCAGGTTGCCCCTGAGAACAGGCACTTGTGCCTAGTGAGCCTACCCGTTACCAAAAGACTAAAATAAAATAAATGCAGAGTAATGTCCAACTACAAACTTAGGCATTGGCAATAAAAAAGGAAGGGTGGGTGTTCGGTAAGGGTTATTTAGTCCAGGAGGAAAAACTCAATGATAAATTAATCACCCAGCAATAGCATGCAATCTTGATTCACAATTCAAGGCATGCCACTGGCCAGGTGTTACCAACTTAGTCCGACTAGCCAATTCTTACCAGGCTTCAAAGATGTTGTGGCTCCCGGTCCTCACCACCACTAGCCCCGACGCTGATGGCATGTGATGTGATGCGATTTGTGCACTGCTGTGGTCTTGGACTGGTGCCTAGACTTGGCTGAGCTGGCTCCCACAAGAGAGATGTTGTCGTTGTCGACTCCAGTCCAACTCTGTCTGTACCAGACTCGGGCCTCCTACCACGCTGCTGCATTGTTTTTTCCCCCAACCCTGAATCCCGATCCTCACACACTCACATTCACATGCAACTGAACAGCCGATTTTCCTTTACTAGCTGTCTGCTGGGGTCACTTCACCAGCTGGGTGGCTGCTGCTACCGCGTCCATTCGTCTGCTACTAGCCTGCTGCTGCCAGTTGCTTGGCAGTATACTTTTTCTTTTTCCTAATCCAGGAACTTGTCTTCTGGAACACCGCGCTCTCTCATCCAGCTACAAAGGAACTGACCAACCGAGATGGCGCTTAAACAAACCAGTTTGCCGCATGAGATATTTCTTCACACCTCGCGGTGATTGGCTGGCTGGCAGTGGCTGGCTGCACAAAAAAAAAAAAAACAACTTGAGGGAGAAAAAGCAAAAAGGAGAAGTGTTTAGTGCTGATTGTTGTCAGCATGGTTGGACTACCAATCACTGTCTGTCTCTGTTCTTATGTTACTTTTACAGCCAGAGCCAGTCACCAGCAAGCAAGCAATGCAAGTCAGACGTGAAGACGGCAAGAGACAAACTTAATGCATTTGTTTAAATTGCCGGCAGCTCCGCACGGCACCCAGTCCAGACCCTCCCAGACCAATTTAATTCGGAACCCCCACCAAATAGACTTTAAAAAACCGCATTGTTGTTTTTCGGCCCTCCACATAATAAAATAAAATACTACATCAATTATTTTTTTAATAGATTGCACCACAATATTGGGGGGGGCACATGCCCCCTCGGGCCCTATGGGCATGATGCCACTGGTGAAAACGGAAGTTCTCCAAATGTACTATACTCCCTCAAAGGAGACAAAATGGCTGTATCCATTCCGATGGAATTTAGCCAGCTTAAAATATTTAGGGGTGTATTTGACAACAGATGATTCTCAATTGTTTAAATATAACTACGGGCCTCTCTTGCACTGCCTAAATGTAGACATGAGAGATGGAGAACTATACCCCTTCCCCTCATTCAGTGGGTGGAAGCAGTGCACATGAATCTCCTCCCAAGGGTGCTCTATCTGGCCCAGACCCTCCCTATACACCCCCCTAATAAGTTTTTTAGCAAAATAAATAAAAATAATTCTCATTCTTTTAGGGACTCAAAGCTCCCAAGAATAAGATTTTCTGTACTGCAGTTACCCAAATGTCTGGGAGGCCTGGCCCTGTCAGACATGTTTTATCACTCCGCTGCCCAACTGTGAACAATCTTTCTCTGGCTCCATGGTCATTATTTTGCTAAATGGAGGGAGTTAGAATTAAAAGAAAAGGATTTAATAAATCCTCTCCATGCCCTTCTACCCTATCCCAGTATCCCCCTCGGGGATATTACAAATAACCCTTATACCCATAATGCACTACGAAGCTGGAGGCTACTTTTAGACTCCAAGCAGTTCAAAAAGTGAGACCTCTACTGATCTCCTTACCCGCTATCAGCCTTTTCACCTGGCCAGGCTGGACCATGGCTTTTTGAGATGGGAACGGATGGGCATAATCACCCTATGGCACTTACTCAAGGACGGATCCCCCAACCTTTTGAGGAACTTCATGGTCTATATGATTTACATCCCAGGATTGTTTTTGACATATGCAAGCACTTGATTTCCTTAGATTGCTACCACAGGGGACCTTATTTGAAGGATACAAAGTTCCTATTATTGATATTATCAGGAGGGCACTGGAGGGCTCTGCCCCCTTAGTACATATGATCTTATACACATATAAAGCATTGTTGGCACTGAAGGGGGATTCAATACAAACTATAAAGCGTAGATGGGAGGCAGATCTGGGGTTGGACATTGCAACCTCTAACTGGGAAAGACATATCGGAATGCTGCACTCTAGCATGGCTTCCTATATATGGAAAGAATTCTCCTGGAAAATCACAATAAGGTTTTTTAGAACCACAGCTTTACAAGCAAAATATCTTCCAGGTAAGGGAGCCACTTGCTGAAGGGGTTGTGGTTTTTCCCCGTCCACTCATGGACATATTTTCTGGGGATGTCCTGCCCTGCAACCCTTTTTTGGGGCATTGCAGACAGCCCTGCCAGAGATATTTATGCTCCCTACCCAGCTCACAGTGGAGTTCCTTTTATTCTCACACTTCCCTGAGGGATGTTGTGACCCTGCCTCTAGAACATTATTGAACATATGCCTGCTTACTGCCAAGAAGTCTATCACTAAGAGATGGCTTTTAACGGTGGTCCATACTGTACAAGATTGGCAGGACCTTCTGATTGATGTTCATCATACAGAGAGGTTAACTGCCTTGGTTCATCAGAGTAAGGACCAGTTTGAATTGCTGTGAAGATGATGGTATACATATATATATATATATATAATATATATATATGTATATATATATATATAAATATATGTAACCCCCCCTAAAAATGGGGGTTCCCGAAAAGTCTTCCTTGAGTTTGCCTAAATGCTCACTGCCCGGCTGGTGTCCTATGTTTTAGCAGTTTAAATGTGTTGCCAGAGAGTGCCTGTATAGCCTCTGTGTACTGTCTCTTTAAGAGCTGCCTGGATTGCAGTTATAAGTAATCTGAGAGGGACCTCTGTTGAAAGATGTAACTATTTGCTGAAAATCTTTTAGGGTGTTAATGATAATGTAGTTTGTCTAACCTGCCTTCTTTGCAGCAAAGACTGTCTTGTTTATCCCCACCATTTGGCCCGGGACTGTGAATTGGACCAATCAGTTCTGGTGGGACCTAAAATGTAGCTGGACTACAGAAGCTGTCTGAAGTCAGAATCTGTAGGAATTCTAGTTTTGGGCTTTTGGTGCCTTTTTGCAACTGAAGGGGGAGCTTTTGCTTTGACAAACAGCCGAATCAGCCAACCGAACCTTTTGGATCTGATAGTAATCCCCAAGCTGCATGCTGTTTAAGGCAGATCTAAGTTGGGTGATGAAGAAGCAAGATGCTTGAGACAGTCTCTGTGAAAAGGCCTGAGTTTTGGCTTACATGTCTGCCTGCTGCCCTGAAAGGGGAAAGAGAATTGTTTTCGGGCTGAATCTGAGTTGTGTGTCTAAAGTAAGCTACTGAAGTGGGCCAGGCTCAACCTGAGAAGACCGAAGATTTTGCTGAATGCGATTGGCTTGTCAGGGAATTACAGCTACCCCTAAGCTCCCGATGTGTGCAGAGACTTTACGATTGTGACCAAGGGCGCTTTGTCTAATACAGTAGAATTCCCTACATGTAAATGTGCTGTGAGCTACTGGTGGGTCGAGTTAGTTCCCCACTATGTGAACTGTGTTCTGCTTGCTGGAAGCTATATCCAGCCCAAAATGGACTACATCCAAATTTGTTCTCCATGCGGTCTGGGCCTTGCCAGACTGGTCCAGCCAGACTACCCGCTGCACAGAGAAGCCATCGACGAGAGACCTGCCTGGGGATCAGCCCCCTGTTCCACGCTTGAACAAGAATGACGCCTCAGTGACTTGTGTGGGCCCTGCTTCTCCTGGCATTCCAGATCAACCACCTGCAGTCTTGATTTTCATCCAGCCTATGTCTAGTCTTGGGTGTCGTGAGTAAATACCAGGGTAGCTCCCTGCAACAACAGCTTAATCTGAGTGTGTCATCTGATTGTCTTGTTGTTTTGTTTCCTTTACGAACTGAGCCCTCTGGCTCCGGATTACAAATAGTGTGTACTGTGCATGTTGTGTTTTCCATCACAGGGCCCCAACCAGCTGCGATGCCTGCCAACCCCAGACAATGCTTCTGGCTAGCCCATCTCTTCTCCACCTGGGTACCCAGAGGTGTGACTGTGTGGGGGAACTCAAAGCGCATGCATAACTGCTTGATTGATATAACCTTTAAGCTAATTAACCTGATTTTGCCCCTCCCTTGTTCAAGTCCCATGAATAAATCAGATCTAAGTTTTCCTGCATGTAATCTGACTGTGGTTCCAGTTTGTGCTCAAAGTACTGTACTGTTGCTATGTTGTGCCTAACCTTGATTTACAGGGGTCCCTGGGATTGAGCCAGAGGAACCAGCCCTGGTGGTAAGTGCAAACAGTGTGGGTACTTGTGTGGTGTACCTGGGTATTGTGAAAGTGATTATTGTACATTGTTCAGGCAACTAGAGGGAAAGAGGGGGTTACTGTGTCCCTGAGGGCTGTGCCCAGGTTAGCTTGACCACTACAAACCCTGACTCATGGGTGTAGTGCATGTCCTGGTTCAGAAGTCAGGCCCCTTAGCCCACTACTAGCCAAGCAGACAGGGGTAGTAGCCCTAGGGATAGTGCCACCTAGGGGTTATAGCTATATCTATATATATGTATATAATATATATATAAATATATATATACGGTATATATATATATATATATATATTCCAGTACAGATCTAATTTTGTTCCTTAGGATAGTGATGCTGAGGGAGGGTTCCTTGGGTGGTGGGGGACTGGAGGGGGTGAGGAATGGGTCTTTTTCAATGAATGCCTAATACCATCTCCTAATTATCTCACTGGTCTAGAATGCTGGTTCTCCTGTACACTCTCCCATGAAATCCAAGCTATGAATCTTTACTGTAATTATATACCAATAATATATTTAATTTACCTCAGTTTTACATAAAACTTCATTTTTATTTATTTGTTGTTAATTTTGGCACAAGAAGTAATGTCTGACCTTTTCTCTGTTTTTGTTATTGTTTTAATGTTATTTGTTTGTTCTTCGTTGTATGGCAGTTGTGTACACATAATTCAAATACTGTTAAAGGGTTTAAAAAAAAAGATTAGCATTGCTAAGAGTAGTTACTACTGTGAACTCCTTACTTTCTTTGCCTCTTATCTGAAGAGATACTGGTCTTAAATTAATGAGATCCTTGGGAACAATAAGCCACAGACTCCTAATGAAATGCTTATTAATTATATCCATTGTAACAACCCGCACACTATTGCTAATGCCTTTAAAGGGGAAGTGTTATCTACATGGTTTCTTAATGTCTGAAAGCCCATAAAAAGCTAATTTAATTGAGCCATTGTGTTTATCTGTGAGTCTTTGCAGTCCAGAGTTATTCATATGTAAATCAGTATGTAATTAACGGCTGGGGCAGCCATATGTTTTAGGCTCCTGACAGGAAATGATGTCACTGAGGGTCTTGGCCTCCATGTACTGTAGGTTAAATAGGAAAGTGTCTGTTTTATCAAGTGTGTTTAAGGTGTTATTACAACACTTTCTACATTTATAATTATTTGTAGGTGCATTAAAACTAGTGAGTTATCACCTTTACATTTCAAACCGTTAGTAAAAATAATCCATCTTTAGGATTGCTTTAACCTCTAGGTTATACTGCCAGATCATCCAAACTACACATCTCAAGGCTAGTCTGTGGTGCCAACAGGTATTGGGGCCCCATACTGCATCAGGATTTCTAAACCCTGTCTGTGTTCATGTCAGTACAGATTTCTGGGTCTGCCACAGCACTAACTTCTGTCTTTTTCTATTCGCTCTCTTACAGCCTTTTCTCTTACAATTTCAGGTGTGAACTCAGGTCTACAAGATGCAAATGTGGCTACGTACCTACTGGCTTGGCATCATGGGGACAGCCTTGAAATGTGTAGTTTTTGATTATTAGCTGGTAGTACAGCCTAAAGGTTAAGGCAAAGAGCTGTGAACAAGCTTCGTTCATCCACCAGAATGGGTTTTGATTACAACTTGCTCTACTTGTACATTGTGTGACCAGAGCAAGTCACTTTACCTCTCTGTACTCCCAAACACACACTGGAACAAGTTGTAGCTGTGTGCCATTCTTGGACAAAGACAGTAAAAACAATCTGAGCATGTGTTATGTTTCTAAAATATTATGCTGTTTCCATCCAGATCTAACTTGAAAAAATAGGACACCATTACTTGTTTATTAATTGCAAAAACACAGATGGACAACACAGTTAAAACATACCTAACTTGAAAAGCATTATTCAAAGAGTATTTTACTACTTTTGATGAAGTTAAAAGTACTGTGTATCAGTTTCTTACTGAAATACTTTGGATGGAATAGGATTTTCTATCGTAAAAGAAAAAAAATCAATCTGGTCAATCCTGCCGCTCATACCCTTCAAGTGCGTCTTACACTCCGCAGCTATGCCGAACTGCAGCTTTCCAGAATGCCATTCCCACTGTAATGTAAAAAAAGAAAGAAAAAAAGGGACAAACTGTGTGTGTGTGTGTGTATCTCTGACAGAAGTGCTGCACTGACTGAACTGTGGTGAAAGGGGAAAAAAATTATCACCATTAATTAAATAAAATAATGTATGGGTGGGTGGGTGTAAAAAAACAGAATTTCTCACACATCATTGGTGAGGGATGCTTTCATAAACCCCTCGGACTTTGTCCTCTGGGTTAATGTAACATCTCACACTTCAGTTGTGTGTAAAATTCTGGTTACGCACATCCACCCATATATTATTCTATATTTTAATAATGCAGTTCTGATTACGTATGTTTTGACAAAGTTGTCCATGTGTTTTTGCAATTAATAAATAAATAATGGTGTCCTATTTTTTTTTTATTTTCAAGTCAAATCTGGATAGAAAGAGCATAATACTTTCAGAATCATAACAGGCTCAGATTGTTTTTACTGGCTTTGTCCAGGAAAGGCACACAGCTACAGCTTGTTTCTGGGTGTGTTTTGGGTGCACAGGGAGGTTTAGTGACTTGCTCTGGTCGCACAATATACAAGTAGAGCATGTTGGAATCAAAACCCATTCTGCTGGATGAGCAAGGCTTGTTCACAGCTCTTTGCTTTAACATCTGGGCTGTACAATACTGCCACTTGTTAATCAAAAACTACACATTTCAGGCTGGCCCCATGATGTCAGGCCATTAGGTACATAGCCATATTTGCATCTTGTAGACCTGAGTTCACACTCAAAATTGTAAGAGAAAAGGCTGTAGAGAGGGACGGAATAAGAAGAAGTTGGTGCTGTGGCAGCCCCAGAAATCTGTACTGACAGAACACAGACAGGGTTTAGAAAACTCAATATGGGGCCACAGTACCTGTTGGCACCACAAAGCCAACCTTGAGTTGTGCAGTTTTTAATGCTCAGCTGGCAGTATAGCCTAGAGGTCAAAGAAATCCTAAAGATGGATTATTTTTACTAACAGCTTGAAATGTAAAGGTGATAACCCACTAGTTTCAATGCACCTACAAAACAATTATTATAAATGTGGAAAATGTTGTAATAACACCTTAGAACATACTTAATAAAACAGACGATTTCCTATTATATAACCTACAGTCAATGGAGGGCTAAGACCCTCGGTGACATCATTTCCTGTCAGAAGCCTTAAACATATGGCTGCCCCCCAGCCCTTAATTACAGGCTGATTTATATATGAATAACTCTGGACTGCAAAGACTCACAGATAAACACAATGGCTCACTCAGATTACCTTTTATGGGCTTTCAGCTATTAAGAAACCCTGTAGATGACAGTTCCCTTTAACTCCTCTTTGCCAAGCTTCCCAATACCTCCCTTCTATTCTGCAACTCGCTGCCTCCCTGCTCAGTACCTACTAATGCTTCTCTCACCTTGGTGCTAGCTCCGTCACACGTCAAGAGGTCCTTAATCTACTGAAAACCTTTCTTGCATATGGCAGTACCAGGCTGGATGGACTTGAAACTAGGATCCTAAGACTTGCTGCCTCTCTTCTTGCTGCCCTAGTAACTAGGCTCTTTAACCTGTCCATCTGCTCTGCCACAGTTCCATTGGCCTGGAAAACAGCCAGGACTATCCCAGTGTTTAAGAAGGGTGACCCAAAGTTCTAACAAACTACAAACCCATTGGGTTACTGCCAATGCTTAGTAAGCTGCTGGAAAAATTAACTAATTGCCAGATCTCTATTCATTTACTTAATTTCGATCTTCAGTCCCCAATTCAGCTTGGCTTTAGGGCTAGGCATAGTACCATAACAGCTCTCACTCAATTCACTAGTGATGTAAAGTTCAACATGGACAAAGGCTTCCTTATTGGTGCTGTGTTCACTGATCTCACCAAAGTGTTTGATTTTGTTAATCACCCTTTACTATTGAGTAAACTTCATTCTCTCGGTGCCTCCAACTCTACCTTATCCTGAATCAGCAGCTATCTTGACAGTTGGTCACAGTCTGTCTCCTTCTGCAAAGTTCTGTCATCCCCTGCCCCTATTTCCTATGGGGTCCCACAGCATGCTATTCTTGGCCCCTTGCTCTTTTCCATTTTTATTAATGATATTCCTACCCCTTCTCCTCCCTGTAGAACTATTATGTATGCTGATGACTTGGTATTCTGCGTCACCTCCATTTGATGACCTCAGTAATCACCTATCATCTGCATTTCAAAATCTTCAGTCCTGGCTCACCTCTAATTATCAAATCCTTAATTTATCTAAGCCTCAGGCATGCCCTTTGGGTCCTCTATAAAAGTCCATGCAGAGTATACTAAGCTACAGGTCCTATGTTGTGCGGGTCTTCTGTCTCGAATACAGACTCCTTCAAATACCTTGGAGTCATGCTGGACCCCATACTTGACTTCTCTGCTCACATTAATGAGGTATGTTGAGCAGCGAACTTGAAGACAGGTGCTGTCTTTAGAGTGTACCACTCCCTCACACCTGCTGCCAAGATCTCGATAGTTAGGGGTGTCCTGCTCCCTAGACTCTTATACTCCCTCCCTGTACTCTCCCAAGCTAATGTTGGTGTACTCTGCAAGTGAGACACCATATATAACAACATCTGCAGATTTGCCTTGTCAGCTCCTCGTCGAACCCATCACTGCTTGGTTTACTCTGCCTTGCACTGGCTGTTCTCCAATGCCCTTCACCCCTATACTCTGGGATGTTTCATTGACTCTTTAACCAGATATTCTCCCCGACACACTAGGAGCTATGCTAATCCCCATCCTTCACTCTCACTCCCTAAGGTCTTCCACCTCTCCTCTGCTCTTAGTCCTGCATTGCTCTACTTAAATGGGTGAGCAAGCTTTCTCCTATTTCCCTCCCAAATTCTGGAACTCTCTTCCTCTCCATATTAACAATTCCTCATCTCACTTTACCTTCAAGCATGCATTGTTCTCTAACACACATGCACTTGGTAACTGTGACCGCTCTTAATATATTACTTGGCTTTCTGCTTTCCTGACAGCCTGCCTTGTCTATTTAGTATTTCTCCAGTTGTATGTGTACTATAGAACCTGTCTGTTTTTCGTCTGATTTTCTGTTCTGATTTGATTGTCTGGCTTTTTGTCCTGATTGTACTATTGCACCACTGTATTTTATACTGTGCCTATCCCTGCTCAGATAACTGAAGGAACCTGTTCTGGATTTGTCTGCTGATTACTATGTCCTGATTGTAACATTGTATTTTTGTATATTGTACTCTCTCGGGTCGTGCCTGAAAATAGGCGGGGTTATTGCCTAATGCACTTACCCAGTAACCAAAAGCTAATAAATAAATAAGGTGGGCCTCTTGACTGTACCAAGAGCAAGGTTTAAAACACTGGGAGAGAGGGCCTTCAGTGTGGCTGGCCCAGTATTGTGGAATTCCCTCCCGAGAACCATCACAGAGGCCCCCTCAGTGGACGCCTTTAAGACAGGTCTGAAGATGCATCTGTTCCTCCAATCATTTGGGGACTGTTAGTTCCCACTATTAGTTCTGTCCTAGCTGTGCGCTGTATATTTATTATCCTGAAAGAAGGGGGAAGGCATAGCAGGGGGACAAGGTAGCGGAGGTGGAAATCACGGCAGAGAGAGTGAGGGAAGCCCTCAGATCCCTTAAGACAGAGAAAGCACCGGGCCAGATAAATTACATCCCAGAGTGCTGAAGGAACTGGCAGATGTCCTGGCAAAACTCCTGGCGGAGCTTTTCGGCATCTCTCTGAGGACAGGGTGGGTGCCCCAGGACTGGAAGGTGGCGCATGTAGTACCAATCCACAAGGGGGGATCAAGAGAGGTGGCAGGGAACTACAGGCCCATCAGCCTGACATCAGTGGTGGGCAAGGTGATGAAGGGCATTGTCAAGGAGAGGCTGGGGGGACCTGGAAAGAGTCAGGGTGCCTGGACGATAGGCAGCATGGATTAATCCCAGGGAAATTGTGACAGACAAATCTTGTGGAGTTCTGTGACTGGATGACAAGTGCCTTGGACCTGGGCAGACCGGTGGACGTCCTCTTTCTTGACTTCAGCAAGGCGTTTGACTCTGTTCCTCATGGGGGCCTGTTGGATAAGCTGGGAAAAATTGGGGTGGGGAACCAGATGATCAGATGGATAGGAAATTGGCTCCAGGACTGGTGGTTGGCAGGATAGTCTCATCCCCAAGGAGGGTCATTAGTGGGGTCTCTCAGGAATCGGTCCTTGGGCCCCTCCTTTTCAACACCTCCGTCTCTGACATAAGGAAGGGTATCAGGAGTGAGATGAGTCTCTTTGCGGATGACTCAAAACTGGGGGCAGTGGTGGATGGGGAGGAGGGGAGGGTGGCCCTACAGGGGACCTGGAGGCTCTGGAAAGGTGGTTTAGAAAGTGGAAGCTGAGGTTCAATGCAGGGAAATGCAAGGTACTGCACCTGGGAGCCAGAAACCTGGGCCAAGTGTACACCCTGGGAATGCTACAAATCTCAGTGGCTGAGAGGGACCTGGGAGTGGTGGTGGACGTCAAGATGAACAACTCTGAGACTTGTAGGAGGGCAGCGGCCAAGGCCAACAGGATGCTGGGATGCATCGCTAGGGGGATCACCTCCAGAAGGAGGGAAGTGATACTCCCTCTGTATAACTGCTTGGTGAGGCCACACCTTGAGTACTGCATGCAGTTTTGGAGGCCACACTTAAAGAGGGACATCGAACTCCTGGAGAGGGTCCAGAAGAGGCAACCAAAATTATCTGGGGCTTTGGGGGACAGGACCTATGGGAAGAGGCTTGAAGAGCTAAATATGTACACATTGGAAGAGAGAAGGGACCGGGGGACATGATAGAGGTCTTCAGGTACATGAAGAGAGTAAATAGAGAAGGAGCAGTCAGGGTGCTCTGAAGGAAGGAGGGGGGCAACTAGAGGGCATGGGTGGAAGCTGGAGGAGGGAGATTCAGGGAGAAAGGAGGATGTGCTACTTCACTGAGAGGGTGGTGGAACCTTGAATGCGCTGCCCAGGGGCTGGTGGAGGCAGAGACGGTGGAGGGGTTCAAGATGGGGTGGGACAGGTACAGGGCAAGGGTTCTGGAAACAAAGTCCTGTGCAGCGAGAATATCTGAGACTTGGAAGGAGAAGCCAGAGAGGGCGAGGGGGGGCAGCAAAGTCAGCTCCCAGGGTGGGGGCTGACCAAATGAGCAGACACGAAAGACCATTAGGCCTATTCTGCTGGCATTTTAGTATGTCAGTAAGATATGCTATGTATTGTCTATTTTTGTGTATTTATTTCCTGTTGATTTATTCTGCCGTAACCCTAATTCAATTCAACTAAATTTTTATCTTACCAGGATAACACCATTGAGACAAATAATTTCCGAGGAGGTCCTGGAGGGACAACAGGTACCTATCCATACACTAAAGAAAGTTTACAATAAGTACAAAAGCAGTAATTACACACAATCAGATCGCAACACAAAAATGGGGAACAATACATATCTAGCCTAGAATGTATGTCACTACGCTACTGGAATGACAGCGGGAAACAATAATCACATAGAAGTGCATTGGGGGAAGGAAGGGGAGCACAGCTGGTGACAGAGAAGAAGGGGACAATGTAAGTGCATAAGGATAATGTAGTGTGGGAAGAGAAAAGACAGCTGGAGAGGGATAAGGCAGGAAGGAAGGAGACAGGTGTGAAAGGTGGGAGAATGAAAGTATTAGAGGAATGAAAGGATTAGAGGAATAAAGGAAGATGTAAGTACTATAGTAACGACTCCACAATCGGGATTCATTAAAGCAGCAAGGGAGGTTATGCATAGCATTGCATTCATCTTTCAGAGTAAATCTAAGTAGGGACTTAAAGGTACAAATCCTAACAGTATGTTTGAGTTTGAGTGTCCTTTGAGAGTGTTGTTCCATTGGGTGGGTAAAGTATGGGTTATAGATGAGAAACCAAACTGGGTTCTTATCTGAGGAATGTCACATGTAACATTTGAGAGTTTTCTAAATGTTTACATGCAGGAGCACGTTTGAAAAGAGCGCAGATATAAGGAGGAAATTTCATTGTGATGGCTCTATACATTCAGAGGATGCATTTCACCACCTTCTGAGTACAAGTGAAGGCCAACTGATGTATTTCACCACCTTCTGGTACTAAGTGAAGGCCAAGTAATCTGCAAACAGAGTGAACAATTATGAGGTTAAAAGTGGCGAGCGGATGAATCTTAAGGCTCTATGGTAAAGCGTACCAGGGTGCATAATGCTGATTTAGGACTATGGCTGTGTAGGAAGTCAGCATAATCTATTAAAGGAGGAAGGTTGTTTGGACCAATCTTAGTTTAAGCGTCGTAAGTAAGCAGATGCTTTAGTCAGTACAAGAGCCCAAGCCTTTGATGTAATTTTTTGGCTGCTTCTCAACGTGAGTGACAAAACGAGTTTACAGTCAAGTCAGAAGCCTAGGTATTTAAATTTCTGAACTGATTTGAGTGAGTCCCTCAGGATGATCTTGATGTGATATTTAGCATTCGAGGGGTTGGTTGTTAATTCTTTGTTGTGAGGAGAAAGGAGCATAACTTTAGGTTTTCTTTTGTATTAAGAAGTAACTTCGATGGATCAAGTTTTGTTGAAGAAGATCAGATTCACTCTGTAGTTCAAGGCAAGTGAGTTAAAGGAGGGCCTAGCAACATAAAGCATGGTCTCATCCACAAAGAGACGGACTTGCTGTGCTAATTTTGTAGTCAATGTCGTTAATGTATATGGCAAACAAGGGTCCCAGGATGGACCCCTGAGAAACTTCTTTCTGTGAGGTTTTAAGGGAGAGTGCACCAATAACTTTTACCTGTTGTCACCTACCTGTAAGGTAGCAGGAAAAACATTTTAAGGAGATGTTGTAATAATTACACAGACACCAACATGGAATAAGCTGGAGGTTTACTGTACTGATAACAACTAGGAATAACTGCAGAAAAATGCAGGCCTCTGCCCGCCAGATACGGTTTAAATATACAAGCTAGTGCCTGCCCATTGACAAGGTATACGCAAATCACGTATGCTAATTAACTTCCTTACATCTCCCTTCTCAATTAAACTCCCCCTCCCTCACACATAAAATGTTTAAAGTTCTATAAAGTTCAAAGTTTTTGTGAGTCTATATAGTCACGATGCCAGTCAGGCCTTCGGATCTCCCTTCCACTGACATAGCTAATTCTTGGGCTGGAACTGGTGCCAGTCAATTGGTACCTACTGCTCAGGGCCAGTGCCAACTCCACAGGCTCACTTTGTTACTGCCTCGGTATCACTTGTGGAGGGACCTCCATTGCAAGCACCTCAGGGATCCCATTGTTCTCCATAATGTCATCCTGCTCGCTGTCCTCATCTTCTCCTCAGAAGTGCAAGTTTTGTGGGCCATAAGGGCAGCGTGGCTCTGGAGTTAGCATGAGGTCTCACCTATTTCTGCGATAGTTTCCCATTTGCTATGACTACATAGGAGCATGGCTCTTCACTATAGTGTTCCACAATGGCAGGGGTCCAGGTATTTTCAGGTGTTCGCAGGTAAACAGGCTGTCCTGGCTTTAAGGCTGGGGGTAGTAGAGCATGCAAATTGTAATAGAACGTTTGGTTTTCTTGAGCCCTTCATAGTGTAGCTTGCTCCTCACATTCGGTGCTGTTGGTTTAAGTAGCTCAGCTCTGGTAGGCATTAAAGTTCTGGTTCTGCAGCCCATGAGCAACTGCGCAGGGGATCCCGGCACCTCCTATGGGGTATTCCTCAATTCCAAAAGCACAAAGTAAGGGTCTTGACAGTTCACTTGTGCATTCTTTAACAGTCTCTTTATTGTTTGAGTGGCCCATTCTATCATGCCATTACTCTGGGGGTATCTTGGCGAAGACATTACATGTTTAAACTCATACTTCCGTTGAAATTCTCTGAATTCAATACAGGCAAATTTGCTCTATTATCTGTTACAAGTATTTTTGAATACCATGTCTTGCACGTTGTGATTTAATATGGTTACTAGCCATTTCACTTGCATTTTGCAACTTGGATATCTCAATGCATTTGGAGTAGTAATCAACCATTGCCAGATAATTTTCCTTTCAAATTCAAATGAGTTAGCCTCAACCTTTTCCCAAGGCCCTCTGTTGTCTCATGTGGCTGCAGCGGATCCCGGATTGTGCTTTCCTGAATTGGTGGCAAATGCCACATTTGGCCACCATGTCACTAATCTGACTGTTCATCCCTGGCCAGAATAAGAGATCTCTGCCCTGCACTTGCATTTTCAATGCCCAGGTGTCTGCTGTGAATCTGGTCAATATGTCTGATCTCAGTAATGTGGGACTATCAGTCTGTCCCCTTCAGCAAAAGTCCATTTTCTGTTGAGATTTCATCTCTGAATTACCAGTACTGCCTTATCTCGGGGTGTACTGATGTCTTCTCCTGGGGCCACCCATTCAAAACAGTGTCTCTCAATTTGACCAATGCTGAATATTTGTCAGTCTCTTGCTGAAACAATTTCAGTTTTTCATCACTAATAGGCAATATAGTCCACTGTGTGAACCTCATATTTATCTAGTTCAGTTTCTGGCACAGAATTTTCTCCCACAGCCCTACTCAGGGCATCTGCTATATGAAGTTCTTTACCCACTTTGTACTGTACTCGCAAATCATATTTTTGCAGTGTTAGCATCATGCGTTGAATTCTCGGTGGGGATGAGGCCAGTGGTTTTTTGAAAAGGCTTTCTAGGGGTTTATGGTCCAATTCAACATGGACCTGGGGTCTGCCATAAATATATTGGTGAAACTTTGAACAGCCAAACAAAATAGCTAGCATTTCTTTCTCAATTTATGCATAATTTCTCTCAACTTTATTAAAGGATACCTAAACAACATTTTGACAACAAATTATTCAAAAATCTGACTCCGTAGGTGACTAAAGGAAAGGCTGCTATATTCATTAATGCTAAAACTACATTTACATAATTTACCTAAATGTGGTTCCAGAGCATTTGAAAATTGTAAAATCAGCCTCCCAATTTAGAAAAAACTGTCTTACCTGCTTCCTAAAATGGCCGACAAATGTGATGCGATGACATCATTTGAGCCAAAGTCAGAGAGATATATGGCTCTCTGTAGTGCTAACTAGTTCTTTTTTCCCTTTGTATAGAAGTGTTCCACCCAAATGGTCAAAACCATGTGCATTATTTTGTATAATGCACATATTAGGCTATGGTTCTGTTCATGTTGTTTACTTTAGCATGCTGAAAATGTGTTTTAATCTAACCGACTTTCTCTGTGGCAAACCACAGTGCAGTACAAATCTTGAATAACTTTGTGGTCTAGTGGTTATAGTGGATCCAGAATGCTACAATGGGGATGCTGGGGTAGTGTGCATGCTTAATATGCACTTTTTAACATTTTTATTAAACCATATGTTCTTCTATTATTCTTTTCTAGTACGTTTTTGACAGAAACTACAAATGTAATCAATAGTTTGAATGTAAACATTTGTACAATCAATAAATCAGACTTCTTCAACAAAGTGAAATGCAACAGCAGCTGCAAGCAAGTACGTTACTATGGGGGGGGGGGTTGCAGCCACCCCCTTCACCACCCTCTAGAGACACCACTTTTTTGAAGCAAAGTTTTTGTGCAGTCCAATGTTAGAGTTCATACTTTCTCGAAACTCAAATATATGCTTGTCTTGTCCTCTTTTTCCATGGGAAATAATAATAATAAGAATCAGCATTTATATAGCGGTTTTCATACACACTGTATCTCAAAGTGCTTTACAAGCAATACTAGACTGATAGTGAAGTGACTGAATGTGTAGTGGCAGCTGTTCCATACATTAATATCCACACACAGCCTTGGACAATTGCATGCACTGGTTTTATAGGAAGGGGAATGTTGGCCAGGACAATGGGGTCAGGTAGTGATCAAGGTGCTTGCAACCCCACATCTTATTTCTCACAATAATCTGTTCATATTTCTCTCCTCCTGTCTTCCCCTTTCCTGAATATAGCAGTACCTTGCAAGAGTGGCCTTTTCAGTCCCCTCTGGTATTCAGTCTTCACTATTCCTCCTCACACTGAAAACTGGTGAGCTCATCACCCTTCTGTATAATGAATGCAAGTACAGTTCCCGTTTTATTTTGACATATCAAATATAAAAATATCTTTCCAGTAAGTCAGGCTTATATCAGCAGGGAACAAGAGGAATGATGGGCTTTTCTATCCTTAAAGATCTAGGCCACCTTTGATTAGGCACTGTTAAATGACAGTGTGCACATCATTATGCACGTCATATAATAGTGCCTAATCATAGGTGGCTTAGATCTTATGGAGAAACCCTATTTATTCACTTGTGCCATGCTGCTATCAGCCTGGCTTATCAGAAGATCATGTTTATTATTAATATGTAACCATAACACGGAAACTGTACTAACCACATTCATGATGCGGAAGGGTAGTGAACTCACCAGTTTTTGGTGTGGGGAGCAGGAGAGAAGAATGAATGCCAGAGAGGAACTGAAGAGGCCATTCTAGCAGGGTACAGCTATATTCAGGTTAGTTGAAGACATGAAGGAGGACGCTGAGCAGATCACTGCGAGATCTGAAATGTGGGGCTGCCAGCATTGTGCTCACTACCTGACTGTGGATGAGAGTAGCCAACAATGACAAATACTCAGAGTGGCAGGGCTACACCTAAACTGTTACTTGAATTCAGTGTAGGGAGATTATGGGGGAGATGCTGACATTTGTTAGGACAGTGTTGAGGGAATTGTGTATAGCTCATTCAAGATTTGGAAAGGTGGTAGCCAGCCAACTCACATTGTGGAGCACAGAAAAGTACTGTAGAAGAATTGCTGGAAGGTGAAAAAAATACAGTAGGGAACTGTACATACTACCATCACTGTGCAGAAGGGTGGTGATCCACTTAATATTTACTGTGGGAGCAGAAGTCAGACATTGAGAATGTGAACTGGAGAGTGATTTGGGAGGCATTTTTTAACAGTGCCAGCTTATGATGCGTATCAGTATAGGTGTGCACAACCCTCTGAGGTACAAGATTACAATCTGAGATGTGATAATTCTCTTCATGAGACCGCAAGCTCATATGCGGCCCCAGGCAGTACTGAGGACAGGGTATGGATGGTGGGGTGTTCAACAGAAGGCAGGCTAGGTGCAGGGGGTTCACATGGAAAAAGAAAGCCTTATTTGTGGATTAACAAGAGAGCATGAGCTTTGGAACTGAACAAGACTGGTACTTTGCTGTGACCCTGAGCAAGTCACTAAACTTCTTGTGCTCCTAGGCCACACCTGTAAAGAAGCTGTCAGCTTAGTGTCTCTCTCCTGGTTAACAAAAAACAAATTCAGTGCATCATATAACCACTAGATCATCAGGTATTTGAAGTGTTGTACTGTAATGCAGTCTGCCAAAGAAAAAATCAGCTGGATTGCAAGACATTTTCTGCAAGTTAAAGTAAACAAAATCATAGCCTAACGTGTACTGATGAAAATAATCCATGAGGTAATACATGGTATTGATCATTCTGGTACAACAATTCAAAATAAAGAGGGAAAAAGAAACTAGTTAGCACTATAGAAATATATGTTGATCTCTGTCTCTAGCTCAAATGATGTCATCATGACTCAACACACTTGGCAGACATCTTAGGGAGAAGCCAATGCTGTTTTTTGAATGTGAAAGGCTATTTACATTTTTCCAAAGCTATGAAACTGCATTTATGTTATTTACATAAGTGCAGTTTTAGCATACATGTAAACAGCAGCCTTTACTTTACCTCCATATGAAGCCAGATTTTGGAGTTTGCAGTTTTAAAAAACTGCTTGTTTAGGTACCCTTTAAGTGATCTGGAAGCAAAAGCAACAGGCCTGCCTTCCTGCAGCAGACAGGCACCCAGCCCTTCAGAGGACACATCAACAGATAATTCAGCAGGTTTCCTTATACCATAGTAGGCCAGCAATGGGGAGGGGGGCATTGTAACAACTGTTTTCAGTTCCTGAAAGGCCTGTTGGAGGCACTCGTCCCAGTGCCATGCTATTTCTTTGTCTAGTAACTCTCTCAATAGCTTATTTACAGTTGATAGGTTTGGAATGAATTTTGCCAGGTAGTTTACCATGCCCATAAATCTCTGTAAGTCAGTCTTATTTTGGGGAACAGGCATCAGGGTAATTACTTTTATCTTCTCGAGGTCTGCCAACAAACTACTGGTACTTAACATGTCCGATATACTGGACCTCAGACATTTTGATTTTGGATTTCTTTAGCTTTAGAGACAAATGGTTATCTCTGGCTCTTTGTAGAACATGCCGTAACCTCTCATTGTGCTCTTTATATTACTTCCCCATATTAGGATGTCATCCACAATGACCTCTGTGCCCTTGAGCCCTTCAAAAATGTGTGAAAATTTCTTTTGGAAGACTTGAGGTGCTGTGTAAATCTCAAAGGGAAGACACTTGAACTTGTACCTCCCAAAGGGTGTATTAAAAGTCACTAGATCAGAACTAGGGCCATCCAGTTTAATCTGCAAGAAGGTGTACCTCGCATATAACACTGTAAGTACTTTGGCCCAGCTAGCTTAGCTGCAGCCTCTTCAACTGTTTTCATCAGGTGATGTTCCCTTTTAATTGCTCTATTAAGATATCTGGGATCTATGCAAATCTGTACTTTGTTTGATTTTTCTACTACCACCATTGAGTTAACCCAGCTTGTAGGTTTCTCCACTTTCTCAATAACCCCAAATCATTCCATATTCTCTAGCTCAGTTTTCACTTTATCATGTAATGTGAAAGGTATTTTCCGGGGGTGGATCACAGAGCTGACTGTCTTATCTATCTTAATGTGGCATTCACCTTCTAACATCCCAATTCCTCAAATACATCAGCAAAAAAGTTGTAGGTGCCTTATTGGTCCTTTTAAGAACAGATCCAGAAACAAATGATTTGATACTTTTTATTGGACCAACATGGGTGTTGCACAAAAGAACAAAGTGCTCTAGCTTTCGAACTAACCAGGTCCTTCTTCAGAAGCTTTATGGCAGTTATTTTGAAAATCCCATACTACTAACACCAGATAATGTTGAAAAAACAGAAATAATTCTCATTGGTTTAACATATACATTTAAAACATGACAGAAGATGATGTCAGAGAAGCTAATTAACACCAGTATTCTTTTAACTGAGAAGCCTCAGAAGGGCAAAGGTTATCAAGAATTATCAACAACCAGAGCGTTCTTCTCACATAAGTTTTAAAATGTCTCCGTATGCTAAGAAAGCATTCTAGTGATAAAAAACCTTGGGATAGCATTCTCTTTAATACATGTAAGATGAGCTTACAACTTACATTCCAAGTGTCCTGGTGCATTAAAGAACAGATAATGAGAGACAAAATCCTGAAATTAGGTATAACTGCAAGTTGAAGACAAGCCCCAAATTAAACATACACACATATACATGATGCATGATAGTATCACTTGTAAGTATAAGTGCCAAATAAAAACACTTGTCAAGGACCCCCAAGAAAACAAGACCATGAGCCTGATAAGTGCAGATTTCAACACAGAATCTGTGTATAACAAAAATGCACAGAATCAGTCTAAGGAATCTAAATAAAAACTTCCATAGATGAAATCCTCCAGCACCCCTCCTTTTTATTTTTGTTTTCTTTTCTCTCTCTCTCTCTCATTGGGAAAGATACTGTAACTAGTAGGAATGAGATATACTGTATGTACAAGAGTCATAATACAGCATCATTCACACCAATATTAATATTTACCCAAAGGAATTACACCTTTTATGAACCCCCAAGTAAATGAGATATGCATCTTAATATGAGCAGATTTAAAAACATGACAGTGTGTAATCCAGCCACTGACAACTAGTAGAAGGAAGTAAATGTACACTGTATGTGAAAACTAAGTGTCCTAGCCACATAACAGTTGCCCCATGCCATGCTCCCCCCACACATACGTGTGTACATACACCACACCACAACACACACACCAGCACACCCCACACAACCACAACACACAACAAATATAACAAACACAACCCACACACACCACATTACACCGTGCACACACAAACAAAACACACACACACATTATACCCACAACACACAAAAACACAATACATGCAAAACACACACAACCACACACATACATACATACATCAATACACACACACACACACACACTCTCACCACAGTGTTAAAGTGAGAAGTCAACATGTAGATAACCATAAACATACAAAATCAAAGGCCCGCTGAAGAATTAAAGTATTTATGTCCATCTTTTAAAGTAAAGGTTTGTGTAAATTTAAGTGGAATAATGTGTCATATAACCAGCATCAATGTTCATTCCATCCGCCACCATATTGAGAAGTAAAATAAGTCTAATTTCAGAAGCCCGTCTCTGTTGTGTACTGTTGAAATGTCCTTTTAAGACCATCACAGACATATCTGAGATTGAGTGGCCATCCTGGGAGAAGTGCTGGGCTACTGGTTTGTCAGTCTTCTTGTTATTAATAGAATGTCTGTGTGAATTCATTCTAATGTGGAGTTGTTGGCTTGTCTCCCCCACATAACCTGTGCGAGGACATTCCTTGCATTGGATAAAATAGACCACATTACTTGATGTACATGTATAATTCCCCTGTATCCTGAATAGTCTGTTCTGTGATCTAACCACACAATCTGAAGTGGAAATGAGGTTACACGTCTTACATCTGCCTTGATATAGAAACATAGAATTTGACGGCAGATAAGGACCGCTTGGCCCACCCAGTCTGCCCATTTCCCTGCCTACTGGATAAGCTGCAGATCCTAGTTAACCAGCAGCCTACTTCTTCCTACCCCCAACCCCTAGAATTGCCTTATGACTGTCCCATGCATGCTTGAATTCCACCACTGTTTTTGACTCCACAACCTCCTCCAGAAAGACGTTCCATGCATCCACAACCCTCTCTGTGAAAAATACTTCCTTAAATTACCTCTGAGCCACCCCTCTTCTTCAAATTGTGCCCCCTTGTTCTTGCAGACCTCTTTTTAAAGATGCTACCCTCTTGGACTTAATTGATTCCCTTGAGGTACTTGAAAGTTTCTATCATGTCCTCCCTCTCCCTCCTTTCCTCGAGGCTATACATATTAAGCTCCTTAAGTCTCTTCATATGTCTTCTGGTGCAGACCCTGCACCGTTTTAGTTGCCCTCCTCTGGACAGCTTCCATCCTGTCTATGTCTTTGCGAAGACTGGGTCTCCAGAACTGCACGCAGTACTCCAGATGGGGTCTGACCAGCTGTCTGTACAGAGGGATAATAACTTCCTGTTTTCTACTGGTGATGCCTCTCCCTATGCATCCCAGTATACCCCAGCCCTCCTTGCTGCCCTCTCACATTGCTTGCCCACCTTTAGGTCATCTGATATGACTACCCCAGGTCCCTTTCCATTTTTGTTGTTGTTAGTATCTCACTCCCCATTGTGTACTCTTCCCCTGGGTTTTTGTTTCCCAGGTGCATTACCTTGCACTTTTTAGCATTGAATCTAAGCTGCCATACATTTGACCATTCCTCTAACCTTGCCAAGTCCCTTCTCATCCTTTCCACCCCACCTTGTGCATCAACTCTGTTGCAGATCTTTGTGTCATCTGCAAAGAGACATACTTTTCCTTCCAGTCCCTCTGCAATGTCGCTTATAAAGACATTGAAGAGGACCAGTCCTAATACTGAACCCTGCGGTACCCCACTAGTAACCCCCTTTCTTCAGAGTGACTCCATTTACTATTACCTCTGTGTCCTATTCTCCAGCCAATTTTTTACCCAGGCTATCATCTTGGGACCCACTCCCAGGCTAGCTAACTTGTATATTAATCTTTGTGGGGACTGTGTCAAATGCCTTGTTAAAGTCTAGGTAGGCCATGTCCACAGCCCTTCCTGATCTACTACTTTGGTCACCCAGTCAAAGAAATCTATCAGATTTGTCTGGCATGACCTTCCTGCTGTGAATCCATGCTGCCTTGGGTCCTGTGCCCTCTGGCCTCTAGATACTGGACAGTTCTTTCCTTCAGAAGTGATTCCATCATTTTCCCTACCACTGAGGTTAAACTAACAGGTCTGTAGTTTCCTACTTCTGCCTTTCTCCCACTTTTGTGAAGGGGAATCACATCTGCCCTCCTCCAGTCCTCGGGTACCACCCCATCCTCCCATGATTTGTTAAACAGGGTAGTCAGTGGTGTTACTAATTCTACCCTTAGTTCTTTTAGAATTCTGGAATGAATCCCATCAGGCCCCATTGCTTTGTCCACCTTCAGTTTCAAGAGTTCTTCAGAGCCCTTTCTTCTGTAAATGGGCTGGTATCAACTTCTGTATCCAGAGTGTTTCTACTGTTTGTTTTAGGTACCCCTCTTCCTTTGTAAATACTGAGCAAAATATTTGTTTAGTATCTCTGCCTTTTCACAGTCACCCTCTGCCCACCTCCCCTTTATTAAGCTCTCACTATCCCTCCCTTGGTCTTCCTTCGCCTCCCAGATGTACCTATAAAGGTTTTATCCCCTTCTTAACTGAGTTGGCTATCTTTTCCTCAGTTTGGGCCTTTGCTGTTCTGACTGCCTTCCCAGCTTCCTTTTGCTTTAACTGATACAGTTCTCTGTCCTGCTCCTTCTGTGATTCCATGTACTTCCTGAAAGCTTTCTTTTTCTCTTGAACCTTCACTGCCACTTCCTTTGAGAACCATAGCGGTTTCTTATATCGTTTAGTTTTGTTTATTTGCTTCACACAGAGGCTTGTTGCCTCTGTGATGGCAGTTTTTATTATTCCCCATTGTTCTTCCACCCCTCCTTCCTGCCCATTTGCTAGTGCATTCCTTAGGCACTTACCCATTTTGGCAAAGTCAGCCCTCCTAAGTCCAGTACCTTTGCCTTTGTATGGCTTGACTCTATTGCTGTGTTTATTGTGAACCATACTGTTCGATGGTCGCTAGTTCCGATGGCTACCCACTTTCTACATCTGTGATCCTCTCTTCATCTCCATTTTGAGAACCAGGTCTAAGATTGCTCCCTCTCGAGTGGACTCCAATACTAGTTGTCTAAGGCATGCCCCCTGTAGGGCATCTAGAATAACCCCACTCTTCGGAGTGGCTGCTGCAACTGCACTCCAGTTAACATCTGGCATATTCAGATCGCCCATCAACAATATCTCCCCTTTTTCTGCCATACTAAGTATACTTTCTATCAATGATGACAGGGTTGTGTACCATATGATGTCATGGTATTCTGTTCCGGTTCAAGTTGACTCCTAATAATCAGGTTGGCTAAATTAGGTGGTTGTTTAAAAGATAGTAGTGGTAGTTCTTGAAAAATACAATTAAGGGTTTCATCCTCATTACTTATTGGATGGAGGTCCTTAATAATCTTACGTAGAAGTTCAAGGTCAGGATGGTATGTGACTACTAAGGGTATTCTGTTGGTAGTCATCTGTTCCTTATATTGCAGTAGTTGTTGCATGTTCCACTGCTCTGTCAATTTCTCTGGACGAGTGTCCCTGCTCAATAAAGGTGTTTTTCAACATCACCAGATGTGTGTCTCTGTCTTCCTCATTTGAACAGAGGCGGTGATACCGAAGTGCTTGACTATATATGACAGATTTCTTTGTGTGGCTCGGGTGATTACTTTTCTTGTGTAAGTATTTCTGTCTGTCTGTTGGTTTCCTGTAAATACAGGTATGTAGGGTTCCATCCTTAATAGTGACAGTGGTATCCAGAAAATGTACACTGGTGGCAGAATATTCCAGGGAAAGCTTCATAGTTGGGTGGAGGTTATTAAGTTCTCGATGAAAATCCTTAAGTGTGTCAGTGCCCTCTGTCCAAATTATAAACAAATCATCAATGTAACGGAAATAAGCGAGTGGTTTATGTGTACAGTGCCTTAGAAAATCCTCCTCCAAATTCACCATAAAAAGATTAGCATACTGTGGAGCCATCCTGGTTCCCATTGCTGTTCCCATAGTTTGAACATAATGTTTACCATTGAAGTGAAGTTGTTATGTGTCAGAATGAATTCAGTGAGTTTACCCACAACTCCAGGGTCAATGTTGGGGTCCAATTCTTTGCTATGCAGGTATTTGAGGCAGGCTGAAATGCCATCTGTGTGTGGAATATTAGTGTAGAGGGATGTTACATCCATCGTGGCTAAAAAGGTATCAGGTGGTAAGTCCTTAAAACTGGAAAGTTTACACAGAAGTAAGTAGTGTACTTGATGTAACTATCCCTTTGTATAACCAGCGGTTTGAAAATAGCTTCTACAAACCCTGATATCCCCTCTGTCAGGGTACCATTACCAGAGACTATGGGTCTACCAGGATTAGGAATAACATTACCCCTAAAGGTCTAGCTATTTGGAATCCACTAAGAAACACAGATAATTCTACATATGCTGAACAACTTTGTCGTAGGACCTCTGAGAAATTGAGAAATCACAGAATACACAGCTCATATGCTAAGAAAGCATTGTTGAAGAAACAGTTTAATGAAATAGCTACCACACTGGAGAGGATGTCTGGTGAACCTATTCCAGACATATTGCATGAGATAGACATGAACTACCAAAGAACTTTAAGAAAAGCTATGCTAATTAAAAACAGGAAGTTAGATGCCCTTCAACTTACCATACTTCCTAACAACCATGAAGAACAGAACAGAGTGACTGAACAACTAAGCCACACAGATGGGCACCTTTCAGTTGTTAATTTGTCCACCCACACACTGACTACTGGGGAACGAAATGTACTTTCTAAGGGCCTTAATTTCTGCCCAGCTAAACCACTGGACAGAATACAGTTTTGTGGTGAAATGGAAGAATACTTACGCAGATTGAGACTCAGGGAATTTTTTCATGGCAGAGAAGAAATTACAGACAGTGAAGAAACCACAAACAGTAAAAATATTATGGATAAGAAAAAGAAACCATATGAATTTACCCCATCAAATGGCCGTAACAAAAAACTGGACAAATACATTTGTTGCTTTCTGCCAGAGAGTTACTGGTGAGATTCTTAATAGGCAGAAACAGGCTCTTATAACTCTCTCTCCATTGGAATGGAGGGCTATACAAACACTAAAATCGAACCATGACATTGTCATAAAAAAAGCTGATAAAGGCGGTGATATTGAATCGGGAAGATTACTTTAAGGAAGCCAACAGGCAGCTCAGTGACCTTACTTACTACAAAGTACTGGGAAGTGACCCAACTACAAAATATAAAAGAAAACTACAGGAGTTAATTGAAACATTTCCAAACCATGTCCAAGACAAACTAAAGGCTCTCATCCCCAGTGAACCTAAGCCAGGGACATTCTACATGCTTCCTAAAATACATAAGCCTGGTAATCCTGGTAGACCCATAGTCTCTGGTAATGGTACCCTGACAGAGGGGATATCAGGGTTTATAGAAGCTATTTTCAAACCACTGGTTATACAAAGAGATAGTTACATCAAGGACACTACTCACTTTCTGCGTAAACTTTCCGGTTTTAAGGACTTACCACCTGATACCTTTTTAGCCACGATGGATGTAACATCCCTCTACACTAATATTCCACACACAGATGGCATTTCAGCCTGCCTCAAATACCTGCATGGCAAAGAATTGGACTCCAATATTGACCCTGGAGTTGTGGGTAAGCTCACTGAATTCATTCTGACACATAACAACTTCAGTTTCAATGGTAAATATTATGTTTAAACTATGGGAACAGCAATTGGAACCAGGATTGCTCCACAGCACGCTAATCTTTTTATGGCGAATTTGGAGGAGGATTTTCTAAGGCACTGTACACATAAACCACTCGCTTATTTCCGTTACATTGATGATTTGTTTATAATTTGGACAGAGGGCACTGACACACTTAAAGATTTTCATCGGGAACTCAATAACCTCTACCCAACTATAAAGCTTTCCCTGGAATATTCTGCCACCAGTGTACATTTTCTGGATACCACTGTCACTATTAAGGATGGAACCCTACATACCTGTATTTGCAAGAAATCAACAGACAGACAGAGATACTTACACAAGAAAAGTAGTCACCCAAACCCCACAAAGAAATCTGTCATATGTAGTCAAGCACTTTGGTATCACTGCCTTTGTTCAAATGAGGAAGACAGAGACACACATCTGGCGATGTTGAAAAACACCTTTATTGAGCAGGGACACTCATCCAGAGAAACTGACAGAGCAGTGGAATGTGCAGCACAGGTCCCAGGAGAACAACTACGGCAATATAAGGAACGGATGACTACCAACAGAATATCCTTAGTAGTCACATACCATCCTGACCTTGAACTCCTACGTAAGATTATTAAGGACCTCCATACAATAATTAGTGAGGATGAAACCCTTAATTGTATTTTTCAAGAACTACCACTACTATCTTTTAAACAGCCACCTAATTTAGCCAACCTGATTATTAGGAGTCAACTTGAACCGGAACAGAATACCATAACATCATATGGTACACAACCCTGTCATCAAGGCAGATGTAAGACACGTAACCTCATTTCCACTTCAGACTGTGTGGTTACATCACAAAACAGACTATTCAGGATACAGGGGAATTATACATGTACATCAAGTAATGTGGTCTATTTTATCCAATGCAAGAAATGTCCTCGCACAGGTTATGTGGGGGAGACAAGCCAACAACTCTGCACTAGAATGAATTCACACAGACATTCTATTAATAATAAGACTGACAAACCAGTAGCCCAGCACTTCTCCCAGGATGGCTACTCAATCTCAGATATGTCTGTGATGGTCTTAAAAGGACATTTCAACAGTACACAACAGAGACGGACTTCTGAAATTAGACTTATTTTACTTCTCAATATTGTGGCGGATGGAATGAACATTGATGTTGGTTATATGACGCATTATTCCACTTAAACTTACACAGACCTTTACTTTAAAAGATGGACATAAATACTTTAGTTCTTCAGCGGGCCTTTGATTTTGTAAGTTTATGGTTATCCATATGTTGACTTCTCACCTTAACACTGTGGTGAGTGTGTGTGCATGTGTGTGTGTGTGTGTATTGATGTATGTATTGATGTATGTGTGTGTTTGTGTGTGTTTTACATGTGTTGTGTTTTTGTGTGTTGTGAGTATGATATGTGTGTGTGTGTGTGTTTTGTTTGTGTGTGCGCAGTGTGGTGTGTGTGGGTTGTGTTTGTTATATTTATTGTGTGTTGTGGTTGTGTGGGGTGTGCTGGGTGTGTGTGTGTGGTGTGGTGTATGTACACACGTATGTGTGGGGGCAGCATGGCATGGGGCAACTGTTATGTGGCTAGGACACTTAGTTTTCACATATAGTGTACATTTACTTCCTTCTACTAGTTGTCAGTGGTTGGATTACACACTGTCGCATTTTTAAATCTGCTCATATTAAGATGCATATCTCATTTACTTGGGGGTTCATAAAAGGTGTAATTCCTTTGGGTAAATATTAATATTGGTGTGAATGATGCTGTATTATGACTCTTGTACATACAGTATATCTCATTCCTACTAGTTACAGAATCTTTCCCAAGGAGAGAGAGAGAGAGGGAGAGAAAAGAAGAAAAAAGGAGGAGACCTGGAGGATTTCATCCTTGGAAGTTATAATTTAGATTCCTTAGACTGATTCTGTGCATTTTTGTTATACACTGACTCTGTGTTGAAATTTGCACTTATCAGGCTCATGGTCTTGTTTTCTTGGGGGTCCTTGACAAGTATTTTTATTTGTCACTTATACTTACAAGTGATACTATCATGCATCATGTATATGTGTGTATGGTTAATTTGGGGCTTGTTTTCAACTTGCAGTTATACCTAATTTCAGGATTTTGTCTCTCATTATCTGTTCTTTAATGCACCAGGACACTTGGAATGTAAGTTGTAAACTCATCTTACATGTATTAGAGAGAATGCTATCCCAAGGTTTTTTATCACTAGAATGCTTTCTTAGCATACTGAGACATTTTAAAATTTATGTGAGAAGAACTCTCTGGTTGTTGATAATTCTTCATAACCTTTGCCCTTCTGAGGCTTCTCAGTTAAAAGCATATTGGTGTTAATTAGCTTCTCTGACGTAATCTTCTGTTATGTTTTAAATGTATATGTTAAACCAATGAGAATTATTTCTGTTTTTTCAACAGTATCTGGTGTTAATAGTATGGGATTTTCAAAATAACTGCCATAAAGCTTCTGAAGAAGGACTTGGTTGGTTGAAAGCTAGAGCACTTTGTTCTTTTGTGTAACACCCATGTTGGTCCAATAAAAGGTATCAAATCATTTGTTTCTGGATCTGTTCAAACACGTCAGCAAATTCAACCAGTATTCCTTCTGTGGTTTCCTCTGCACTTCCACTTGCAGTATCTACTGAAAGTAGCTTCTTTACAAGCTTCATCTCCAGACAAGTAGATAAGCCCAACACTCAGGTCACATTTGCATTAACCACTTGAAACGGCAACAGGTAATTCTTTTGCTTAAAATATGTTAGCAGCATCATAGAAACATAAATAGAAACATAGACTTTGATGGCAGATAAGGACCGCTTGGCCCACCTAGTCTGCCCATTTCCCTACCTAATGCACAGGCTGCAGATCCTAGTTAACCAACAGCCTACTTCCTCCTACCCCCCACTAGAATCGCCTTATGTCTGTCCCATGCTTTCTTGAATTCCCCTACTGTTTTTGAGTCCACTACCTCCTCAGGAAGGCTGTTTCATTTATGTACAACCCTGTCCATGAACAAAATATTTCCTCACATTACCTTTGAGCCGTCCCCCTCTATCTTCAAATTGTGCCCCCTTGTTCTTGCATATCTCTTTTTCTGAAAGATGCTACCATCTTGGACTCTGTTGATTCCCTTGATGTACTTGAAAGTTTCTATCATGTCCCCCCTCCCCCCCTCTCCTTGAGTGTATACATATTAAGCTTCTTTAATCTCTCTTCGTATGTCTTCTGGTGCAGACCCTGCACCATTTTAGTTGCTCTCCTCTGGACAGCCCCATTCTGTCTATGTCCTTTCGGAGACTGGGTCTCCAGAACTGGATGCAACACTCCAGATAGGGTCTCACCAACTGTCTGTACAGAGGGAAAACAACTTCTTGTTTTCTACTGGTGATGCCTCTCCCTATGCATCCCAGTATCCCACCAGCCCTCCTTACTGCCTTCTCACATTGCTTGCCCACCTTAAGGTCATCTGATATGACTACCCCATGTCCCTTTCCATTTCTGTTGTTGTTGTTATCTCACCCCCCATTGTGTACTCTTCCCCTGGATTTTTGTTACCCAGGTGCGTTACTTTGCACTTCTTTGCATTGAATCTAAGCTGCCATATATTTGACCATTCCTCGAACCTTGCCAAGTCCCTTTGCATCCTCTCCACCCCACCTTCTGTATCAACCCTGTTGCAGATTTTTGTGTCATCTGCAAAGAGACATACTTTTCCTTCCAGTCCCTCTGCAATGTCACTTATAAAGCATTAAAGAGGACCGGTCCCAGTACTGAACCCTGCGGTATCCCACTAGTAACCCCCCTTTCTTCAGAGTAAACTCCATTTACAATTATCCTATGTATCCTGTTGTCCAGCCAATTTTTAACCCAGGCTACCACCTTGGGACCTACTCCAAGGCTGGCTAACTTGTATATTAATCTTTTGTGTGGGACTGTGTCAAATGCCTTGCTAATTAAGGTCTAGGTAGGCCATGTCCACTGCCCCTCCTTGATCTACCACATTGGTCACCCAGTCAAAAAAATCTATTAGCTTCATCTGACATGACCTTCCTGCTGTGAATCCATGCTGCCTTGGGTCCTGTGCCCTACTAGCCTCTAGAAACTCAACAGTTCTTTCCTTTAGAAGTGATTTCATCATTTTCCCTACCACTGAGGTCAAACTAACAGGTCTGTAGTTTCCTGCCTTTGTCTTGCTCCCACTTTTGTGAAGGGGAATCATGTCTGCCCTCCTCCAGTCATCCGGTACTACACCATCCTCCCATGATTTGTTTAAAAGGGTATTTAGTGGTGTCACTAATTCTACCCTTAGTTCTTTTAGAATTCTTGGGTGAATCCTGTCAGACCCCATTGCTTTGTTCACCTTCAGTTTTAAGAGTTCTTTCATGACTCTTTCTTCTGTGAATGGACTGGTATCGACCTCCCTATCCAGAGTGCTTCTATTCTTTGATTTAGGTACCTCCCCCTCCTCTTCTTTTGTGAATACTGAGCAGAAGTATTCATTCAGTATCCTGCTTTTCACTGTCATCCTCTGCCCACCCTCCCTTCCCTTTAGTAAGCCTCACTATCCCTTCCTTCATCTTTCTTCATTCCCTAATGTACCTATAAAAGGTTTTATCCCCCTTCTTAACTGAGTTGGCTAGTGTGGAGGAAGAAAAATTCTGTATAACAATGCTGTAAAATAACAGTGCATAGAAAGCACCACAAAATGGCTGCAGAACTGAAACTATCTTCATAAAATGGTGGGTAGTGGAAAATTCCATAGCATAGCATAGCATGTCCTTGGTAGCATAGTAAGCATGTCCTTGGTGGATGATGGAAATTTCCACAAGCATGTCTTTGTAGTAATGTATGCATGCCTTCTAGATAATGTGGCTAAAGTAAGTTAGCATAATAATCAGTATAGCCAGTCAGTAAGTTACAGCAGTATTATATGAAGCGTACTGTCCAATAAAATTGTGCCAAGAAACTGTTATGTAAGTAAGGCAGGGTATAAAAAGAAGAGACTTACTATTGTAATTGGAGCTATGCCATAACAACATGGGGACCTGGCTCTCCGTGTGCATATGTGAATAAATGGTTTGAACTCTGCACAAGACTGTTTCTATGTCTCTGTATAACAAGTAAGAAATTTCCACGACAATCTCTTTTCCTCAGTTTGGGCTTTTGCTATTCTGACTGCCGTCCCCACTTCCTTCTGCTTTAACTGGTACAGTTCCCTGTCCTGCTCCTTCTGTGTTTCCTTGTACTTCCTGAATGCTACCTTTTTCTCCTTAACCTTCCCCGTCACCTCTTTTGAGAACCATAGTGGTTTTTTCCTTCATTTTGCTTTGTTGATTTGCTTCACACAAAGGCTTGTTACCTCTGTGATGGCTGTTTTGATTTTTCCCCATTGTTCCTCCACCCCTCCTCCTTGCCAGTTTGCCAGTGCTTTTCTGAGGCACTCTCCCATGTTCCCAAAGTCAGCCCTCCTAAAGTCCAACACTCTTGCTTTTGTATGGCTCAACTCTATGGCTTTGTTTATTGTGAACCACACTGTTTTGTGGTCACTTGTTCCCAGATGGCTACCCACTTCTAAATCTGAGATCCTTTCTCTATCCCCATTTGACAGTACCAGGTCTAAGACTGCTCCCTCCCTAGTGGGTTCCACCACCAGCTGTCTGAGGCATGCCCCCTGCAGGGCATCAAGAATAAACCTGCTTTTGATGTGGCTGCAGCCAGGGTGCTCCAGCTAACATCTGGCATGTTCAGGTCCCCCATCAACAATATCTCCCCTTTTTCTGCCATTCTAAGGATGCCTTCTATCATTTCCTTGTCCATTGCCTTCCCCTGAGATGGAGGTCTGTATGCCACCCCTGCAGTTGTGGTGCCATAACCTGTTTCCAGGGTAACCCACAGTGCCTCCTCTACTCCCTTTTATCCTTTAGTTCCATTGCTTTGATCCTTCCCTTACATGAGAGCTACTCCTCTTCCTCCTCTTTTACCCTCCTGTCCCTCCTGTACATTGTGTATCCTGGTATGTTGACATCCCAGTCATGGTTCTCAGTGTACCATGTTTCTGTGATTGCCACGATATCCAGATGTCCCTCTTCCATCAAGGCCACTAGTTCAGGGAGTTTGTTACACAGACTATGGGCATTGGTACTCACCACCCTCCATTTGTTGATGGCCTTAACTCTTTTAGCCCCATCCCTGTCCTCATTGCCTTTTTCTGCATTTACCCCTATTCTGCTCCCCATTAACTTCTCTACCTTGGTGTTTACCTCTCTAATTACTGTGTTTTGTGGGGGGAGGCTGGGTTTTCCCTGCTCCTTTTCAGTGTCTCCCCCCCTTGGCTAGTTAAAATGCTTGCCAATTATGCATTTAAACCTATCACCTAGGATTCTGGTTCCCCTCCTGGGCAGATGCAGACCATCATCTTTGTCTTTCACATCCAGTTTATGCCCAGAATGGGAAACCAATCTAGCTGACAACCTTTGGACAACTTCTCTAGAAAATGTCTTATACATCTGAAAAGGCATCACATTACACTGTTCTCTAGTGTCTAATTTGAATGTCACCATTTTCCCATTTATGCTCAGATTTACTTTCCAGTCAGTCTCAGGTTTATAAGTAGACACAGTCTCAATACTAAAAGTGCTTTCAGTTTCCCTGAGCATCTCTCCCACAACATAGATCTCCGTGCGTTTACCCACACAACATACTCTAGCAAAGTGTTTTTTTCTGTGGCTTACATCCCAGGGTCCTGAAGAAGTTGGCAGAGGTCCTGGAAGGCCCACTGGCAGATCTATTTAATGCCTCTCTGGACTCAGGATGTGTACCTCAGGATTGGAGGATGGCTCACATGGCTCCACTCCATAAAGAATGGCCCCAAAGATGAACCAGGGAACTATAGACTGGTGAGTCTCACTTCCATAGTGAGGGAACGGATTGAAACAATCCTGAAGGAGAGGCTGGTGACTGGAGGTCAGTGTGGTGCAGAACAGTTGGCAGCATGGCTTTGTCAAGGGCAGATCCTGCCAGACCAACCTAGTGGACTACTATGACTAGATGACTAGGGAAATGGACAAAGGGCATGCGGTGGATGTTCTGTACCTGGACTTCAATAAGGTATTCGACTCAGTGCCACATGGGAGACTAGCATGTAAGCTAAGAGGCACAGGAGCGGGGGCAAAATTGGTGGGATGAGTGGAGAACTGGCTGCAGGGACGGCAGCAGAGGGTGGTGGTGGGAGGTGAATTATCATCCCCAAGGGCAGTGACAAGCGGGGTCCCACAGGGGTCAGTACTGGGGCCAGTATTATTTGGGGTAGTTATTGCAGACATCTTGGTAGGCCTAAACAGCAAGATCAGTCTATTTGCAGACGACACCAGGATGGGAGCAGAGGTGAATGACCAAGGGGGGTGGCAAGGATTGCAGGAAGATCTAACAAGGCTGGAGACATGGTCTGACACCTGGCAACTTGGTTTCAATGCCAAAAAATGCAAGATGCTGCATTTTGGGGCAAAGAATCCAAAGAGGAGCTCCCATCTGGGGGGGTGCAGCTAGCTGTGACTGAGGAGGAGAAAGATCTGGGTGTGCTCATTACAGAAGCAATAAATAACTCAGCACAGTGTAGGAAAGCAGCAGCAGTGGTCAACAAGATGCTTAGTTTGTATTGCAAGGGTATAACTTCTGAGGAGGAGGCTATTCAGCTGTTATACAGATCGCTGGTCAGACCCCACCTGGAGTACTGCATTCAGTTTTGGCACCCTTACCCAAAGAGGGACATTAGATTGCTGGAAGGGGTGCAATGCAGAGCAACAAAGATGATCCTGGGTCTGGAGGAGTTACCATATGAGGTTAGACTGAGGGAGTTGAACATGTACTCTCTGGAGGAGAGGAGGGATGGGGGATATAACTGAGACCTTTAAGTACATGAGAGGAATAAACAGGACAGGCACGGAGGGACTGTTCAAGGGGAAGGTGGGGAGAGATAGTCAAGGTCATGACATGGAGGGTGGAAGGTTTAGGAGGGAGATGGGGAGGCATTTCTTTACCGAAAGAGTGATAGCAGAGTGGAATGCACTACCAGCAGAGGTGGTGGCCTGTAAAACAGTGGGATGCTTCAAGAGGGGCTGGGATAGGGCAAAAGGGAGGGTCATGGGAGGGGATAGGGTGGGAGGAGCAGCTGCAGAGTAGGGGTGCTAGCTGCAAAATTGAGCAGACTCGATAGACCAAATGGTCTTTTTGCTGCTGGCAGTTTTGTATACTCTACAGCACTGTCCATATGCTGGGCATTTGTTTATCTCGTGCTCACGACCACACTTTTCACATTTGACTTTATTTGCTCGAGGTACATAACTCCCTTTGCTCACACTGGCACCTGCTTTGACTCTTTCTTCCTGGACAACTGCTACTTGCACTGCATTTCCATTCTGAGGAGTCCCACTTGCGCTTTGATCTGCATTTCACTCAGCTCAAGCGGCCCTGCATATATCTATGGCATCATCTAATGTTAGGTCCACTTTTCTCAACAATCTGCATCTCACATGCTCATTCTGTATGCCGCATACTATTCTATCTCTGATCAATGATTCATTTAAATCTCCAAATTCACAAGATTTGGCCATTAGCCTCAGTTCAGTTACATATGAATCAATGGACTCACCCAGATTCTGGCTCCTAGTATTGAACAAATGTCTCTCATAAGTCACATTCTTTCTTGGGTTGCAGTACCTCTCAAACTGTCCCATGATTTTATTTAATTTCTCCTCCTCGTCCCTCTTTTCCCAAATGAAAGTATTTAATACCTCTACTGCAATAGGGCCTGCTTGTGCAAGAGGGTCATCGCCTGGATTTTCTGGGATTTTTCAGTGAGTCCACTGGCAACTGAGAAAATTTCAAATTGCTGCTTAAATCTTCTCCAGTTTTCAGCAACATTTCCATGGAAATTGAGCACGGTGGGAGGCTGCAAGCAGTTCATTCTGACACCATGTAAAAATCACGCAGACACCAACGTGGAGCAAGCTGGAGGGTTACTGTACTGATAACAACTTAGGAATAACTGCAGAAAAATGCGGGCTTCTGCCCGCCAGATACGGTTTAAACATACAAGCTAGCACATGCGCACTGACAAGGAATACGCAAGTCACGTATGCTAATTAACTCCTTACAGATGGCATTTAGCCCAAGACTATGTAACATAGCTAATAACAGCTGATGATCAGTATCAAAAGCCTTGCTCAAATCTAAACAGAGAGCACAGACTTGTTTCTGGTATCAAGAGGAATTTGCCAGTCATTAGGGACTTTGGCCAGGGTCAGTACTGTGCTGTGTTTAGGCCTGAACCCAGATTGATGAGGATTCTGTAAGTTTTCAGATTCAAGGTGGACTCTTAGTTGGAAATTGACTAGTTTTTCAAGTAGCTTGGATAAGATTGGTAGTAATGAAATTGGCCAGTAATAGTTAAGATCGCTTGGATCACCTGATCTGAATAGTGGAATAACATGTGCTATTTTCCAGTAAGAGGGTAGAACACCTTGGGAAAGAGACAGGTTGAACAGATGGGCGATAGGCGGGGACAAGAAATGGTAGCCTAATTTTAGAAAAAAAGGGTTCAAGTTTATCGGCTCCAGCACTTCTTTTGGTGTCCAGGGCGATTAAGAGATTCTCGATGGTCCTGTTTGAGGGAGACAGGACTGAAGCTGAATTGAGCGGGGGTAGGGTGGGCTTTGGCTGGTGGCACAATGAGGCACCAGCGGTGGGCTGAGGGAGTAACTTACTAGCAGGTTCTTAGATGAGTCCAATGCTGACTGGCCTCTAGGCGAGGGCACTATTATAAATGAACTTTTAATTACATACTTACATGTGGGGGTGGGCTCAGCTGGGCTTCTCCACCAATCACACATCACTATGCAAATGACCTGGGGCTTCAGACACACACCAAGCAGCTCTTTGGCTGAGTTTGGCTCTGAAGGCTGCAAAATAAACTGCCAAAATAATGCTTGTTCTTTTGGCCATAATGCTGACATTTTTTTGAAAGGAGTTTGATTGAATAATGTTTAAACTGCAGCATTTAACTGGGAGAGTCCTTGTCAACACCCCAGTCCCCTGCTCAGGTGCCATCTAATAGCTGATCCACTGAGACTGGTTACTGTAGATCCACTTCAGCAAGACAGGGTGCTGGCCAGGGTTCCTTGGTATGTTGGGGCAGTCAGGCTAGCCAGAAGGTCCCTGAAGGCTGCTACTTAGTGATTTTTTGCATTCACTTGTGCTTACGAAAGGAACGTCTTGCATCTGTATGGCATTTTAGAGGTGTGTCACTGCCGAGCCAATCACAGCTGAAACTACAATGGGCTTGGCACTGTACACCAATGACCAGGCACTCTGGAGAAAAGGGCTCTTTTCAGTAGTCAGAGATGTCACTGTCTAGTTTTCTCTTTTCAGTCCCCCCCCCCCCACAGTCCTGGTTTTTAGCTCCCAGTCCAATTTACTCTACCCTGTTTTCCTGGTGCTGCTAATCGTGATCTCCTCTGGGCCCAATTCCATGGTTCCTCTACTTCCAATATTACTTATAGCCAGGTTCAATTCACACCACGGGAGAGGGAAAAAAAGGGGAAAAGTGCTATTAAAGCCTGCTTATCCTAGATTTCCTTAAAAGCTGAATTATAGATTTAGCTAAATGAAAATGACAGAACTGAAATACTGCTTGTAGGTATAAAAAACACCTAATCACTTTAGGTCACAGCTATACAGAACAAACAGGCTTCCATTACAAGTTTTGATAGTAATAGCTCCTGAACTCTGCTTGCCATTTTAAAAGTTCTTGTCAGAGCTGATACGGCTGCTCAGAGCGGCAAGAGCTTAGTAATAATGCTGGCTAAAGCCTGTCACTGTGAATCGAGGGTCTTTTTTGCCATTAAAAGTATTGAAGGCAGAGCCTGCGAAGTAGTACAGCAGTAGTGCAATCACTCGTTTTGTTTTTTTTGCATTAAAATCAAGCTGCTTGATTACCCAGTCAAAGAAATCTATCAGATTTGTTTGGCATGACCTTCCCCATGCCTGCTAAATAAGTCTGTCCGTGGTGCAGCTAGTACCTCCCTGAACTCCCTCAGCACCCTTGGATATATCTCCTCTGGTCCCATAGCTTTGTCCACCCTCAGATTACTGAGTTCTTTCTGAACTCTCTCTCTCCTCAGAAAAGGGACTACTGTCTATTTCTCTCCCCACAAACCCCTTTGTGCATTTCTGCATTCCCTTTACTCCACCTTCACGCTGAACGCTGAACAGAAGTATTTGTTTAAGATGTCTGCCATTTCTTGGTCCCCCTCCATACAGTCCCTCCCACCTTTAACCATACAATCCCACCCTTTGTCTTCCTTTTCTCACTAACATACAATGGCATAACCATGCATACTTCCTGTATGCACGGGCTTACAGACAAATTTGACATATATATTTTTTATTTTGATTCATGATTTTTTTAAATTATTTTGATCAGTTAGAAAAAAAAAACAGGAATCAATATCGGCTAGCAGCTGGCAGCACAGCACCGCAGAGTAATGCGGAGGGGGAAGGGGCAGCTCTTGCTTCTAATGCAGCTGAGGATTGGACAGTTACTGTCCACATGCTTCCAGGCTTTCCCAACCAGTTCTTCCAATGTTCCCACTACCACTCCCACTTGACAGTTGTGACTGGTGGGATGGGAAGATTCAGAGGTGCTGGGGCTGCTCCCTGCCCTGCTGTCCTAGTCTGACTCCAGCCATATGTTCCGGATGCGCCCACCGACCTAACCGCCAGAGTCCCACTAGCAGGAAAAAGAATATGCCACCAGTCGACAAGAGAGAAAGCTAATGTAGCACTGAAATGGAACTCTAGATTCATCTGAGAAGCCTGGAGGTCAGCAGGTATCGACATTTTCTGCAGAGTTGGTGGAGTGGGTTGACTCAAGAGGAGGCCCTCGTTGAGAGGCAGTGGTTAAAATAAGTAGTTTAAATTTGTTTAGCTGCTGCTTTTGCCAGCAACCAAACTAAATTAAACTACTTGCCTTAGCCCACTGTCACTCGACACCTGTTGCGGCTGCCTCAGCCTGCTTCTGCGTGGGATCTGGCTGGCTGATTGGAAGGGAATTATGGGATAGACTAGAACTTGGAGTGAGACAGGGACTCCCTCGTCAAGCTAAACAGTAAATTCCCTTCCCACACTGGAGCTGGGTTGTCCTCCAGTCAGGCAGGGAGTGAAGATGACACAATTGTTCTGGGCTTGGCTGGGGTTGGGGACAGGTGGTATATCGGAGGCTTCCCTTACCCTCTCTGCTCTGCACTCTACAGGTGACCCACAAAGCCAGCAGCCAGTCACCCTGTGACTGTCCGATGGTTTTCAAGTTGATAAGGAAAGCAAAGAGACTCGTCAACACAATTTACATGTCTTTACTGTGTAACCCCTAGGTGGCGCTATCCCAAGGGCTACTACCCCTGCCTGTATGGCTAGTGACAGTTTAAGGGGTCTAGGTCCAGTGACGGGTGCCTCCACCCAGAGGTCAGGGTTGGTAGTGGTTAAACTCACTTGGGCACAGCCCTCTGGGACACTGTGACCCCCCTTTGTTCCCACTAGTGGCCCACACATGAGTTACCTTCCCAATACCCCACATATGCACAGTCCTTACACATACAGTACCCACTTACCCTCGAGACTGGTTCAGCAGGACATCTCTGAGGACCCCCTGTAAAACAAGGTTAGGTAATGCACACAACCACAATGCAATGCTGGTTCTATATGTGTTGACACCACGGAGAGAATATAATTCAATAACAACAAATCTGATTTATTCAGGGGCAGTAACAAGGAAGGGGGCAAATCAGGTTGATTGGCAGTAAACACACAAATCACAGTACTGTGCATGCAATTTAGGGTCCAAATGTCACACTCTCTGGGTACCCAAGATGGGAGGGTGCTAGTCAAGTCCATTGACCGGGGTTGGCTGGCTGGTGCAGATGGATGGGGACCTGCAAGGAGAAAGTACATGCACAACACACAATTGTAATCCGGAGCTGGATGGCTCAGTTCGTGGAAAGAAAACACAAAGCAATCATTTGACACAATTTGATTAAATGAATGGTGCAGGGAGCCACCCTGATTTGTACTCACGATACCCCAAGCAGAGAACCAGATGGATGTTGGTTGTTCTGGATTGCCAGAAGAGCAGGGCATGGAGACAAGGCCCTCTTGACAGGGCCCAACTGCTTTTGATAGCAGGCGGATTCAGTCTGATCAAACAGGGTTCTGCTTCCAGCTTCAGCACACAATTCACAGTACAGGGGAAATAAGATCGCGATTCCCCACAAGCACCAAGCACATTCATATGTAAAGGAATTTACTATACCAGGCAGGCTGCTCCTCGATCCCAATCGCAAAACACTGCAAAAACCCGGGAGCACTCACAGCAGCTTCAATCCCTGACAGGCCGATTGCACTTCAGCAAACTCTTCGTCTTCTACAGGTTAAGCCTGGTCTCACACTTCTGCTTCTTTTTTCTCCTCCAAAAGCTCGGATTCAGTGCGATTAAAAGTACTAACGCCATAGACTGACTTGGGGCCTCACACACACGCTTCCTGCATGAGCTACATCGCCGCAACAGCACATAGCTCCTTCTCCTTTCAGTCACCTCGCATCTGGCTTGCCAGCAACAGTTCAGGCATTTCCCAGATCCACACAGGTTCGGTTGGTTGGTGCAACTGTCAATCACAGCAGGGCTCCCTCTGTTGGTGCAAAAGGCGCCAGGGTCCAAACTACAATTCCCAGAGGTGCCTGCCATACAGCCCCTCTTATAGCAGGCTCCAGATGAGAGTCTCAGTTCTGTTGGCCCAAGCGGTCTCCATTTTAGGGCTCCTCTAACCCAATTGGTCCAGCTCAGCAGTTCAGAACCAAAATGGAGGGCTTCACAGAAACAGATTATGCTGCAAGAAAGGCAGGTTAGCCAAACTGCATTTTTACTGACACTTTACATTTCTCCCCCCAAACTAGTTATAGCTTTCAAGTGGGCTCCCTCTGCGCTCTTAGCAACTGCAGAAATGGAGCACGTAGACCGCAGCCCGGGTGGGATTCGGGCATTAAAACACACAGTCCCCCCATGCAAACTAATTGTGCCTGCAAGCAGACGGCTCTTAAAGAGACAGTACGTGGAGGCTCTGAAAGCACTCACAGCGCCCACATTTAAATGGCATCTAGCCAAACGCCAGCTAGGCAGGGAGCACTTAGGCAAGCCCCGGGAAGGCTTTTAGGAACCCCCATTTGCAGGGGGGTTACACCTGAATCATCATATTTCAGTAAATTTGTAAACTATTGGACATGTTCAGATGATACAGAATGCTTAAGAATTGCCAGTTTACAGAATTTGCCTGCAGATCCTACCAACACATCAAAATGCCAGCAAACTGAGCCTGACTATGCTGAATAATAGGAGGAAATAGTATGTGCAAAGCAGTGCCCTGTGATGTAAGTAGCTACAAATTGCAGAGTCCTATAACATTGAGAAGGATATACTATGATATCCCTAAACTCAGTATGCTGATGCACAGCATACCAAGTAATATTGCCCGAAATCCACAGCCCCAAATGAATCATATGCCCAACAGACAAATTTCAGGCTTTACGCATAAATAAACTGTAAAATGCAGGGGTTTGCCCCAGCACCCCTATGGGTTTCTGCCTCCGTAACTAAAAATATCTAACCCAAGGAAGCGGACCCCGGAGTAAAAGGTTAAGTTGGTACGGAGGGGGGTGCAGTGTAAATGACATGATCCGGACCAGAACCTGGGTCACACACACAACATGCCGGCCAACCTACCGGTAGTATTCCCCACCACACCACCGGGCAGCTCGGCCAGCAACCCCATCCAGCCATCCTTTCCTGTGCATCAGAGGGGGTAAGGTAGCATTCCATCACATCTGCCACCTTACCCCATCAGGAGGAATATCTTTGGGTGTAGTAGTGTTGGGTTATCCCATCTATCGGGCAATGCTGACCTGGGTACTGCTTGTCAGGATAGTCAGCTTGCGGAAAACGGAAGAGTACCATCGAGAAATAGGAACGACAGAAGAGCATGCTGTGTCTGTTTCTGTGTAATGACCTCTAGTGGTGGTCACTAAGATTACAACTTTACAAGTCTGACAGGCTGGCCTGGTAGGACAATGATTGGGCCATATCACTCACTGCAGGGGTCCAGGAACGGACTCTGATAACTCAGGTGCTTGTTGGGGATGGAGAATTGAGCATCTCAAGGACTGAAGGATGGCTTATCTCCCTTAGGGAAGTGGGACACAGTGTCCTGCTAGTGATAGCCATGTGGCAGCAGAGTTGAAACATATACACAGGGAGGGCTTGCCTTCAGATGCTGATGTGCATGTACATGCCTCCACATGCATGCACGGTGCATTAGTGTACTATTAGTGGCCCTCGGGGAGGAAAACATTAGGAGAAAAAGCTCCCATCTGTGGCTAGATGACACCTGGTCCTCCTCAGGTCCCACACTACCAACTGGGCACCCACAAGTCATGTGGATTGTGCTTGGGAGGGGTTAGGACAGTTCTGAAGATCCCGGCACTGGGGGTATTCTGTGTGTACTCATTGGAGATGTAAGGTCTAGAGAAGATGGGTGATGGTACTCAGAGAACTGGGTCAGAAAAGGAAGGAAGGTAAGCACAGAACAGAAAAAAAGACTGCAAGTATGAACAGTCATAAGAGCACTATCACCTCCCAACCATTGGAAATGTTCCTTTAGCTGAATACCTAGAATAGCTGCCTTCAGGACATAGATCTCAGGTTTGATTCTCAATAAGGGCTGGAGGTGTATCTGCCATTGTAGAGGGGTCAGCTCTAACCTTACTAAAAACCATGTAAGGTTTATGAATAATCTTGCATGATTTGTAAGAGCGACGTAAGAAAATGTTCTTAGTGTCAAAATCACCAAGTTCTTTGCATGATTGTGCAGGAATGTTAATACACAAACTGCCATTTTTCTTGTATGAATAAATGCAAGTTTATTGCAAGTCACACACATGGTCCTGGATTTGTTGGGAAGGGAGGAAGCATTGAATAAAATTCTCAAATACACAATGCTTCTGGCAGAGTAATTTTTTTTATGAAATTCAGAGCTGTGTAGTTTGTGATATGTTGCTGATTCACATGTAGTGTCGCCTACTGTACATTAGTTATTCACAATCATACAGTTTTGTTGTAAGAGGGATCCTCTTGTAATGTTTAATTTTTTTAACGCAAATGGTGCTGAGTATTTAGTCTGAACTCCTGAAAGGCAGACCATTGTACTCTACTATTTTATTTGAGGAACAGTATTTTGTTGCCAGGAGCAATTCCACTGTTGCAGCACAATTGAGAGGATTTCCCAAAGAAAGAACATTTGAAAATAAAGATTAGACACTAGAAAAATCAAATCAGGAAAAGATATTTGGAAGCTAATTGTAGGTGATCAAGAGGTTAATATATCTTCATCTACATTAAAGAGCACCTTTCTTGGTGCTTTAGACAAATAAGAGGAAACTCCCTTACCTCCATGGGAGCTCCTCTGTGCTTTTGGTGAACAATTTTCTTATATACTTGCAGGAAGGGAAAGGATCATAAATTGCCCCAGAGGGGCTAGCAACATGGTCTCTCACCACTTCCCGTTTGTTGGACACGCCCCTACGCTCCAACGTTTTATGTCGTGGCTATAGGGAGAGCGTGGGGGCACGCTCCAGTCAAGACTATGGAGCATGATTTCTGAACAGTGTTTTCAGCCGTTTAAGTGGCCATTTGCTAAAATGGAAACCAGGGATCAACTAATAAGAGCCTTGCTAGTTGAACCCTGGTTCCCATTTTAGCAAATGGCCACTTAAACGGCTGAAAACATTGTTTAAAATCACGCCCATAGTCTCGAATGGAGCAAGCCCTCACTCTCCTATAGCTACTTACATAAAATGTCAGAGCGAGGGCATGTTCAACAATCGGGAAGTGGAGAGGAACCGCGCTGTTAGCCCTTCTGGGACAATTTACTGATCCCTTCCCCTTCCTTCCTGCGTAGGGTGTAAGAAAATAATCTACTGAAAGCACAGATGAGCTCTCATGGAGGTAAGGGAGCCTCTTATTTCTATGCAGATTTAAACAATATAGTGCAGCCACTTATAAGAACATGCTATTTGCCAAGACAAAATATTCTTATAAGCGGGCTGTTACTATAGCGGGCCGCCATTGAGTTCAATTATACTGTAACCAGAAGGTGGCACCACCACCCCCACTTTAGCAGAAACACTAAGCACACAAAGTTTAAGCGTAAAGGTTTACCATTTCATATAAAGACATAAAGTGCAATATCATATAAAATCACACTCAGACTTTTAAAACATTTGCTGTACAATGTTACTTCACTATTACAGTACTTCACCATTGATGTTTGGTGAAATAATCAGTTATTTTTTGCTGCTTGTAGCTGGACAGTGATAACACATCTAAAAAGCATCAAATTGAAGTTAGCTCACAGTTTTTGCTGAGGACAAAAAGCCATATTCTGTCCATGCACGACTTCACCTCTCAAACAGACGGTGGTTCAAGTAGCTGTGGCTCTTCATCCTTGCCGCTGCTTTCCTCCATCTGTTTTATCTCCCGGCAGATGTCATCTTCAGTAATAGCCCCGGGGCACTCTAGTCCCTCATCTACGGGCACGTATTGTTCGAATTCAGTAGATGTCATGACGCCAATAGGACCACTGACCTCGGGAATTGATTGGCCGCTGGCACCACCATCTGAATCGGCATCTTCCTCTGGGTTTGCTGACAAACAGAACTAGGCCTTTTGAAGAAGTTTTATGGTGTCAGCTGTTACTTGTCACCACGCAGCATCTAGCATCATGATTGAATCCAGGATGCTTATCTCTTTGGTGAAGTCACTAGCTTTTGCTGCTTGGCCAGCATCAATGGAGATTAACAATTCTGAAACAATTTTCTTGTAGTACACCAGTCCATTTTCGTTTGATGTCGTGGTTAAACCCACTTTAATAGTCTGCATGCAGTCTTTCTTTGTTAGAAAGGATTTTGGAAATTGTGCAGACACTAATGTTGAAATCTTTGGCTACCTCAGAACGTTTACAGCCAGGATCACTAAGATGCTCGATAATCTGAATTTTCTGTGCGAACGTTAACGCTGTCCGCTTGTTTTTCTCCTTGCCAGCTGCTAAGGGCTAACACTTTGCTAACAGACCCAGCTTTTTGTAAACCAAGCCATGAAAGAATGTCTCTGTAATTTAGAAGCAATTTAGAAGCAAATTAGCTTAATCACCTATCAGTGTTTCTAAATGACGGGCTAAATAGGGTAAATAGGGAAGTCATTACAGGTCAAAGCAGGCACCCACAAAGAAAGAGCTACCGCTGTTACAGCGCTAATAAGCTATGAGTGTCAAGTGTAAAATGCTCTTGATTGTCCTGCTCTGCTGTGGAAAAACATGTGTCAGAAAGCAAAGAGTACTGTGTAGGCTAGAAACAATTAGTGATTATAACCAATCTACCTGTTCTTAGAAATGGGCTTTCAGCCCATTGAAAACAATGGGACAATATCGGGACTTGGGCAAAATGTGATTATACCCAGGATGTTCTTATATCTGATGTTCTTATAAGTGGGCTTGACTGCAGCAGGAAAGGTTCTCTTTAAAGGATTGTTGCACTTGCAGAATATTTCATTTTTGCAGGCAGGCAATATTTATCATTACAGTTTTGTATTGTGTATTTTCTGTAGAAACGTCAGTGCTGATTTATACAACATTCTTACTTTAGGCCTCTTGTAAATGTTATTGGTCAAGAGTATATTCTGACTGGGTTCTTGTTATTGTTGGAAAACCCTGACAGTAGTGTGAGGGTGACTGACTTAATGTTCTTTAAGGGACTGACTTCAAACTTCAAAGATAAGATACTGTATCTAGAAACATAGAAACTTAGACTTTGATGCAGATAAGGACCGCTTGGCCGACCCAGTCTGTTCATTTCCCTAGCTATTAGATAAGCTGCAGATTCTAGTTACCCAACAGCCTACTTCCTTTCCCCCCAACTAGAATTGCCTTATGTTTGTCACATGCATTCTTGAATTACCCCACTGTTTTTGACCCCACAACCTCCTCAGGAAGGCCGTTCCATCCGTCCATCAACCTCACCATGAAAAAATACTTCATCACATTGCCCCTGAGCCATCCCCCCTCTTATCTTCCAATTGTGCCCCCTTTCTCTTGCACATTTCTTTTTCTGAAAGATGCTACCCTCTGCAGCATCTCTGCTGTTTTAAGGGCTGCAGCTATGCAGGTCTCAATGACAGTTTCAAGCATCATATGGCCAGTTAAAATAGCCATAAAACACATAGATTTGTATTTTCTGATTGCCACTAAGAAAAGATCACTGTTTGGCACAAGTAATTCTGAGCAAAACAGGGTTTTATTTACTGTGTCTGACACGGCAACAATTTTTTGCTGCTTGCAGCCCATTAATAAATCAAGCTGCTGAAAGTAGCTGTGATGACATCTTGCAGGTTACACAACACCAGGTGTTACATTGTCTGTTGTCCAAATGCAGCAATTTGGAATTGAGATTTTTCTGTACACATTATACAGGTATATGTGCTTACTGTGAAACACAGAAGACACTGGTCCAGTCTTTGAATTTGCTGATTATTATCTTTTCAGAGCTTGTATATTGCTTTGTTTTCTTGCATCTCAATACAGAAAACAACACTGTAGCTTTAAATTGTTTTGCATCCAGATTGGTGGGGCTGCTAATAAGACCTGAACTGGTGTTGTCAAACTTTATCGTTTTCTATGAAATGTCACTGTTGTGCTAAAGTGAGTAAAGTTGCATAAAAGGTCTGTTTCTGTGGGGAGGTATTCAGTTCATGAGTTCAGTACCTGTTTAGTTCATTGCACTTTGTGTGGGGGTCTGGTTGAGGGGCTATAATGCAACTTGCTGGCCTGGGTTGGGCTTGGAATTGGATACAACCTGCTGGGTGGACAGGAAAAATACAACATGGTGGGCTGGAGGAGGGCCAGAGAATCTAGGGAGTTGGGCTGGGGCAGCTTTCCGGAGTGGGAGAAAGGGCATCATGCTGGGCTGCAGGGAGGGATGGGGACTCTAGATAGGAGGGTAGGATGCAACTTGCTGTGCTGGGAAAGGGTGAGGGATTTTAGGGAAGGGAGCTGGGGTGAAACTTGTTGGGCTTGGGGAGGGCTAGGGATCATGCACAGGAGCAGGTGGTTGGGCTATCTATGGGGAGGGTAGTTTGGGCAGCATACTGGACCGTGGGGACTCTGCTGAGGGGACTATAGTGCAACTTACTGGGCATGGGAAGCCAGGGGGTAACAGGGTAGCAAATTCTGCTTCAAATTACCCCTAAAATGCACCAGAATGCACCAAAAAACAAACATTTTCTGAGGGACTAGGCAGCTCCCAGACCCCCAGCCTGAAGTTTATATTTTTGGTGCGTACACCTTTTTAAAGGCTGGTTACTCCCATGCAAATATACTCCCCAGATATCTTTTACCATTTTGATACTGCCTGAACTATTCTTTCCTCAGTCTGTGCCTTTGCCCTCCTTATTGCTTTCCCTGCTCGGTATTCCCTGATACGCTATCCTGCTCCCTCTGGGTCTCCTTATACCTTCAGAATTTTACACTTTCAGCTTTTACCTTTCCTGAAACTTCTTCCGAGAGCCATAGTGGTCTCATCTTCCTTTTGCTTTTGCCTATGCCCTCTTTTATTTTGACTCATTACTTCTCCCACCCCCACCCCCCAAAGTCATCTCCCCATGCCAGGTCATTCCTGAGGCATTCAGCAATCTATGTACTCTCAACCCTTCCGAAGACCAGAGCCCTCCCCCTTGTATAGTTGGAGTCTGATCCTGTTTTTTATGTTGAACTACACTCTACAATGATCACTGGTCCTCAAATGGCTTCCAACCTTGTATCTGCAATACTGCCCTGTTAGTAAAAACCAGGTCCAGTATTGCCCCATTATGAGCGAGTTCACTGACTACTTGCTTGAAGAATGCTCCCTGCAGGGAGTCCAGGATATTCCTGCTCATGGCTGATGCTGATGCTGAAATGCTCCAAACTACATCTGGCAGATTGAAGTCCTCCACCAGAAACACTACTCTTTCAAGCCATTTTGCCAGTTGCTTCCAGCATTTCTTTATCTAAGTCCTCCTCTGTGTCAGAGGCCTGCAGACCACTCCTGTCCAAATAGTGGCTCTGTTTCTCTAATACAGAGTGACCCACATCACCTCGGCCACTCTGAATTCCCTGTACCTGTCACTTTTATGTTTCACTCCCTCCTTTCTTCTGGTTTACCCATGCCGAATCAACAACACTATTGTCAAGGTTCAGCAAACTGATATGTCCAGTGTCGACAGGCAAAATTTCACCTGTCCAACATTGGTGTGTTTCACTCGGAGGGAATTGTGCCCCCAAACTCCCCATGCGGGGGCTGTACCTCCTGCACACCCCCTATTAAAGATGATCAACTCTGAGTCAGAGTTGATTTGCGGGGGGGGGGGGCATGGCGAAAGGGAGAATTTTCGCCCTTGGGTCCCTCACAGCAATGATCTCGAAACCTGTTATGATTGTCACTGTGAGGGATTTCACCATTGGGGTTTTGATATGCAGTCAGCACACCCTTTCTTCTCTACCCTGTCCCTTCTGAACATTGTATAGCCTGGTACAACCATGTCCCAGACATAGTTGTCTGTACACCATGATTCGGTAATGGCCAAAATATCCAGGTCTGCCTCCACCATGACGGCTTCTAGATCTGTGATTTTATTTCTCAGACTCTAGCATTGGCACATGCCGCCTTCCATATTTTATTAGCTCTCTTCTTGTTGCTTTCTTCTTTTTGCATTCACTTGCGCTTGTGCAAGGAACATCTATATGGCATTTTAGAGGTGTGTCACTGCCGAGCCAATTACAGCTGAAACTGCAATGGGCTTGGCAGTGTACACCAATGACCAGGCACTCTGGTCATGACAGTAGTTTGGCTTTGCTGATGTGGCTTGTTCTCTATTTGAAAGAAATGAACTGCTCCAATGAGAGAGCACTTCATTTCTTTCGTAGCCAGAACTCTGGCCATGTGCATTACAGTTGACACTAATGTGCATGGCCAGAGTTACACAGCTTCTTCTGCCCACTGCCACACTCTGTGTCCCCGGTACTTGCTCTTTGCTCGCCCCCACCTTCCTCATGAGCTGCAGTGCAGCTTTCCATATTGGAGGCTTCTGCCACCCACTACCGCGTTCTCTGTCGTTGGTCCTTGCTCTTTGCTCCCCACAGGCCTCCTCATGAGCTGTGGTGCAGCTTTCTATATTTCTGGATCCTGCCACCTGCCACCGTGCTGTTTGTACCCAGCCCGCCCTCTTTGATTCCCCCCCCCCGGCTTCCTCATGAGCTGCGGCTTTCTGCATTGGTGGCTCCTGCTGCATGCTCTCTCTCCCTGGTCCTTGCTCACTGCTTCCCCACCCCATGTTTCCTCATGAGCCGTGGTGCGGCTTTCTGTATTGGTGGCTTCTGTCGCCCGCCACCGTGCTCTCTGTCTCCGGTCCTCATTGTTTGCTTCCCCCAGGCTTCCTCATGAGCCGCGATGCGGCTTTCCATATTGGCGGCTCCTGCTACCCACCACCATGCTCTCTGTCCCCAGTCCTCGCTCTTTGCTCCCCCCTTTAACAGTCAGTAATCACCAATAAGTTCTTGTGGTCACACATTATTGTCACAATGTTTTGAGACTCTGAAACTACTGAATTAATACATCCTGCAGATCTCAACTTTTTTAAATACTTTGTATTTTACCACAGTATAAACCAGTCTTTCATTTATTGCCTCTCTAATTCTGTTTCATCTTTGTCTTTTGTTTTGCCCCCGTCTCTCTCTCTCTCTCTCTCTCCCTCCAGTTATTGTTTTCTTTAGTCCTCTTGTCCTTGTACCTCAGGCATAGCCTTCTATCAGCAATTGATCTTTTTTTCCAGTTTCCTTCTGTTGCATTTTTCTTTTCTACCCCAACCACAATCCCACTGTATGTTTTCCCTAATTGAGTCACCGGAAGTCCTATCATCAGGGTGGAATTCTAATTGGCTTAACATTTTTCATCCTTATCATGCTCACTGAGTTGCTGACAATGTCAAATCAAAACACATACTGTAACAATATGAAATGAATACTTTTCGTTACACAATGCAAAAAGCTATCTTGGCCTCTACTGAGTCTAGCTTAAATAAACGTGTAAACTTATTGCACATGCAGAGTTGCTACTAGAAGCTTTTGTTTTCTCTCCACCACAAACACTGCTCTCTGAGGGCTAGGTAACATCTAACACTAATATTCCCACCTTTGTCAGGAGAATAAAGTATGGGATGGGTGCATAACCTGGAACAAATCGCCTGTTCTTGTGCTGCTCATTTTCCAGACCACTACTGAATAAGCATCTGGAAAGTGTTTTCTTGCCCCCCCCTCAACTGACAGCAGTGTATACAAGTCAGCACCCTTCACATGAGGACAATCTCCTGATTTGACCCCTAAAATTAGGGGGATTGTTTTTGTAGCCTAACTGATGAGCCTAAATGAGTATATAGAGGATAATAGATAGATAAGTTTGTATTACAAGGCAGTAATACCATCAAGAGGGTTTGGGGACATGGACCCTCAAGAGCGTACAGTAGCTCGAGAGGTCCTAAAGTCCCCAAAACCTTGAGATAGTATTACTGCCTTGTAAAACACTTATCTTTCTGTTATTTTTTGTAATATATGGATCCATTGATAATGCTACTGTTGGAGATGACCTTTGAACTGTAGTATTATAAGCAAAATGATAGTATTATCACTTTTCAGGATATTATTATTGAGAGTAGTGATGTATTACTGGGAAATTTTTGTATAACTTAGCATAGTATTATTGAGGCTTATCCATATATTGCAAGATAGTAAAAATGCAGTATTTGCTCCATCAAAAGACAAGAAGAAAGTTGTTTTGTTATTCTGATATTCTTGTGCGGAATTGGAAGGTGCCACAACAAGCAAGGGAAATGTTAAGATAGATAAACAAAATTGGGAGGACTCCCTAAAATTAGGAAACTTGGTAGGTATATGCATACCATATCTGCTCAAATTACCGCAGATGTCTGAATGACAGCCTGCTCAAATAAGCACCTGGTCTACCACTACGTTGAAATTAATAACCACCAGTGCTTAATTAAGGGTCGGGGTACTAATGAGAGCCAGGTGTAGCAAAGTGCCATACGCTTATCTCAGCAGTAACATAATCCGGAATGCAATTAGGTATGCGATTGTCACTGCCATTGAGTAAAGCGTGTTACTGCTAATGGGCACTAAGTGCAATTCACAGATATTGAGGTGTTAGGCAGTGGTATGTTTGGCATCTACCCCTACAGAGCACACTGCAGGCATGAATGAACAAGGTCAAAAGCGACAGAGAGAGCACTCACCTGAGCCTGATCTGGAGCCGAACACAAAGAAGCAACGGCTCCACAGCTACAGTATTTGTTTTAAACTGCAGGCCATTAATGTTGTCAATAGTGGCAACAATAAGGAGAGTGCAGCCGGACTGTGTTTACATAGACAGTGCCCATAGGCTTGAAACTTCAGGTGCGCACTTCAAGAAGCTCGGCACCCAGTGTGTGCACCAGGCGTGCCCCTCCCCCAACACACACACACACACACACACCCTCAATTCAGAGTATGGCAACATATATTCATGTTAGAAAAGAGTAGACTACAGACTTAACTCAGTTTATTGAGGTTTTACAAATACCATATTACATATTCTACATGCCATCTTAGAGCCTGGCCGGTGCAGATATCTGCTGCTTGGATTACAGATTAAGAACGCACACCAAGATTAATACAACTATGCACAAAAATAATGTCATGTCCATATACTTTATATTGCATATTCTACATGCCATCTTAGAGCCTGGCCGGCGCAGATATCTGCTCCTTGGATTACAGACTAAGACATCACACCAAGATTAATACAACTATGCACAAAAATAATGTAATGTCCATTTATTTATTTTATTTATTTAGCTTTTGTTGATCAGGTAGGTACACTAGACAAATTACATGCCTATTTTCAGGAACGACCCGGAAGAGTACAATGAAGTTACAGGTACAAGCAGAGTACATAACAAAGAGTAGCACTAAGTATATTGAATCGAATGAACAGGTTAGCATAGATAGTCTACTGTAAGCAGTAATCGATAATATACATATATACAAAGACTAAATAGTCTAGGTCATTCAATAACAGGGACAGAGACCACAGTATACATAAGAGCGGTAGTAGATCCATAGAAACCGTTAGTTCCTGAGTATGTAATTAAGCAGAACACTCGCAACCAAGCGAGAGTCCAGTACAGAGCCTATGTATTAAGGAGGCTTGAGACACTCACACACAGAGGTCAGCTTCAGATGCTCCCACAGGGAGTACCGGAGGCACTGGTGGGAGAGAGAGGAGCAAACAAGGGCAGGAAGGGAGTTCCAAAGCCTGGAACCACTTGCAGTGAAGTCCCTATCCCTCATAAGGGTTCGGGTAAAGGGAACCCTGAGCACCCCAAGACCCTGAGACCTGAGGGAGTAGGAGGAGGGGTTCACAGGCCTGAGAAGCTGAGCCAACCCCGGAGGGGCGCCAGTTCTGATCACTTTACCCACGAAGCAGCCCAGCCCAAATTTCAAGTGATTTGCCGGGGAAAGCCAGCCAAGTTTATCATATAACCCGCAGTGGTGAGTGAGGCAAGGAGCAGCCAGGGCAAAGTGACAAATACTATTGTAGGTCGTGTGCCACCGAGTGAGAAGTATCTTATATCATTAGACTGTCACAGTGGGCCTTCACTTGGAAAAATAGCATATTATTTTACACAGCCCACTTGCTGTTATTCTGATTCTTAAACCATTGTTACCCCTTGTTTCAATACCTTAATGAGTCACACTGCTCTGTTGCTCCTCTATCTGGAATAAACCTCCCACCCACCTCTGCCTCAGTCTCCCCACATACCCTGCTCATAAGCAACTTCTTGTGGGTCATTTTACTCCCTCCTATTTTTGCTCCTAGTACAGTGCCTTCCTGCATAACCTTTGTAATTGGCAGTTCTGCTATCCATCAAGTAGGACAATTGTTACCTTACCTCTCATTTGTCCATTTTTTACAGCCATACTGTGCACATCTTCACATATTTTATCACTGCAACATAACACACCACTATTATATGCCAAAAAGTTTGTGCAGCAAAGTTGGCAGACAGATGGTGCACTGTGCAGTACTTTCAGACTTGCTTGAGCCTCCCTTGGAACTGGTTCAGGTCTCCCCAGGGATGCAGGCCTCACCATTTGAGAAAGCCTACCATACATTTACCCAATGTAAAGGTTAGCACACCACTCCTTAGTAATCTGAAAACAGACAGCTGTGCATGCAAGACAAGAGATGCCATTCAACAAATACTGACTGAGCGAATTGTGTACTAAAAAGAAAGCTTGTTAAAAGACTTTACGTCGTGATTTTTTCAGTGCAAATTCATTGATGAGGTCATCAAACTCTATCTTTTCAACAATATCATGTTCTATTGACATTACTGACAAAGCAGTCAGTCGATCTTGACCCATAGTAGAGCGCATTAGATTTTTAATTCTTTTCAGAGTCGAATGACCGCCCCCAGAACAGTTTGTTGCTGGTGTACACAGGAATATCGAGATAGGTGGCTATATTTGGGAAAGTGAGTCCAAGCCTTTGATCTTATAATCTGCAAAAGATCCATCAAAGTTGCTTGCTTTGTTTTTGCTCCAGTTGTAACGGGTAGTGGAATGAAGCTCATGAAATGAAGGCATTCATTAACAAAAGAATCATCTAAATCATTGCTGTACAGATGAACAAGTTTTTGTGCATGGTGTTTAATGTCTTGGGCATCCATTTCTTTAAGCTGAGTTCAAAACCCAAACCTTGCATGAAGGGATGTGTATGCAGCCTTCTGTCTGTCAAGTTCAGCTATAAGAGTGTCAAGCATGATATTGACCTCTGAACGCATTTTAGTTTGTCCAGTGAACTGAGTCTCAGTGTCTTCATCCAGCTTGTTAAACTGCCTCTTCCTTGTTCTCTTTCGCTTGAAGTCTATTACATAACCATTGGTTCCTGACAACTTTTTTGCTTCTTTCTCATACTGAAGAAAGCCATCTCTGACTCTCTGAATGTATTCTTTTAGTGATTTATACAACTCCACCACTGAACCAAGATCGATTTCTACTGCTTGCAACAACTTGTTTGTCATGTCAGATCTCTCCATTACAGCACTCTAAATTAATATCATAAAGGCAGTTTCAAGCTGTTTAAAGTTTCAAGAAGTGCATTGGCTTCATTCCTTGTACTAGGAGGTTGAGTTTTATCTTCAAACAACTCTCTCAATGCAGAATGAAATTCTTTGTATCCTTTCTTTAAGGCTTCAACAGCTTCTGCATGTGCCGACCACCTTGTTTTTGGTAGGCTTTTTGGCACTTTACAGGATTCTTGATTTAAATGCCTTTTCATCACAGCCCACCGATGAGTTGAGGCTACAAAGAGGTTGTACAGCTCTTGTAAGAAGCCAAAAAAAAGAAACTGCAATAAGGCATGACTCAGTTGCACATGTGCTAACTAAATTAAGTGAGTAGCCAGCACATGGAACAAATAATGCAAGACTGTTTTCAACTTTTGTTCTGGCTTGTAATCCTCTGTACTGTCCAGCCATGTTGCTTGCATTATTGTATGACTGCCCTCGGCAGTCTGCGATGTTGATATTAAACTTCTCAAGTGTCTTAAGTACAAAGTCTGCAATTGCAGCTTAAGTGTGACCAAACATCGATACAAACAGAAATCTTTCTATTGGCAATCCATTTTCAAGAGCATATCTTAGTACAAGTACCAGTTGATCAGTGTGTGCAACATCAGGTGTGGAATCCATGATGATGGAATAGTATTTAGCATTTTTCAGCTCAGAAACAATGAACTTTATAACTTGTTGTCCCATTAATGCAATGAATTTGTTGCAGACTGTAGAAGACAAATACAAGGTGTTTCCTTTTCCAGGGTTTCCATGTTTTGCGAGGTGTTCTGCAAGGAATGGATCAAACTGTGATATCAGTTCCAAAGCTCCTAAGAAGTTTCCATTATGAGGGAAGCCTAGCATTTGATTGGTCCCAAAAATTCCCAATCCTCTAGAAGAAAGAAATGTTATTGTGGCGACAACTCTTCTGAGGACATTTTTCCAGTATTCTTTGTTGGTTAAACACTGTCCTGCAAGTTCTGTATCGATTCTTCCAACAGTTGAGCCTCGGGACACAAATGTGTGCACAGTTACTCTACGGTCAGATGACTGCTCATGCTCAATTAGGCTCCATGAAGCATTTTTCCAATCATTGACCCCTGCTCCCTGTCCAAACACATTTAGTGAATTTCCAAACAAAGTGCAAGGAATGCAACAAACAGATCCATTTTGGGAGAGTATAATAGCCAATCTATTTGCTTAGTTTCTCCATTCACTAGCTTTTTTTGAAAGATCTCCTTGGTGGCAAAATGTTTTTGATGGGTGTACTGCCTTTCTGATCTGGAGTAATCACAATTAAGCTTTTGCGACTTCCAGCTCCGGCATGGGCTGAATAGCAACACACTAAACAAGCTCTCTGTCTCCATTAAACCTTCTTGAATCTCTAACCCTTCAAAACCCTAGATTTCTACAAAAAAGTTTAAGCAAATAGAGAACTACAACAAGAGATGTCGAACTCCACACTCAAAAACAGATTCCAAGTTTTATCGGATATGGCAGAAGTTGACGACCCGACCTCTGAATGACTCGGAGCTTACCTTAAGGCCTAACTCAGGCACATCCAGGGGAAAAAAGGCAGTATCCTCCTCTGAAACAAAACAAAAAAAATCAGCAACAGAGGGCAATGTGGAGACCATATTGAGAGCTATAGCTGACTTTAGATCTGAGGTGAGAGAAACCATGCAAGATCTGAGATCCGAATTGAGCTCACTACATACAAGGGTTACTGATACAGACCATCAAATCTCTAAAAATGAAAATCAACTTGATAACCTAGAGATGCAGTTGAGATCCCTAGCCTCAGAACAACTTAGGATAGCGGCCCGTCAGGAGGATGCGGAAAACTGGGGCAGACATCGGAATCTGCACATATTTGGGATCCCTGAAGGGGAGGAGGGAGGGGACACTCTTGCATTCGCTGACTACCTCTTGCGGCTAGTGTTTAACCTTGACCCCACCTTCCACCTGGACAGTGAAAGATCTGAGGGCTCTCGCCCCAAACCCTCTTGCCCAGAGGTAAGACCTCGATCATTTGTCTTAAGGCTGCTCAGCTATCAGACCAAGGAATCCTACTATGCAAGGCCTGGCAGAAGGGCCGGTGATGCTAGGCCAGAACAGACTGCTGTTCGATATCGATTATGCCTTATATGCAAAGGCAGAGGAGAGACTATAATCCCTTGTTTCCAGTCCTCAGAACACAAAAAATCCGTTTCAGGACACCATATCCAGCCAAACTCGTGGTGAACTTACCAACTGGGCAGAAAACATATCATACAGCACTAGAGGTGGCAGAGGATTTAACAACACAAGGAATAATCAACAACAAAACCCTAGAGACAGTGAAATCTCATTCTGGTCAGGGCCTCCAGGAGACAGCAGACAACTCTCACATGGATAACATGCCAGTGACTGAGATCTTGCAATGCCTGAAGCATACAGAAATCCTACCCCGGGTACCTGAAGAGCAACTGAGGTTGGCAGTTTTATTTTATTACTGGGCCACTCCAGTCCCTGTGGGTCTCAGTGGGGGAGGGCTTGGGGTTAGGAGTGGGGATTGCTTGTTCTGAGGGTGGGGGATGCCTCTAAAGGGTCCGGCAGCTACCAAAATTTATAAGACAAAATAGAATTTAAAGCTTTTGGCAGTGTGAAATGGGGTTGTCATTGGAACCTATCTATCTCCCAGGATGGTGAGGGCAACCCAGGCTAAGGGAGGCTATTGCCCTCTTCCACCTCCAGATAGCAGCGATCTTGCTCTGATCCTATAGCACCTCTAACTATTTCCCAGCCAAGAATAAGGCTGGGAGACCCGGATAGAACCAGTGAAGTTGGGGGAGCTCCAGTATAAAAAAGAAGCAGAACATATTCAGCAGCTTCAAAATCAAGTTAATCCAGGACAAACGTTAGAACACATAAATGTGGCTTATTTTCTAACTTTCAAACTGAACTGGAAGCAGCTTACAAAAACTAAAGTGGGGCAGGAAAAGACGACCCTCATTCAAGAGCTTGTTGAATGGAAGCCGTTTTGATTCGCATTTTGGAACTACATCTCGGACATGGCTGTGAGTCCTTAAGGAGGTTTCTAATCACTGAGAACAGAACTGTCTCTGATAGGGGGCTGATGAGAAAAAATAATTTATGTAATAGGGACTAATACTCTGCCCGCTTTTATATATATATATATATATATATATATATATATGTTTGGTGTGATTTATCCTAGTTTTTTCACTGTTAGCCTCACAATTTGCTCCTGTAACAACCTATGTACTGATGTACTACTATGTATCCTGTATGTCTCTGTATGTAAACTATGTGATGTGGAACCTTTGTAAAGGAGTCTCTGACTCAAAGGTACTTCCGAACCTACAATAAATAAAAAAATAAATAAAAGTAGAGCCCGGGGAAGGGGACAAGGAGGGATGGGCCTAACAGAGATAGAATTAATCAGTAAAGCTCAGTACTGCATGGATGTTCAGCTACTCCATAATAAGGACCGGAGTAGCTCATCAATGATTTTAGTTACTGACTTAAATGTGAGACCACACTAAGGGTGAGAAAAAGTCAATGCTACCCTTATTAGGGATGTTATTCCTACTGCTCTGGACTAACATCCAGACGAGCGGCCTGACACCCCCGAACTCTTCTTTCGACCCCAATGGGTCACAGGACAAGAGCCAGATGAGTGTGTTTAGTAAAAGCACCTCCCATGTGGGAGTCAACTTGTACATAAGTTTTTGTTGGGATTCCAGAGTAAATGTAGTTGAAGGTTATGGTCATTACAAAATCTGGAATAGTTGGGGCTCATACAGACCATTAGGTCAAGAAAGTGTATTATGCAAAAAAAATTGGGAGGGAAGAAAAAGCACCACAAACTCAGAAGGAACTATAATAAAGTAATAACAAAGGGTGGGGGCATGGTATGGGAAAGTTGATATGTTTTAAGGAAAGTTTTTGGTATGAAAATGTTGGGGTTGGGGGAGAAAAAAAAATACACACAAAGAAACAAATTGTTTTATTGGTACAAAGAGTAACAGTAGTTATGAGGTTAGCTTCATCAGTTCATCCCAGACCCCTGTGGGAGTGGACAGTGATCTGAGGGGTGACACACCAATTGCAACTAGGGGGAGAAAAGAAAGAAAATAAGAATTACAAATTGAAAAATGACTACTAACCCGATGCAGATATATTCCTGTAATATCAACGGTCTACATGACCCAAAATAAAGATACAGAGTAATCCAACAACTAAAAAGACATAAGTCCTCTCTCTGTCTCCTCCAGGAGACTCACTTAACAGACCTGGAACACCAAAAGTTAAACTGGGGGAAAAGATACAGGGTATACGCATCGTCATACCCTAGGGGTAGAAAAAGGGGAGTAACCATTTTGGTTCCTTCCGATACTCCCTTTGAACTACAAAAGTCCTACATTGATTGCCAGGGCCGATATGAGGATTTCTTTATGGTCAGCAGGTAACTATTGGTAATGCTTACTTTCCTCCCCAATCACATATACAAGATTTCAAAAAAATCATCTCCAACCTTTTAGATCACCTACAGGGACAATTAATCCTAGGGGGACTTTAATGTGACTTGTCTCCACAGTTGGACTGCTCCAACCCACACAAATATAGACTAAACAAGACAACAAAACATTTAGACAAATTCTAGACCACCTGGGGTTGGGACATCTGCAAGAACATTCCACTCTTCCCCAGGATACACATATTACTCTCCCAGATTCCATTCCTACTCTCAACTAGATTATTTTTCACCACATGTGAGCACTATTCCAAGATACAGGACATTACGATCGGGCCAAAACTCTTATCAGATCATCATCCCTTAACCTTAAAAATAGATATAGGAGAAATACTAAGAAAACTTTGTGGAGAACAAATCCATTACTGCTACAAGATAGGGAATTTCTGGAAATAATCAAAGGAGAATCCCACAATTTCTAGCTGAGAACACTCAATCCAACCCAACAGAGCTATCTTATGGGATGCATTAAAAGCAACAACTGTGGGAGGTGATTGCCTATACTGCAAATAAAACTAGGGAAAGGAGTTTAAATACCAGCAATTGTCCAAAGAACTACTAGGTTACCAATTGTTGTACAGACATGGAGACCACAAACTCCTCACTAAAATAAAGGACACTAAAAAGAACATTCAAAAAATTATGGATAATAAAATACTGCAGCAACTGGTTTATTTACGTCACACTATACATGAGGGAGGTCTTAAAGGAACCAGAAAACTTGCATATAAGCTACGTTCAAAGAAGGACGCTTCTACTATTATAAAAATTAGGAACACCCTAACTGGACAAGTAAACCATACTGAACCACATATAACCTGTACTTTTTCTGAATTTTTTACCAAATTATACTTGGAGGAGTCGGAGACACCCAGAGAGAACAGTACCCCTTTCTTAACACAACTAAAACTACCCACCCTGGATAAGCCGAAGGCCTCGACTTTGGAAGCACCCATTTCCAAACTTGAAATCAAAGAAGCTATTGGGAAACTGAAAACAGCACGTTGCCCAGGTCCAGACGGATTCATATCCAAATGGTATCGTACCTTTTTAAAAACTCTCCTTCCTAGTCTGCACTCTTTATATAATGAAATAGCCAAGGGTGACTCCCCTCCTCCGCCCTCATGGAGTTATGCTACTCTAGTACCCATATTGAAACCAGATAAAGACCCAGTAAATCACACATCATATTGCCCCATCTCCATTTTAAACTTTTACTACAAGATATTTACTTCAATATGGGCAAGCTGATTAGAAAAATTACTCCCGAATATCATAAATCCAGATCAATCAGGTTTCATCAAAGGACGTGCAACTTCAGATAATATTCGTAAAATATTGATATTACAAGAGTATATTATAAAAATAATGATTCCCTCAGCCCTTATTAGTTTGGATGCTAAAAGGCATTTGACAGGGTGTCCTGGGCATTTTATGGGACACCCCAGACATTCCGATTCCGTCCTCCTTTATAGCATGCCTACAAAACCTATATATTCCCAAAAGCCTACCTGAGGGTAAATGAACATTTCATCTCCAATCCAGGTGGGACATGGCACTCATCAGGGTTGCCCCCTCTCTCCAACTTTATTTACTTTATATATGGAGCCACTGGCCCAAGCATTGAGAAGGGCACCGGAGATAGAGGGAATACCTATAGCCTAACACGAATATAAAATAAGTCTATTCACAGATGATGTCATGCTCACTTTGACCTCCCCAGAAACTTCTATTCCTCTGACTTGGAATTTACTTAAGAAATTTGAGAGACTTATGGGCTTTAAATTAAATGATGCTAAGATGGAAATTCTGATCTACAACTTTACACTCCCACTGACCTTGAAACGATTATACCCATTTAAATGGTTAACTACAAAAATAAAGTATTTAGGGGTCTACCTGCCCCTTAATCCAGAAGTCCTTGAATTGGTAAACCTTGAACCTCTGACTCTTAATATTCAAATGGATATGACCAGATGGGCACCCATTGTCTTCTCCTTCCAACAAAGAATTACTATAATCAAAATGAACATTTTACCAAGACTTCTGTATCTTATACAAAATCTACCTAGCTTCCCCTCTCTTTTTTACTTTAAATCATGGGATAGATTAATATCTAATTTCATTTGGGGTCAGAACTGCCCAAGAATTAAACTGGCTATTCTAAAACTATCCTTGGCACAAGGGGAGTGGCCCTCCCAAATTATTTGCTATATGCTAAAGCAGTTTTTTTGCGAACGATCCTGATTTGGTTAGCGGAGGAATGCCAGAACACTTGGAAGACTTTAGAATTCCAAATTAATGATCTATTTGGCATAACCAAATACTCCTCTCCTTGGAGTCCCGATCCCACTTCCCAGAGTATACCAAGATAACAGCCCAAACTTACCAAATGTGGAAGAGAATCAGGAGAACTAAACAAGTGAGACCTATATTTGAAACTTGTTAGTTAATTTCTGAAGAGGACTTATTTATACCAAATATGTCTGACTATCTAACTTTTATCAGTTCTTATCACCCCAGGGTATAAGTTTGTTTGAAACCTTAAAAGCCCAATTCTCCCTATTTAACTCAGACCATTTCCATTACTTTCAAGTTCGAAACCATATTCTGAGAAATTCGTATATTAACCCATTTTACCGACACCAATCCTAGGACTGCTCAAATTCATTATAACTGTAATACAGATAAGGGTGGAGACTCACATAGTAGGTAATTTATATAAAACCTTAAGAGAGGATTCGGCAGTAAACACAAGTCATATACGAGTGGAATGGAACAAGGATTTAGACCTAGAAATCCCCTGGGAGACCTGGCTAGAGGCAACTATACCAGCAATCAAAATTACCTCCTCTCCTCTCCTATGTGGAGAGACTTTGCTTGGAAGTATAGGATGAGATATTTTCGATCCCCTGCGGTATTTAGTCATTATTTACCAGACAGATATGGATGGTGTCGGCATAATTGTGGCTGTAGACATGCAACACTAGGCCATATCTTCTGGCTATGCCCAAACTTAACACCATTTTGGATCTCCTTACAGTTAGAGATCTTGGGATGTCTGGATACTACTATTGAACTTACTGCGGAACAGGTGTTATTGTCAATATACCCCGATTGCTCTCCACCCTGGCAAAAAAGACTTCTTCCTACCTTTTTGTTAGCAGCCCGTAAAGCTGTGACCAGAAGATGGATGACAGATAAGATATCTACAATACTGGACTGGAGAAATATTATGAAACAGACATATCATACAGAATCCCCCAACTCCAAAATTCAACACAAACCACCCAACTACATGAGAAAATGGTGGATTTGGGCTATATACCAATCCTCGGTAGATCAGGATTTCGTCCTTGAGGGGATCTCATTATTAAAGGAAGGGCCTTTGGGGATGGGGGACTCAAATTAAGGAAACAGAGATATCAATTATAAAGAAACAAAATTATCCAACCTAATTGGAAAACAAATAATTCTGGAGTTGTGGAATCTCAAATAGACTAAAATATTCACCGATGGGAACTGTAAGAATAATGAACAGAATATCAAGGAAAGAACTAATAACATGGATGTAACTAAAAATGTATTAACAATTATACCTCTAATTACTACTGTAAAGCTTTTCAACCTCTACAATGTCTTAAGAAACAATGTACTCAGATGGTATACCAAAAATAATGGAATTGTGTGTATAACAAACTCAATAAAAATTTAATTAAAAAAAAAAAATAAGATTTTGCTTTGGTGGATGCAAAACCAAATACTCCACCAACAAACTGTCTTTTGGATTCCAGTCTGCCGGATAGCTGCTAAAGGTGTTTGTTTGGACCTCAGCTTCTGCAAATCCATCATGTTCAGGTGACTTGATGGTGCTTTCATAAATTACCTCCAAGGTTCAGCCAAGACACACTTCACAGTCATCTGCCTGCATCTTGTTAGAATTAACCCCTCCATCTGTTGGTGGCACTGAAGTTGTAGTAGATTCAAAGTTGGGTGTCATGCTAGGGACAGTTTCAGACCCACATGCTGCACCAGCAATAAAGTGACGCACTTGGGATTTTTTCTAGTAACTTTTTCTTTTACTTGTTGTTCCTTGGCTAAGTTCCGCCTTTTGGGCACCACTTTTTTCTTTTGGAATGGGAATATCCTGATTCTGTAATAGCATGAAGGAAGATAGAGAAATAGGCTTGATAACTTCCATTTTAATAGTGCACAGTATGCATATGCAACACACATCAACAGCTCCATGCCTAGCAGCACCCCCACCCCCACCCCACACACACACACACACACACTGCGACATGCCTCCAAGCAATAAGGAGATATGTAGGGAATAAGATGGACGCTGCTTAACAGCATCTTCATATGACCCTATTGTTTTAAACAAATAAGAGTGTTGGATACTCAGATTTCAGCCTGTGATTTCTGAGCCTCAGAAAGTAGAACTGAAATACTAGCCCAGGCCCAGCTTGGCAGTTCCCCCCACCCACCCACCGACAGATTTAAACATAACCCACCCAAAAAAAAATTTCAAACAGCTAGCTCCACCATGCAGATTTGATTCCCCTTACATACTTAATATGTTCTTCATAGGAGACATTCCTTTTTTTCCCTTCCTTCTTGTCCCAGGCCCTGCTTTCCAGTAACCACCTACCCCTACAGCATATATCTGTGGAACGGGCATGCTCGGCCTGTGAGATAAAGGGGACAATATGTACAGTATATGTACAGTATATTTAAAAATTTAGGAGGTTAACAGATTGGGTCAATATTCATGTATTCAATGTACATTTTCTTGTTAAATAAAACTTGAGTAAAAAAATTAAGAGGTTCTGGAACTGGCACACTGTCCCCAGCGCTGCCAAAGCCCCTCCTCACTACACACCCAGTGATTTTTATTTTTCAAATCTCCTGGTTGTGCCTACACCTCACTATGTCACTACTTCCATTCTAATAAGCAGAACTTGGATCCTTGTGATTACACATGCCCATAAAAATTGCCGCCCCCCTCCTTTATACACTCTAAGCTCCTTCTTGCGCAAAAGGCTGTAGTATCTACTCTTACTAGCCATACTGCTCTCAGGTGATGTCCAACTTAACCCTGGCCCAATAAATTGTATAACCAATCCCAGCCTTAATGCTAAAGGTCTTACAATCATCCACAATAATAATAAGGAGCCTGGAGAAACACCTTGCTGAACTACAAGCATGGACTCCTCTACAAGCCAGATATAATCTGCCTCATGGAAGCTCTCTGTGTACAATCCCATCCTATAACCTCCTGCGACTCAATAGACCTCCACCTAAAAGAGGTGGGGGCACAGCCATTTATTTTAAAAGTCACCTCATCTTTCTGCTATTAGCTCATCTCTTCTCAACCACTGTGAAGTGCTTCATACCTCCTCACCCTCGACTCTAAGAAATTACATATAGTCTGTGTCTACAACCCCCAGGAGTGGTCATAAAGGTCTGGAGGAACCACCGTTCACTCTGGAAGAAATGAAGTCCTTATCCTTGAGAACTCTCTGTGAAGTAATGTCTCCTCATGCCCCCCTGTAATTTCCCCTTCTAGCTTCCACCATGCTCCCAGTTGTTCTGCTCTTTTCAGTCTGAATATCTCTTTGGCTCTGCCCATTTATTCCTTTTACATATTTGAAGACCCTCATCACGCTCCCCAGTCTCTCCTCTCCTCCAGCGAGTACAGCCCAAGCTCTTCCAGCCTTTCCTCATAGGGCCTTCCTCCCATGCTCTGAAGCATCCTGGTTGCCCTCCTCTGGACCCTTTCCAGCACTGCTACTTCCTTCTTGAGGTGAGATCTACAGAACTTCATGCAATACTTGAGATGTGGTCTGACCAAGGCATTATACAGAGGGAGGATCACCTCCCTCCTCTTGGACGTAATCCCCCTGACTATGCAGTCCATTATCCTGTTTGCTTTTGCCACAGTTCTTCTGCAATTTTCAGTGTTATTCATTTTGACATCAACCACCACCCCTAGATCCCTCTCACTCATTGTGGCTTGCAGTGTGCCCCCCTGGGTGTATACATGGCCAAGGTTTCTGACCCCCAAGTGCAGCACCCTACACTTTACCCACATTGAACTTCAGTCCCCACCTCCTTGACCACCCCTCCAGGGTATCCCAGTCCCTCTGGACTGTCTCTCTCGCTTTGTCCCCATCCGCCAGTGCTCCTAGTTTGAATCATCCTCAAAGAGACTCATCCTACTCCTAACCCCTCCTCAATCCGAGGCATAGGCATTGAACAGGAGTGGCCTCTAATACCAAACCTTGGGGACCCCACTGATGACCTTCCTGGGGAGGAGACTATCCCACCAACCACTACCGCCTGTATTCACCCCATCAGCCAATTTTCTACCCATCTGATCAACTGCCTCCCACCCCCAGCTTTGTTAGCAGCACACTGTGGGGTACCGAATCCAAGCCTCTCCTTGATAATGCCCTCCAATACTTTGCCTACCACAGATGTTAGGCTGACAGGCCTATAATTCACCATCTCCTCAGAGACCTCAAGAATGATTGTGGGAACAAATCTAATGGCTGTAAATTAATCTACACAGAGACTCCTCTAATATATAAGTGAGGACAAATATGAACTGGCATTCCTTAGGAGTGACATTAGATACAGTTTAAAAAAAAAATCAAAGATTTTCGTGATATTCAGTATTTCAGGCATATGGCTGAAATGCTGGTATTATACACTGCTGGAACAGAGGCTGTTGAGGATGAAGCTCAGTTTGAGTACAGGTTATTGGGAGTCTGACTTCATTCTACAAAAGAAACTTCAGTCCAGCCAACACACCAGACTTGCAAAAGAAAAACTGAAGGCACTGGCAACTGACAAGTACATTTTAGAACACAATTAAGGCATACTGAAACAAAAAAATAATGCTCGTTTGGGAAAGAGGTTCTCAACCCTCAATACTCGCTCCTGAGACAAGCTGCATTTTTACATTCCTTGCTCAGCTGCTCACAAGAAATCATAAAATACCATCGTCCCTGTATAGAACAGCGTCTACCTAGCCATAAAAAAAAAAACACTGTCCCAGATGCAGCCAATATATTAAACTTTACGTCAGTGCTCTCTAATCTTGCTTATTCAAACTAATAGACAAGGCCACTGTAATGCTGACAATGACGTAATAAAAATATCCAGCCCACACCCCCACCACAGGCTACAACACAGCCATGAACACGTTTTCACAGTTAAGAGTTTATTTAAAAATAAAAAATTATATATTCACCTTGTAAGTCTTATTTCTCACAGACTAAAGCAAAGATCAAGAGGACCGAGACTGAACAGAAATACCTCCAGGCCACACACACACTATTAACATTAATAAATAAGTTTTTTTTTCACAAAGTTTGAGACTTGCATACATCACATTCTTTGATTCTTTTTACTGGGCCAGGCCAAGACAGAGGTCTTAGTCTTAAGGATCAGGGCAACTGCACAGTCTGCACAACAAGAAAATTATTTTTGTAACAAGCAAGCAGAAACAACATGAGTTTGTGTTTGTTAGTATAGTAACTAAGATAGTTAAATAGAAACTCAGACGATGGCCAGTTTAAATCTATTTCTCACTCTTCCTCTTTGCTGGCTTGCTAAGACCCCCCTCAAACAAAGTTATTTACAAGCACACCTGACACCACTGTTTTCTCTTATTGGCATTTACTCCTGTTACATTACTGGCAAATCGGAAGTACATTCCCAGCAATGCTTTCAGTTTATGGTTTCGGTTTATGTTGTGATATTCATGATATTCTTTCTGTTCCGCCCCCCACAATCAGGGGCACGGATGAAGTTGTATTTTTTACCCAGGGGTATGAGGGGAGAAGCGCCCCCACAGAAAGAATAAGATCATGGACTTTTACAAAACATAAAGTAACCTTGCAACTAGTTAGGCATTCAAATAATTGCAGATTCTAATTTTTCTCATTCTCGTCTGCCTGTTTAAAAACAATGTAGATTTTTTTCTAGGCAAGAATTGTTGAAGTGCCAACAACACACCAGGTAGTGTTGGTAGGTATGAGTAACTTAGTTTTAAACTAGCAAATAAAACAAAATTGGGATGCACCCTGCCCATTCCCCACCCCCACCCTGGTCAGTCACTACGGTAGTAGCAGGCACAGACCTTAACGGTCCACAAACGCAACAGTCCCTGCCAGGTCCTGCTGATTCTCTCACACACACACACACCTCCCTGCCATGTCCTGCTGAGTTACATCCACACCACAGAGTCCCTGCCAGGTCCCACTCATACCCTTTTGAAAGCTAAACTTGGATAAAACCTTTCCAGAATATAAATATTTTTACAGTCAACATTTTAAAATTCCTTTTAATAAACTGTTTACATTTATATAGAGGTGAGAAAAACAGTCTGTCAGCACACAAGCAAACACTCGCTTATTTATACATTTGATCTGAACAAGGCCAAACTGTGTGCTAAACAGTGTGCATTCTCATTCAGAGGGGGGATGCACTGGAAAGGAGCAGGGAAATCCTAGCCCCCCCAAAAAAACATCAGGGTAGTAAGTGAGATAAACACCAAGATAGAGATGTCGATAGGGAGAAAGGCATGGGTAAATGGAGAAAGTGACAAAGGCAATAATGACAGGGATGGGGCAAAAAGGGGTAAGGCCATCAGGAAATGGAGGGTAATGAGTACCAATGCCCATAGTCTGGGCAACAAGCTCCCTGAACTGGTGGCCTTGATGGAAGAGGGATACCTGGATATCGTAGCAGTCACAGAAACATGGTACACAGAGAACCATGACCGGGATGTTAACATACCAGGGTACACAACCTACAGGAGAGACAGGGAAGGGAGAAGAAGGGGAGTAGTAGCTCTGTATGTAAGGAAAGGGATAAAAGCAACTGAACAAAAGAGTAAACAGGTAAGAGAGGAGGCACTGTGAGTCACCTTAGAGACTGGAAATGGCACCACAATCTGCACAGGGGTTGTATACAGACCCCCATGTCAGGGGGAGGGAATGGACAAGAATTTGATAGAAGGCATTCTTAGGATGGCAGAGAAAGGGGAGATACTGTTGATGGGAGGCCTGAATATACCAGATGTTAACTGGAGCACATGTGCTGCAGCCACATCCAAGAGCAGGGCCATTCTCGATGCCCTACAGGTGACATGCCTCAGACAGCTAGTTTTGGAACCCACTCATGAGGGAGCAATCCTAGACCTCGTACTCTCAAATGGGGACAGTGAGAGGATCTCAGATCTAGAAGTGGGTAGCCATCTGGGAACAAGTGACCACCAAACAGTGTGGTTCACGATAAACTCAGCTACTCAAGCCATACAAAAGTAAGGGTACTGGACTTCAGGAGGGCTGTCTTTGGCAAGATGGGAGAGTGCCTTAGAAAAGCACTAGCAAACAGACTAGAAGGAGGGGTGGTGCAACAATGGGGAAACATCAGAACTGCCATCACAGAGGCAACCAGCCTTTATGTGAAGCAAGTAAACAAATCAGAATGAAAGAAAAAGCCACTATGGTTCTCAAAAGAGGTGCTGGGGAAGGTCAGGGAGAAAAAGATAGCATTCAGCAAGTATAAGGAAACACAGAAGGAGCAGGACAGAGAGCTGTACCAGTTAAGGCAGAAGGAAGCAGGGAGGGAAGTCAGAATAGCAAAGGCCCAAACTGAGGAAAAGATAGCCAACTCAGTTAAGAAGGGGGATAAAACCTTTTATAGGTACATCAGGGAGCGTAGAAGGACAAAGGGAGGGTTAGTGAGGCTGAATAGAATGGACGGTGGGTGGGAAGAGAGGGACAGTGAAAAAGCAGGGATACTGGACGAATATTTCTGCTCAGTATTCACAAAAGAGGAGGAGGGGGAAGTGCCTAATCCAATTAACAGACACACTCTGGATAGGGGGGTTGATACCAGTCCTTTCACAGAAGAAATGGTTCTAAAAGAACTCCTAAAACTGAAGGTGGACAAAGCAATGGAGCCTAATGGAATTCACCTCAGAATTCTAAAAGAATTAAGGGGAGAGCTAGTGAAACCACTGACTACCCTTTTTAACAAATCATGGGAGGATGGTGTGGTACCTGAGGAATGGAGGAAGGCAGATGTGATTCCCTTCACAAAGTAGGAGCAAGACAGAGGCAGGAAACTCCAGACCTGTCAGTTTGATCTCTGTGGTAGGGAAAGTGATGGGAATCACTTCTGAAGGAAAGAATTGTTGAATACCTAGAAGCCAATGGGGCACCACGACCCAAGGCAGCATGGGTTCTAGCGGGAAGGTCATGTCAGGCGACTCTAATGGATTTCTTTGACTAGGTGACCAAAGTAGTAGACCAGGAAGGGCTGTGGACATGGCCTACCTAGACTTTAGCAAGGCATTTGACACAGTCCCACACAAAAGATTAATAGTGAATTAACCAGCCTGGGAGGGTCCCAGGGTGGTAGCCTGAGTAAAACATTGGCTGGACAACAGGAAACAGAAGGTAATTGTAAATGGAGTCCACTCTGAAGAAAGAGGGGTTACTAGTGGGTACTGCAGGGTTCAGTGCTAGGTCCAGTCCTTTTGATGTCTTTATAAGTGGCATTGCAGAGGGACCGAAGGAAAAGTATGCCTCTTTGCAGATGACACAAAGATCTGCAACAGGGTTGATACACAAGGAGGTGTGGAAAGGCTGAGAAGGGACTTGGCAAGGTTGAAGGAATGGTCAGAAGTATGGCAGCTTGGATTCAATGCAAAGAAGTGCAAAATAATGCACCTGGGAAACAAAACCCAGGGGAAGATTACATAATGGGGGGAAGGTAGTAACAGCAACAAAAATGGAAAGGGACCTGGGGGTAATCATATCAGATGACCTTAAGGTTAGCAAGCAATGTGAGAAGGCAGTAGGGAGGGCTGGGGGATACTGGGATGTATAGGGAGAGGCATCACCAGCAGAAAACAGGAAGTTGTTATCCCTCTGTACAGACAGTTGGTGAGACCCCATCTGGAGTACTGCGTCCAGTTCTGGAGACCCCATCTCTGCAAGGGCATAGACAGGATAGAGGCAGTCCAGAGGAGGGCAACTAAAATGGTGCAGGGCCTGCAAGAGAAGCTCATGAAGAGAGACTAAAGGAGCTTAATGTATACCCTTGAGGAAAAGGAGGAGAGAGGGGACATGATAGAAACTTTTAAGTACCCTCAGTGGAATCAACAAAGTCGAAGAGGGTAGCATCTTTCAGAAAAAGAGATGTGCAAGAACAAAGGGACACAATTTGAAGATGGGGGGCGAGTAAGTATTTTTCACAGAGAAGGTGGTGGACTCATGGAACAGCCTTCCTGAGGAGTTTGTGGGGTCTAAAACTGTGGGAGAATTCAAGAATGCAATGAGACAGACATAAGGCAATTTTTGTGAGGGGTAGGAAGAAATAGGCTGTTGGTTAACTAGGATCTGCAGCTTATTCTGTAGGTAGGGAAATGGGCAGACTAGGTGGGCCAAGTAGTCCTTATCTGCCGCCAAAGTCTATGTTTCTATGTCTCCCTAGTTAGAAAAAAGAAATGTACTGAACAGGACAGTAACAGACACTTTCACCTAAATGGTCCAAGTTCACTATCGTGGCAAGTCATTCAGGGGTAGCATTTTAAAACTAAATTTACTGCCCAAAACTCCCTGTTTTAACTTATTTAGAAGTTAGAGAAAGAAAAACTCTGTAGAAACATAGAAACATAGACTTTGGATTTGGCAGATAAGGACCGCTTAGGCCCATCTAGTCTGCCCATTTCTCACTCTACAGGATAGGCCGCAGATCCTATTTAACCAACAGCCTATATCTTCCTGCCCCCACAAGAATTGCCTTATGTCTGTCCCATGCATTCTTGAATTCTCCCACAGTTTTAGACTCCACAACTTCCTCAGGAAGGCTGTTCCATGCATCCACTACCCTCTCTGTGAAATAATACTTCCTCACATTGCCCTGAACTGCCCTCCTTCTATCTTTAAATTGTGTCCCCTTGTTCTGCAAAGTCTCTTTCTGAAAGATGCTACCTCTTGGACTTTGTTGATTCCCTTGAGGTACTTGAAAGTTTCTATCATGTCCCCCCTCCTTCTTTCCTCAAGGGTATATATAAGCTCCTTTAGTCTCTCCTCATACGGCTTCTCTTGCAGACCCTGCACCATTTTAGTTGCCCTCCTCTGGACTGCCTCTATCCTGTCTATGTCCTTGGAGATGGGGTCTCCAGAACTGGACACAGTATTCCAGATGGGGTCTCACCAACTGTCTGTACAGAGGGATAACATTCCTGTTTTCTGCTGATGATGCCTCTCCCTATACATCCCAGTATACCCCGGCCCTCCCTACTGCCTTCTCACATTGCTTGCTAACCTTAAGGTCATCTGATATGATTACCCCAGGTCCCTTTCCTGTTTTGTTGTTGTTACTACCTCCCACCATTGTGTATTCTTCCCCTGGGTTCTTGTTTCCCAGGTGCATTATTTTGCACTTTTTGCATTGAATCCTAGCTGCCATCGTCAGACCATTCCTCCAACCTTGCCAAGTCCTTTTCATCCTTTCCACGCCTCCTTGAACTATCAACCCTGTTGCAGATCTTTATGTCATCTGCAAAAGGCATACTTTCCTTCCAGTCCCTCTGCAATGCCACTGATGAAGACATTAAAAGGACTGGACCCAATGACTGAACACTGCGGTACCCCACTAGTAACCGCCCTTTCTTCAGAGTGGACTCCATTTACACCACCTTCTGTGTCCTGTTGTCCAGCCAATGTTTATTCAGGCTACCACCCGGGACCCACTCCCAGGCTGGTTAATTTGACTAATAATCTTTTGTGTGGGACTGTGTCAAATGCCTTGCTAAAGTCTAGGTAGCCATGTCCACAGCCCCTCCCTGGTCTACTACTTTGGTCACCCAGTCAAAAAATCTATTAGATCTGCCTGACATGACCTTCCAGCTGTGAACCCATGCTGCCTTGGATCCTGTGCTCCACTGACCTCTAGGTACTCAACTATTCTTTCCTTCAGAAGTGACTCCATCACTTTCCCTACCACAGAGAGGCCAGACTGACAGGTCTGTAGTTTCCTGCATCTGTCTTGGTCCCACTTTGTGAAGGGAATCACATCCGCCTTCCTCCAGTCCTCGGGTACCCACCATCCTCCCATGATTTATTAAAAAGAGCAGCCAGTGGTTTCACTAGTTCCTTCCTTAATTTTTTAGAATTCTGGGGTGAATTCCATCAGGACCCATTGCTTTGTCCACCTTCAGTTTTAGGAGTTCTTGCAGAACCCTTTCTTCTGAGAAAGGACTGGGATCGACCCCCCTATCAAGAGTGCTTCTGTTAATTGGATTAGGCACTTCCTCCTCTTTTGTGAATACTGAGCAGAAATATTCATTCAGTATTCCTGCTTTTTCACTGTCCCCCTCTGCCCACCCACCGTTTATTCTATTCAGCCTCACTATCCCTCCCTTTGTCTTTCTACGCTCGCTGATGTACCTATAAAAGGTTTTATCCCCCTTCTTAACTGAGTTGGCTATCTTTTCCTCAGTTTGGGCCTTTGCTATTCTGACTTCCCTCCCTGCTTCTTTCTGCGTTAACTGGTACAGCTCTCTGTCCTGCTCCTTCTGTGTTTCCTTATACTTCTGGAATGCTATCTTTTTCTTCCTGACTTTCACAGCCACCTCTCTTGAGAACCATAGTGGCTTTTTCTTTCGTTTTGATTTGTTTATTTGCTTCACACAAAGGCTTGTTGCCTCTGTGATGGCAGTTTTGATAATTCCCAATTGTTGCTCCACACCTCCTTCTAGCCTGTTTGCTAGTGCTTTTCTGAGGCACTCTCCCATCTTGCCAAAGTCAGCCCTTCTAAGTCCAGTACCCTCACTTTTGTATGGCTTGACTCTGTAGCTGAGTTTAACGTGAACCACACTGTTTGATGGTCACTTGTCCCCAAATGGCAACCCACTTCTAGATCTGAGATCCTCTCACTGCCCCGCTTTGAGAGCACGAGGTCTAAGATTGCTCCCTCACGAGTGGGTCCGAAACTAGCTGTCTAATGCCTGCCACCTGTAGGGGCCAAGAATGGCCCTGCTCTTGGATGTGTCGCCAGCAATGTGCGCCCAGTTAACATCTGGCATATTCAGGTCTCCCATCAACAGTATCTCCCTTTCTCTGCCATTCTAAGAATGCCTTCCATCATATCCTTGTCCATTCCTTCCCCTGACATGGGGTCTGTACACAACCCTGTGCGGATTGTGGTGCCCTTTCCAGTCTCCAAGGTGACCCACAGTGCCTCTCCTCCCTGTTTACTCTTTTGTTCAGTTGCTTTATCCCTTCCTTTACATAGAGAGCTACTCCTCCCCTCTTCTCCCCTGCCTGTCTCTCCTGTAGGTTATGTACCCTGGTATGTTAACATCCCAGTCATGGTTCTCTGTGTACCATGTTTCTGTGACTGCTACGATATCCAGGCATCCCTCTTCCATTAAGGCCACCAGCTCAGGGAGCTTGTTGCCCAGACTATGGGCATTGGTACTCATTACCCTCCATTTCTGATGGCCTTACCCCTTTTGCCCCATCCCTGTCCTTCTTGCCTTTGTCACTTTCTCCATTTACCCTGCCCTTCTCCCTATCGACATTCCATGTTGGTGTTGCTCACACTGACCACCGTGATTGTTTGGGGGCTAGGATTTTCCTGCCCTTTCCAGTGCCTCCCCTTGGCTAGTTTAAAAGCTTGCACAATGAAGCATTTAAACCTATCACCTAGGATCCTGGTTCCCTCCCGGACAGATGCAGCCCATCATGCCAGTATAGGCTTGCATCACTCCAGGTGGACCCCCAGTCCCCAATGAAGCCAAATCCTGAGCTCCACATCAGTTTTCAACCACTGATTGAATCCCATATACGGAACAGCCTAGCCTCTCCTATGCCATAGATGGGTAGCACCTCCGAAAGGTTACCGTGCGTGCTACTTGACTAAGGCCTCCCCAATTCCACAAACTCTTCCTGCACTTCTCTAATCCTTTCTTAGCCAGGTCATTTGTCCCTAAGTGGACAATGACATCCAGCTCCTCCCTGTGCAGCTGCTCCGGCAATCCTGAGATCTGCCTCCCTGTCCCTCCAAGCCATGGCGCCAGGCAGGCACCTTACCTCCCTCTCCCCTTCCTTGCCCAGTTCTACCTTCCTAACAATGGAGTCCCCCACCAGGAGTTGTTTCCTTCCCCTGCAGGGTCCCCTGCCACCCTCCTGTGGGTCTCCTTTGTGGAGGTTCCCAGCATCCTCCTTGGTCTCCACTGTAGGTGCCTCCATAGAGGAACCACACTTTGCCAGAATGGCATAGGAATTGTGGAGAGGTACAACTGGAGGGATGTGCCTCTGTTCCACCACCCTCACCCTCCCTGAGCCCACTGTGGTCCAACCGCTCCTCTTTCTTGGCAACCTCTGAGGCAACGGCAGTGGCATTGGTGGTCCCTGGATGGAAGAGGAGGTCCCACAAATCCTGGCCAACTCAGCCTGGAGATGAGCAACCTCCTCCCTCAGCCCAGAGAGGTGCCTGCAGATGGGACAACACCGCATCCTCCAGAACATCTCCCGGAAGACTGCTGCTCCACAGCCACTGCACTGCACCACTCCAATCATGTCTTATTTCTGGCCCCTTAACTGTTTGCAATCCTTACTCTTTCCTCTGTTTTTTCTCTCTCTCCTTACTTTCTGCCTGTGTGCCTTTAAGCTCCTGATTGTCCTGTTCTGAGACAAGAATATCCTATATTTCTCAGTAGACCGCTTACTTGTTCAGAGGCAGACCTCCAGCAGCTAGAGGGCTGGAGAGCTACTCTTGCCCTTCTAGGATGGTGGGTCCTTGGTGGTTCTGTGATCACTCACTTCCTGCCCCTAAACAGGAAGTTCCTGTTGTCAGTCAAATCCTGTGCCTATAAAAATAGAACTAGCTTTGGGTGGGGGACAATATAGTCCCAGTAGAGAAGTTCAGTCACACAGCAGTCCTTTCTCCTGGAGTCTTCTGCCAAGATATTAGCAGAATCTTTCTAAGGCAGTCTTTAAATGTAGCTTCCTTCTAGCTAAGCCACTCCCCCTACTTACCAGATCTTTCTACAAGTAATTTAAACCTCCCAACAGTTAAGTCCTTTCAGTCACCTGAGATTTACAACCTAGATGACTTTTCAGTTACCCATTCAGTTCAGTTAACCCAAACACACACTTTTTTGTTTTGTTTTGTATGTTAGTTTTTTACCTAAATTAAAGGTCTAAACACAAAAGTTCTTCTACTTTAGTCCCAGCAGAAGTTCAGTCACACAGCAGTCCTTTCTCCTGGAGTCTTCTGCCAAGCTGGGGGATTGCATTTAAAATGAAGGCTAGTGGATAAACAACATTTTTTTTTTATCCAAGTGGTCCAAAGGTCAGAGGGGCAGCATTTTGTTACCAAGGGTGGTGGTAACATTATTTAACAATAAAAGATACTGCAGTGCCAGTCAGTGTCTGATAATGCAAAAGAGTACCTGTGGGTAAACACAGTCTGAACTCTGAAACTGCTGCAGTTATTAATTTAACTTACAGGTGAAAAATAAAAACCCTTAAGTTCTTCAAATTCACTGCAGGTCATGGGGTTGGGGGGTAGCATCATAAACTTTCTAAAAGCTATGCTAGTAGTCGTCAAAAAACAATTTCCCTTTGTTTTTTATCTAAATGGGTAGACTGCAGATCAGACAGGGGCAACATTTATTTGTTTACTACACAGACAGTAAAAAGAAATAAGATAAGAAGCTTCAAACTGTCAGAACAGACAACTGTTGTATGCAGTAAAGCAAAAATGGTACCTGAGCATATGCTGCCTCAAAGGATTCAGTGGGGAAGGAACAGGTAAATGCTCCATCAGAAGTTGCAGGCACTGCAGCAGTTATCCAGAGAAGCCAACCGGCAGGACAGTAAGAACTTAAACACTCTTTCCAGTCTCCGAAGTCCCAGCGACACGATGACTGTCCGACTTGTGATGTATTGCGGGTGGTGGGCCAAACAGCAATGATTTGAAACACTTTAGACTCACCTCACACACACCGCGCTCTCTAAAAGAAAAACACAGTTCTTCTATTTTAAATTAGCGAACAAGTGTGGGTCAGGTGCTGATCATGTCTGTGCAAGCTGAGTCTCGACTTCAGCTTCTCCTAACCAGACTGACCATGACCACTGGGCTGGTGGCAAGCTCTCCTGCTCGCTCTGCCTCTCTCCAGTCTGACTCCTCCATGCTCGCTCACTCACCAGGTCAAGACGGTCACGTGATTTCATTTCAGTCCAGACTCCGACTTCTGCTCCACACTACTCAGTTGGACTCTGGAGTAAAGTAGCTGAGCCTGTAGCTGGCCTGGCAGTGGCTGCTCCAGACTACCACTCTGCTCCCAACTCAACAGTCAAATAATTTTGTGGGCGTCCAGCTGGCCACACTGCTTGCCTCCTCTGAATCTTCTGTGCTGGGCTTCAGCCTCACTCTCGGTGACTCTCAGACCCAGTGGATTTGAAGATGCAGCATCTCTGTCTCTCTCCCAATCATGATTCCGGCTAGGCTGGTGGTAGTCCTCCTTCCTGCTTAAAGGCTGGCTCGTGGCTCCTTCTACAACTTCCAAGTACTTATTTGCTGTACTACTACTGGGGCCATTTAAACTCGCTGCCCCTCTTACTTAAAATGGCAGCCAATCAAGGAGGACAGTATGCACACTCTACACCCACCGCAGACCTGATTGAAACCCTAAGTTACAAGGTCCGCAGGGCGCTGCTGAGGAGCCAAAGCAGGATAGTTTCATACATGGGGGATGCGAGGGGGGCACCAGCAGTCAGGGTATTGATATCACGCCATCAGCCATTGCCTGGGGGTGAGGCAGCTGACAAAAACAACTTGTCATCCGCACAACAGCAAGGAGGACTCTGGAGCATTGGGAGCGAGCAATACACATTTGTGTCTGCCAAGAAAAAGGGGAGAGGGCGGGGAGCCAATTGTTTAAATGATGCTGGGATCCCACAGCAGGAGTCTGGAAGGTCTTTGTGTCTTTTGTTTTGCAAGACTTACTTACTTGTCAATTCAAGCCCAGCACCCAGAGACAAAACAAGCAGCCAGCCCAGAAAAAAAAAAAATTTTTTATTTTGCTGCCTCATTTTGCAGGCACCCCAAGTCGCTAGCGCCCTTAGGCTTCAGCCTAGTTAGCCTATGCACAAAAATGGCCCTGAGGGCAACACAAAACTTTGGAGTGGATGCTAAATGAATCCATGAGTGGTGTAAGCAACCAGACCAGCTTCAGGCAATGGCTTCTCAAAATTCCAGACACTGGAAGGTGGTGGTCGGCCAGTTCAGGAAAGCGCTGGAGGGTGGAGCTATATTCCTGGATTGAATCCATGCGAACCCAGAGCTTGAAGGTGACCAGAAAGACTGTAAAAAAAGCGATTAAAATCTTTGGAAAATCCAGTGAAAGCTCTAACAAGTACTCTGCTGCCAGTGATGGATGGATGCAGAACTTTTCCGCTGACACGGAATTACACCGTCAGAAAATGACAATAGGGCAGAAAATACCCAACACAATTGCCCCAAAGCTCACCTCCTTCCTGCTGTTTGTTAGAAGCATACGATTTAAAAAGAGCTTCTCGTTGGCACAAATAGGGGGGATGGATGAAACACCTATTTGGCTGGATACGGCTGCAGATTACACAGTGGACTTCATCGGTAATAAATCTGTCCCACTTAAAGGTACAGGACATGAAAAGTCCAGAGTTACCGTAGTATTGGCAGTGAAAGCTAATGGTACAAAGCTGCCTCCTTTTATTGTATTTAAGGGGAAATGCCATGACAAAGAACTTGACACTACACAAGGTGTTGTGTGCATTTATAGTGACAATGGTTGGATGAACGAGGACCTGACTACATATGGCTAAATCAAATGTGGGGCCTTTTCTTTACACGTAGGCTACTGGTCTGGGATGCTATAGGTGCCACATACAAGAATCTACTAAGAGAGCCTTAAAACAACTAAAAACGGATGCGGCTGTAATACCCGGTGGCTGCACTGGTCTTGTGCAGGCAGCCGAAGTCTGATGGAATCTCTCCTTCAAAGCATATTACCATGAACTTTATGAAGAGTGGATGTCAGCGGGGAAAAAGCTGTACACCTGAGATGGGAACATGAAGCCCCCTTCCAGAGTGCATCTTGCGAAGTGGGTTAAGCAAGCCTGGGACAGTATCCCCACTGAACTGATTGTGAAATCATTCGTAGCGTGCGGTGTCTCTAATTTCCTTGACTGTTCCCAGGACCAGAACGTTAATGTCCTGAAACCAGAAGTTATCCTATATGACCAAAGGATGAGGCACTAAGAAAGCTACATGAACTGTCTAAAGGAGATAACTTTGATGATGGTGATAATACTGAGCCAGAACCTGATGAAGCAGAGGATGCTGAAGAGACAGCTGAAAATGAACTTGCTGTTGATGCCAGCGATGAAGAATAAATATTGAATTCCACACTCCCTAACTAAGCACTGTAATACCTAAATAAAATTGTTTTATTTGCATATTGAAAAATGTTTTCTTTTCTGCTGTTGTAAACGATAAGAAAACAAATTTTTTTTCACTCAGAAAAGTTAAAATGCTCTCAAATTTAATAAGAGCCTGTGTTTGAATAACAGCCTGTTCGAATAAGTGCCTGTTCAGAAATAGCACTGAAATTAATAAGCGCCCGGGCTCTTATTTAAGCAAATACGGTAGTAAATTTTGTTAGAAAAGAAAAAACTCACTTCCCTGACATTAACTTAGCAATGGGTGATAAAATGGCAACTGACAAAGCCAGCCCGGTGCCGTTGATGGTTGGGGCTGGATGCCACACCTGCGCACGCCAGTGACCCGGTTCGGGAGTGGACTCAGGCTGCCGTGGGTCGGCAGGGGAGGGAGAGGATTGAGCCCAGAGGGCTGCTCTCCTCCTGGCACTTCTTGCTGTTTCTAGCAGCTCCCAGCAGAAGCTGGAAGATTGCAGCAGACATGGAGCATGCATTGGGTAGGGAGTGATGGCAGACATCCTGCAGGCGTGTGCAGGAGCGCGCCCGCCTGCACTGGATGTCATTGCATGTCCATGCTCCCAGGGCAACAGAACAAAGGAAAATCCCTGGCACCGGGAAGGCGATGGTGGATCCAGTGGTCGGCGCCCACTCTAGCCGGGTCTGCTCCAGGGCTCTGCCTCTGCCTCCTCCTCACCTCGGACACCCCTGCTAGATTATAGATAGAGCGCCAGCAGGAAGTAAGGTGGTCCCACCTTGGGGGCTCAGAGCCGGGGGGTTGGGGGAGAGGTTGGAGGTGCTCCCAGATGGAGGCAGAGGGTGGAGAGACTTCAGGCAGAGCAGGAAGCAGCTGGTCCCCATGACCACACTGGAGAGAGTCCTATGGGACCAGAGTAAGGAGGATAAACAAAGTATTTAAAAAAAAATGGCAATTGACTGGGAGGCATAAGATATAAACCAAGGGAAAGATATAGTATTCCCTTACTGCAGTCATAGTTCCACTAATGCAGAAGTATAGTTAAGGGGCTTCAGCCCACGGTTCAGTGGGACAGCAGGTGACAGCACCATGCCCCTTCCAAGCAGGATTTATATTGTGCATGTCTAAGTGTCCTTTGGACACTTCTTTGCCTTCAGCCTTTGTAGCTTGATCCCTCGGAGTTTCCCTATCTAGGGCATTCTGGCTTGCCTTGGATTACATCTCAGTTTCTCAGGCTGCCTGGTCATCCTCCACTCTCGCTAGCTGTGACCTGGCTCCTGCTGCACTTCTAGGTACCTTCTGGGCCTCCTGAATTTGTCTAGTTACAGCTGTGGGACATGCTCATGCCTGCTCTACCTCAAGGTCCCAGTGTCCTCTCATCCCTGTCTGCTCCTTTTGAACAAGCTTTCACTCTGTTTCAGAGAGAGCTAATGACTGGCCTGTGTGCTGAGCAGATGATTGTGTCAGATGTCATCTGCACAAAGGAATTTTATCTTCTATTTTAAAAGTCATCATGCCCTGAGTAAGTGGATGTTGGCCACTAAGTGGTTTGAGGTGACTGGGTATCTGATTATTACAGGGCCTTTGGTGTAGAAGGGGGTAGTTCAGTGATAAGTGGGTTGGGGGTGATGTGTATTTGTTTCCTTACTTTAGCCCTGAGGAGGAAAGGAAGGAGATGTGGTGCTATCTGGGTTGGGGAAAACGTGGTACATTTTTAATTACCAGGATCATGGGGTGAAGACTTAACAGTACTACAGGAGATGGGAAGATTGCATTTTTTAACTTTCTTTATGCCCCTTATCACCAGCTTACCTACATAGATACATAGATACATAGACAGTGTCGGCAGATAAGGGCCTATGGCCCACCTAGTCTGCCCATTTGAGCTTGTAAGTTCAGTTTGTTTTCCTAGAAGTCTGTTTCCCTACCCTGCCTCTAGAATTCCTTTATGTCTATCCCATGCATTCTTAAACTCTGTGATTGTTTCCAGCCCCCACCACTTCTCTGGCAGGGTGTTCCACTTGTCCACCACCCGCTCTGTGAAGAAATTCTTCTCATGTTTCCTCTGAATCGTCCTCCCTCCAACTTCATCCCATGCCCTCTAGTCCTGAAACATCTTTTTCGCTTAAAAATAGTGTTTTCCTGCACCCTGTTCCTCCCTGAAGATACTTGTATGTCTCTTATCCCCTCTCTCCCTCCTCTCCTCCAGGGAGTACATGTTCAGTTCCTTCAACCTGTCTTCATAGGACTTGTGATGCAACCCATGCACCATCTTTGTTGCCCTCCTCTGAACCTTCTCTACCCTGTCTATGTCCTTACGTGGTATGGTCTCCAGAACTGTACACTGTACTCCAGGTGGGGCCTCACTAGTGTCTTGTATAGTGGAATTATGACCTCTCTTTTCCTGCTGGTGATGCCACTGCCTACATCCCAGCATCCTATTTGCTTTACCTGATGCCTTGTCACACTGTTTCCTACCTTGAGGTCATCAGAGATGACAACCCCAAGATCCCTTTCCTGCTTGGTGCATGCTATATCCTCACCCCCAACTGATATATTGTGCCAGGGTTTTTGTGCCCCATATGCATTATCTTGCACTTCTTTGCATTGAATTTCAGCTGCCAAACCCTTGACCATTCTTCAGGTTTCTGCAGGTCCCTTCTCATTCTGTCTACACCCTCTGGTGTGTCTACTCTGTTACAGAGCTTTGTGTCATCAGCGAACAGTGAAATTTTGCCTTCTAGATCCTGTGCAATGTCACTGATGAAGATGTTGAATAGGACCGGTCCCAGCACTGATCCCTGTGGTACCCACTGGTTACTCTTCCCTCTGTGGAGTGACAGCCATTTACCACCACCCTCTGTGTCCTGCCACCCAGCCAGTTACCTACCCACCACACTACTGTCCTGCCCACACCCATATTCCCCAGTTTGTGTAATAGTCTTCTATGTCACAGTGTCAAAGGCCTTGCTGAAGTCCAGATAGGCTATGTCCACTGCCCTCCCGATCCACCTCCCTAGTCACCCAGTCAAAAATTCAATGAGGTTGGTCTGACATGACCTCCCCCTGGTGAAACCATGCTGCCTTGGGTCCTGTAGTCCATTGACAACCAGATGTTCCACCAATCTCTCCTTCAGTAGTGCTTCCATGATCTTCCCCACTACCGAGGTGAGGCTGACTGGTCTGTAGTTCCCTGCTTCCTCTTTGTTCCCACTTTTGTATAAGGGGACTACATCTGCTGTCCTCCAGTCTTTGGGTCCTCCCCTGTTTCCAGTGATTGGCTAAATAGCATAGCCAGAGGTTCAGCCATCACCTCTCTTAGTTCTTTAAGGACCCTGGGGTGCAACCATCTGGCCCCATTGCTTTATCAACTCTTATTATTTCCAGTTCCTTCAGGACCCTTTCTCGTGTAAAGGGACTTGTGTCCATTTCTGCACCATTCTCACCCCTTGTACTCCCTTCAGACCCATTACCCCCTCTTCCTTAGTAAAGACTGAGCAGAAATACCTGTTCAATATGTCAGCTTTATTGTTGTCATCCTCCACGCGGCTCCCATCCTCCCCCTTCAGTCTCACTATCCCTCCCTTTGTCTTTCTTTTTTCACTTATGTACCTGTAAAAGGTTTTGTCCCCTTTACCCACTGATTTTGCAATGTGTTCTTCTGTCTGAGCTTTGGCTTCCCTTACTGACTTCCCTGCCTCCCTTTGTTTCTCCTGGTACTTCTCCCTATCCCCTTCTGCCTGTGTCTTTTTGTATTGCCTGAATGCAATCTTTTTGGCTTTCACTTTCTTTGCTACCTCTTTGGAAAACCATAATGGTCTCCTCTTCCTTTTCCTCTTGCTAACCTGCTTAATGCATAATTCTGTTGTTCTTATAATCCCCATTTTAAATACTGCCCACTGTTCCTCAACCCGATTCCTGTCCCATTCCCCTTAATGCCTCTTTCAAGTATCTCCCCATTTTCCCAAAGTCTGCCCCCCTAAAATCAGGATACGTGTTTTTGTGTGGTTTGGTTCTGCTCTTTCTGTGATTTCAAACCACAATGACTGGTGGTCACTGTTACCCAGGTGCTCCCCACTGTTACCCCCATCACACTGTCCCTGTTTGTGAGCACAAGGTCCAGTATTGCCTTCTGCCGAGTTGGTTCCATGACCAGTTGCTTGAGGAAGGCACCCTTGAAGGAGTCCAGGATAAATCTGCTCTAGTTGATGCTGCTGCTGGGATGCTCCAGTCCACGTCTGGTATATTGAAGTCTAGAACCAGTACTACCACCCTTGTCTGCCATCCTTTGGATGGCTAGCATCAGCTCCCTATCTGTTTCTTCCTCCTGGGCTGGTGGTCTATAGACCACACCTGTGCGGATGGCTGGCCCCATTTTCCTTTCCAGCTTAACCCACAGTATCTCTCCCCATTTGTTCCTCCTGGATCTGTGTGGCCCTTATGTCATTTCACATACAGTGCCACTCCTCCTCCTTCCTGCCTGCTCTGTCTCTTCTGAATATGTTGTAGCCAGGTATGGCCATCTCCCAGTCATGGTTATCATTACACCAGGTTTCAGTGATGGCCACAATGTCCAGGTCTGACTGTACCATGACAGCCTCCAGATCTTCCATCTTGTTGCTAAGGCTCCTGGCATTTGCACACATGGCTTTCCATGATTTGACCTCCCTAGACTGCTTCACTGTTCTACTCCAGCCCCTTCCTTGGTTGTCATTTATCCCTGGTTCTCCTTGCTGTTTGCCCTTCTGCTGAATTTTGCCCTTTTTCTGCTTATCCACCTTTTGGACACTAATCTCCATCTTTTGCACACTGCTTTGCAGAGATAGCCACTCCTCTGGTTCACTGGTTCCACTACTAGCTGTGGGGGCAAGTAGGTACCATCCTTGCTGGCCTGCCACCCCTCTTGCTAGTTTAAATGCTTGTCAATGTAGCATTTAAACTTATCATTGAGTGCTTGATTCCTCCAGGATGGATGCAGGCCGTCAGGCTTGAACAAACCTCCATCCCTCCAGGTGGGTCCCCAGTCACCAATGAATCCAAACCTTCCTCACAGCACCAGTTCTTCAACCATGAGTTAAAGTTCTGGTGCATGCACTCCTATGCTCTCCCTTGCCTCTCACAGGGTACTTCTGAGAAAGTGACAGAAGTAGCTACTTGCTTGAGACCCCTCCCAGTTTCCTAAACTCTTCCTGAACTTCCTTTGGCCCCCATTTGCCAAGTCATTAGTACCTAGGTGGATAATGACATCCAGCTCACCCTCCCATCTTGCCTTCCCAGTGATCCCCAGTATCTTCCTTCCATCCCTCCATGCCGTGGCACCTGGTAGGCACCTCACCTCCCTGTCCTCCCCTCCTGTGTTCCTAGCTGGATCCCTCTTACGATGGAGTCCCCACCAGGATTGCTTCCTCCTCCTCTGGGGTCCACTGCTTTCCCACTGAGGTCACCTCTCCTGCCTAACCTCCACATCCTTTCCTTCCACTTCCTGGGTACTTCTATTTGGTTGTCCTCATTTGCCAGTGTGGCATATGAGTTCTTGAGAGGAATAGGATCTGGGATGTGCCTCTGCCTGACTGCTCTAACCCTCCCTGAGCCCACTGTCATCCAAGTGCTCCTCGTTCGGCATCCTTTGAGGCAGCTGCATTGGACTGGGTGGTCCCTGGATAGGGGTGATGGTACTCTGACCCAGTTTACTTCTGCTCTGAGTCTGGCTACCTCATCCACGAGTCCAGAGATGCATGCTGATAGGGTAGCACCTCAGTGTCCAGAAGGTCTGCCTGAATATGGCTGCCCCACAGCCACTGCATTGCACCACTCCCCACATTATACTGCAATTCCACTACTTCTCTGCTACTGAAGCTCTCTTAGTTCTCTTTTTATTTATTTACAGTACTAAAAATCCTGTAACTGATCGTCAGATATATATATTTTTTTTTAAGGAAAAAGAAACCAATAAATAAATAAATGAGTCAAAACACTTGTCGTGCTGAGGGTGGTCTTCTTCCCCCTTATGCCCCTCCTACTTCACACCTCTTACTATACCCTGTGTTTAGCTCCTGTCAATCAGATTTATCAGGGCATATATTTAAGAGTTGGGGGAAGGGGTAGGAGGGGGGGCGCAAATTTGCAGCAATTAAAGACAGCACAGAATTACACCACCACTATGTTTTAAATTTTCAACAGCCCAAAAACAATTATAAGTAAAGACAACACAGAAAGAAAGTATAGTGTCACTACAAGCCTACAATCTAAGTTTAAAAGAAAAATACCAATTACCAGTTACTCTAAAGCACTGAATTGAATATGTTTCCTTCCTTCACCTTCTGGCTTCTTCTGAGAAGATGAACCTCTGTTTGCTGCTTTAACTGTGACTAAGCCCCACCTCCAGTTATCACGTAGCTGAGGTCAGAGGCCAGACAATTAACACCCTTCACCCAGCTACAGGACAGTCAGACAAGCCAAGATAAAATTTGCAGCAATTAAAGACAGCACAGAATTACACCACCACTATGTTTTAAATTTTCAACAGCCCAAAAACAATTATAAGTAAAGACAACACAGAAAGAAAGTATAGTGTCACTACAAGCCTACAATCTAAGTTTAAAAGAAAAATACCAATTACCAGTTACTCTAAAGCACTGAATTGAATATGTTTCCTTCCTTCACCTTCTGGTCTCTCTCCGGTGAAGACACTCAGTACGGTCTGTTCCTGCCCGCCTGAAGCCCCCAGACTCCTCTCCCAGGCATGGGCCCATCTCTCCACTGCACCACCTGGCCACCCCCCCGGCTCTGAGCCCCCCCCAGGGTGGGACCGCCGACTTCTCTGGTGCTCTATCTACAATCTAATTGAGCGACCAGGGAGTGGAGGGAGTGCCTGAGATGGAGTTAGGAGGCCCGACATTGGGCATGGGGACTGACCACTGGTCCCACCTTTGCCTATCAGGAGCCGGGGTTTTTCCACTTTTCTGTCCCTACCTCCTCCCACCTGCAGAGCTCGGACATGCAATGATGGCCAGCATCCGCCGTTCACTCCCCCAGTGCCATACAGCAGCATCACCTATTCCTGGTTACCCCCGACTGCCGCCAGAGGTCGCTCAGGAGTGACGCGATGCCCTACACCCTCCCTGGGAAGGGAGAGCTGTCCACCGGATGCTGAATCCCTCCCTACCCCTGCCGACCCCCAACAGCCCAGGCTTGTTCCCAAACCGGGGTCACCGGCATGGCGTGAGGTGAGGCATCTAGTGCCTTAACCCTCAGTGCCACCGGGCCGGCTATAGAAGATTGCATTTTTTATTTGTTTGCTTATATTTATTTGCCAATGGGGTCTGCTTTTGGCAGGGGCCCAGAGGGGAATTAATGTAAAACATTGCCACTAAATGGCACTGCACAATACTTCATAAAAGGTTTGCCAAAGTGGCAAATATGTCAACAATTTACACAACCTTTGCAAAGGGCAATGTTTACCACTTTGCCAAATCTTTTCAGGAATTTTTCTCTTTGCTATATGTAATGCCCCCCACCCCTCCCCCATTTGGGGGCTTACCTTAAATATGCCTCGATTGTTCTTCTGCTGTCTCCCAGCGTCTGGCCGTACTCCACAGCACTTTGCCATTTTCTCCATGTCCCCAGTGTCCCTCTGTTTAAGTGAGGCCTCGGTCTCTCAAAATCTATTTATGAGCAGTCGGCATGTTTCTAAGCCACCGCTCACACTGTCGAGAGGATGCACTGTGTATCCGACTACAGTTGCAGTCAAAAGCCAAAAGTGTGTCTCCATTGGTTCCTGGTACCATGCCTAAGTTAGAATAGGCATTGGAACACAAAACAAAAGCAGGAAAATGTTTAAAATAAACAAATCGGCAGTCACCTGAAGCGCTGCCTCCAGAGCACCAAAGGCAAGGTCAGGGGCTCAGTAGGAAACACACTCGCCTCTGAGGCCAAGAGATCAGAGGGCTGTGGGTTCAGTTCCCACATCTGGCACTTGGGTTAATATCCCAATACTGACACTGTAGAGCAACTTGGGGGGGTGCTGCACTTCTGAGGTGCCGTCTTTCGGATGAGACGTTAAACCGAGGTCCCATCTGCCTGGATTGGTGGTAGTTCAGATGGATACTAAAGATCTCACTGCACTTATCGAAAAAGAGTAGGGGTTTTTATTAAACTGAAAAGTAAACCATAAACACAATGTGATACAACTCACAAAAATAATTACAAAACATGGGGAAACATAAAAAGTATTATGGTATACATTAAAGAAACAGTTTTAAAGGGTCACAAAGTACAAATCCTAAACCTCCATTAACAGGAGCAGGAAAATCAACATAACTTGGAAAGTAAACACATTCAAACTTGTGATACAGCTCACAAGATAAATCTAAATTAAAAGAAAGGGAAACACCGACAATATAACCTATATTTGTAAGTAATTACAGTATATATTATTAAATTAAAGGCACCTTAAGGTGTACAAAAAGTCACAACCAAGCCACAGAGTCCCCATCTGGATTTAAATAAAGGTGATGAAACATTATGGAGATCATGAAGTCGAAAATTCTTCATAGCAGTATCCACCAAATGGAACAATTCTTCTGTAGAAAAGAAACGTTGCTGAATAGTGAGCCGGCAGCGGACAAACCAAATATAAAATTTAAAACACACAAGAAATAACCACATAGTAACCCTATCGTGTTTAGTCCACAAAAAGGGTAAAATACGGAATTCCGGTGACGTCACGGGAGGGATGGGACGCTAGACGGCAAAGCTCCGGGACCCGTCCACAAAAATCAAACTGAATCCTCCCATAAATTACATATCACGGAATTTCAAAGAGCAAAGATCTATTCCACAATGACTACAAGAAGTAACAAACCAAAAATGGCGAAAAACAACAACTCCCAAATGAAGTTAAAACAGTTGACTATGGATGAGTGCAGGGAGGGCTACGCGGCCTGTTCACGGAGAGAACGCAATCTCTCGGAGTCTTCAGTTGACACAGAGGACAGCAAACTTTTGCTTCCGAGGAGGGCTGAGAGAACTCTTCAAAAAATATTATCTTCGGTGCAGAAAATAGAATCCTCGTTAGCCGATCTGCGTCAAGATGTAAGAAAAACAGATGGTAAAGTGGCAGAAAAAACAGCCCAAATCACAGAAATAATGGAACTACAAGATACCGACAATAAAGTTCTCCTGTACTTGTTACAAAAGGAGCGAGAAACACAAACCATACTGGAGGACATCAAAAACCGCTCCCGCCAAAATAATTTCCGGTCCATGGAGTTCCAGAAGGTGCGGAGGAGGGCTACGTGAATACAATAGACTTTATGCAACATTTATTACGCTCCACGCTGGAAATACCCTCTGACCTGGATCTAACCATAGACAGAGCCCACCGCCCTTGGTTCCAAGCCAACCACTACGGAAGCTAGACCCCGATCGTGGGTAGTTAGGATGGTGATGTTTCAAACGAAGGAATGGATTCTTAAAGAAGCTGAGGACTCAAAGATCTAAAGTTTCAAGGCACAACATTTTCTTTGAGCAAGACTTCTCCCAGCATTACAACAAGAAAGGCTTAAAGCTAAAGCGGTTCTGAAGGAGGTTAGGGAGAAGAAAAAGTAAAGGCAGCTACTATTCCCAGCCAGGTTAAGGGTCCACCTGGAAACAGGCCCGAGAACCTTTGAAAATATATTAGAAGCCACTCCACTGTTGAAGGAATGGGGCATCACATTGCCAGACCTAGAGTTAGAGGCGTACGAGAGAAGACTTCAGCAGAATATATGGCATACCGTAGGCAGAGGGGTCAAGAGGATGCAACCGGGAACCATTCCGAAAGCATTGGTGAAGGAAGCGGAGAAAATCATCCAGAGAGCAGAAGCAGGAGGAGGGCGGACGAACCCGGGCCAGCAAGCTGGAGCATCCCCCCGACGCTGAGAGGAGAGCCCGCGATGGTTGTTTAGGGTAGAAATGTGACGAGAGAATTGGAAGAAAGAAGCGAATCAAAGGAACTCTAAATAGGACTCTAGGCAGATAAGTTGCCCCTGAGAGAGCTGATCACTTTCTCTTTTTCCTTCCTCTCTTCACAGGTTTTACTACCCAATTATTATTTTTCTCTTCGGGCCACGATTAAAAGGCCTTCGATTATTCCTGAGGGGGGGGATGGTATTTAATATAAAAAAAAAGGTAGACCCAGCAATTAGAAGGGGTTAAGGGCTCCGAAGCAAATGTAAGAGAAAGGGGAGGTAACAAGGGGATGAAAAAGGCCTAACTCTCGGAGAAGCTCACCACAATATAGGGGTCTGCCAGATTTAAAGTTATGGAAGCACAGAGACATAGCGGGGTAACCCCCCAGCCTAGTAATGTGTCACCAGATCCATATAAAAGCACCTGGAAGCACACTCTGGGATTTGGTAGGCTAGGGGATTAGTTAACCGACGAAACCGACAGATCAGGGCAGTAAGATGGAAGGTTGCCGAGTAGCTGCTACATGGCCCGGGCTAGGGGTAGGGTTTTCTGTTCTTGGTCGGCCCATTGGTTTACCTCTTGGGTCCAGGGCATAAGGGTGGGCGAAGCCAAGAACTATCGAGAGTGCAGGGGAGAGGATGGCAGCTGGTCTAACCATTCAACTATAACGAGTTGGAAGAAAGGAAGGAAAACTTCCTGGCACATTAGAGATCGATCCCTCTGCCATCCCCACCAAAGAAAGCAGCCATTACCATAGAGAAGGAAGCTAAGGAGAAGACTGGGGGAAAATAAGGGGGCAGCCAGGGATCCACCGTGCTGTGGAGTGAGAGGATGACAAGGTGCTTGTCGGCCTACCGGATAGCCCTTAAGGAACCGACGCTCAGGCCTGGGGGTTGAGTGGGGTGATTTTTGCAAGAAGTTACTGGATCGGGAGTGGCATTTCTACCCGAGCTGTAAGGTAATGATGCTAGTGGTGTGGACATCTGGGGTGTGGTAATGAGGGCAAGGCAAAGTTTGGAACACTAAATGGGGTAGTAGAACCGGCATCGGTTCCCCACCGAGGCCTTAATTGAGTGGAACACGACAATCTAACTGTCCCCTCAGGCTAAATCAGGGCCGCGTGACGTGAGGCGGTTGCTCCAATGATTTCTTACATGCTACGGTGGAAAGATCAAAAGGGGAGAAAAATACAATAAAAGGGACACTGTTACAGAGGGATGAGACGGGTCCAGGGGAGGGGGATAGGGTCCCTGAGCGAGGATACGGACATGTAACTTCAGAGCGGAAAAATAGCCTGAGTCTCTTAGTAAGAGACAGTGGGTGGGACACACACACCACAAGCATAAGGCAGAGCATACACCCCACCCTCTCTCCTTGATTAAGGGTAGATAGGGATTAGGGCAAATACATAGGAAGCTAATTTTAAAAAGTTGGTTTGTTAGTAATAAAACGCCTTGCTTTTTGGCTTTTTGTTTTTTCACTGTTTAGAACACAAAGTTGGTCAAGTTGATAGAAGTACAATGGTTGATAAACACCTAAGTTAGGAGTTAATTGTTTTGTCTATACACTTTGTATTCCTGTTATAATGTTTTGGGTTTGTATTAGGGTAAGGATTCAAAAAGAGATACCGAAACATAAATGAGACAAGGTTAGGGGTACTGAGAAGACAAGAAGATTAAGGGAAGAGGACACACTTAAGGAGGCTATTGCTTCCATTGCCCACAAGGGGTCTCCAGATGCAATAAAATGGCACACCTAAACATTTGCTTCTATAATGTTAAAGGAGCAAACTCCCCGATAAAACGTATGAGGCTGGTGCAGGAACTTGAGAAGCTGAAGGGAGATGTGATTTTCCTCCAGGAAACACACTTATCGATGTCAGAGCATCTTAAACTGTGACGAGCCTGGGTGGAGAAGGTGACGGCTGCCTCGCATCCCAGTGCAAAAAAGGCAGGGGTGGCTATATTAGTACGCAAAGGTTTACACCTGGCAAAAGAAGCAACAGCAGGGGGAATGCAAGGAAGATATGTGAGGTTGTCGGCGAAAATACAGGCAAACTCATTCATTTCATTAATATTTATGCCCCAAATAGGCAACAGGAGATTTTTTTTGGAAAAATCTTCCAGAGAATAGCTGGTCTGCCACACGGTCAAATAATGCTTGGAGGGGACTTCAACACTGCTCCCCACCCATTAAGAGACCGTTCCTCAAGGACGGAGGCCACGAACAGAATAGCCTCCAAAGTTTTAACCACACTGACAAGAGAACTGGGCCTGGTAGATATCTGGAGGGTGCACCACCCGAAAGAAAGGGACTACACCTTTTATTCAAACCCCCAACAATCATATTCGAGAATAGATCGCTTTTACACAAATGTTACTCACCTCTACGAGGTCAAAAGTTCCAAAATACATAATATGACCCTATCGGATCATGCCCCAATATCGATAGGGCTAGTCCTTTTACCTCAGAGCAGGCAAACCTTATGGAGACTAAATGTTTCTCTACTGAACAATAAAACATTTGTGGAAAGACTAAAAGAAAATATTAAAGACTTTCAAACAGTTCATAACCAAACAACCCACTCCACATTGCTCAAGTGGGATACCCTTAAGGCGGTGTTAAGGGGGAGTATAATCAGCTATGCTTCTGCCCAAAAGAAAAACGAACGTGCAATTTAATAATAGGCTGATGGTCGATTTAACCGTAGCAGAAAAAAGACATAAGGCCAACCCTTATGATAGGCAGACCCAAAAAGAATTAACCCGAATCAGAAAAAATCTACAAGAACTCGATGATAAGAAAGCGGAGGGATATCTGAGATTCACAAATCAAAAATATCATGAAGTGGGGGGCAGAGCATCAAAACTCTTGGCCTTCAGGTTAAGAAAAGCCCAAATGGATAGATATATTCCCTTCCTACAAGACACAGGGCCACAGGGGGTAAAATGGGAGGACCCAGGAGAAATAGCACTTCAATTCCAAAAATTTTATCAAGAACTGTACAGGGAGGAAAAGGATGAGGTCCTAACCAGACATAGAGTGAAAACATTTCTAAACACCATCAACCTCCCCAAACTATCAGAGGCAATGAAACAAGAGTTAAATCGCCCCATCTCAGTAGAAGAGATAACGGGGGTTATTAAACAGTTACCAGGGGGCAAGACCCCTGGTCCAGACGGCCTCAGCAGAGAATTTTATGAAAAACTAGGCCCCACAGTAGTTCAGATACTAGCAGAGGTCTTTAACAAGTGTCTAGAAGAAGGTAGAACCCCTGAAAGCTGGTCTCAGTCACTAATTACAGTAATTCCAAAAGTGGAGAATGACTGTACGAAATGTTCCTCATTTAGACCGATAGTCCTATTGAATCAGGACCTAAAGATACTCACAAAAATACTCTCCATTCGGCTACAAAAATATATAGAATTATTAATTCACCCCGACCAATCAGGCTTTATACCACACCGTCAGCTGAGTGATAACATAAGATGACTCAAATATTATCCAGAAGAAGGCGTCCAATACAAAAACAGACCTGGCAATTTTCCTGGATGCAGAAAAAGCCTTCGGCAGGCTAAATTGGACGTACCTTTTTCAGGTGCTAGAGAAAATGGGTATTGACGGGAATTTTCTGACCTGGGTAAAACTTTGTTATCAGGATCCTCAGGCGAGGGTAAGGGTAAATGGTACATTATCACCCCCCTTTAAAATTGGAAGGGGAACAAGACAGGGATGCCCCCTCTCACCCCTGCTGTTCGCAATTAGTATGAAGCCTTTGGCCCAGGCCATACAACAGAGTCAGGAGATAAAAGGAACAGAAGTCCAAAACACCACCCATAAAATATCACCGACATGGATGATACCCTAACTTTTCCTGAGCGACTCAGAAACCTCGCTTTCGCACTTGTTAGATTTACTGAAGAATCTTGGAGACATCTCAGGTTTTAAGGTTAAGGAAAAATCAGAGGTATTGGCCTTGGGGAGGGCTCCAGATCAGAGCTTGAGAGAAAGGACCCCCTTTAAATGGGTGGATACTAAAATTAGATATCTAGGAATTTATATCCCTGTTCAAGCAAAATTAATCTATAAATACAACTATGGCTCATTAAAAACAGCAGATATACGCCGATATAAACAGGTGGTCTATTCTTCCCCTCACATTCGCAAATAGAATAGAAACAGTTAAGATGAACATTCTCCCCCGTTTCTTGTTTCTTTACATCAGTCTCTCCCTACCTATCCCTAACAAAGAATGGAAGGATTTAAAGAAAAAATTATCAGACTTCATATGGGCAGGGAAAAGACCAAGAATTCGGTGGGACATACTAATAAAACATAAGGAAAGAGGGGGGATGGGGCTCCCAGACTTCCCCAAATATTACTTGGCCACCCAATTACTGCCAGTTATTAAAATATTGATGTGTGGGAAGAGTCATGGCTGGCGGGAGATAGAAGAGGAAGACTGTCAGTTGGGTCCCCTCAGCTTATTACCTTGGAGAATTCTCCCCAAGGAGCTGAAACAGCTAAAAAATACCCTGACACAGCATACTATGTCAATGTGGCTGAAAGCCAGACAGGAGTGGGAAATAATAAGACCAGTGTGGGAATATCTTCCCTTATACAACATGCCGGGCTTTCCTGTCCATAGAGGAGATACCTGCTTGACGGACTGGGCGATCAAGGGACTGAAATACCCAAGGCAGTTTTTGGAAGCAGACCGTCTTAAATCATTTATAGAGATGCGAGGCGAGTTTACCTTAAAGGAGACAGATGTGTTCAGATACATTCAATGCACCCACTACATACAGAACAACATAGGGTTCAACAGAGCTGGCGATTGCCCAGCAACCCCAGTAATATTAACTTACCGGAAGAGTATTTCAGGACACCAAGATGTATATCTCACAAATATATAAAACACTAGTAGAGGATAGGGGCACTATGGCCATTCAGAGGGTAACAGATCACTGGAATGCCGAAACAGGTCATGATATTCAGGAGAATAAATGGAGGGTTATCTGGAGGGGAGTTCAGCAAACAACGAGCTCTCCCTCCTGGAGAGAATTCAGATGGAAAGTCAACATTAGGTTCTTTAGGACACCAACAGTCTCGTACCATTATACCTCCCTTTCCTCAGATGGGTGTTGGAGAAATTGTGGGTTCAAGGGCACACACCACCATATTTTTTGGGCCTGCACCCAAATATCATCTTATTGGTTAGCAATATCTAAAGAGATGACTAAAATCCTCTCCCTGAAGACAACATTGGAGTTCGAAAACTTGGTACTTGGATTAGCCCCAACAGAGCTGAAAAAACAGACTGAAAAGTATCTATTTTATGTATTGGTGGTGGCGGCCTTGAAGTCCCTCACCCAGAAGTGGCTCAGGGAGGACCCACCCTCGATGACTCAGTGGTACAATAACATTAACCAAATGAAGAGTATGGAGGCCATTACAGCCAGGTTAAGATTGACCACAGAGAAATTTAATGCTAGATGGCTCCTGTTCATGGCTCACATAGAAGAAAAAGTGGGCACCCCTGTCCTGGAACAGATGTTGCAGGCTTAAGAAAGAGGCAGGCAGCAAAAGTTCGGGATATAATTGATTACCTGGGGCCGTACCTCAAGTGCCATTTCTATATTGTGTCTATAAATGGAGACTTTGGAGAAAGAGGGGGTTTCCCCCCTGACATGGTAAGACTCTAAGTTGTTACAATCCCTAAAAGAATATAGAGGAAAAGGGATTTTTCCACAGAGAACAGGGTAGTGAGCATTTATTAGGTGAGAATAAGATAGTAGAAGTTTATGATTAAGACCGGTTATAAAGGTCTACAGTTATGATAGAGACATCCATTGCTTTACAGTCTTTACAGCAAGGTAACCGGTGAGAAGAGGCAAAATGGACAATTGAATGAACTCTGTTTAAAAATAACCTCAAGTAAACCCTGAAGTACTGTATTTGTACGTATTCTTAGAAAGGATGTGACTAATGAATATAAAGATGTATTGGTATTCTCTTCTCTTTTTACTAAATAAAAAATTATTTCAAGTTAAAAAAAAAAAGGGTAAAATACCTACACACAATATTTCTGTGGTTAACTGAAAAAAAGGAGATGTTGGCCACTTAGATTGGACAGTGCTCCAAAATTCTATAATAAATGTGCATTCAAAAAATAAATGTTCCATGGTCTCAATTATATGGGAGCAAGTTTCTCTTTGACAATATCGTTCCGAAATCTGTTTATGTTTAAAATTTCCTCTAACATTAAATTTTCCATAAAGGGACAACCACCACACATCCCACATATTACGGGGTATCCAAGGGGAAGTCAGCATATTACCAATTGCCAAACGTTGATGTGGAGCATAAATATCAAATGGGTCTATATCTTGAAAATATCGTTGTATTATAAATGCATACAATTCCTTTCTGGAAAATTGGATAAAGGAGCCTTTGGAAATTGACCATAATTTTATTTTTCCAAAACATACTCTCACAGTGGGAGAAAGAGCAGCTATAGACCGTTGTCTAGGGATTGGTGCATTCTCTGGCCAAATAGATACCATCTCCCTTACTGAATCCTGAAGCCATGGTGTCCAAAATTTGGGAATTCTATTAATTATAGGCCGAGATTCAGACAGAAACATAGTAAAAAAAAAAATAACAGGTTGAATCATATTTAAACCTCCCTGGTTACAATCTCATAGAAGTAAACTACGTTTTATAGGGTTTAATCTGCTACCCCAAATACATGAAAAAACAACTATAAATCTGTGTTTCCAGACTCAAGGGAGACTAAAACTGAGCTTAAATATAAAAAAGGGTAACAAAAGGTTTTAACCATAAAAACCCTCTTTAATTTGGATAACCGCCACTTATTCCATATGTCTACCTTAGCTTGGGCTTCCTGTAATTTAATTTTCCAATTGATATAATCCAAATCACCCGCTCCAAAATGCACGCCAAGAATCGAACAGGTTTCCCGTACAACTGTAATACCTATTACATGTGCAACTGAGATATCTAAAACTTGAAGGGGTATACAGTTACACTTATTATAATTTATAACAGCACCTGTACATAAAGAAAATTCATGCAAAACTATTTCTAAGCAATGTGCAGAAGGGATGTCACTGATAATAAAACAAATATCATCCGCATATGCTGTACATTTAATTTCGGGGTCACTACTAGAAAATGAAACACCATGTACATCAGAAGAAGCGTGTACAGTTCTAATTAATGAGTCCAATGTAAATAAGTACAAAAGTGCACTTAAGGGACAACCTTGATGCACACCCCTTAAAACCGGAAACTTTTTACCCAACCAACCATTACAGTAAGATTGGGCTGTAGCCTGAGCATAACATGTCCGTAACCATTGTACAAAGATGCATGGAATACCATAGGATTCCAGGCAGTCCCATAAATATGTGTGACTCACATTATCAAAAGCCTTAGCCTGATCCGTACTAAATATTAAACCTGTGAGCTCCCCAGATGCTCGTTTTTGCATAATTTTGTGGAGAAGGATCAAATTGTCAGTAATGCGCCTATCAGGAATTGAACAAGTTTAGGAAGGATGTAATAAAAACTCAGCATGTACTAATAGTCGGTTGTTCAAAATTTTTGTCAAAATTTTAAAATCCATGTTCAACAATGTAAGAGGTCTCCAATTCGACAAGTCTTCTCGATCCCCTTTTTTATATAAAAAAAACACCAAACCTTCATACATACTAGAAGGCAAAATTTCATAAGTAAAGCATCATTCAACATCATAGTAAATTCTGATAATAAAATAGAAAAAACATTTTGTATAACTCATACGGAAGCCCATCCAAGCCTGGGGCTGAGCGAGGCTTCATTTGAGCGAAGGCAGTGGTGACTTCCAATGGGGTGATGTCTGAAACCAACATCCATTTATCATGAACAGATAACTGGGGCAACACACACTGAGCCAACCAAGGACACATGTGAACCACAGGCTTCAGGTGGACTAAACAAATATTGTATATGGGACTCCACAGCTGAAAGAATATCTTTTGTTTTTGTGCATCTCTGCCCATATTGACTTTTAACTATTGACATATATTTTTGCTGCCTCTGATAAGCAAAAAAATGAGAAGTATCCATAAAGGCTTTATCCCCTTGAGTCCCAAATCGTCTTTCAGTCTCCAAGGATTTAGCCTGATCAAATTGTATTTTGTTCAATCGTTCTCGAAGTGTATGTAAAGTGGAGAGAATAGAAACATCCCCTTGTACTGCTCGAAAGTGTGCGTCTAGAAATTGTGCCCTAAGAAGGGCATATTCATCGGTTTTATATTTACCATTAATTTTACCAATACATGAAAAATAAAGTTGGATATCCTGTTTAGTATTTATCCACCAATCTCGAGAACAATCATAGAGGTAAAAAACTGATTTCCTAGCTTTTAATAAAGCCAGAAAACCATCCTCAACCGTAGGAATAAGCAGTAAGTCTAAATTTAATCTCCAGTAACCTGGACCACGATGCATCTTTGTATGACTGGAAACCGTTACCTCTATAATGGCATGATCAGAAGGTGTCACAGGAATAGTGTTAGTATGAATAACATTCAAGGAATCAGAGAGAAACCAAAAAATCAATACTGGTAGCTTTAGTACCCTGGAAAAATGTTTTAGTAGGTGGAACTTGAGCTGCCATAACATCTTGTAAACCAGATTGTGCCAATAGGTCATTAAGACAATGAGCATCACAACATTTTTTTTTGTGTGTGTGAAGGCCACGATCTTTCTGATATCTACTGCAAATAAAGTCTCCACCCAGAAAAATATGTTGTGATGTAAATAAATATGGCAAAATTAATCTGAAGAGGCCAACTCTGTCAAATTTCGTCTGTGGGGCATACACATTTATGAAACGCCCCTGTAATCCATTCACTTCTAAATCTAACATCAAAACACGCCCAGGATAGAGATCTACCAGGCAAATTAATTTAGCCGTCGGAGTATTCACAGCAATACCAACGCCACTGCATAATACGTCAGCCAGGGACCAATATGTAATTCCCCACCTCCAACCAACCGTTGCCGTATTCACATCTTCCTTGGAATATAAATGGATATCCTGGAGGAATACCACATCATAAGCTTCATTTTCAAACAAAGAATAAATCAACAACCTCTTCCTCTCTGACTGAATACTGTTAACATTCAGAGAGGCCACAGAAAGATTATAAGACACAGACATATACAGAAAAAGAAAAAAGAAAATAAATAGCAATGCAAAAATATCCAAATGAACATAACAATTTTCTTAAACAAGCCAACCTAAAATACATCATCATTTTTTTTTTTTGTAGATTTCCTCATCCCTAACTTAGTCCTTTTTTTTTCCTAGTATCTGGTTGCTCCAGGGGCTGGTCAACATAAGAGGCACCCTCTGGTTGAAATGAGAGAACCGAGGTAGAATCAGACTCGGTTCCACCATCATCCAGAAGTACCTGGTAGTTGTTTTGTAAAACCAAGGGTTCAATATCCGACACAGGTTTCTCCACACCCCGAGAACGAAGACTACGGCGCCTAGTGGAAACCACCATAAAAATTCCCTTCAGGAGGCATAGGTGGGGCATAGGATCTACTGATATAGGGGTTACAACAGTGGATGCCACAGGAGGCAAAAGAGGCCAGCACAGGAGCCGGGTCTACAACAGACATATCAGCTTCAGTAAAAATCTGTACCTGGGTTGCTCCTGTACCCGAAACGCTTTGTGGTCTCGGCCTGTTCGGTGGGGGGGTTGGGAGGCGTTGTCTCAATGCAGCCTTAACCGTAGTATTAATATAAAAATCCTGTATACAAAAATCCCAATTAGATTTATTTTGGGCTGCAAAAGGGCAGTCAATGAAAGCATGAGCATCCTCACAAAGAGAACATTTCACTGGGTGATGACAATCAGTAAAAACATGTCCCCTTTCACCACACTGCACACACTTCACAATATCACAGGTCCTACTAAGGTGCCTAGGAGAACCACATTTGTAACAATGCCGTGGTTGGCCTGGGTAGAATATAAAACCTTTATCCATACCCAGGTAAAAACAACTCTGCAAATGCTGTAAGCCATCCTCTGTCTGTAGTAAATTAATTTTATACCACCACCCTCCATTCCAAAACCCCTCAGAATCCAGTATAGGCTCAGGGTTACCCTGGAGCATACATTTGTGTTCTAACCAATATGTAATGTCTTCAACATTTACCCCCTCATTCCTAAATAATACAGTTATAACTTTAAAGGATTGTTTTGTCAGTGGAATCGCCTGAAAGTGAGACCAAGCAGAGTTAGTTTTAAGTAAAGCATATGTAACCCCCCTGTTACCCGGGGTTACTAGAATCCCAGTAAGACCTAGTGGTAGGCAAGGAAGGCAGCTTGTGAAACTCCAGTTAAATGGATTTCACACTGTCTCACTCTGTTCTCATCTCAGCTGAGACTGAGGGATGACATCCCCATAGAACTATCGCAGCTGCATGAGCCACATTGGAATCTGCAGAAGGGAATTAGGTTAGAATGTTGGCAGTTTTTGAACAGTGAGTCAGCAGTGTTGTGTGAGCAGCGAAGAAGAGAGGAGCACAGCAGTCTGTGCACAGGCTCTGGAGCCTAAGCTCTGATATAGAGGCTACTTCTAGGAAAGGTGTGTGTTTCCGCCTAAAGAGGAACACAGTAAGCTGTTCTTGAAGTGGTGGAGACCGCTGATACTGGTCTCTGTGCCCCATCCCTCAGGGGATGGGGGTGGAAGGGTTGCCTGTTATTCCAGGGGCAACCCCTGGTTCCTGCTAGAGAAGAAGCTGCCTTATTTTTTCCAAGTGTGTTGGGTACCAGAAGCTGTCAAGATTCGCCTGTGGGGCATCTGCAACCAAAGGATGAGTTCTGCTCTTGTCAAAGGGTCTATGTTTCACCTGAACTGTGTTAAAGTGGAGATTGGACTGCTGAATTAGTGGGAGGCCTAGAGGAATAGGCTTAGCCAAAATAAAAGTATGTTCAAGTCCAGCACAAGGGGAAAGTCAAGACATGTAGAGGAGATGTGCTATACATCTACCCTTTAATCTACATTGCCAAGCTTTCAAAAAGAGTTGTTTAATGTCCAGAGAAATGGCCGGGTATGGATTGTGGGAGCTGGAGGTGGGAGACCCCCACCTTTAGTAACCAGGTCCACCTCTACGGATTTGCTCTGTGGATTTCTAATTTGCCTCATGCACTTGGCCAGTGATGAGGGAAATACCCAGACATGGGATTGGAAGGAAATTTCCCTTAAGGAGTCGAAGGCTCTAAGGTGGTTTGGGGAGCCACCAACAGAAAATTTGGTTCACTGCCATATGGACCGGGATCGAGAGGCCGGCAGGGGAACCGGGCTGGGAAAAACCCACATAGTGTAGAAGTCGGGCTGTGTACCCAAAGCTGCGTGCAACTCCGGGCTGTGTGCCTGGTGGGTTCAGAGCCTGAGGGCTGAAATAGTGAAGAAGTGTTCTGTACTCTTATCTGCATTACCAGGAATGTAGCCCCATGGGGGTCCGTCTATACTTTGTTTGTTCAGTTTGGATGTGAATAAAAGCCACACTTTAGAATCCCATTCCTGGTATTGGACATTACAGTTATTGCTTCCTGTGTTCGGATTTACTTGGGTGCCCCTGTGCAGGGTAGCCAAACCTAGGCCCCTTGTGCCGAGTAACCTAGTCCTCCCCGAACCCAGTCCCCACCAGGTACTGCTGTCAGCTTCAACAGCATACCACCTGTTGTTTGCAAAAAGGCAGGGGTCCGGGGCCTTACAAAATGGAGGCACCGCTTTGGATTTTAATTTTGGGAGGAAAGATGCTCGGACAAGGGGCTAGCGTTTTGGTTATCTGGCAGTGGGTAGCCCAAAAATCTGAAGCAAGTTTAACTAGTGTGCCGCTGTGTGCTGTGGTTCATATGCTGCTGTTAAAATGCCAACTGTTTACCAAGGAGCAGTAAAGCTGAAAGAGTATGCCCTTGTCCTGCATCAAACATTTACAGCGTTTTTGCCAGTTTTCTAAAGAACTGTGTGTGATAAAGAAAACTGTGGAAGACTAGGGGTAGCAACAGGAAAATTGTGCCCTGGACGTTGGAAATGCTTTAGAGTAACTGAGAGACTTGTTGTGTGAATGGCCATGCTAAATGGCTGAAATGGGCTCCTGCCGTGGAGTCAGTTGAAGAAAAAAAAAAGGGGGTTTCTGCAGTTTAAATTTGCCTGCTCGATGATCGCTGTGAAAAGAAGAGCACTCGCGAGGGAAAGAGGCTCATTTGCATGGCGTCGTGTGATTGGTGAGGCTGCAATCAGTCCCTCCCCAGCCAGCTCTACAGTGACTGCCCAGCATTCGAGAGGGAATGTGAGAGAAGTACGTGTACTGGCTTGGTGGAGCGTCCCGGTGATTAAAAGCACTGTAAAACTTTTAAAATAGCCTTTGCTGTTTAAAATCGGGCTCAACCCGCATCTCGATCGACTGGATTGTGAGTGTGGTGATCGGAGAGACCATCGGCAGGACTGCCCACTCGCTTCCCTTTCTGAGGCCTCCAAGACTGGCTGCAGGCCGTTTTTCCATCGCAGTAAACAGCTACTGATAGCAGTGAGTACCAACAGTAAAAGCTGCTCAAACAGTGATTTTCTGCTAAAAGCCAGCTGAATATGTGTGCAGCAGTGTAGTCGCTTTGCAAATAAAAACTGTGTCAAGTTTTACCAGCTAGAGCAAGTCTGCTAAGCCATTGACTGTGAGCATAGTTATGGATTCAGCATCAGTTTAAAGTTTCAAAGCCAGTACAGAGACTGTGAGTTGTAGCCAAATGTGCAGCACTAGTTACAGGCAATCCTGTGCTTGAAATCCTGAGGCTTTAAGGGACTGTGAGCTAAAGAAATGTTTTCAGTAAGTGAAAAGTCCGTGGCAAATCATATAAATGTGCTAGAAAAAGAACAGTGCAAGTTTGTGCAGTTTTGAGCAAAGTTATCAGTAGTGTGTGTAATCGGATGCGCAGTGGCTTGACCCAAATTCAGAATGTTGATGCACAAGAGTACGTCACCGCCATTACAGGGTGGGGTAGTAGCAACACAGCAGCAGAGGAGCCATTTTAAAAGTAAATGAAAGTGTTCAGTGAAGTGGGAATTTCAGTAACAGTGAGCATTTGTTTGTTTTCCTGCAGTCATGGCCTCAGAACCAGCTCGCTACCCGGATCATGCCTGGGATGCAGTAACAGCAAGTAAATAGGTTAAGGGACATTAAGGTGTTGTATGGAGGACAACTGCCTTCTCATGTGGCGATTCCCAGATATCCAGTGCAAGTGTGTCAAATACGCTTAAATGCTGGAAGGGACGTCTTCATGGTACCTCACTGTTCTGGGTGCCTAGAGAAATATGGCTTGTATAAAGCGCCCAGGATTCGCTTTGGCTCCCACATGGACAAAAGTTCAGGAATCTGTAGTTGGCAGCACAGCACCAGGCAGAGCCTGTTGAAGAGAAGGCCCTTGGGGAAGTGTGGCACAAAGCTAGAGGGTGTAGATTTAGAGACAGAACCATATGCTGATGTTTCAGATGCTGAATCGCAGAAGGATAATTCAGACAGAGCATCAGTAGACCCCTGGGGGGGGCCTAGCCCAAGTCTCTTAGGAGAAGATGAGATGAGGGAGGACTTTGAATGGGAGGTGTCAACCTCTGTGTCTAGTGATGAATGGATAGTCTCAGGAGTGAGGATGACTTCTCACTCCTGGGCACAGATTCTCAGTGAGGAAGAAGAAGAGGGGGAACCTATGTGGCCTTGTGAAAAAGGAACGGGTACACAGCCTCAAGCTCTTGCCTCGGAGGAATGCATGGAAGAGAGTGGTGATGCCACTGCCCTGGCTGTGCAGGAAGAAGTCAGGGATCCATTTTTCATCTAGTTGAGAATGCGAGCTGGCAGAACCAGGACTGGCCGCCCCAAGCCAGGCCAGCGGTCTCAGGTTGACCAAAGCTAGTAAAGAGGAGAGACTGGTCTGTAGGAAGGCAAATGAAATCTATGGGATGTCCTTTCCTACCTTTCCTCGGAGAGTCTGGGAGGAGATTGAGAACAGCAGGAAATCCTGGATCTGGGCCGAAGCAATGAAATGTGTGCATCCTGGTGCAAACAAGCATGTCAGGAGCAGACTGTTTCATGAGAAATATACCCAGTGGAAGAGAGGCAGGACACTGTTTATGGACACTGTTCGAATAGTGGATGGAGAGGGACGTGAAACCTTTCACAGTGTGAATTATGTGTGCCCAGATGGGATAATAATTCAAGCTCCTAACCCTCTGTACTACTGGCCTCAATGCAAGGAACTCCCTGCAAATGTGCCCGTGCCTACCAGATGGAAAGCAGAGCAGTGGTAGTCAATACTGCCACACCAGCCATTGCAGTGCCTTTGTTGATCCGCCAGTATGCACATCCAGGACTCAGGTGCCCCACATTCTTCAGTTCTACAGTGTACTGGCCTTTCCAGAATCCATCGACTGGCCCACCAGATGACTTCAGATCCAGAGAGGACACCAGCCCAGCTGTATCCTGCTTCATCGCCTGGTAATCGGATGACGTCACACCAGCTGTTTTCCTTTTTGTTCCTGTTCCAAGGTTCCATCTCCAGAGATGACATCAGTCCAGCAGTTCCCAGATGTGCCCTCCTGTAGTTCCCGGAAGATGTCCTCCCAGCTGTATCGGAAGAATGCTGCCAGGGAGAGTCTTAGGTAGAGGAGCAGGTCGGTGCCGATTTTTCATTCTACAAGGGGCTGGTAAGTCCAGACTTTTCTATCCTTATGGCATTGCAGTACACACCCTACACTAGCAGACTCCAGAATGTGTGAACTGTCCTCAAAGACTCTCCCCTTCAGGACTTTGGCTTGCTAGAACTGTGCTTCACTGGGCTCCGGCCCAGGAGAGACTCTTTAATGGACTAGCCTTCGGGCACTGTGGTCACTAGATGGGACTTTTAAGGCACTCCATCCCCCAAATGTGTATTGTAAATAATGTCATTATTTTTCTACTGTTTTCTAGTGTATATACTGTTTTCCACCTTTTCTAAAAATTATTTTTCGGATTCTCCAGTGTTTTGTTGGTAGGGTTTAGATAGACCTGTATGCAGATTAGGATGTGTGTTGTCTTTCTTTTTTCTTGCAGGTGTTCCTGAGGAAGAGAGAAGAGAAGACAAGAAGAGGAGGAGGGGCTCGTCAGAGTTCCTAAATAGTACTTTAGTGTGTAGTATTTAAGTGCTGTTGTTGTTATTATTGTTGTTACTGTAGTAACCCTTTCCTTTCACAGGTCTGGTTGTGGGGGGTATGAGGCAGTAATGTAATGTAATAGATGGTAATAGTTCTTAGTGTGTGGTTGCATGGTGCCCAAGGTCGGGGAGGTCCCCGGTTTGTTTTGTTTTGGGGTGTTAAGTTAGAGGCAGATAGGTTTTCCCTAGAGGGCTAGGGGGGATCGACAGGCTGTGGCCCTGACCTGCAGTAGGGGTTGCAGTGCTGATCTATTAGGGCTATGCTCTGGACAGTTCTACCAGAGCCACTAGGCATCCATAGTTAGTGGGTAGAGTAGAGGCTGATATGTCAGTCAAAGGCCTCTAGGCCCTTAGTGTTGCCTGCCTGTGCTCGCACATGGTAGGAGGGGGCCTGATCACCCCCGCTCCGCAGGTAGCACATAGGGTGGGATGGCCTAAGCCGGGTAAATAATGACTACGGACAGTCATTTTCCTGGCCCAGGGCGAGTGTAACCCCCCTGTTACCTGGGGTTACTAGAATCCCAGTAAGACCTACTGGTAGGCAGGGAAGGCAGCTTGTGAAACTTCAGTTAAATGGATTTCACACTGTCTCACTTTGTTCTCAGTCTCAGCTGAGACTGAGGGATGACATCACCATAGAACTATCGCAGCTGCATGAGCCACATTGGAATCTGCAGATGGGGGTTAAGTTAGAATGTTGGGAGTTTTGAACAGTGAGTCAGCAGTGTTGTGTGAGCAGTGAAGAAGAGAGGAGCACAGCAGTGTGCACAGGCTCTTGGAGCCTAAGCTCTGATATAGAGCTACTCTAGGAAAGGTGTGTGTTTCGCCTAAAGAGGGACACAGTAAGCTGTTCTTGAAGTGGTGGAGACCGCTGATACTGGTCTCTATGCCCCATCCTCAGGGATGGGGTGGAAGGGTTGCCTGTTATTCCAGGGGCAACCCCTGGTTCCTGCTAGAGAAGAAGCTGCCTTATTTTTCCTAGTGTTGGGTACCAGAAGCTGTCAAGATTCGCCTGTGGGGCATCTGCAACCAAAGGGTGAGTTCTGCTCTTGTCAAAGGGCCTATGTTTCACCTGAACTGTGTTAAAGTGGGGATTGGACTGCTGAATTAGTGGGAGGCCTAGAGGAAAAGGCTTAGCCAAAGTAAAAGTATGTTCAAGTCCAGCACAAGGAGAAAGACAAGACGTGTAGAGGAGATGTGCTATACGTCTACCCTTTAATCTACATTGCCAAGCTTTCAAAAAGAGTTGTTTAATGTCCAGAGAAATGGCCGGGTATGGATTGTGGGACCTGGAGGTGGGAGACCCCCCACTTTTAGTGACCAGGTCCACCTCTACGGATTTGCTCTGTGGATTTCTACTTTGTCTCATGCACTTGGCCAGTGATGAGGGAAGTACCCAGACGTGGGATAGGAAGGAAATTTCCCTTAAGGAGTCGAAGGCTCTAAGGTGGTTTGGGGAGCCACCAACAGAAAATTTGGTTCACTGCCATATGGACCGGGATCGAGAGGCCGGCAAGGGAGCCGGGCCGGGAAAAACCCAAATAGTGTACAAGTCGGGCTGTGTACCCAAAGCTGCATGCAAGTCAGGGCTGTGTGCCTGGTGGGTTCAGAGCCAGAGGGCTGAAATAATGAAGAAGTGTTCTGTACTCTTATCTGCATTACCAGGAATGTAGCCCCGTGGGGGTCCGTCTATGCTTTGTTTGTTCAGTTTGGATGCGAATAAAAGCCACACTTAGAATCCCATTCCTGGTGTTGGACATTACAGTTGTTGCTTCCTGTGTTTGGATTTACTTGGGTGCCCCTGTGTAGAGTAGCCAAACCTAGGCCCCTTGTGCCGAGTAACCTAGTCCTCCCCGAACCCAGTCCCCACCAGGTACTGCTGTCAGCTTCAACAGCATACCACCTGTCATTTTGCAAAAAGGCAGGGGTCCGGGGCCTTACACATATTTCATCCAAAATCTATTCAATAAATCAGGGGTGCGAAAGCTAATATCATATGTGTTGTCCCCAGGGAAGTGAATAAGGGCATAAACTTCACCTGGAGAAAAACCCAATAACTGTTTAATCAAAACTTTGCCAACATAAAATCAGTCAGGCATATCTTCGGTAGTTCCCAAAAACCATAAGCGAACTGCATTCCGTAGTTTAGCCAGTGTCACTGGTTTCTTAAATAGACTAGAAAATGTAGCAGGAGGCACTGGCAAACCATTAGATTCTTCGTTATGTTCAACAATCAACCCAGCCACCCCCATACTGTCTCCTGTGGCATGAGTCGTCATAAGGTGCGAATCAGTAAGGGGGGAGAAAGAAATTAAGCCATCAACGAGAACAGAGTCCTGAGATGCAATGTTTGTATTCTGTAAGGGATCAGGGTTAACCATTTTCGAGGTGGCTCCAGAGGCAGGAAGCGCTGTTTCCCTTACCAAAACATCAGCAGGCAGGGGATCTTGTTGAACAGAAAACTCCTCCAAAGGAGTATCTGCAGATGCTGATGGCTCTCCCACCCCAGGAACCCCCGGAATCGGGATCTCAGGGTCAGCGACCCAAACGCCAGTTTCGGACCTTATCCAGCCTGCCTGCTGTAAAGCCCGCTGAGGGGACCATGTATCTCCCGAAGAAGACATCTGGGGTAGGGGCAAATCCTCGCTTTGTGTATTAGAATAACTTCTTAACACTTTATTAGTGTTACCTGGAGGGCCCGAGAAGGAATCCAATTCGGGCCGCTTGCATTTCTTTTCCTCCTCCATGGAAAGCTGAGCTTGCCGGTAGTCTGCTAGAGCGAGCTCCAAAACCTGACGCTTGATTTCTAGTTGCGTAGCAACAACCAAAGAGAAGACGCTGACTGGTCCTGAGGCACCATAGAAAGAACATCCTCTGATAGACTCAAAACTGGATTCACAGGCTCCGCCCGATAAACTGGGCCCTCACCCGTTTCTTCATTACCGATGACTCCTGCATCGTGAAACGGGACGCCTGCTAGTGAGGGTATAGGTCACGTTGTTGGCCATCTCATGAATGTATTCCAGCTGTGCCTTCCCCGCAAACCGATTCTTGCAAATGCACAGCAACCTTCCGACTTCCACTGCTGTCAGGCCATCTTGGTCCGCAGGAAAAGGTTCCCCCTGCTCACAGGAAGCAAGAGTAGGGTAATTTCCCCGGTGAACTGGCCAAATTTCTCCCATTCACTAAAATACCACCAACAGCTTAATCTGGTTCAAGGTCAGTTGCTTACAATCTGTATTCCCCCCCTCCCCTCGGTCGCCCCTGGAAAAGGGACTTCTAGGCCCAGTGGGCTTACCGGGTCAACAAAATTCAATAAATAAATAAATAATAAGTGTCAGTTCAAAAGGATGCTCTCATAAATATTCATAAGCTTGCAGTGTGTTTCTAAGGGCAGTGTGTTACGGGAGCAGTGACTCCCTAAGGGTACTGTTCATTTAGTTAAGAGTGGACTAATTTAAGAGAGAACTGTTGGGGCTACAAGTCAGTGGGGAATTTATTAAAAAAGTAAAACTGCTGGCTGCACCAGAACTTTAACCAGGGAGAATCCTGATTTAGACTGCCTAGACTTAAACTGCAGCCACCATTTTGTGCCTATCCACCAATTGGGAGCCAGGATTTAACAAAGGGCTCTTGGGACAATGCCAGAGACCTGTGGGGGATTAACTGGGACTATTTCTAGGTGCCAAAAGCAAGCCAATTATCAAAGAGGAACTGTTCAAGACAGCTTTGGAAGCCAGTGGGATCTCTGGAACTTAGTCACATATAAAAGGGGCAACTGCTAATTTTGGTCAGATTTGAGAGATTTGCCCAAGGGTTCAGTGTGTGTGCTCTGGGGAGCTTGCCAGCTCAGGGGTTAGGCCTGCCAGGCCTAGACTTTTTTTCGTCCGTCAGTCCGTGGGTCTAAGTGTCCAGTTGGCCCATGTTGGGGTCACAGCAGCAGGGGATTCGTGCAGCAGTCAAGCCAAAAAGACGAATCAGCCTGCAAGCTAGCTGGAAGGATCAGAGAAGGACAGAGCCTTACATATAAATGTGCTTAGTTTGCCGGAGTATTTGCGCAGTTGACCAGTTCGTGACGTCTGCTGTGCATGTTTCAGCCAGTGTTTGAATTGCTCCTGCATCCCGAAGACCAGCATTTCGATGAGGACCACAAGGAATTCTTCTGCTTCACCAAGCCATCTCCACCAGGTCTCATTTTGTTGGATCATCATTCGGTCTGCGTGAGTGTGAGTACAAACAGGGTAGCTCCCTCAGAATAAAGCTGCAAATCACTTGTGTGTGCCATCTGATTTGCTTGTCTGGGTTTATTGCAGCAAACTGAGTCATCCGACTCCAGACAAAATTCTGGGTTGTTGTGCATGCTAATTGTTTTCTTTCCTAAGGGCCTCAACGATCAGCTGCAATGCCAGCCTACCCTGGCAGTGCTCCAGGCTAGCCTGTTACTCCATACCCAGGGTTGTGTGACTGTACCAAAGGGACTCACTGTGCATGCTGTTCAGCCAGAGTTAATCAGATCTGTTAATCTTCTGCTAGATTCATGCCCCACCCCTGTTCACATCCCCCTGGATAAATCAGATTGTTGTGTTTTACATTTAATCCTGGCTAGTTTGTACCTTCTTGGTGGGGATACAGTGCTGTTATTGCTTTGTTGCATCATTGGCCTTATTTTACAGGGGGTCTCCAGAGCAGTTACAGAGGATCCAGCCTTGGTGGTAAGTGCAAGGGGTGTGAACAAGTCATTACTGACATACGGTCCATGTGACTGTTTTGTTGCTATACTGTTTAGACCACTAGAGGGGTCAGTGGGGGATTACAGTATCCCGGAGGGCTATACCAACAGCAGTTATGCTACCCCAAGACCATACCTCCGGGTGGAGGCACCCATTCACCAAACTCAGGCTCCTCAACCTGTGCTAGTCACACAGGCAGGGGTAGTAACCCACAGGATAGCGCCACCTAGGGGTTACATCTTTGGAGGTACTGCCGAGATTAACACCCCCTAGTGACCAAAACCAAGAATTACAACTAAACATTTAATGGGTACCCCTGAAGAAATGGCTGTGCATCAGTTGGTTGGATGGTGTATGGGGCATGAAATTGATCCCCATAATGTTTTGCTGATACTGCATATACCCCGGGCACTAACAAAGACACTATAGAAAGGGCACTTTCAAAAATTTAATGCTTGGGAAAAGCTCTAGTGGTGGTCTGACAAGCTGACTTGACTGCCCAAACTCTAATGGCGTTAGTGGTGTATAGCAACCCTGTGGACAGCACTAAGGTGACCAAAATTATTACTATTGATGGGTCTCCAGTTGCCTGGAGGGTACTAACTAGGGATAGTCAGGACCCCTTGTAACATGATAACCGTCTACTAGTTATGTGTATAAATGTGATAAATATATATTTCTTTGAATTTCTGCTTATGAGACATGGCCAGGACAGCAGGCCTGTGGGAAAGACTAGCTTTTAAAGATACCTGACCTTTGACCCCAAAGGCCCTTGCTTGCTGGCACAGCTGGCTGTAGTAAAACTGACCCAGTGGATAAATTAATTAAGAGCTCCTTTGACATCTACCTGTCATGCCTGTGTTGGCTGCTATACACCAGGTTGTAACAGGTTGTAAAACGACAAACTGCTTTGAACCTAGGAAACTAGCCATAAAAGACTGCATTTTTATGACACCAGGAGGGAAGCCAGTTCTGTTGGATGCCTGTAACAATTCACACTGCTGAGAGAACTATTTTCAGGATGTTTTCTGAAGATCAAAGGGAAATGCTCTGATGAGGAAAGAGACTGTTATAATTTAATATTGCTATCTTTGCAGATTTCAAGCAAGCAGTAAATGACACCCTTTTGGGTACACTTGGTCATGTTACAAATTAATTACAGGACTAACAGTGACCTCATGTGCTGTGACATCACAAGCAGGTTGGGACTTTGAGCGTGGAATATTGCCAAGCAGTCTGAGTGGACTGTGACTCACTCTTATTCCAACTTTGAAAGAGAACACACACTTGTGTTCTGGACTTCAGGGCACTGCTGTCAAGAATAGGTAACACACAACTGAAAACTGAGTTAGAATTAGCAATTCAGTTACAAGGCGTTTTGTTTTGTAATTTCCATTTTTTGACTGTAAGCATTAATGTATATATGTTCTGTGTTTTGTATTTATTTACTATTTTAACTGTAAACTTTTGGTTTCCTTAATTCTGCCAGTCTTTTCTTATTTTGAATGTGAATGCTGGGACAGTGTTAATAAGTCTGACAGAACTGTTACGTGCTTATAGTGTGTTACCATACGCACTAAGGTAAGAAAAGTACCTAGGTCTCAGTTGAGTCAAGAGGATTGTGAACCAGGTTGGATGCCCACTGGGTTAAGTATTGCACTACATTTCCCAAAGAGGGTGTGATATTTCACCCTGTTAATTGGGCGTACAGCAAAAAGGGTTCATATTTAACCTCAGGACTCGAGACTGGTAGGTGTTTCGACCCAAAACAGACAGAAAGGTTACCCTGTTTGTCTCCTGTTCACATATTGCACTTTGAGGTTTGGCACTGTGGGAGCAGAGGGCCTGACCTGCGGATGGCATTTGTGACACCCCTGAGGAAATGAGCTCCCACCCTTATCTGAGACTTTTGAGGAGAAGATTGCCAAATTGCTGCTGGAGGAGGGTAAAACCCTTGAGGACTTTAAACAGTTATTCATGCCACCTGGGGGTGCTCCTTCCCCAACGCCCCCACCAGCTCCAGTACCTGCCCCTTCACCAGCTCCTGTGCTCGCATCAGTGCCAGCACCCACACCTGTGCTTGCAGTTAGTCACGACTCTTACCACAGGCTGAGGATGTTTTCAGGTACTTTCCCCACCCTTCCAGGGGGAGGATGATTGGGAGACCTGGATAGACTATGTTGCCCCCCTAGTACCTGAGTGACAGTGTGCGGGGGCAGAGACATGAAAAAGGATCATGGAAAGTTTGAGGAGTCCCGCTTTGGAAGCAATTAGGTTCCTCAGGTCCACAAACCCTGATGCGTCAGCTCAAAAGGTCCTGTCCGCACTAGAAGGTGTTTTTGGTAGCATTGAATCTGGAGAGACTTTGATGTGGCAATTCAAAGGCACCAAGCAGTGGAAAGGGGAAGGTTTGTCTGCGTATGTTACTCGTCTGGTGTAGCGTTGTGAAAAAATTACCATTAGTAAATTATCTATTGCAAATACTTAGAAAGGAGACGAACGGAGATGAGGCTGAAGGCGGAAGAATTTAATGATTATAACAATAATCACAGCGAGAGATTACAAGTGGTACATCCTTCATTCTTCAAACTAACAGTGTATAGTGGCTTGCTTATATAGTGGAATACAGTACTATGGTTGTCTATAATTGGTACAGACAAATATAAACTTTAACTTTAAAAGGCAATTTTCCTTTTAGTTTTTGCATGACAAGGCAATTCTCCTTTTAGTTCTTTGCATGACCTAATGTATGAGCTAGCTCTTGTATTGATACTACTATATAAGGATAATAATAAGGGTCATTACCAATTATTAAGACCTTAAGAAGAAGAAACAGATTTGCACTTAAGAATGTGCACACAGGCACTTATTCTGTCCTGTCCTAATAATAAACACTAAAAATAGTCTGAAGGGATAATTTGAACTCTATCCCTGTAGTTCTGTCTTTCCAGACACTTAAGACACCTGTTTTCTATTACTCATATGATTAGTACAAATATCAAGACACACTTGAATATTACAAGTTGTGGATCAGTTAAACCTGTAGCTTTTACAAGTTTTTATATAATTTAGCTTCATAGATCAATATTTGTTACACAAACACCTTATGTTTTAGACCAAAATGAAGTTTGCCTGCAATATTGGAACACATTTTTTTATCCCCTATTACAAGACCCCCTTTGGACCAATATTGCTTAATTATTATTTATGCAACAATACAACTCCTCAGAGCATGTACATCTCACTATGTACTTCACATTATTCACAATCACTTGATCAATAAGTGTTGATTAAATCCACTCTCTGGCCCTTTTGTCACATTTAGGCATTCAGTTGGTGTTACAGTTAGCATAGGTCATCTGAGACTACAAAACATAATGAGTTGCTTAAACTAGCATCGTTATAAACACTATTATCACCCCAAAGACAGTAGGACAGAGTTAACACATAAACACCATTGTCCTTTGGTGTGGCTCTGTTTATAACAAGAGACCCATTTTCTGTTCCCAGTCCATGTAGCTTGTGTGATCCAGTCTTGAGTTTGATGCACAGCTGGACCAGCTGTTAAAAATGTCCACACACCAGTCTGTAGATATGAAAGTACGGTTGTTTTTAGTCCAAGTGGCTTTCCATGCTCGTGTCGTAGGTGTTGGTATCAACAGGGTCCCAGTTCCAACTGATTAACAGTGTAATGGACCCGTTCATACTCACACGTGACATTAGTCTGTTCCACATTAATGTATAGGCTGAGGATTATAGAAAATCTTATGGCTGTCACCAAGCCGATGATAATGATGTTTGTGTCTTCATGGCTATAAACATCAAGTGTAGTATTTTAATTTTTAAACAGCTTTGTTTGACACTTTTTACACTGATCAACATGTACCCAGAATTCTTGTTTCCTTCCTCCAGCCCCTTTCTTGCCATTTACTTTAACCACATATACTGTACTCTCACCTAACCGTTTGCACACTTGGTACGATCCTAACAAATTAGCATCCTTCCAAGGATTTTTCTGTTCCCACTTTGCACCATCACTACATCTCTCCTCTCTATAGGTAGCCCCCATCCTGCTACCGGCTGTCTACCTTGCTTATTGTGCTCATGTGCCACAGCCATGTTCCTGGCTGCAAAGGTTAAATATTTGTCTAGTTGATACTGTATTGCCTTTAAAAACTGCTCATGTTTAACCTTATCTTGGGTAGCTGAGCCTGGTGGGGGTACATCCTGTGGGTGAACCAACCTCATTTTTCTTCCTGTCATCAATTCATAAGGGGTTAATCCTGTACTAGCTTGGACTGTCCCTCTAATGGCCATCAAAATCCCCGGGAGGTGTGTAACCCAGTCCTTTCCTTCATCCAATACTGCCTTTTTAAGGGCATTTTTCAAGGTCCGATTCAATCTTTCCACCATCCCTGAGGCCTGAGGCCTATATGGTAAATGCAGTCGCTGTTGAACTCCCATTATCTTACACATTTCCTGCATCACTTGATTTACAAAATGAGTTCCTCTATCAGATTCTATGATATTAGGAAATCCCCACCTAGCACAAACTTGCGTATATAAAATTCGAGCTGTTGTTATAGCATTAGCACTCTTAACTGGAAATGCTTCCACCCATTTTGAGAACATATCTATCACTACCAACATATACTTATATCCCCCCTTTGCCCAGCAATCACTTATTATATGCCCAGGCTTTTTACAATTAAAGCATGTTCTAGTTTCCTTTTGTGGTCCCTCATTTGTCCATGTCACAGCGGCAACTTCTGCCTTTCGCTGTTTCTCATTAAGATAAGTCTCTAGGAGGGTGATTCGCTCCTCCTGAGTTGGAGCCAGTTTTACAACTGTCCGTAGGGTGGGGTCTAAATCATAGGCCCTAATCCATAAGTCTCGGAAGGTAGTATCATCTTCCAAGGGCAATCCTGCCTCCGTACTCTGATAGACCTCAAAAACCGAGGGATAAAGACCCGTGGTCCTCTCCCGACTGTGGCTTTACTTGCAGTATTCTGTCCCAGTCAACTTCTTGTTTTGCAGATTCCCCTCTAGCTTTTCTAATAGCCTCAACTACTTATTATAGTCTGCCCATGAATTTATGTTTTGCATGGCCCCTTTGTGTGTCCCCTGGACCTCCTCGGCATAGCTTCTGCTAAAGCAGGGGACATTTAAACATAACCAACCTGCATATATCTTGGTTGGTTAGCTGAGGGTGGTTGTTAACTGCTTTAATTTTTGCCGCAATTGAGGTAGGTTGGTTTTGTGATCAATTGACCTAGCATTTGGCCCAAATTGGTTATTTCCTCTATAGTCAGATCCTTGACTATAGGGCTTTATCTTCCTTTTAATGGTTATTGGTGATCATGGGGCTCCCTGCACTCACCTTTCTTGTCTTTACCACCTTACCTCCTACTGCTTTCCACACTTCTCCATCCTTCTCCATTTCCTGTGTTTCCTCCCTTTCTTCCCATTCCTCTTTTTTAGCTCCTGGTGGAGGGGTAGTGGGCCCTTCTTCATCACTTTCTCTATCCATAGCCTGACGTGCCTCATCATCCTCTATCAAAGTATCTCTTACTTTTGCATATTTTTTATCATAACTATCTTCTTGCTTTTTATGTCTCTCTGCCTCTTCCTTGTTTCCCATTTTTTCAGCGTATTCCCTTTTTAATCCATATTTAGCACACTTGTTTCGCAGCTCTAAAGCATATTGTTCTTGCTGATACCTTGTGGTAGCAGACATAGGTCCGCCGGTGGCTGTCATTCCCTTTGTTTACACGGGTGCCACCTTAACCTTTATCACCCCTTCTTCTATATTACTTAACTCTTGAATCTTCTCCATTGCATCCTGTAGTTCTGTATACAGTTGCCTAGTTTCACTAGCCTGCTCTTGTGACTGTTGGTCTAGCTTAATCTGTAGAAGGGCATGATCCCTATTTAACAGACACAAACCTTTGTGCTTACAGTATTTACTAGTTCCTCTTTTTATTTTTAATCAAAACTACTGTGCTTGTTAATCATAGCTTGTATACTTCCCCTTTAGGTGTTTCCCTAGAAACAACCTATCAATGTTTCCATATTCATAAAACACAGTTATACCAGTTGATCATCAGGCATTGGTTTGTATGCTTTTCTCTTTAGGTGTTTTCCACAGAAAATGACCCATTAGTGTTTTCATGCTCATTTTCTTATCTTTTTTTTGCCTGCCTAGCTTTTTACAGCCGGGTGCACCCGTGCACTGGTGCCCTGGTCTGTCTAGCTATGTCTTATAGCTCCTTGTGAGGTCTGGCTTGCAGGTCCCAGCACCTTCACTTACCTACTCTGCCCCATGAGTTCCTACAGAGTTAAGCATTACTTTATATTTAAACAATTTGAGAAGCATACAAACCATACATCACCTGATTAGCAAATGGCTAAACTTGTCTGTGTGCACCATTTTCTCGCTTAAGCAATCAGCACCTTCTCTGAGCGTCGTCACCTTCTTATTAAGGCTTGCAGACTAACCAGTAGTTAGGCAGCCTCCTCAGCATGCAGCACCAGCGATCCAAGTGTTTAAGGCACCAATTGTAAAGGAGGCAAAAAATTACCATTTTTAAATTGTCTATTACTGATACTTAAAAAGGAGACGAACGGAGATGGTACTGATGGCGGAAGAATTTAATGATTAAAATAAATAATCATAGCAAGAGATTACAAGTGGTACATCCTTCATTCTTCATTCTTCAAACTAACAGTGTATAGTGGCTTGCTTATATAGTGGAAGACAGTACTATGGTTGTCTATAATTGGTACAGACAAATATAAACTTTAACTTTAAAAGGCAATTTTCCTTTTAGTTTTTGCATGACAAGGCAATTCTCCTTTTAGTTCTTTGCATGACCTAATGTATGAGCTAGCTCTTGTATTGATACTACTATAAGGATAATAATAAGGGTCATTACCAATTATTAAGACCTTAAGAAGAAGAAACAGATTTGCACTTAAGAATGTGCACACAGGCACTTATTCTGTCCTGTCCTAATAATAAACACTAAAAATAGTCTGAAGGGATAATTTGAACTCTATCCCTGTAGTTCTGTCTTTCCAGACACTTAAGACACCTGTTTTCTATTACTCATATGATTAGTACAAATATCAAAAGACACTTGAATATTACAAGTTGTGGATCAGTTAAACCTGTAGCTTTTACAAGTTTTTATATAATTTAGCTTCATAGATCAATATTTGTTACACAAACACCTTATGTTTTAGACCAAAATGAAGTTTGCCTGCAATATTGGAACACATTTTTTTATCCCCTATTACATCTGGAGAGGGCCCTACAGAGAGCTTACTGGAAAGGTGGGGTATCGGCCAGCGAATTGAATCGTGTGAGATTAGATCACATACTACAATATGCCAAATGTTCTAAATTGCAAATTATCCGGCTAAAGCTCCAGGATAGCAGGGATAATCCCCCTGATTAATGCCACCTAATAAAAGAACTCAGGGAGGCTGAAGGCAAAGAGGGAGATTGGAATTCTTGTGCGGGCACAGCCAGAGTAGCCTCAGCGCCAGAAAGCCCCTCTGAACCAAAGACTGCTATGGATACTCTGCCATGGACCGAGATACTGAGAGAAGTCAGAGAAGTGAAAGCTACCATCTCCCCAAGGCCCCTTCCACAGACACAGACCTGGGTCCCTCTCAGAGCGTGTCTGCTATTGGGGTGGGGTGCACGTGCAGGCGGCCCATGTCAATGGCAGCTCGAGAACTGAAACAAGTGAATTGACTGCCACAATAAAAGAATCAGTGAGACATCTTGCACCGTCTTTAACACTGCAGACAAAGATTGAACCCCGACTTACTGTTGTCAGTGCACCAGTTCCAGCACCAAATGTGTACCTCTCCCAACCTCCTAGTTGTGAATGGAGACAAGCTCCTAATGTGATGTTTCAGCCACGACAGACCAAAGAAAATATATTTTGTCATAATTGTGGGATGGATGGACATATGAAGAAAGAATGCCGATCTCCAAAGGACCTAGATAAAGTGGCATATAGATTCCAAGGGGAGCTCTGACAAGCGAAACGACTGCAGAGGGGTGCAGGAAATAATTGCAGTGGAGGTTCACGAAATCCTGACTCCAACCTCTTTATGGCTAAATTGTCTATCTAGGTTCCTACTACAGTCTCTCTGGACTGGTCCAAACTGGTGGGTCCTTCCATGGACACTACTGTACACATAGACAGGACCCTGGTCCGAGCAGTTTTAGACAGCAGGTCTTAAGTCACAATAATCTTCCATGACTGGTATGAAGAGCATTTATCTGACCACGCATTACAACCTCTCAATGGACTGCATGTGTGGGGGTTAAGTGAAACGTCATGCCCATATCTTGGCTATCTAAAGGTATGTCTTTCTTTTCCATTCTCTGTGGCTGGTGTAGGAGATTCTGTGAAGATGCTAGCCCTTGTCTGCCCTGCCACTGGACTCTATGATGGTATCCCTGTACTGACTGGTACCAACGCACACGTGTTTGGGGGCCTGGCCCTGCTACGTGAAGAAAGGCAGAAGAAAAGAACAGGAACAGCCCTGTGTGATTGCGCCCTGATCCACAAGGCCTATGACAGACAAATGCACCCCGAGGGGAGAGACAAAGATAAGCCTGTTGGGGTGGTTTGGGAAAAGGATCCTGCTACTATCACGTTGCCTCCCAATGCAGTATCAGTAGTGAAGTGCAGCTGAAGAGAATGTAACCAACCAAATTTTGATGCTGGATGCTCCAGATGAGGGAAAAGTACCCAAAGGACTGCTGATTAAGCCCAGTGTGCTTACGGCCCGGGCTCATGCTTACGCCTGATGAGTGGTGGTACAAATACAAAATGTTATAGATCAAGACATCACGGTACACAGAGGATGCACCCTAGCCAAAGTCTATTGTGCAGACACTGCGGTACTTCCAGCCAAGTGCAAAGCTGAAGGAGGATGTGAAGTATCATCTGACATGTTTGATTTTGAGATTCACCTATCCCAAACAGCTGGAGAACCAGGATCAATAACAAGCTGGCTCAAAGAACTCAGGTATTCTCCCTCAAGGAATGGGATGTTGGTTGTGTCATAGGTGCTGAACACCACATTCAACTGCACAATGAGTGACCTTTCAGAGAGGTCTAGATGCCTAGCTCCTGCCAACATAGATGATGTCAGACATCACCTACAGTTACAAGAGTCACGCAGCCCATACGCCCCCAGTTGTGGTGGTGCAGAGAAAGAATGGCTCCATCTGCATGTGTGTTGATTACAGGACTCTCAACAAAAGAACTGTGCCTGATCAGTATACAGTGCCACGATACAGGATGCCCTGGACTGGCTAAATGGGAGTAAATGGTTCTCAGTTCTCGATCTCGAGGTTGATGCTATCAGATCCCAATGGCTCCCCTGAGGACACGGAAAAACTGCATTCATTTGTCCCTTGGGTTTCTATAAGTTCCTTCGCATGCCCCAAGGCATATTAGGTGCACTAGCAACATTTCAGTAACTAATGGAGGGTGCTGTGGGAGATATGAACCTCTTGTAATGTCTCGCCTACTTTGATGACGCATAATCTTTGAAAACTCTCAAGGAGCATGAGGCTCAATTATTCAAAGTGTTGAAAAGACTTGGGGAGTTCAGTCTTAAGTTATCCATTCACAAATGCAAGTTCTTCCAGAGTTCTGTCAAATATGTGGGCCATATTGTGTCGTCAGAAGGCATACAGACCGACTCCAGTAAGGTGGAAGCATTGACCAGATGGCCAAAGACCAACAACTTGAAAGAAGTTCAAAGGTTTCTTGGATTCTGTGGCTATTATCACCAATTTGTCAAAGACTATACCAAGTTGATCCGCCCCCTCCTAAACTTAACTCAAGGGTATCCACCTACTCAGAAAATGTCTAAGAAAGGTTCTGACAGGGACACTGAAAAAAACTTTCAGACCCAATAGGCTGTTTGGACAGAGATGGACTCTTGATTGTGATAATGCTTTTGAAGAAATGATATACAGACTGACTCATGCTCCTATACTCGCTTATGCTGATCCATTAAAGCCCTATGTATTACATACAGATGCCGGCTTGAGTGGCCTTGGAGCCGTACTCTATCAAGAATACCTGGAAGGACTGCATCCCATAGCCTTTGCTAACAGGAGTCTGACATCTTCAGAGAGAAGCTATCCAGTGCATAAATTAGAATTCCTCGCTCTCAAGTGGGACATAGCTGACCAGTTACATGAATACTTGTATGGTGCCAAAATCTTGGTCAAAACCAATAACAATCCATTAACCTACGTCCAAACAACAGCTAAACTAGATGCTACTGGACACAGATGGCTTTCTGCTCTAGCAACCTATGATTATGCGGTGGAGTACCGACCAGACCTAAATCATGTAGATGCTGATGCCCTGTCACGAAGACCTGTTTTTGATCAACCGTGGGTTCATATTCCTGAGCAATCTGTAACAGCACTATGCCACAAGTTCGACCAGAAAGAAATCTTGTCCTCTGAAGCTGTAAACTGCCTGGCAGAGTGCCTGGGACATCCAGAGACTTGCATACCAGTTGCCTAGTGTAATTTTGCAGCATTAAACTTAAGTTCCTTACCACAGCTAACTCCAGCTGACATCCACAAAGAACAGTACTATGATCCAATGATCAGACCAGTAGTTGATGCTTTTAGAAAAGGTGAAGATATCTCTAAGATGCAGTCCTGAGACCCCAAGACTGCTTTACTTCTTCGAGAGGGGCACAAACTCAAGCTTAGAGAATAGCTATTATACAGAGAGCTTACTGACAGCCAAGGTGACATTGTAAGGAAACAGCTAGTACTGCCAGCTAAGTTGAAGAATATTGTTTTAAAAGCCTTACACGACCAAATGGGACATCTGGGTAGTGAAAGAACCCTTGATCTAGCCCGTTCACGCTTATACTGGTCTAAAATGGGCCTAGGCATCGAGCAAAATTTTAAAACCTGCAGAAGATGTACCAAGAAGGTTCACACAAAGAGCCGCTCTGGTCAGTACTATCACAAGTGCACCAATTTAACTTGTCTGTATCGATTTTTCTTAGTTTGCAGCCAGATTCAAAAGGCATTGCAAATGTACTGGTAGTCACGGATCACTTCACAAGATATGCGCAGGCTTATCCAACCAAAGACCAAAAGGCCTCAACTGTAGCCAAAGTTCTTGTTGAGAAGTTTTTTGTATATTACGGTGCCCCCCAGCATGTCCACTTGGATCAAGGCTGGGATTTCGAAAGCATACTTATCAAAGAACTGTTGTCCTTATGGGGTGTAAGAAAATCCAGAATGACACCTTATCATCCTCAAGGGGATCTGCAACCAGAGAGGTTTAACAGAACCCTACTTGATATGCTGGGCACCCTGCAACCTAAAGATAAGCCAAAGTGCAGCCAGCAGATAAGCACACTTGTACATGCTTATAATTGCACCAAGAACGATGCTACTGTTTTTTCACCGCACCACCTTATCTTTGGCAGAGAAGCTCGCCCAGTTGATGTATGCTTCGAAGTGTCTCCTGATGGTGTTCAGTCAGAAAACTACCTGCAGTACGTTAAAAACCTAAGGGCTCAACTAGACCATGCCTATCAGCTTGCAAATACCATGGCAGCAAAGAGGAACCTGGCCAACAAAACTCGTCATGACAAACGGGTTAAGGCCCAACAGCTCCAACCAGGTGATGGAGTATTAATGAGAAATTTTGGACTTCCAGGTAAACACAAAATAGCTGACTGCTGGAGTCACATCCCATACATAGTAGTCAGTAAGTTACATGATCTGCCTGTGTATAAAGTGCATCCAGAAGGGGACCCTCATGCTGTCAAAACCATTCACAGAAACCACCTGTTACCTATCGGCCAAACAGTAAGCAATAACGTTCAAGAGACTGAAGCTCCTCTACATCCTGTAACTAGGTCTGCTACTATGGCCAAGCAACAAGATCAGCAAACTTCTGCTTCCCAGCCTGTTGCTCCTAAATAATATCCCCAATCCTGCTAACATTGTAGATATTGAAAATGCTGAGAGTGATGACGAAAGTGAGTTCTGTACTGATAAGCAGCAGCGAGGAGTAGGATTAGCTTGTAGCAGTTTATTTGTTTTATTAACTTCTTTTATCTTCGTTTTTTTAGTCATTTTAGTTCATTTTATTTTACTGATTTTATTTATTTATGGTTGGTCCCGGCCAGAAACCCGAGTTACGGACCCCTTTATCAACATCCATGTCTGCATACACAAAATTATTATCATTTCTCTGAAAGTTATGAACTGCAACTGGAAGTAAGCAATACCTGGAGTGTTTTGGTATTTGGCTGCTGAGGGAAGTGCTGTGAGCAGGGCTTAGAGTCCCGGTGGTGGAGCGTAGAGTGACCCGTTTTTGGTAGCCGGACTGTGGTGGAAAGACGAGCGGAGTAGCAACCTGGCCTAGCAGATGTTGACGAACTGGTTGGGAGGTGTTCCTACCTGGCCCCGACCCCGACCTGGTGGTGTGCTGTAGGGCTGCTGGCATTTGGTGGCCATTTCTGAAGCACTTCCGCCCGGCTACACGGTAGCTGGTGGGCAGCTGCAGCATTGAGCAGGTCCGGGGAAAGGTTCGGGGGCTGGCGGGACTCTCCTACTGCTGGCCAAGTATCGGCCATGGACTTGGCATCTTCAGTGCCTGGACTGCAGTTCAGCCCCGATACCTGCTGGGGTGAAGATTTTGGTGGTTCGGTGAAGTGGGCCGGTTGTTTTGTTAGCGCCCTGCCTCGTCCCCTTCAGCTTGTGTGGGCCACGGGTAATGCAAGGAGTGGTTGTGGTGAAATATATAGATTGAGGAATAGTCCTGGATTATGAAATGAGTCATTTTGTTTTCAATTGCAGAGTTGTGATTTTGGACTGTTCTCTGGAATCTGTGACTATTTGCAATACACTGGGGCTCTGTTGTTCTTAAGTGAAGGTGAGAGCCTACGAAAGAAATTGAACAGCATCACTGTGGTCCCCTGGAGGTGTGAGCTCCCGGCACATTCATCTCAATTATTGAAAGTTTACTCCTTAACCTGAGTGGTGAGAGCCCGAGATTGTTCTGAGTGGATTAACTGTGGCTCCTGGGAGCCTTCTGGATTTCTCATGGGAACCTTTTGTTATTCAAATACTGGATATTGGACATTATACTACACCCAGACTGAGTGCGCCTGGACTGATTAATTGTCATAGTTTATTTTTAATTAATTTTAATATATAGTTCTAGGGTTGGGTTGAGTTGTAGGTTTAGTTTATATTTTGATTTAGTTTAGTTTGTTTATTTTGTTCCTCCTCTAGTGAGAGTTGAGGAATTATTTAATTTATTTTGTTTTGATTTATTTCCTACCCATTGATCAGTGTAGTTCAGTGTGGTTACCAGAATGTGTTGGAGGCCTGCCCCATGGTCATAGACTATTCATCCTCCGCCCTTCGTGCCTCTGCCCTTTATCTCCCCGATGCAGATAACTACTTACCAGCACTGTTGAGCACTGGGTATCATACAACAGGGAGGGGGATTTGGGGTGTGGAAAGGGAGGATGGAAGAGCGGGGTCACCGATCAGGGGTCAGAAGATCCAGAAGACATCCTGGAGCCGAATTGAACCCAGATTGTGGTCCGCCATGTCTGGTTTCCATACCCAAGAGCACCTCCAATTTTGGTGGGCAGGTGGCTGGTGGCCTGGAAGTTCATCCATCTCGGGCAGTGTTATGCAATGCCAGGTCCATTAAAAACAAGACTGCAATTATTGCAGATCTTGTGGGAACAGCGAACCTAGCTTGTATCACTGAGAGCTGGCTGAACGAAACTCTGGCCCCATATTGGAGGCTGCAACTCCAGCTGGTACCGGTGATCCACTGCTCGAGACTGGATCACAGGGGAGGGGTTCTGTCTGTTTCAAGACCGAACTGGGCCTCACGAGTGTACCTAGTTGAGGAGACTGAGTCATTTGAGTGTACCGTGGTAGCAGGTGTAGGTTCTAGGATCGCTCTCATCTGCTGTCCACCCGGAGATGAGAAGCGGTTCCTTCAGGAAGTGGCAGACTTCGTGATTGACCAGGAGTTTGAGTCACCCAGGCTGATGGTTCTGTGCAACTTTAACGCCTGGGTCGATAACGAACTCTCACAATTTGGAAAACACTTCCTTCAGTTAATGACATCTCTGGGCCTGACACAGATTGTTACCACTGCTACCCATAAACCTGGTCACTCTCTTGACTTAGTCTTCCTCCTGGGGATTGAAGCCTCTGACTTGGGGGTGGACCCAGTCAGATGGTCCAATCACTGCACCGTTGGATTCAGTTTTCGCGTCCCCCCTTCGGAGGCCTACCCCTGTAAAGATGGTCAGGTACTGCCCTTTACGAAATATAAGTTCTGAAGGCCTGACTGCGGTGCTTGATCTATCAGTCCTTCCATCGGCAAACAGCGATCCAGAGGCCCTAGTGATGGCCTATAATATGGCCATTTCTGTGGCCCTGGATGTCATGGCTCCTGTCTGTGTTCGTCCTTGCTCCCATCGCCCTCAGTCCCCCTGGTTTGATGGGACCTTGAGGGAGATGCAGTGATTAGGACGAAGGTTAGAGTGTTGCTGGGGGAAAACCACACTGGATGCCGACCACCTTAAATTGATGGACCATTACCTGGCCTGTCAATCTGCAGTCACCCATAAGAAGGCAGAATTCCTGTCTGGAGAGATTGCGGCTGCTCAGAACCGACCAGCTCAGTTTTTTCGAACCGTGGACAGACTGTGCAACCCAGCCTATCTACAGGTTTGAAAAAAAGCCTTTTCGCAAGTGGAGTGCGATGAGCTTGCTCACTTCTTTGTGACTAAGGTGTATGACTTCAGGGCTGAGCTCCAACGGCACACTCTAAGGGTGTTGCTTTGGATCGGCACTTGGTCACTGCCCCTCAATTTTCCCTCCCCACTCACCCACCAGCCCAAACCTTTGGATTGGCATCAGGTTCTTAGCCATTTGTTAAATTCCTCTATCCTCAGTTTCCTTGCAGTGCCTGCACTGGGCACTGGAAGTACTTCCAAGAAAGCTACTGATCTTCCTGCCTACTCGCATATTAGTCCTAGCTCCTCAAACCTCCCCTGAACTACCTCCATAGTCTCTCTCACTAGGTCATTTGTCCCCATATGCAGAACTATATGTGGTTTCAACCTACCCCTCCTAGCAATCTTTAGAACAGACTAACCCACCGTTTCTGCTGTCATTCCTGGCATGGCCTCCACCCATATGTGACTATGTCTCTCTCTCCCTTGCTTCTCCATCTGATTGCTCTTAGTATTGAGTCTCCCAACTAGGATTCCACCTGTTTTCCATGAGCCGCTTTTGTACATGAAGATTGCAATAACATGTAACCCCCACAAATGGGAGTTCCTGAAAGTCTTCCTCGAGCTTGCCTAAATGCTCACTGCCAGGCTGGTGTGCTGCGTTTTAGCAGTTTAAATGTGATTGCCAGAGAGTGCCTGTATAGCCTCTGTGTACTATTTCTTTAAGAGCTGCCTGTATTGCAGTCATAAGTAATCTGAGAGGGAGCTCTGTTGAAAGATGTAACTATTTGCTGGAAATCATTTAGAGTGATAATGATAATGTAGTTTGTCTAACCTGCCTTCTTTGCAGCAAGGACTGTTTTGTTTATCCCCACCATTTGGCCCGGGACTGCGAATTGGACCAATCAGTGCTAGTGGGACTTTTGTATCTTGGGGAAATTCCTAGGCTTGCTGCAGTTTGAGTCAGATCTAAGCTGGGAGCTGAAAAAGCAGCAGCTCAATACAGTCTCTGTGGAAAGGCCCGAGTTTTGGCTTGTATGCTTGCCTGCTGCCCCTGAGAGGGAAAAGAGAATCAGTTCGGACTGAATCTGAGTTTGTGAGAATGAAGTAAGCCACTGACTTGTGACCAGGATCAACCTGAAGAAGACCAAAGATTTTGCTGAATGCGATCGGCCTGTCAGGATTTCCAGCTGCTTTTGAATGCCCAGTTTGTGCAGAGACTTTGCGATCGTGATCGGAGAGCGGTTCCCTGGTACAGTAGAATTTCCTTACATGTAAATGTGCTGTGTATTGAAAGTGGGTCATGATTTGGTTCCCCAAGGAGGCAGTATAGCGCAGTGGTCTAAGGCTCTGAGCTGCAAATCTGGTAACATCCAGCAGACCAGACCTGGGTTTGAATCCCACAGCTTCCACTTGCATACTGTGTGACCCTGAGCAAGTCACTTATCTCCTTGTGCTCCCAGGTCGCACTTGGAAACAAGCTCTGGCTTAGTGTGCCTTTCCTGGTTCAACAATTTCCCCCTTTCCCACTGTGTGAACTGTGTTCTGCTTGCTGGAAGCTTTATCCAGCCTAATCAGACTGAATCCGCATTCATCTCCATTCGGCCTGGGCAATGCCATGCTGGCCCTGCCCACTGCACAGAGAAAGCCACCAACGAGAGACCTGCCTGGAGATCAACCCCCTGCTCCATGCTTGAACAGGAACGATGCCTCAGCGAATCGTGTGGGCCCTGCTTCTCCTGGCACACCAGATTAACCACCTCCTGTCTCGATTTTCGTCTAGCCTGTGTCCAGTCTTGAGTATCGTGAGTAATCATCAGGGTAGCTCCCTGCAACAACAGCCTAATCTAAAAGTGTGTCATCTGATTGTCGCATTGTTTTCTTTTCAAGAACTGAGCCCTCCAGCTCCAGATTACAAATAGTGTGTGTTGTGCATGTTGTTTTGTTCCATCACAGGCCCCCAACCAGCTGCAACATTCCTGGCTAGCCCACCATTCTCCATCTGGTTACCCATAGTGTGTGACTGTTTATGTACCCTGAAGTGCATGAACTGTTTGATTGATAGAGCCTTTAAGCAAATTTACCTGATTACATCCCTCCCTTGTTCAAGTCCCTTATATAAATCAGATCCAACTGTTTTTTGCATTTACACTGACTGTGGTTCCAGTTTGTGCAAGAGTACTGTATTGCTGTTATTTGCTGTGTATAACCTTGTTTTACGAGGGGTTCCCAAGGCCCAGCCAGAGGAAAGTCCTGGTGATAAGTGCAAACAGTGTGGGTACTTATTTGTTTATTTAGTTTTGTTTACCGGGTTAGGTGCGCTAGCCAAAGTTGACTATTTTCAGGCACGACCTGGGAGAACACATACATAAAATGAGATGGAAAATGAATGATACATAGTAAATAGCACATGTTGGAAAGAATACAAATCAAGACAGTACTTTAGAAAATACATATAGCTTAGGCACAAGGTGCCAATTAGTTCATGCAAACAGCAGCTAAGACTAGGCTAAGTGGCAGCTATGAAGACATTTTATGGCTACACAACAGAGACCTGGACACAAATAGGGTGGTGTACTAGGGTATTATGAAAGTGATTATTGTGTATTGTTCCAGCCACTAGTAAGGAAAGAGGGGTTACAGTATCCTGAGGGCTGTGCCCAGGTTAGCTTGACCACTACAACCCTGACCTCTGGGTGGAGGCACCCGTTTCAGAACTCAGGCCACTTAACCTGCCACTAGCCAAGCAGTCAGGGGTAGTAGCCCTTGGGATAGCGCCACCTAGGGGTTACACACATGTACCTTAATGCACAGCAAAGCACAGTGACAAACAGCGCTGATGGTCAGTCAGAATCAGAATCATTGGTATAATCTCTGCTATCAAACATGCTGACAGCCATGTTAGTTTCCCTTGCATTACTTCACAGTGCCACAGTTCAGCACCACAAAGATTGAAAGGGAATGTGGAAATACCAACACTAGTCAAGAAACAAATGCTGTGAAAAAATGGACTTCAACAACATGGAATTAAAAAGAAAAGCACACAGACACTTCCAGGAAAGGGTATGCAACTTCAATATGTTTATTAAAACAAAAGTAAGACAAGCATTTGTCAATGCCGAACGTTCACTTGTGGGTATTTGCAGTGGTGTTTGGTAACAAATATCTTGAAGAAATCAGGATTTTCAGAGGCGACCAGCTCAAACAGACAAAGAAAAAGGGAAACCAGACGAGGAAAATGGGGGGTGGGGGGTACAAGCCAAAATTCAAGTACAGAATGGATTCTGAGGGAAAGGAAAAGGAACATAACTTACAGACATTAAATCTATCAAAGAGAGACCTTAACTTACAGCAGGAAGCAGTATTACAAAGAGGGTTACGTTTTATTCCCACTCTACAAGTGAATGAATTTCAGATTTTTGTGGATTTACAGAAAAAGTTCTGAAAATTACACTTGAAACTTAATTTCTTTAAACAAAATCAAATCGGAACACTAACTGAAGAGAATCAAGTAAACATCAACATGGGCTTCAATCATGAAGAAACTGTGACTGCACCTGATGATTCAGATCTGGATATACTTTCGGCAGTAATAAACCAAACAGAATGAGACTGTGATTTCTATGGATCTGAAACGGTGAATAATGACACCATAAAACTGGAGCAAGGAACACAATTAAGGGATGACACATGAATGTTTGAGGCTTTAATTTTTCCATGAAATAGAAAAGATCTGAACTTGGAAATCAGGCTGGTATAGGTACTGAACCGCTCGCAGGTTTGAATCCACCACAGAATATGATGTTTCGAGTCTGACATATATGCACTTGAAGAACTTTTGATGACAGAAAGGACACCTCTAGATATAATTAATCCTGATAATATAAGAGGTAATGTAATGGTTAGTGCAGATAAAAATCAAAGGAAGAATTTATTTCGACCAGTGTCAGAATTTCGTCTGAAAACGTATAATAATACTTTGCATGTGTTTGAGAAAGTAGCAGTATAGCAGATCTCGAATCTTTTAAATGATGGAACGAATGCTAAACAACATAACATTAGTTTTAAGGAAAGAGAAACCCTCCTTAGACTGGGTAAGGATACCACAATAACAATAAAGGCAGCTGATAAGGGTGGTAACATCGTAATAATGGACAAAGAGTTTTATAAAGGAATGGTTGAGAAATTATGACAAGATGGCACAAATTACAAGAGACTTTCCTCAAATCCCACGTTTGAATACAGGAAAGAGTTAAGTCTTTTGCTTAGAAGGGCAGTTGATGACTCCCAGATAACTGAAGCTGAATTTGTTTTTCTGTGGAAAGAATTTCCGAGTACCAAACTTCTATGCATTACCTCAAGTGCACAGAAATAAAGAAATTCCACCTAGGCATCCTATTGTATGGGGGGGTGGGCTCCCTAACACAAAATTTGGGCATATTCATAGATTTCTTTTTGCAGCCTTTTGTTAACCATTTAGCCTCACATATTCAAGACACTTCCGATTTGCTAAGAAAATTGAATAGCTTTACATGGGAACAAGGGTATAGCTGGCTAGGAATAGACATAGAAGCCCTTTATACCAGCATTCGTCACACAGACGGGCTTAAGACAACTAAAAAATATTTAGACATTTACCAAGAAGGAGGGGAAATACCAAATAGCTTTATTTTAGAAGCACTAAGCTTTATACTCACTCATAATTATTTTGAGTTTGAGGGTACATTTTTGAGCAACAATGTGACACAGCTATGGGTGCTTCTATGGCATCAATCTATGCGAACCTTTTCTGGGTAGTTAGGAGGAAAGTACAATATTGAATGAAGAGACTAACCCTTTCTTTAGTAACATCGTCAAATGGTATTGCTTTATTGACTATATAATTTGCATTTGGAAAGGGATGAGAGTGAGGCTGATGCATTTGTTACCTATTTGCATGAGAACTATCTAAATTTGAAATTTACTTACAAATTTAACCAGAAATCACTTGATTTTTAGATTTAAATCTGGATATTGATAATCATGCAGTAAATCAGCCTTGCATTAAAGCAAAGACATTCAGAAAAGAGATGGCAACAAATGCGGTCTTACACACAGAAAGTGCCCACCCCCCCAATCTGAAGAAATCTGTCCCTTATAGCCAACTCTTACATATCCAAAGGAATTGTAGTTCAGATATTGATTTTGACATCCAAGCGAGAGAATTAGTAGAAATGTAACCCCCCTACGAATGGGGGTTCCTAGACGCTTCTTTGGGGCTTGCCTAAGTGCTCCCTGCCTGGCTGGTGTTCGACGTAAGGCCGATTAAATGTGGTTGACAGGAGTGCTTCCAAAAGCCTCTGTGCCTGACTCTTTAAGGGCTGCCTAACTCGCAGTCATAATTAGTAGGGGAGGGGTCTGAGTAGAAGACTTGGTTTGCTGGCCAAGGCACCTAGCTTCACCTGAGCTCTTTCCTTCTAAGACTGCTTGAAAGGCAGAGTAGAGAAACTTACCAGAGCAAGGGAGAAGGATTAAGACTTAGTTTGGCTAAGCAGATTTACTGTGTGGTGGTGTTTTGATTTTTTACTCACAGGGATTGCTACTGTTTGTGCTAACATTTCATTGCTTTATTTTTTCTCTGATTCAAATTGTTGTTGCTGGTATACCTTCTTCTGCATTATTACAAGGTGTGCCTACAGGTGTGTGCTAACAGATTACTCCTGTAATCTTCTGTTTCAAATTGTCTTTTGCAAGGTATATCTTCTGTTACTGCTTTATTTTCTCTGGAGCAAAGTGTTTCTTACAGGGTATATCTTCTCTGAAATTATTACAGGTGGTGCTTTACAGGTTTTACAGTTTTATCTAACATTAGGATAAGCTTTCAGGGTTACTCCATTTGTTGTTGACTGATTGTTTCTGCTCTTACCTCCTTGTTCTTTCGTCCGTGGTTCTTCTTTTTAGGCAGGGAGGGCCCAGCCACCCACCCCATCCCCAACCACCCCACGCTACACTCCTTTATAGGGTACCACAGTTGTGACATTTCCTGTGGCAGAGCAGGAAGGCGGATCAGTGGGGCCTCACAATGTATCTCATTTACAGGGCACTAGTAATTTAACTTGTTATAACAAGTTAAACAAAGCACAATTAAACCATTACTTGCATTTTTTTCCTTTTTTTCCTTCTAATTACTCTGACTAGGTTACAAACCCAGCAACTTATTTGGAATGGATTTCATTAACTGCAGGTACTGTGGAACAATTTTCAGAAGGACAGTCTTACAGGATTTAGGACACTGTCCTACATGCTGGGCCTTTGGAGATCTTCGGTCTCAGCTCCGGGCAGCATGGGCAGAGATTGCACGCCTCAAATTTCATATTGAAGAGGAAATACATTATAAGAACCACCCGCCATTTCCCAGCATCCAACAGAAAAACTCGACCGCAGAGGGTAGTTGGTCCAGGAGGTTGGCAGGTGGTTAGGAGGAGCAAATCAGGTGCCCCATCACTCTCTGCTCTCCAACACATTACCTCCAAAACCATATAAACGCTATAAAACAGGTATCTGCCTCTATCTCTGAAATCAAATAAAGAGGCAGAAGACACTGCAGAGCAGGACACTGCGCACAGGAGCTAGCACAACAATACTCACCCAAATCAGGAACCAAAACTAAACAAGCACAAAGGAAACAAAAACTTCTGATCATAGGAGACTCCATGATTCGGGAGTTGATACCCATCTCCAGCCAGGGGTGATGGTCAGATGTCTCCCAGGTACATCAGCATGGAGAGACACTGACGCAGATTGCTAAATTGTTCACAAAGCAGGAGAAAACATTGATGTCCTAGTACACATAGGGACTATGATCTCGCCAGCCGGTCAGTTGTGGAGACCAGGAACACCTGACTAAGCTGGGTGACAAACTATCATCTGTTTCGTTTCGGCATCTCCTTCTCTGAGATCCTGCCAGTCTGGGAGAAGGGAACAGATGGACGGAAGGTCAGAGAAGGAGAGATAGGGGAGCTAAACACGTGGCTCAAGGACTGGTGCCAGGAAAAAGGACACAGATTTGTAGGGAACTGGCAACAGTTCTGGGAGCGAAAGTTCTTTAAATTTGATGGACTGCATCTGACTAAAGAGGGAGTCAGTGCATTGGGGCAGAAGTTTGACGTCTTTGCAGAATATTTAAACTAGCAAATGGGGAGAGGGGTGCAGCACCCCATACGTCGAATGGGAAGAACACCCCTCCCCCCTCAGCTAGTGGTCAAACAGGAATTCAGCGTGTTTGCCATTCATTTGCATCACCAGGTAAGAAAAAAGGTTTGTCTCCCCATACGATGCACAGGGGTAATGCCAAACTGCACCCAACAACTAACACACCAAAATCTGGCCAATGGAAAATCATGTACACAAATGCTCACAGCCTGGGAAATAAGATCCCAGACCTGCAGGCAATAATGTCAGAGGCTAAACTGGACATAGTAGCAATTAGTGAGACGTGGTTTACCAGTAACCACACTTGGGAGACTTCAGTACCTGGCTATGTATTGTTCAGAAGAGACCGAGGTGCAAAAAGGGGGAGGAGGGCCCTGTATGTTAATGAAAATATCAAAGCTACAGAAATTCAGAATACACATAAGGAGCCAGAAGAACTGTGGGTCACCCTGGAAACAGGAAATGGGACAGCCATAAGAACTGGGGTTGTCTACAGGCCCCAGACCAGAGGGAGGACATAGACACATTACTGTTAGAAGATATACAAAACATGACAGCTAAAGGGAGGTTCTGATAATGGGAGACTTCAACATGCCAGATATAGATTGGTCAATACCAGCAGGAACATCTGCCAGAACTAGACTCATAGTGGATTCCCTGCAGGGGGAGGGCCTCAAACAACTGGTACAGCAACCCACAAGAGACAGGGCTATCCTAGATCTAGTACTGACTAACAAAGAAGGGATCACAGATCTCCAGGTAGAAGGTCACCTGGGGTCCAGTGACCATCACATGGTATGGTTCAATTTGGCTACTACATCTAAATCATCCCATTCCAAGGCAAAAATATGGGACTTCAGAGGAGCTGACTTTGATAAGATGGCCAACAGAGTTAAGCTAGCCCTGGCAAAAAGAAACACAGGTGAGGAGGTACAGGCAAAGTGGGCAAGCATTAAGGATACAATACTTGAAGCAACATCCCATTGTGTTAGACAGAAAAGGAAGTGCAAAAGAAGAAGGAAACCACTTTGGTTCTCAAATACAGTAGCAGAAAGGTCAGAGCCAAAAGGCTGGCCTTCAGAAAATATAAGGGAACACAGCGGGATGAAGATAGGAGGCATACCAAACTGCCCTAAGGGAAGCAGGGAAGGCAGTAAGGCAGGCAAAGTCCCAAACTGAGGAAACACTAGCACGAACAGTAAAAGAAGGTGACAAGACTTTCTATAGATACATTAGTGAAAGAGAAAGTCCAGAGGGGTATTGCTAAGCTTAATGGAGAAAAGGGAGCATGTGAGGAGGAGGACCCTGTAAAGGCATCTATCCTAAATAGATACTTTTGCTCAGTATTTACTGAAGAGAAGGTAGGGCAGGGCCCACAGCTCAGCATCATGGACACAGGGGGGAGGGAGGTGAGCACTACTCCCTTCACAAAAGAAAGGGTCCTACAAGAGCTTGCTAAGCTCAGGGTGGATAAGGCAATGGGACCTGATGGCATACATCCCAGGGTACTTAAGGAGCTAAAGGAGGAACTAGCAGAGCCATTAGCAGAATTGTTTAGTGAGTCTCTGAGCACAGGAGAGTCCCAGAAGACTGGAGAAGGGCTCATGTGATCCCGCCTCCACAAGAGTGGTAGCAGGGAGGAGGCGGGAACTACAGACCAGTCAGTCTTACCTCAGTAGTGGGCAGATTATGGAGGCACTCCTTAAGGAAAGGATAGTGCAACACCTGGAATCCATAGGGCACAGGATCCAAGACAGCATGGGTTTACAAAGGAAGGTCCTGTCAAACTAATCTCATAGATTTCTTTGACTGGGTAACCAGAGTGGTGGACCAAGGGGAGCAGTTGATGTCGCCTACCTTGACTTCAGCAAAGCTTTGACACTGTTCCACATAGAAGATTGATAAATAAGCTAGGTAGGCTCGGGGTGGGTCAGAAGTTGGTCAACTGGGTGGCAAACTGGTTGACTGGCAGAAAACAGAGAGTGGTGGTAAATGGTATACAGTCAGAAGAGATGCAAGTCACAAGTTGGGTACCTCAGGGATCAGTCCTTGGGGCCAGTCCTATTCAACATCTTCATTAGTGACCTCGCAGATGGACTAGAGGGTAAGGCTTGTCTGTTTGCAGATGACACCAAGATCTGCAACAGAGTAGATGATCCAGATGGGTGGGCAGAATGAGAAGAGATCTGGATAAACTAGCAAAATGGTCAGAAGAGTGGCAACTGGGATTTAATGCAAAGAAGTGCAAAATCATGCACATAGGGAAGAGAAACCCTGAAGCCACTTATAGGCTGGAGGAGTTGCTAGCAGTCACAAAGGAAGAAAGAGACTTGGGCATCATCATCACTGATGACCTAAAATCATCAAGCAGACCTCTAAAGCAGTAGGTAAGGCTAGGGGGGTGTTAGGGTGTGTTAGTGAGGTATCACAAGAGTCGTAAGAGGAGGTAATAATCCCTCTGGCACAAGACATTGGTTAGGCCCCATCTGGAGTACTGCGTGCAGTATTGAGGCCACACCTTCACAAGGACATTAACCAAATTGAGGCAGTCCAGAGAAGGGCAACCAAAATGGTGCAGGGACTGCATCAGAAGACATATGAGGACAGATTAACGGAGCTCAATATGTATACCCTTGAGCAAAGGAGGGAGAGAGGTGATATGATCGAGACATTTAAACACCTTAAGGCATAAACAAGGTGAAAGAGTCTAACATGTTTAAATATAAGAAAATTGCAGGACAAGAGGACACAGCATGAGATTAGAGGAGGCCGATTAAGGGGAATGTGAGGAAATTTTTTTCACAGAAAGGGTGGTAGATGCATGGAATAGCTTACCACAAGAAGTGGTGGCTATGAATACAGTGCAGGGCTTCAAACAGGCATGGATAGGCATAAGGGAGCAATACAAATGACTATGAATAGATAGGTCACTGACAGAGCAAAGGCGATGGCACATTTATAAGGTAGAAAGAAATGGGCAGACTGGATGGGCCTTGCGGTCCTTATCTGCAACAACTTCTATGTTTCTATGTTTCTATATGTTTCTATGTTGCTATCTCGAGTTCCTCCCGGCTGCAGAGTGAGCCTATTCTGCCATCGCTAATTGTGCAGAAGGAGCCTCCGGACAGATGTAACTGTGGTATTGATAAAACGAGGAGTACTAATGATAAAGTAGCTGTTCTAACCTGTTTTCTTTGCAGTAAAGACTGTTTTGATTATCTCCTCCATGTTGGTCCAGAACTGCTGAATTGGACCAATCAGTACCTCGGGACCCTACAGAGTCGGCTGACCAATAGAGGAACTGCTTGTACTTTGGGAAAGGCATTATGGGCTGTGGCGCTTTTTTTTTCGCACCACTGAGAGCAGGAGCAATTGATTGGCAGGTGCCGCTAGCCAATGAAATCGGGTAGCACCCGAACTGGAAGGAGTGCCCTGTGTTTCTGTGGGCAGATTCGTTGTGACTGAGAAGGGGAAAGGAGCTCTGAGCTTCTGCAGCATTGAGTGCTCGCGTGGGAAGCGCGTGAAAGGCCTGAGGTGGCCGTTGGCACAGTCAGTGCTTGTTTCGGACTAAATCCATCGGCGGGCGGTCAGAGAAGGCTATGTCCAGCACAGCTACCCACCAGGCTCAACCTGTTGGAGGACTGGAGAATCTGCTGAATCGCCGCTCGGTCCTTGGGAAAGTTGAAGCTGCCATTGCAGCACCTTAGCAGGCTGTGAGTTCGTGTGAGCCTTGGAAGCTGCTGCCTGGTGTGGTACCCCTCTGTAGTTTGCCATATAAATGTGTGAGGAGTCTGGTAAAGTTCAGGCTCAGCCCTGCCAGTGGTGAAGAAATCGTTACTTGCTGGATTCGTGAGTACTGAATCAGGGTAGCTCCCTGCCAAGTTTGCCGACAGTGGCCTCAAGTTGTTTGTTATACTGCTGATTGCCTAATTGAATTTTATTCCCCTTCTGACCTGCACAGGATTGTAAAGGCTATCTGTGTCAGGGCCCCAACCAGCTGCCATGGTGGACTAGCCATTAGGGCTTGGGTACCCAGGGACAGTAAATATTAGGTTCAGGCCTGTGCACAGAGCCCTAGGTAGATAAGTATAGTATAAGCCAATCAACTTGATTTCTCCCCTGGCCTTGTTATCCTCCCCTTAAATAAATCAGATTGTTTGTTTTGCAACTACACCCTGGCTAGTTTGTGCATGTCTGGTGAACTACTGCATAGTGACTGTGATATAACTGTACCTTACTTTACAGGGGGTTCCCGGAGTGAGCTGAGAGATACTAGCCTGGGGGTAAGTGCACTGGGGAAAAGTATTGCTGGTACCTCGTGTGAGCCATCAGTGGGACGAAAGGGGGGTTGCAGCAACCCAGAGGGCTGTGACCGAGGCAATCTCAACAGTACTAACCCCGACCTCTGGGTGGAGGCACCCGTCAACGGATCTGGGCCCCTTACCCTGTCTCAGTGGAGGCAGGCAGGGGTAGTAGCCCTCATGGTAGCGCCTTCTGGGGTTACAGAAAGATTTCTGAATAGGGGTAGACATACAGATGCTGGAAAATACCTATGAGAAGGCAAAAGATCGATAGGGTGCACACATTGAAAATAAAAGGTGACAGTGAAATAGAGAATCTTACTGCACTTTTGTTACAGAATATAACCACATGGCTGGGCATATAGGTAATATTATTTATCGGAACTGGCCTATTTTACTGGGTGATGCAGAAGTGGTAAATGCAGTGGGTGCAAAACCATGAATTACATCCTGTTGTGCCCAAAACATTAGAGACAAGGTGGTTCATGGTAGAGAGAAAAAAGCAGAAACTGTTGTGAGAGAAACTTGGCTCCCAAAAAGATCAAAAGGTTTCTTCACATGTAAGAGGTGTAACATCTGCAATTAGAAAATCGACTAGACAGTAGGACTTTTCTGATAGGCTGAGCAGCACAGCATGGGGGTACATTAAGTTTCATTAGAAAATCGGCTTTTTATTTGGAGGCATCTGATTGGCTGGTACCCAATCCACAGGGGTACATTAACTTTCAATAGATGCCCACCAAATAAAAAGTCCCAGTCCAGACCTGCCTCATGCCCAGCAAAGTATCATTGTGCCCAGACTGCTCAGCCATTGGCTGCAGCACTGGGTACCTAATTGAAACTGCGCCATTGTTGTATATCATAGCGAGACAGCGGTGACCAGATACCAGCCATAAATTTTAAAAACAGAACATTCACATATCCAATCGAAAAAAATTTGAAAAGAGAGACAGAGGCACAGACGACTGTCGATACAGTCATTGTTTTATGTTCTGTTGGAAGCCACCTTTTCCATTAGTTTTTCTCCCTCTCCACTCCCTGCCTTCCTCCTATGTGCCTGATAATTTACAACTTCCACCAGACAACCACTGCGTAAAACAAATAAAAGCGGGATACCAGCAGCACCATCGGCATTGCCAGCATTAGTTCCTCTCTCTCGCTCGGTTCTGCTGCCGATTTGTTTTTTAAACATGCTCTCGTTTCCCCGAGTGTCATTTGCGATGTCCCTCTTCCTATCAACTTCAGCCACCATACAAATCACCTCCAACGGCAGGCAGGCAATTGCCAGACAAACGAGAGTGGGAGTTAACGTCCTTTTGCCATTGCGGTTTTCATTTCCCACAGAGACAAAGAAAACAGCGAGAAAGCAGCTTGAGTGCAGAACCGCAGACTGCGAAGAGCAACAGTGAGAGCGCTTAGCTCTACTACCACAACTGGTGTGAAAGTACGTACGCTTCCTGTAGTGCTCTCTCTACAACTCCTTCACCCGATGTACAGCAATTATTTATTCACAAGCCAGCACCCTTTCTACCACTGAAGTGAAATTGATGTGAAAATAAAACGGCACACTACCTTATTTCCCACTGTTCCTGATAGCCTGCAAATCTTTGTAAGTAGTAGTACTGTGTGTGTGTGTGTGTGTGTGTGTGTGTGTGTGTGTGTGTGTGACACCCAGCTTCTTTTTTAGCACCTTTACATTTTCCTCCTAGCTCGAGCTACTTTCATGCGCGCTCCGTAGCAACCAGAAACAGTATAAAAAAGGTTCAACTGCAGTGTTTAAAAAAAAAAAAAAAAAAACAAGCATTACAGAGCTGTCACATCACAAGTTTTACTTGATGTAAACAAATCACCACCATGGCTTTGATTGTCCCTACTCTGAAGTCTTTTCCAGTTGTGATGCTGCAGCCACTATTATGCATGCAGAGGAACTATTTCATTAAAAAAATGCATTTAAAAAATTTTTTTTTATTTACATTATTTTATTAAATTTATTTTCTTTTACAGTGCCCATTTTCTAGGTGCAATAATGCCCTCCAGGGTGGGCAGTATGGGCAATACCGGACCGGCCAAGGGCTATAGGGCCCTCCGCCTGTGGCGTCGGGCCTCATTACGCCCCTGGCCGGTCCGGTATTGCCCAATACCGCCCACCCTGTCGGGCATTATTGCTCACATAGACAACCAGTGTAAAACAAGTCCTAATTTGGGGTGCCCCGTTACTTAACGTATTCTTGGGCACCCCGATTTTCAAACTGCCCAGTCGCCATGTTATTTTCTCTCGCTTTGCTAGATTTCCATCGGCAACTCAAGTCTATATCCCCACTCACAACTATAAACAAAAACCTCGCACATCAATATTTCTTTGTATGCAGACCTTAAAAACAAAAAATAACCTTTCTTTTCTGTTGTCCCTGATAGTAGCTCACTGCACAACAACTATCCTACAGTCTCACCATTCCCACACTAACTCCAATACCAACAGTAGCTCCAACTTCCAACTTCTGTCAAACCTGTTGTCGCGGCCACAGTAAAATCACCCCAACATATGTATTATTGTTAAATTCCGCTACCTTAGTTAAACTGCCTCGCTATTCTGCCTGGATTTAGAAAAAACACTGCGGGAGTTAACCGTCACACCTGTTACAGGATTGGCTTTCTACTTCCTGAGTCCACGTAACAGAGTCGTGCAACATTTTCATGGCTAATCACTGCATCTTTGGACCGACAAAAAAAAAAATATGCTGCATTTTAAAAACAAAATTAACTGCTTGGAGGAACTTCAAAAATACTCCTTCTGTGCTTCTGTAAATAGTGGTGTGTGTGTGGGGGTGAGATACAACAGAATAGCTGGGGTGCAACAGCAGATGGAACAGCACAAAAACAAAGGACTATTTTACCACAAAAAATAGTTTTCTGCTGTTTCTATCAAATTTCAAAATAATGTCCTCTTTTATTCAATAACTAATTAAAATTTACACAGATGCTCATTTTTAGCGCAATAATACTCTCCAGAGTGGGCGTATGGGCATACCGCCCACCCTGTTGGGTATTATTGCTTGTATAATGGACTAGCATCCACGACTACTTTTCTCACCCTAAAGAATTAAATAAAAGAATAGAGATGAGAGAACTTACAACATGTGACACCCTTTACGTGGTGTATGCACTGGCATACTTGTAATATGTTATATATTGGCAAGACTGTGAGACCACTTAAACAAAGGATTCAAGAACACATCAGATCCATATGCAACAATCGACAGGATACACCAGTGAACACACGCTTTTTGCTTTTCACAATTCATCACCAAGTGATTTGAAGTTTATGGGCCTAGAACATGTTGCACCTCTACCTATGGGAGGTGATAGGTCAAATCTTCTACTCAAACAAGAGAGCATGTGGATTCATAAAATGAATTGTGTTAGACCTAATGGGTTGAGTGATAAATGGGAAATCAGACCATTTTCGAAATAATATTCTTTATATCCATTGTCATCTGTATTAACTTTGTATGAACTTTGTCGTTTTCTGTTTAAGGTCCCTTAAAAATAAAAGTAATAGCATTGTAAAGCTAATTTGGTATTTGGTGATATTAGATTGAATTTTATAGTTAAATCATGTTTTTTTGTGTAGAACCTCTATTTAAAATAGTATTATTTAACCTTGAAATATAACTTATAATAATAATATTGTGTTCACACTGGGAATCATGCTATTTCTTTCTTTTTTCTCCTTTTCCTAAATAGGATGATGAATGAACTCAGACTTGAGATCGATTCTTTAAACCTAAAACATATAAATGTGCTTCCCAGGTGTTTGGATAATATAGAATATTAATTTAGCCTTTTATGTTTAGTATTTTGATATTTTGTTAGTGCATAGTTATAAGGTTTATTTGGAAATTGACTGCACTTTAGATTACTTAGATGAATGTTTTGAACTTGTACTTTAAATGTTGGCTGGATTTCCTCATTAATGAGCTGTTGATTTAAATTGGATCTAATGATTGTATGCTACCCCCTTTGAAGACCCGTGAGTTGAGGTGCTAAGGCTTTTTTTTGTTTGCAGAAGGTCCTGCTGTACCCACTTTTGTATGTAATTTGATTAAATAAATGGCAGTCCTGGCAACTGTGCTTTAACTCTTCTTGTAGACTGCATCCTTTCCATGCTCACTGACATGACTAGGATATTTAGTGGGAAGGCATTGTTGCACCACCACACTACTTGCTTGGCGTTGGTACTGGTACTGGCCAGAGGTGAGGAGGCAGCAGTGAGAGTGGCGGGTGCCACATGATGGAAGCTGCACCCTAAATGCAGCAACGGGAGTGAGGACCGGGGAGAGAGAGAGAGAGAGGATGGTGGGCGGCAGGAGCTGCCAATAAGTAAAGCCACACTGAGGATACTGTAGAAGGCTTGGGGAGAGTTCAGAGGAGCAAGGACTGGGAAGAGAGAGTGCAGCAGACAGCAAGAGCTGCTAATAAGTAAAGCCACACCGAGGATACTGTAGAAGGCTTGGGGAGAGTTCAGAGGAGCGAGGACTGGGAAGAGAGAGTGCAGCAGGCAGCAAGAGCCGCTAATAAGTAAAGCCACACTGTGGCTATTGTAGATGGCTTGGGGAGAGTTCAGAGGAGCGAGGACTGGGAAGAGAGAGTGCAGCAGGCAGCAGGAGCCGCTAATAAGTAAAGCCACACCGAGGATACTGTTGAAGGCTTGGGGAGAGTTCAGAGGAGCGACTACTGGGAAGAGAGAGTGCAGCAGGCAGCAAGAGCCGCTAATAAGTAAAGCCATAATGCGGCTAATGTAGAATCCTGGTGGGGGGGGGGTCAGAGGAGCAAGGATCAGGGAGAGAGAGTGTGGTGGACAGCAGGACCGCCAGCATAGGAGCTGGATTTGTAAACATTTTGGTGGGGCCCAGGGGTCAGAGGGCAGTGCTCTCAGTGGGGGTGTATGGGGACAAAGCAAAGCCCCCTATACTTGTGGGCTAAGCCCATCAGGTAGGCAAACATTTGAAAACACTCTCTTTAAAAGCTTTTTTTTTTATTTTTAATTTTCTGAACATTATATCCATTTTATAGGTTGAAATGCTGTTAAAATTAATAAGAAAGGAGAGTGTTTACAGTTCAATCATGCAACATACACTGCTGCTTATAACTGTATGGACTGTTAGTCCTCTTCTGCCATCACTATCTATGTTTCTGTATGTTCCTTTGTTAATACAATAAATAAAGCACACTGATGTTCAAGAGGCCCATCGTAATGTGGTAACAACAGGAAGTCTCAGCACCACAAATCTTCCAAGGAGTCATGCTTACTAAACCAAACTGCAAGCCAGAGAGAACATGCACTGAAGAGCAGTTTGACCCTGTAATGAAGACATCCTAATACTGAATGCACACAGGGTTTCCATGTTTTTGGCATTTTTTTTGCACTGTTTTCCATCCAGGTTTGTAATTTGCACGTTGTTTCGTTAAATAAATTTAAAGCACGCTCCTTGTGTGCATTGGTTGCACCATCATAAAGGTTACACCCACAAGTCCGATCAAACAAGCATACTGTACATGAAGTTCAGAATGCTGGCTTGAGGAAACAAGTCGCATGTACTTATTGGGCAGAGTTTTGCTTTACATTTACATAGATATAGACAGTGTCGGCAGATAAGGCCTATGGCCCACCTAGTCTGCCCATTTGAGCTTGTAAGTTCAGTTTGTTTTCCTAGAAGTCTATTTCCTTACCCCTGACCTCTAGAATTCCTTTATGTCTATCCCATGCATTCTTAAATCCGTGATTGTTTCAGCCCCACCACTTCCTCTGGCAGGGTGTTCCACTTGTCCACCACCCGTTCTGTGAAGAAATTCTTTCTCATGTTTCCTCTGAATCGTCCTCCCTCCAACTTCATCCCATGCCCTCTAGTCCTGAAACATCTTTTTCGCTTAAAAATAGTGTTTTCCTGCACCCTGTTCCTCCCTGTAAGATACTTGTATGTCTCTATCATATCCCCTCTCTCCCTCCTAACATTTAGCATAGCATGCATAAGCATACCGACCTATAGCTATTCTCTAGTCTCTCTGTGCTTAGCAAAATCCTGAAAAAATTAGTCGTAACCCAATCCATAGATTATCTTCAGAAGCATAACCTTCTCTCTTGCTCACAGCATGGCTTCCGCAAAGGCCATAGCGCCTCCACCGCACTTCTAAAACTCACAAACGACATCTACACCTCCATGGACTCGGGCCTCCTGACAGGTGCAGCTTTCATTGATTTAACTAAGGCTTTTGACCTGGTTAACCATACCCTTCTCCTTGTAAAACTACGTTCCCTCAGCTTCTCTGCCGACGTCGTGGCCTGGTTTAATAGTTATCTGTCCGACAGGAAACAGGCTGTAGTTTTCAACTCAGCCATATCTGACCTCTCGCTATACACATTGGCATTCCCTAGGGCTCCATACTTGGCCCTTGCTTTTCTCAGTCTTCATTAACAACCTTCCACTACTTGCACCAACTTGTTCATCATTGCTTTATGAGGATGATCCTGTTATTTACCACAGTGCAAGAAATATCTTGGACATTAACCACGCTCTTGCCTTGGACTTTTTAAGTATTCAGTCCTGGCTGAGAAAAACCATGTTCTCGATACAAGCAAGACACACCCCATGCTCTTTGGCTCTCCTGCCAGACTCAAAGCTAACCAAAACTGACTCAAAATATCATGTGCTGATGGTTCCCCACTGGTTAGCGCTAGCTCCTTTAAGTATCTGGGCATTCTTCTTGACGAATCTCTGAATTTTGACCTGCACATCACCACCACCTGTAAATCTGTCAATGCTAAGATAGGCGGTGCTTACCACACTAGCTATGCCCTCACTCCAACAGCTAGACTAGCTGTGGCACAAGGCTTTCTGCTCCCAGACCTGGCCTACGGCTCAGTCACTTACCTATCTGCCACAAAGTCCAATCTCCATAAATGGGACTCTACCTATAACACAATCTGCCGCTATGCCTCTGCATCTCCACGATACAAACACCACTGCCAGCTCTATGCTGACCTAAAATGGCCCTTCCCCACTGCCCATCGACTCCAGTCCTGTGATTCTCTGATGGTATCTATGGCGTAGGAGAGGCTATGGTGTTCCGCACCATGGGATTCAATCAGTGGTTGAAAAACTGGTGTGGAGCTCAGGATTTGGCTTCATTAGGGACTGGGGTCCACCTGGAGTGAAACAAGCTATATAGGCATGATGGGCTGCATCTGTCCAGAAGGGGAACCAGGATCCTAGGTGACAGGTTTAAATGCTTCATTGGCAAGCATTTAAACTAGCCAAGTGGGGAGGCACTGGAAAGGAGTAGGGAAATCCTAGCCCCACCCAAAAATCACAGTAGTAAGTGCGGTAAACACCAACATAGAGGTGTCGATAGGGGAAGGGGCGGGGTAAATGGGAAAGTGACAAGGCAAGAAGGACAGGGATGGAGCAAAAGGAGTAAGGCCATCAGGAAATGGAGGGTAATGAGTATCAATGCCCAGAGTCTGGGCAAAAGCTCCCTGAGCTGGTGGCCTTGATGGAAGAGGATGCCTGGATATCGTAGCAGTCACAGAAACATGGTACACAGAGAACCATGACTGGGATGTTAACATACCAGGGTACATAACCTACAGGAGAGACAGGCAGGGGAGAAGAGGGGGAGGAGTAGCTCTCTATGTAAAGGAAGAGATAAAAGCAGCTGAACAAAAGAGTAAACAGGGAGGAGAGGAGGCACTGTGGGTCACTTGGAGACTGGAAAGGGCACCACAATCCGCACAGGGATTGTGTACAGACCCCCATGTCAGCGGGAGGGAATGGACAAGGATATGATAGAAGGCATTCTTAGGATGGCAGAGAAAGGGGAGATATTGTTGATGGGGAGACCCGAATATGCCAGATGTTAATTGGAGCACATCTGCTGCAGCCACATCCAAGAGCAGGGCCATTCTCGATGCCCTACAGGTGGCAGACCTCAGACAGCTAGTTTCGGAACCCACTCGCCAGGGAGCAATCTTAGACCTCGTACTCTCAAATGGGGGCAGTGAGAGGATCTCAGATCTAGAAGTGGGGTTGCCATCTGGGAACAAGTGACCATCAAACAGTGTGGTTCATGTTAAACTCAGCTACAGAGTCAAGCCATACAAAAGTGAGGGTACTAGACTCCAGGAGGGATGACTTTGGCAAGATGGGAGAGTGCCTCAGAAAAGCACTAGCAAACAGGCTAGAAGGAGTGGTGGAGCAACAATGGGGAATCATCAAAACTGCCATCACAGAAGCAACAAGCCTTTGTGTGAAGCAAATAAACAAATCAAAATGAAAAAAAGCCACTATGGTTCTCAAAAGATGTGGCTGGGAAAGTCAGGGAGAAAAAGGTAGCATTCTGGAAGTATAAGGAAATACAGAAGGAGCAGGACAGAGAGCTGTACCAGTTAAGGCAGAAGGAAGCAGGGACGGAAGTCAGAATAGCAAAGGCCCAAACTGAGGAAAAGATAGCCAACTCTGTTAAGAAGGGGGATAAAACCTTTTATAGGTACATCAGAGAGCGTAGAAAGACAAAGGGAGGGATAGTGAGGCTGAATAGAATGAACGGTGGGTGGGCAGAGGGGGATAGTGAAAAGGCAGGGATCCTGAATGAATATTTCTGCTCAGTATTCACAAAAGAGGAGGGGGAAGTGCCTAATCCAATTAACAGAAGCACTCTTGATAGGGGGGTCGATCCCAGTCCTTTTGCAGAAGAAAGGGTTCTGCAAGAACTCCTAAAACTGAAGGTGGACAAAGCAATGGGGCCTGATAGAATTCACCCCAGAATTCAAAAATAATTAAGGGGGGGAAGTAGTGAAACCACTGGCTACTCTTTTTAATAAATCATGGGAGGATGGTGTGGTACCCGAGGATTGGAGGAAGGCAGATGTGATTCCCCTTCACTAAAGTGGGACCAAGACAGAGGCAGGAAACTACACACCTGTCAGTTTGACCTCTGTGGTAGGGAAAGTGATGGAGTCACTTCTGAAGGAAAGAATTGTTGAGTACCTAGAGGCCAGTGGGGCACAGGGCCCAAGGCAGCATGGGTTCACAGCGGGAAGGTCATGTCAGACCAATCTAATAGATTTCTTTGACTGGGTGACCAAAGTAGTAGACCAGTGAGGGGCTGTGGACATGGCCTACCTAGACTTTAGCAAGGCATTTGACACAGTCCCACACAAAAGATTAATAGTCAAATTAACCAGCCTGGGAGTGGTCCCAGGATGGTAGCCTGTAAAACACTGGCTGGACAACAGGACACAGAAGGTAATTGTAAATGGAGTCCACTCTGAAGAAAGAGGTTTACTAGTGGGGTACCACAGGGTTCAGTACTGGGTCCAGTCCTTTTTAATGTCTTTATAAGTGACATTGCAGAGGAACTGGAAGGAAAAGTATGCCTCTTTGCAGATGACACAAAGATCTGCAACAGGGTTGATATACAAGGAGGCGTGGAAAGGATAAGAAGGTACTTGGCAAGGTTGGAGGAATGGTCAGAAGTATGGCAGCTAGGATTCAATGCAAAGAAGTGCAAAATAATGCACCTGGGAAACAAGAACCCAGGGGAAGAGTACACAATGGGGGGGTAGGTAGTGACAACAACAAAAAAGGAAAGGGACCTGGGGGTAATCATATCAGATGACCTTAAGGTTAGCAAGCAATGTGAGAAGACAGTAGGGAGGGCTGGGGAAGTTGTTATCCCTCTGTACAGACAGTTGGTGAAACCCCATGTGGAGTACTGCATCCAGTTCTGGAGACCCCATCTCCACAACGATATAGACAGGATAGAGGCTGTCCAGAGGAGGGCAGCTAAAATGATGTAGGGTCTGCAAGAGAAGCCATACGAGGAGAGACTAAAGGAGCTTAATATGTATATCCTTGAGGAAAGAAGGGAGGGGGGGACATGATAGAAACTTTTAAGTACCTCAGTGGAATAAACAAAGTCCAAGAGGGTAGCATCTTTCAGAAAAAGAGACATGCAAGAACAAGGGGACACAATTTAAAGATAGAGGGTGGCAGTTCGGTGGCAAATGTGAGGAAGTTTTTTTTCACAGAGAGGGTAGCGGATGCATGGAACAGCCTTCCTGAGGAGGTTGTGGGGTCTAAAACTGTGCGAGAACTCAAAAATGCATGGGACAGACATAAGGCATTTCTTATGGGGGGTAGGAAGAAATATGCTTTTGGCTAACTAGGAACTGCAGCCTGTCCTGTAGGTAAGGAAATGGGCAGACTAGATGGGCCAAGCGGTCCTTATCTGCCTTCAAAGTCTATGTGTCTATGTTTCTATGTATTGCCAGATCAGGCCTCCCCCAATCCCTCGCCTCTCTGCTTCACTCACAACCCCTCTCCTATGGGCTCCGATCTACTGACCAAGCCCCTCTTCATACCCCCAGATGCAAAACCAATATGGGTGCATGTGCTTTTTCATACATAGCTCCAAAGTACTGGAATTCTATACCTCAAACTATTCATCAAGCTCCCACCCATGCTAACTTCAAGAAACTTCACCGTGATCATCTGCATGCTGCTAGCCCCTATACTTGCTTTCATCCACCTTAGACCATATCTTCTACCTGCCCTCTGCACCCCTAGGCAAACTACTCCACTGACACCTTTCTCCACCTCTCTTCCAACTCCCTTTAATGCTTTCTCTCTACTTACCTCTTCCTCTGCTTCCCACCTCTCTTCCCCTTCCCTCTCCTCCCTGTCTCTACTCTATTCAAGTCAATGGCAACACAACGGCACTTACTGCATCTCCGTATATTGTATATACTTTTCTTCTGCAATGCCTGTTTTTTCACATGTTTTTCTGCATTCTTGTTTTCTTTTGACTGTCCAAACTGTAATGTTTGAACCATGCTGAACAATGTTCCTCCTAACCCCAGAGTTGATTGTATGTGATCTTCCTCCTCACTGTGCTCATGTGCTGCGTCACATGTATACTCATGTATTGTAACTTGTATTCTCCCGGGTTGTGCCTGAAAATAGGCATTCTTATGTCTAGTGCACCCACCTGGTTACCAAAAGCAAATAAATAAATAATAAGCATAATACAACACGTTATAAATTTATTGAGTTGATATAAAATGCAAAATTAATACATAAACATAACATTTGTAGGCATCAAAGGACCACTTGGCCCACCCAGTCTGAGGTCACACACACTGAGGACCGAGGCGAGAGACAGTCGCGATTGGACAACAGGAGAAAACTGTAGCCGTACTCTGGCCATGTGCATTACTGTCAACTGTAATGAACATGCCCGGAGTTATGGCTATGAAAGAAATGAAGCTGTCTCTCATCGGAGCAGTTTGTTTCTTTCAGCTACAGAATGTGCAATGTCTGCAAGCAGAACTACTGTCATGATCAGAGTGCCTGGTCATTGGTGTACACTGCCAAGCCGGTACCCAGTTAGATAAGCGCTGCCAGAACAGCGCCGCACTATACGGCGCTAGTCCGGTAAGTGCTCACACAGACAGCAACCAGGGATTTACAGCGCTTGCTATAAGCGCTCCCCTGGTCACTGTCTGTAGTGCTGAAGAAAGGACAAGAGCATTAGGGATCCAGTAGCTGGCCAAGCTGCTCCTAGGATGTGGAGGTCTGGGGCATACAGTAGCTCAGCCAGTGCTATTGAGACCAGGGTTCTAATCCTAGTCTCCAAACTTGTTGCCTGCTGGGACTTGGTTTTTTTTTTTTTTGCAAGGGGCCGTGGAAACAGTATTCCATGGCCCCAGAAATCTAACTTGCCCTGTGATCCACTGTCCCCCCCACTTCCTGAGTGAGAATCTTTAGGTTCAGGGGATGTGGGGGGCAAAGCCCCCCAGGAAAAAAAGGCACCTTTTTTGTCGCGCGCACCTTGCATGTGCTATTGTGACCGGCACTGTCTGGACCCAGTGCCGCCAAGCCCATTGCAGTTTTAGCTGTGATTGGCTTGGCAGTGACACACCTCTAAAATGCCGTATAGTAGCAATACGTTCCTTGCGCAAGTGGAAGTGAATGCAAAAAGGAGGTGTTAGAGTTACATTCAGTGTTGCTGTTCCTAGCCAGCACGGGCATTCCTATCTTAGAACTGTTCTGTTGAAGGATTAAAAAAAAAAAAAGATTCCCTTCAGGTTAGGGATAAGGAAATGGCCAGCACTAACTCTCTACATGCTAATCAGCTTGTGTATATATTTAATTCCCAAATTTACTGACTTTTCCTAGGTGTAGAACTCTGCAGTAACAAAGACAGTAAGGCAAGGCAAATTTTATTTTTCGAAGCGCCCAGTCCTGGAGGCTGTGGGCGCCGTACACACACACAAATACAAGCTGTTCATAAAATACTGTATTTCTATGTATCTACAACACATACATAAATAAGACACTAATAAATAAGCCAGATAATATAAAACTGTTAAAAATAACAGTAGTTATTAAAAAGGGCAGTATCCATATGGAGTAGCAGTAGAGGAGAGAAACCTATAGATATATGTAACCCATAGGTGGCGCTATCCTGTGGGCTACTACCCTGTCTGTGTGACTAGCGCACAGGTTGAGGGGCCTGAGTTCGGTGAATGGGTGCCTCCACCCGGAGGTATGGTCTTGGGGTAGCGTAACTGCTATTGGTATAGCCCTCCGGGACACTATAACCCCCCGCCAACCCCTCTAGTGGCCTAAACAGTATAGCAACAAAACAGTCACATGGACCGTATGGCAGTAATGACTTGTTCACATCCCTTGCACTTACCACCAAGGCTGGATCCTCTGCAACTGCCCTGGAGACCCCCTGTAAAATAAGGCCAATGATGCAACAATGCAATAACAGTACTGTATCCCCACCAATGAAATATACACTAGTCAGGATTAAATGTAAAACACAACGATCTGATTTATTCAGGGGGATGTGAACAGGGGTGGGGCATGACTCTAACAGAAGATTAACAGATCTGATTAACTCCGGCTGAACAGCATGCACAGTGAGTCCCTTTGATACAGTCACACCTGGGAGGACAGGAATCTCTAGATAAGGATAGACTTCACCTCGTGAGGAGGGCAAGAAGTTATTGAAGCAGAGGATGAGGGGATTACATAGCAAAAGAAGGGCATTTAAACTAGGGCGGGTGGCAAGTGGGCAGGAGGCATATAGAATTCACAGGAAGGAAACCAAATGAGCTTACTCCCCATGCTAGAAGTATTGGAAAAAATTGAGTACTAGAAGGTATGCTAGGACGGAAGAGCAGGAGGGGGAGGGAAGGGGAAGGAAAAAGGTGGAGGGTGGTCACCTTGAATGCTAGGAGTCTGGGAACAAAACAGCAGAGCTACAGGCTCTCATTGCAGAAGGGAGGTGGACATGGCAGTCATCACCAAACATGAGCCACCCATTACCAGAACTGGAACCTGGCAGTATCAGGTATAAGATATTGTGCAGAGATAGAATGGGCTAGAGCAAGAGGGAGGGTCAGGGAGGTGAGGAGGGCAGCTGCAGTATAAGGGTTGCTAGCTGCATGCTCGAACAGACTTGATAGTCCATAAGGCCTCTATTTGCTGGCAAATTCGTATGTTCATATGTATGTTCGTATGTTCTCACCTTCCTGGATCTCTGCAGGGCTGCTGGCCTGCCTTTGAGTTTATGATCTAGCCTGGCAGTCCTATAAGACCCCACCACCCTGTTAAATTATCGTTCCCTTCCCAGTGCTTGCACCAAAGCCACCAAAAATCTGATTACTTCGCCTTCTCGCTCCAGAACAACCTAAATCACCCCTTCAAGTTCTGGAAAGTTATCCATTCTCTTTTCTACCCCCCAACTTAATCCTCTCTGCCCATCCTCAATGTTGGCAACCCCCATCACTGACCCTGCTGTTGCTGCCTCTTTCAACTCCTTCTTCACCATCTGCTCCCTGTCTCTTCTCCTGTCTTCCCCCCTCCTCTCTTCCTCCTTCACCTCCCTCCCATCTTCCTTCACACTCCTCATTCTCTCCTACCACTCCCTTGGCCTCTCTTAAGGCCCTTCTAACTCTTAACCCTCACAAAGTGCTGAGATGGCCTTGATCCCAACCTTCTGCGCCAGACATAGCCTTTCCTATTTCCCTCCTCATTAACCTCTCCTTCTGTCCTCAATTCCTGGAAACAGGCTCCTGTAATCCCTTTCCCAAAAAGGGGTGATCCTTCCACTTCTAGCACCTATGATCCCATTTCCTTGCTCCCACACTGGCCAAGCTCAAGGAACATCTTATCCTCTCACAACTCACCCTATTCCTTGACTCCTTTTTCACTTCCTTCCAATCTGTTTTCAGGAAGTCCCACTCCACATCTGTCTCCCTTCTCCAGCTCACTGATTCTAGCCACTCCAGTATGAACCAGGGCTAAATTACTTCCACCATCGTCGTCCACCTGGTCAAAGCCTCCAACACTGTGTCACAACCCCTTCTCCTGGATAAGCTTAAGGCAGTGGGGCTCTCGGCATCCTCAATCAGCTGGTTCAACTCCTACCTTGAGAGCAGGTTGCAAGCTGTCCATATTGGAGACATCCTTTCCCCTCCACTCCCTATCTGCTGAGGTGTCCCCCAAGGAATGGTCCAGGGCCTCATACTCTTCTCCATATTCCCAAATAACCTTCCCTCTGCCTGTTCTTCTGCATCCATCCACCAATCCATCCATCCATCCATCTACATGTATGCAGATGACACTGTTCTGTTTGCTTCTGGCTCCTCTGCTACTGTCCTTGCCATCCATCTCTGACAGGATTTGGCAGTGTTCAGCACTGGTTCTGTTCAAGCCTTCTGTCTCTCAATGCCAGGAAAACTGTCTTCATGACCTTTGGCTGCTGGCAGAGGCTTACCAGACTCTCTCCCCTCCACTCCTTCCACACCCTTGATGGTTCTGTGCTTGCTGATATCCCCTCTTTTAAGTACCTTGTCACCTGGCCGGACTGGCACCTCGACTTCTTGGTGCACATTGATGCAATTCACCATAAGCTTCACCCCACACCAGGTGCGCTGTATAGAAAAACCCTCTCCCTGCCTGCAGGGAGCTAGTCAAGAAGATAATCTTTCCCATCTTCAACTACGGTAACATTGTACAGCGCCACTCCCACATCCACCTTTGCCAGACTGGACCCCCTCTTCTACTCTTTCTGCTGCTTTGTGTTGGACTGCCTCCCCTCATACTCACCACTGCTCTCTCTACTCCTCCATCTCCCTTCCCCTTCCTGGACGCCAGATGCCGCATACACTGTGCCACCTTCACCTCCAAATTCTGGTTTGGCTCTCCTCCCCCACCTTGCAGCTGTCTTGTTCTCCCTTCTTCCTACCTCCTCTGCAACACTGCTTCCCATTCCCTCTCCCTCCCCACCAGGAAGATTTCCATGGGCCAAGCTGCCTTCTCATATAATTTTCCTAAACTCTATTCCTCCCTATATCCCACTGTCTATCCATTAAGCCCCATCCTTTTCATCTCTCAGATCCCTTCTTTGTGAACTTGCCACCCTCTCTTGCAACTGTTCCTAATTCCTGACCCTTGTCTTTCCTTCCCCCTTATTGTTAATGTCCCCCTTGCCTCCCCCCTGGCTGTGAGTAACAGCTACCCAAGGCTAACTGTGCCATAATCAGGTAATCTCTCTGGTAACATTGTGCTCCTGAGCCTACTATCTGTATCGATATTGCTAGCTCACACCTTACTAGTTTGGGTGGTACAAATCCAGCTACATCTTTGGCATTGTTCACTGTACTGTATCACACTTGTATCTAAATTTGCATTATATCTTATCTTTACTTTTGTAGCCTGAATATTCTGCCTGTAAACTGAGTCTTTATGCTGTTATTTATTGTTATTCTACTTTATTGTAGGCATTTTAATGTACTTATTTTTATTACTACTGTAACCCCCCCCAATTTCGAGGGGCTTACCTTAAATATCTCCCTGGGTTCCACTAATGCCCGCTGACTGGCAGACATCCAGAAGAAGAAGTTAAATCCATGTTCCATGTTGTGTTGCTGTTGCTCTGCATGTGTACACACTTCCATGCCGCCATGCTGTCTCTTTCAGAGCTCCAGCCATGGGTATAGTATGAATAGCCTGGGCTGGGTCTGAGTACAATGGAGCTCACGACCAGCCAGGTCCTTCCCTGATAGATTTCACTCTGCTGTCACTAGTAGAGCAGAAGGAGCCCTTCAATAATCTGTAAATATTTATTTCTAAATCACTACTGTTGCTTAAATAAAATTCATTGTTTGGCCTGCCAGTAATGCCTGTATTAGTCCTTCCCGATGGAAGCTGCCATCTTTGGTCCTGGACTTCCTGGTTTGGATCAGTCAGAACCAAGGGGTCCTCACGGGGTCCTAATTACAATGGATTATGGGTAAAACTGTGAACTTTCTTGTTGGCACCTAAACTAACCACTAGGAGTGCTCGGATTGTGATTGACAGCTCCCTTAGCCAACCGGAATACAGGATTCTCGAACTAACTGTGGGACTATTTTCAACAGAGTTCAGTTCAGCTCGAGACACCCAGGAGGACACAGCCTGCAGCTGGGCTGAGAGAAACTGCAGGGAGGGAGGCCTGTAACTGCCTCCTGTGGCTTTTTACTCAGTCCAAACAGAGCTTGAATGGTCTGGGACTGCATTTGTGCAGACAAGGAAGGGTTCTTCAGCAAAAGGCTAAGGAAGAACCGACCGTTTACTGAAGAAAAGGAGAAGTTTGTTGTTTCTTCAGCCACAAGCCTGTGGCCTACCACGTGTGTGGAGATATTGGTCCTGGACTCCCGGAGCAAAACAGGAGCCACTCCAGTATAGTAAGGACTTTCTTGTGCAGAAGCCCAGCAGGAGGATTCACCAGCACACAGATCAAGCTCAAACTTATTTAACCCCTAGGTGGCGCTACTCACAGGCTACTACCCCTGCCTTGTGTGCCCATAAGGTTGAGGGCCTGTCTCAATGTATTTACTTTAAACTGGTTCTTACCCAAGATATTCCATTTACGCAAGTGCCTCCACCTAGAGTATAGCTTTAAGTGGGCTAGCTTTAACCTGGCACAACTCTCTGGGATGCTGTACCCACCCACTTTACCAACCAGCCACCCCAAACATGACCCGATAACATTTCCCCATGTTGCATACATTTTACCATTTAGAAGCTGGATCTAATAATATGCTTATGACATCAGTATCTGCAAAACGACAACAACACAGTTTATTTACACGGGGAGTGCTTAGGATGGATGAAAAGAGAAACAGAGGTTTTGCATTTACAATATTTACATTTAATTTAGTTTGTTTGGTTAAAATCAACAGCTGCATTTTAAATCACACAGTAATCACAATTTCCACCAACCTTTGGAATAACCAGAGCCCGGCTATCTAACTAGGCTGTACAAATCAGTTAACACAGTGTACATTGTCACCAACACTGGTACCAGTTCCCAACATTTGATATGAGACCCGAATCTCAACCTTAAATTGGGTACCCAGTAACCAAAGTCCAATAAAGGTGCAGACCTGATGGTCAGTGCAGCTGTACATTGGCCAGCTAATTAAGAAGATTTAGACTTATGCTTGGGAAATCAAACCTTTTAACTATTTACAGTTCCTTTGGTTAGTGCAGGAGAGGCCCTGCTTTTACTCATAGTAAGTTTTGAATTAGGTGCTTCCAGCAATCGGGCATTATCCATAGAGGTTAAACGCAAGCAAGCAAACAGCCAGTCCCACCAAAACTGACTGCAAAGATCTTAAAACTTGACGAACAACACTTTAACGTCCTGAAGTCTGTGCCCCTCTTCTGTGCCACAGCACTTGCAGTGTAACCAGTCGGTTACTTTACATTTAGCACATTTACATTTTTTTGACATTCAGCACATTTACCTTCTGTAAATCTGCATCCAGCACATTTATAACTCAGTCCTTCAACCATGGGCCAGCGTGGCCACCATGGTCCTTTCCAACTTTAGATTTTCCGGTGGGTACTTGCTCCTTAAGGCTAGGGTGACCCGGTTCCTCACGTTCCATTTCAGACCAATATACTTTTACAACACTATACTTTTAATTTGGCAATTTAAACAGTTACTGCAGTTCTTTCAAACACAAATCTTAATATCTCTGTCCCACATGGCAATGGCTGGAGTTTACAGCTTCCACAGGACATCACGACAATAAACAAAATCCTTTTGGCAATCGCTGCCCTTAATAGCTCCAATGAACAAATACTGGACCTCCCAGAAAGAGCCCTGGCTTTGAGTACTCTTCTTTCAGTCCTGTTGGCACTTAGCAATTCAAACACATTTATATATAATCACCAGATCATCCATGATCACTCACTCGATAGGTGTCAACCCTTTCTATGCTTTTGCTTAAACTTAGGGTGCAGACAGCAAACAGTTTTAAATAGTTCTCTACGGCTTTGCTGCCCCATCAAGCATTCTTTTTAGTTGCACTTGGAGGTACAAGTTTACTCACTCAGGCATCCTCACGGAAATGGCATTCCTTTGTCCAAGGTTCCTGAAGACATCAGCACTCTCATTTCTGAGGCAGGTTCAGCTCCCTCACAGCTGGCTTGGCATCAAGTCGCAGGACCCACGTTTTTCCTAAATGTGGAAAGGATTTGCTAGCCTCTGGAGGACATTTTTCTGGCAACCCCAGGCTAGCAGATTCCACTCTAAACTTTCCCCTTTTTGGCAGAGGAAAATGGCTCCCTACCCTGTGGAGGGCTTGAACTGGATCACTAGGCCCATTTGGTTTGCTGAGAGCCTGAGCCCCCACCCCTGTGGGGGGCTCCCACTAGAATCTGAAAAGTCTGCTGAAACACTGTCTTCTTTTTTTTTTTTTTTATATGTAATTTCTGGGGTTTTGCAGGTTTTCTCCTGACCTCTACACCTACGTGTCCCTGACGTAGCGCATGCATGTGGAGGCACATGTGCGTATGCCGTTCAGGATGCCCCTCCATTCCAGTCGTGCCATTGACCACCTGTGCCAGCACCGAACCTCCATTCAGTGATGGTGGGACTACGGGCAGCGTCCCCACCCTTACCTGGGAGAGGAGAGCCAGCGCCCGATCCTGTTCCCCACCCCACCCCCTGTGCTGCCACCCTAGGTCATTCCTGAACCCAGGTCACCGGCGTAGCATGAGGTGTGGCGTCCAGTGCCTCATCCTTCAGCACCACCGGGCCGGCCTGAAACACTGTCTTTTATGGAGCTCTCCTGAGGCTCCCTATTGGCTGAGGCTATTGATTGCTTTGGCTCTGATTGCCTGGAAGGCATGTCAATCACAAAAGAATTATTCATGAACCTCCTTCAGTGTATAATTGGTTTTCTGTTTTGGCACCTGAATTTAGGTCCCTGCGGTTCCCCATAAGCACTTGGAAGTTTCCCATGAGCTTTGGCAAATGTCCCACATGTCCTGCTTAAAAATCACAGTTTTCTGATTGGCTGTTGTTGTTTTGTTATTGCTGCTAAACACACAGTCCCTTAAGCAGATTTAACACAGTCCCAAATAAAGTCCTGGTGCAGCCAGAATAATTAATATATTTGCCCACTTGCCCCATTGTTCAATAGCCACGTGTGTGCCCTTTTAGTCGCTGCCCAGCTTAAGCAATTCTCTCAGTCGCTGCTGCCAATATTTTAAACACGGTGATTGCAGCAGGCAGGCTGATTATCTGAGTCCCAACACTACACTAGTGCAGTCAATTCAAACATTCATTCATTTATTTATTTTAAATCTTTCCCTGTCAAACAGTTTCCTTTAATTCTTGGCAGCTGCTGCATTTCTATTCCTTGCAGCAGCTGGCATATACATTTTCCCGGAGGGCAGGCAGATCATCATGAATATTTATTAGGACTGGGGCTCTTGCTCATTAATAAACATGAACCCCAATCACTAGCACTCCATGGTTCTCTTTAATTATTTAGAAGAGGGGGCTCTCTTGGCCCTTGTTGTGGTCACCGGTCCCCACTATGGCCAATACAGGGACTGTGATCACCGAACACTGTCCTGTTTGACCGCAAACTGAGTGGTCGGGAGATCAAAGGCGCAGCATTGTGCATGCACAATCTCCACGGCACTGGAGTGCCAAAACAAGCAGCGGGGAGGCACAGCTGTAGTTTGGAGCCTGAATGAGCTAGTTTCTCACTGGGGGCTATCTTTTGGGGCACCAGAAGGATTGGGAGACACACCAGGGAAAATGGCAGGCATACCAGGAAGCACTTTAAGAAGGAGCAGAACTGGAGACAACGGGCATAAAGTAAGCCCCCAAATTTTGAAGGGGGGTTACACTTAGAAGTCATTTTATTCATCTGGGCCTATGCCAAAAACAGCCCAGTCAGACTGTTCCTGTGCCTTCTTCAGCATCGTGGTGAGAGACCAACATCAGGGATCCAGCCCCTGCACAGCAATCAAATGTAGGTTGCGGCCACCTACAGGGAAAGGCCGTGAAGTAGAGGTGAGTCATGTTGGCCCCAGTCTCCATCTTCAGCTCAAGCAAGCAGCAGGCCTTGATGTCGCCAGTGCCATCTTCTATTCATCTGGGTACAGTGAATAAAGCCAGGGTAGCTCCCTGCAACAAAACCTCAATTGTTTTAATGGTACCATCTGATTCAGTCTTGCCAGTTAATGTGTTTAACTGTGACTGGGCCATCTGGCCATGGATACAAATGGTTATGGTTTTATAAGTGTATTGCTTTTATTTAATCATCCTTCTCTCCATCAAGGGCCCCAACATTGTTTTCCACTCTGGTTACCCAGTAGTTGCCAAACTGATGATTCAGGGACTAAAAAGTCATTTACAAGCAACTAATCCTGCCTCAGTGCAGTAAAGCAATCATTTATCTAAATTCTCACCCCCTTCCTTGTTAACGGTCCTTAATAAATCTGATTTACTGTTTGCTGTTAATCTGGCTTGTGAGCATATTATTACCTGGTCTAAAGTTACTGAGGTGCTGCAAAGTCTGTTGAAAGTGCATGCTTGTATTATTGCAATTGTCTTTTGCAGGGGTTTGCAGGGTGAAAGCCAGAAGGCCAAACCCAGCTGCTAAGTGGAAGATGCATTTGCATATCATTAATTCTGGTATTACTCAATATTCTAAGTGTTTAATATTGCAGTTGCAAAACTAAGTGTTAAGGGTCACTAGGTGGGATTGTGGGCGGTGATAGCTTCCCAGAGGGCTGTACCAGTATTGGTAATGACCCACTTAAGCATTACTCTGGGTGGAGGCACCGTAATTGTACTTCTACTGTTGGTAGGCACACCACGGTACCCCGCATTTCTGAACCCAAGACCCTCAACCTGCTGCCAGGGAAGTAGGCAGGGGTAGTAGCCCTCAGTATAATGGCGCCAGGGTTACAGTACTCTTTACGTTATATATTTTCCCTTGCACATCATGTACAGGAGGGACATGAGGAAGTATTATTTTACAGAAAGGGGGTGGAGCCATGGAACAGTATACCCGCCGAAGTGGTGGGTGCTAAAACCATTGTTGGTTTCAAGCATGGTTGGGACAGAATGAAGGGTATAGTGCTTGCTTAGGGCAGCAAAATGTGGGAGGAGAATGGGGGAAGGATGAGAAGGGCTAGGACCCTGCAGGGACAGTAGGTCCCAAGGATAAAGTTCCAGGGCTAGATAGGGAACTCGAGTAGACTAGATGGACCTTTGATCTTTTTCTGCCATCACTGTCTATGTTTCTGTGAGCTCCAGCTTACTGTAGAAGAAACTTTCTTGTGACCTCGTGGGGCACAGACACATACCTTGCAGTGCCATGCTCAGCACATGTGTGACTTCTTTCCAGTCGGAATAATCTTGCCCAGAATTAATAGAGGATTCCTCCATGAAGGCTCCATGTGTAGGGATATAGGGTGCTTTCCTTCACCACCTTCAAGACTGAGTGGGCTCTCACAAACCCAGATGACTCCTCAGAGGAGCCCACCACCTCTCCACCTGATTCTCTGTTTTTGTCTGTGAGTGAGATCTTGGGGCCTCGGTACTTTTACCTTGCTCTCTATGGGTCTGCTCAGTTCTCTGTCCTCTGCATGCTTCAGATCTTTTTATCTTTATATTTATCTTCCTCGCTGCCTTTGGCCCTATGCCCCACCCACCTATGCCACTGGCCCTCCATGGGGCCTTGGTTTGCCTGCCAGGCAGGGTCGGGGCAGCGGCCTGGATACACAGAGCCCCATAATCTAGGCCCCTGAGACATGTTTTTTCTCTATGTTTCCGGTCCCCCCTAGAGATGCTTGGCTTGCAGATGTCATGCCCAAGCATTACATAGGTTAATATAGAGCATAGAAGACCGTGGTCCATATCGCTAACCACATATGAACTAGATATACCCCGAATTTTGTTAGCACTGCAAGGCGTCAGCCAGGGTCTCCCCTCTGCTAAAGTCTACCTGGCTGTAGCTCCATGCTCATCCAGGTGGTGCTGCTGTGGCAGCATCATCCTCCCTCCCCAGCAAAGGAGAGTGTCCTCTGGGATGTCCTGTCCTTCTCACCGCCCCGCCGATCCCCGATGACCCAGGCTCATTCCTGAACCCTGGTCACTGACATCATGAGCAGCAGCCCTAACACTGCGCAGACTGGCACGCCCTCATCCCCACCTCTACTAACCATTCCAGTCCTAGCAAACGTACAAATAATCCTCCTTATGTTGCCTACGCATTCTGCACACAGAGCCTCATGTTCCACTGAACATAGGATGTAAGAGACAGAACTTAAGACCAAGTATTCCATGTAGCTCCCCCCACTCTTTCAGTAGATTAATCATGTGACTTGCTGACACTGTGTGGGTTACCTTCCTAGCAGATCACGTTTCAAAATAAGAAGTCCCAGTTCTTACGATTATGGGCACTATGGTCGTAGATGGCTCAGTTGTGGTTGTCCATGGTGTGTCCAGTCATAAGATGACAGGTACACATTGCAATTGTTATTGTCTAGTGTCTTTTATACACAAGGACCTCAGAATGCTTCATAGAGGGGCATGGCTAGATCCATTAAAAAACAAGCATTTGTCAATGCCGAATGTTGATTGCGTTGGTCTGTTGAGCTTGCTCACTGACCCTCTGTCACTCACTCAGTCTGTTTCTCCCAGTGCTGCAGGCTGCTCTTTTGTACTGGGCTCCTGCCTGCATTGGCAGCTTTTTCTGCCCACTAAGGAATCTGCAGCTGTCCTGACAGAACTCCGTTGAGGTGGCTCACTCCCCCTCTCTCATCCACTCATTCTGTTTCTCCTGGCGCTGCAGGCTGCCCTTTTGTACTGGGCTCCTGCCTCTGTTGGTGGCTTTTCTGCCCACAAAGAAATCTGAAACAGTCCCGACACAGGTCTGTTGAGCCTGCTCACTCCCCTCTCTCACTCCTCGTTACATTTCTGCCAGTGCTGCAGGCTGGCCTTTTTACTGGGCTCCTGCCTGCATTGCCGCCTTTGTCTGCCAACAAAGAAATCCGCAGCAGTCATGATAGAGCTCCGCTGAGCTCGCTTACTCCCCCTGTCTCACTCACTCATTGTGTTTTTCCCAGTGCTGCAGGCTGCCCTTTTGTACTGGGCTCCTGCCTGCATTGGCACCTTTTTCTGCCCACAAAGAAATCCGCAGCTTCTCCGACAGAGCCCCATTGAGGTCGTCACCCCCATCTCACTCACCCTTTCTGTTTCTCCTGGCACTGCAGGTTGCCCTTTTTGTACTGGGCTCCTGCCTGTGTTGGCACCTTTTCTGCCCACAAAGAAATCTGCAGCAGTCCGACAAGGTCCCGTTGAGCTCGCTTCCCTTCTCTCACTCGCTCATTTCTGTTTCTGCCAGCTGCAGGCTGCCCTTTCTTCCGGGTCCTGCCTGCATTGCAACCTTCTTCTAACCACAAAGAAATTTGCAGCAGTTACAATAGAGCTCTGTTGAGCCTCCACCCCTCTCACTCATTCATTCTGGTTTTCCCAACACTGCAGGCTGCCCTTTGTACTGGCCCTGCAGGTATTGCTGCCTTTTCTGCCCACAAACAAATCTGCAGCAGTCCCAACAGAGCTCCACTGCGCCACTCACTCCCTCCCTCACTCGCCGTTCTGTGTCTCCGCTGCAGGCTGCCCTTTTGTACTGGGCTCCTGCCTGCATTGGCGGCTTTTTTCGTCCACAAAGAAATCTGAAGCAGTCCCAACACAGCTCCATTGAGCTTGCTCCCCCTCTCTCACTCACTCATTCCGTTTCTGCGGCGCTCACAAGCTGGCCTTTTGTACTGGGCTCCTGCTCTGCGTGTCGCCTTTTTCTGCCCACACAAAGAAATCCGCATAGTCACAATAGAGTCTGGCGGAGCTCGCCGCTACTGCTCTGTCACTGTTTGTTTCTCTGGCGCTGCAGGCTGTGCTTTTATACAGGGCTCCTGGTGTATTGGCACCTCTGTCTGTCCACAAAGAAATATGCAGCTGTCCCGACAGAGCTCCATTGAGGTCTCTCAGTCTCCCTTTCTCACGCGTTCATTCTCTTTGTCCTGGCGCTGCAAACTGCCCTTTTCTACGGGGCTCCTGCCTGCATTGGCGCCTTTTTCTGCCCACAAAGAAATCCACAGCAGTCCTGATAGAGCTCAGTCCCCCTGTCTCAGCTGCTCGTACTGTTTCTCCCACCACTGCAGGTTGACCTTTTGTACTCGGCCTCTGCCTGCATTGATGCCTTTTTCTGCCCACAAAGAAATCCGCAGTAGTCCTGACAGCTCTCCAGTGAGTTCGATCACTCCCCCTCCTTCCCTCCTCCTCCTCTCTCTCTCTCTCTCTCTCTCGTTCTGTTTCTTCCAGTGCTGCAGGCTGCCCTTTGTACTGGGCTCTTGTGTTGGGGCCTTTTTCTGCCCACAAAGAAATCAGCAGCAGTCCCGACAGAGCTCAGTTGAGCTCGGTCACTCCCCCCTCTCACTCGCTCAATCTTAATCTGTCCCAAACACTGATTTCCCACAGCGACCGTGCTATTCTCCGGCAGGAGTGCAAAAACATATTTTAGCCAGGATGTGAAAAATGACAGCTGTACTGTTCATAAGGAGGTGTGAAAAAATGCCAGTGTTGAAAATCTGGCGTGTCAATATTACAAATCTGCGAAGTTACAAGGGTGAGTGGAAAGTGCACAACACACACTTGTAACACAGTCATTTGATGGGCTATCATCACCAAATTTTCAACACAGGCCTTTAGGACCTCTGCTCATGAACAGTATCACTGTCATTTTCTTAATCTGTCCCGGACAGTGATTTCCCACAGCGACCGCTCTATTCTAGGGACATGGATATGTTGTTCATCCACACTCATTGGCAGTATCCTTGCCGCTTTAAATCTTGCCGGAAGGTCTTCAAGCTTGCTCCTCCCACCCACCCGGGTGGTATAACTCTCGGCTCCCATGCGCCAGATCTTCCTTACCGCTTGGAGCTCAGGTTCCTCCTTAACGCTCTGCGTTTGTGACTAGTTCCTATTTCTCCGTTTGCGGTTTAAAATAATATTTTGCAAAAGACTTCAGTCTTGATCCTCGCGACTGCGATGGATAAATCGACTCGGTTTGGAGATGCCCATGCGGGCAGAAGATGTCTCGGACGGATCCACACCCACGTGTGTCTACTGCTTAGGCCTTGAGCACGACCCGCAGGCTTCGACCTGTGCTCATCTTTCTCGGCCTCGTCCTCGAAGGCCGTGCTGCCGGTGCAACTGGGCCGTCCGAGAGCGTTCCCTCGGTGAAGTCAAGGCCCGGTTGGCGGTGTCCGCTGGCGGGCGGGCTCGCCTGGATCAGCCTCGGATGATGGTCGCCCCGAAGAGGAGGCGGCGCTGGTCAGGATCTTCCTCGGCCGCGCATTTATCCCGCTCTCTCTGGGTTCTTCCTACACGGCTTCTTTTAAGGAGCTTTGTCTGTCCCTCTCCACTAAAGGAGAAGGGCCTGCGTCTGCTGGACCTTATTCTCGGTCCAAAAAGAGGGACAAGGGTAAGTCCCTCCGTCGACGCTCTTGGGAGCGGGAAAGGTCCCTCTCCCCGGGCCGTCGACCGTCGGCTTCGGTCGACCGCTCGGCTTCGGCCACTGGCCTCACGGTGTCCCCGTCAGGTCAGTTGACCGAGACTCCCACTGATGAAGTCGAGATTTTTCTCGACCCATTGGACGGGCTGTCGCCTTTAGCAGCCGAGATTCCCCTCTCCCCGGTTCCCCCGGGAGGAGTTGAGGATCCCGTGGGCTCGCCTGTGCCTCCGGTTCCGGAGCCCTCGGATGGACCTTCCGAGCGAAGAGTGTCGGTTCGGCCGACACCTCCCTGCACCGACGAAATTCCGGGACTCTCGGTCGGTCTCGGACCTCTTAGCGGTCCAGCCGTTCCCACCGTCGCCGGCCGGTCTCCGGTCTCGGCATCGCGGTAAGCGGCGTCGCCGCTCGTCCTCGTCCTCCTCCTCGGATGAGGGGAGGCTTCGGCGTAAATTACGTCGACGGTACGAGGACCTTATGTTGCAACAGCTCCTCCTGGCCGGGAATAAGCCGACTCCGGCGCCTTCCCCGGCCATTAAGTGGCTGTCACCGGAACGGCCGACACAACCCCTCGACTTGCCCGAGGAGCCTATACACAGGCCGGTTGTTCGGCCAAAACCAGCTGCTCCACCGATTGCGGTGGAACCTCCGCCTCCACAGCCACCAATTGGGGCTCCCACCAAGAGATCTCGGTCGGCTAAGGGTTTACCCCATCGGCTGTCATTACCCTCACTCCCGACCGACCTCGGCAGGTGAAGGTGGTTCAGGCCAGAGGCAGCTTTTCGAGGACTCTTCCGAGTCCGAAGATGATTCTCCTTCTTCTCCAGCGACTGGACTTGGAGTCTTCAGGAGGTCAGCCAATGGACGATAGCCCGTCGTTCTTCCTAGGACTGCTCGGCTCATCTCGGAGTCTACCGATGGAGCTCGAACCCGCTTCCAAACAGGGCCAGGTATCCCTCACGGAGATTCTGGACCGAGGGGATTCTCCGACGGAGGCCTTTCCGGTGGCCGAGGCCATAGTGGGTCCAGCACTGGAACTTTGGCAGCGCCCTGCTTCCTGCCCTGCGCCTTCGGCCAGGATGGCCAGGAAGTATGCGGTCCCTACCGGTTCCTTGTCCGGTTTTTCGGAACACCCCTCTGCTGAGGGGTTGGTTACCGACAGCGTTTTCCGGCGCGCCGGCAACGCCAGGGATGTGGACAAACCTCCTGACAAGGAGTCCAAGAAATTGGACTATGTCGGGCGAAAAGTCTACGCTGCGTCCTCTCTCGGCCTTCGTCAGGCCAGTTCGGCCGTCCTCATGGCACATTTTTCTCATGCCCTGTTGGGCTCCCTGGATGAGGTCATCCCTCATCTTCCCGCCGATCTGCAGACTACGGTTAAGCAGGTGCGGGACCAGGGCAGGGCAGTGGCCAAACAGCAGCTCCAGACTGCTTTGGATGTAGGGGACTCATGTGCCAGATCGGTGGCGGCCGCAGTGGCTATGTGTCGATGGCTTAGCTGAGGATATCCACCTTTACTTCGGATACCACACAAGTTGGCGGATGTTCTTTTGGGACTGACCTCTTCGCCCTGGGGTGGAAGGTCACCTGCAGAGGATCGAGAGTCCAATGCCACCTTGACTCGGTCTCTTCGCTCAGAAGGACAAAGGTCAGAACCACAGCCTAAGCTCCTTTTCGTCCTCCAGCCCCTCGGCGCGCCTGCCCAGCAACGCCAGGGCCAGCAGGCTCGGCCTTGGCATCCCAAACCCAAGCCGCCGCTTCCTCTAACAGGAGGCAGGGAGGAAAGGGCCCAGGAGGTCCCTCGGCGGTCCCTCCTCCAAGCCTGCCCAGTGACGGGCTGAGGGTGTCGCCCCATCCCGTCACCCTACCCCTGGGTCCCCCTGGGGGACGGCCCGGCACTTCCTGCTCCGCCTGGTCCGCTGTTACCACGGACAGGTGGGTCTTGAGGTGGTGGGAAGAGGCCTGCCTCTGGAATTCGAGCAGGCACCACCCTTCAGAGCCGTCGACGGGGCTTCGGGATCCCAGCCTCACTGGCGGCTCGTCGAGCCGACATCGCCTCCTCCTCCAGGAGGTGGTAAGAGAGGTGGTGGACCTCCTTCAGACCCAGGGTTTGTGTCCAGGTACTTCCTGGTTCGAAACGGACGGGGCTGGCGCCCATTCTCGACCTACACGACCTAAACAAGTTCCTAAGGTCTCGAACCTTCAGGATGGTCACTCTGGCTCAGATAATACCATCCTTGGAGCCGGCGTGTGGTTCTGCTCTCTGGACTTGCAGGGCCAGCGTTTTCACGTCCCTATCCGTCTGTCTCACCAGAGATTCCTTCGCTTGAGGCGGAAGGATCTCTCTTCGAGTTCAAGCCATGCCCTCGGCTTGTCTCCAGCTCCCAGGGTCTTCACCAAATGCATGGCAGTGGTGACAGCATTCTCTGCGGCGCCAGGGGTCCGGGACAACCTTACCTGGGACGACTGGCTGATAGCAGCTCCTCCAGGAAGGAGGCGGAGTGGTCCAGAGATCTGGCCTCCAGGTCTGCTCTCAACTGGGCCTCCTTGTCAACGAGGCCAAGTCAGAACTCGAGCGAAGCAGGTGATTTTATTCATCGGGCGCAGCTCGACCTCTTCGAGCAGAGCGGCTCCCGGCGGACAGGGCCGAGTTCTTTCCTCCTTTGCCCGATCATTTCTGGTTGGGCAATTGCGCCCTGCCGGGACTTCCTCGCCTCCTGGGTCTCATGGCGGCCTGTACCAGCGTGGTCCGTTGGGCCCGCTGGAACATGCGTCCCCTTCAGTGGGGACTGGCCAGCCAGTGGTCACAACGCTGCGATCCCTTGGACCAGCTTGTGTCGGTGACACAGGGGATGTGGAATGCTCTCTGTGGTGGACCGTTCCAGATCAATTGCAGGAGGGCATCCCGTTCGTCCGCCCCGAGCCGACGGTCTCTCTGTCGACCGATGCCTCTCTGATGGGTTGGGGTGCCCATCTGGGGGAACACCGGGCTCATGGCCTCTGGTCCCCGCGGGAGTCCGATGCCACATCAACCTGCTGGAGCTCCGAGCGGTCCGCCTAGCTCTCACCGCCTTTGCTCCGTTCCTCCGGGTCAAGTGGTCCGAGTCAGGCGGACAATACCACGACCATGTACTATCTAAACCGCCAGGGCGGGCGGCTCCATGCTTCTATGCAAGGAAGCTCTCCGATTTGGTCACTCGTGGCGCAGCCTGGAGGCGGATCTCCTAGCCATTCACGTGGCAGGAGCCTCCAACACCCCTGGCCGATGCCCTGAGCCGGATAGGGGCTGCATCCCACGAGTGGTCTCTCCTGCCGGAGGTAGTACAGCATCTGTTCTCCTTTGGGGCACACCTCAGGTGGACCTGTTTGCCTCCACGGAGAACGCGGGCTGAGTCTGTTCCATGCGCCGCCTCAGCAGGGCTCGCTGCAGGGGATGCCTTCGAGGCAATGGACCCCGGCCTCTTTACGCTTTCCCCATTTCCCTTGATCCACAAGGTGCTTCTCAAAGCGAGGAGGGACAAGGCGCAGGTGATTCTGATAGCCCCAGACTGGCCTCGCCAGTTCTGGTACCAGATCTCCTCAGTCTCAGCTCCAGGACTCACGGCAGCTTCCAGCTCGCCTGACCTGCTCTCAGTCAATCAGGGAAGGTGTTCCATCCGGACCTTCAATCCCTGCACCTGGACGGCCTGGTTCCTGAGCGCTAGAGTTCCAGGCTTTGGGTCTTTCCGACGAGGTCCTCAATGTAGTTGAGGCGTCCCGTAAGAGTCGTCACCGAAAATGTTATGCCTTCAAATGGAAAAGGTTTTCCATTTGGTGTCAGGGCAAGGGCTTGGACCCTTCCTCCTGTTCCTTGGCAAGCATCTTGGACTATTTATGGTCCCTTTCTAGTCAAGGGCTTAGGTCGGCGACCCTGAGGGTGCACCTGGCAGCCATCTCTGCTTGCGAGGCGCGGGCAGGGAAGCAGTCGGTGGCGCAGGAGAAGGTGGTCTGGCGCTTTTTCCAAGGCCTCGATCACATTTCCCCTCAGTCGGGAACCCCCACCTCCGTGGGATCTACTGCTGGTACTGGCAAAGCTCATGGGCAAGCCATTCGAACCTATGCACAGGTGTGCTCTCCTCACCTGTCGTGGAAGACCGCCTTCTTGGTGGCTATCCGTCAGCCAGAAGGATGGGAGAGCTCCAGGCGCTTTCCATCGAGTCTCCTTACCTGGTCTTCCACAGGGACAAGGTTGTCCTGCGCCCCACCGAAATTCCTTCCGAAGGTGGTGTCGGAGTTTCACCTTAACCAGGTGTTGACTCTGCCGGTGTTCTACCCCAATCACACCTCGGAGGCCGAATATAGGCTCCATACTCTGGATCCTAGAAGGGCGCTCGCTTATTATAAGGAGCGCACGGCTGAAATTCGGGGAGAGGTTCGCCAGCTGTTTGTCACCTACGCTGAAGCCGCATCTGGCAGACCTGCAGCCAAGCGGACGATAAGCAGGTGGTAACCTCCTGCATAGATCTCTGCTATAAGTTAGCGGGCATGGAGCCTCCCAGAGGGATAAGAGCTCATTCTACCCGCCATACTGCTGCAACGGTGGCTGCTTCCAGGGACGTCCCTATCCAGGAAATCTGCAGGGCTGCTACCTGGAAGTCAGCAAACACCTTCATTACCCACTACCACATCGACCTTAGTCACGCCGGGATGCTGGTTTGGGGCCTCGGTTCTCAGTCTCTCTTTCCCAAGTAAGTATATGGGTGTACGTCTTGCCTCCCTCCTCCCGGAGAACTGCTAGGAGTCTGCCAATGAGTGTGGATGAACAACATATCCATGTCCCTAGAAATAGGTATACTCACCTGTAACAGGAGTTCTAGGAATGGTATATGTTGTTCATCCACCGCAACCACCGACCTCCGGCCGGCGCACAGCCTGAGCTTCCAGCGGGCCAGATCTGGCGTCATGGGGCGGCGGAGTTATACCACCCGGTGGGTGGGAGGAGCAAGCTTGAAGACCTTCCGCAAGATTTAAAGCGGCAAGGATACTGCCAATGAGTGTGGATGAACAACATATACCATTCCTAGAACTCCTGTTACAGGTGAGTAACCTGTATTTCTGTGCGAAGTGGAAACACATTTCGCCAGGATGGGAAAAATGACAACTGTACTGTTCATAAGTAGGTGTGGGAAAATGGCAATGTTGAAAATCTGGAGTGAAAATATTACAAATTCGCGTAGTTACGAGCATGCGTGCAAACTGTGCAACACATGCTCGTAACACAGTCATTTTATGGAGTATCATCACCAACTTTTCAAAATAGGCATTTTAGGACCTCTACTCATGAAAAGTGTCACTGTAATTTTCTGAATCTGTCCCGAACACAAATTTCCTACAGCAGCCGGAAGTGCGAAGCATTTCAGCCAGGATGTCAACAATGACAGCTGTACTGTTAACAAAGCGGTGTGAAAAAATACCAGTGTTGAAAATCTGGCGTGAAAATATTGCAAATTCGTGAAGTTATGAATGTTGTAGCAACTGCACATCGCACGCTCATAAAACAGTCATTTTTTGGATTTTTCCACCAAATTTGCAACATTGGCTTTTTGAGAGCCCGCTTCATGAACACTGGCACTGTTGTTTTGTTAATTGGCCCTGAAAGGTGATTCCACGCAGTGACCGTAAAATCACCTTCCGGGGCCGATTAACACCATGACAGTTCTAGAATTCATGAGGAGGGGTCCCAAAAACCCAATGTTGAAAATGGGGTGCCAAAATTCAAAAAAATGACTGAGATATGCATTAAAGTTGGAAAAATGTTTTTTTCCATTATATAGCTCACCGACATTTCCTCAGTTCATGGTCGGCTTTGAAGAGTACAGACGTGTTCCCGGTCTACCAAAGATCATCGCGCTGAGCTCCGGAGGTAAGTATGGAGTGAGGGGGGTGTGGGGAGGCAGGGTGTTCAGTGGGTGGGCACAGGTTGCGGGAGGGGCAGGGAGACCGCCGAGGGACAGTTTCCTTTTACAGGGTAAAAAATAAAAGACATCACGGGACCGTTTTTATTTACTGGGGCATGTGGCACGCTGGGTGGGCTCCAGCGTGCCACCGATCTTCTTTGGGGGACAAGCTGTAGGTGACAGGGATTGGGCACCCCGTCGCACACAACAAAAGGGGGTGACATTATGCTGACGGATTGGCACCCATTGGCAGACACTATAAGCGGGGTTTATATAATGCAGACGGGGAGTGGGCCCCCGCTGGCAACATACACATTGAGGCACTGAAGCTGATGGGGATTGGGGCCCTGGCAAACAAATACCGTGGAAGATTGTTTGTGAACACAGCAGCAAACTGCCGCCTTGTCTACAAACAATATCGAGTGTCAAGATCCGCCCCTGCAATGACGGGTCGCTCCTCATTGCAGCCGAATGGTTTACACTGCCTGAGGCGGCCCCTCATATGCAGCGGCTAATTTTTGAGCAAGTTGGTGGCACGCCGGTTGAACTAGTGTCATCATCAGCATGCCACGGCATTGGGGACACTGACAAGCCTTTAAAGGCTGTGGGGCATTGGCCACAACAGTGCCGCTACTCAACCTGTTTGTGGAGAAAGCTGCCGCAATATGTTTCTTGCGCATGCACGCAATCAACATAAAAATGACCCGCAGCAGTAGGGGACAGTGTCCTTCCCACTCCTCTCTCAATCACTAAAACAGGTAATGCCATTTTCTTTAGTTAAGAGTGTGTGGTAGTCAGCCAGGCCATTAGGATACCTAGAAATTTCCAAGTTGCCCCCCCCCCCCTCGTCAGGTACCTGGCCACCTTCTAAACTCATGTCATTTTTGCACTAAACTACTTTCTTATTAAATGGAGTATTTAGGGCACTGCAAGTAAATGTAGGATGCAAACACCATGGCATCACAAGTGGAATACTGACATGAGTGGCCCTCCCCTATTGATTTTCCAGGTGGGCTACTGTATCTACGTTCCAGGCAGGTCCTGTGACGCAGTCCAGCCCTGTGCAGGAAGTTGATAATGAATTGCAGGGTGGTTTTTGGTTCATGGAACATTTTTTAGACATGCTGCTCATATGCAGTGCTCAGTATATATGTAATGTGACCCCTAACCCTGATCTCAGGAGGCCTCCCTGACTAAACAGTGAGCACAGTCTGCATCAATAAATCCTCACAGCTATCAGTCTGGGTTTGTGTTTTAGGAAAATGGCAGAAGAACTGCCCAGTGGTTGGGGACTCCTAGAATTATGGGTCACTTGCAGGGGAACTTGGAGTGATCATCCTAGAAGAGAGGGATGGGGAAACAGCAGTGAGTCAGACAACGGTCAGCAACACTTAGTCACAGGAAACCTGAAACCACACAGAGCACATGGGGAGAAAAAAAAGAAGTTTAAGGTCGTCTGGATGCACTCTCTCGCTGCACTGCTCACAGGACGGTAAAAGAAAGTGAAAAGGGCAGAACAATTTCTGCATAAGAGTTTGTGTGTAAAATAACTATTTCAGTCCCATGTAAGATTGTACAGAGTACACCAAATGAAACACTGTTACACACAAGTACACACACACACACACACACACACACACACACACACAGCAAGCCCTTGTGGGGCCATTATTGCTAAGCAGAACAAAAATAAGAGATTATGGATACTGTGACTACGGTAAGTTTTAATGGCAACAATGTAGTAAACAGTAAAACAGTTCCTAAGGTCAGCATTTAAATAGACAGCACACAGGTAAAAAAATGCCTACAATGCAGTAAGTAAATCAGCTTAAGGGCAACATTAAAATAGAAGCAATAATGCCCTCCGTGCAGTAAGCAGTAAAATCAGTTCCTAAGGGCAGAAGTAGAAGAAAGCCAACAGGTACAAAACCACTAATTAAATGCAGTATGCAGTACAGTCAGCACATAAATCAGCTCATAAGAGCAGCATTGAATTAGAAAGCGACAGAAAACTGTCACCATTGCAGTGCAGAATACAAATACATCTCATGTGGGCAGCAACAAAAAGAAGCAAATAGATACACAGTCAGCAATGCAGTAATCCAGACACATCAAACCTAGGACTCTAGCCCACGGGAAGATGCAACAGATAATCTGGCTGAAGCCCAGAGTTCACTGAGGAGTGCAACCCTGTGTTGGGGTGGGGGGGAGGAGGGTATACTGAAAGGAGCAACATAGCTGGCCGACGGCCAACTCCCACAGCTGACACCCACAGTAGATACTCTTTGGGATGTGGCCTTTCACACGAGGGCTGCAGCAGAGGACTGCTAGGGATGTCTACCCATAAACTGGGTAGAGCATTACTGATTGGGTCCAGGGAGGTGGTGGGCAGGGCCAACCACCAGTGCTGCGCGTGAAGTTCCTGGGAGAGAGGCATCCAAACTGCACTGCTGGGTCAGTGATTGGATGGGGAGAGCCACTGTGCAGGCTGCTGTGACTCTCTCCAACCCCCAGCAAGTGGCCATGAGGAGATTGTGTGGCTGAGATGATCCTGGGCAGTCCGAGAAGTAAAATTGGGCTCCAGTCCAGAAACAAGGAACAAAGAATTTTCTTTGTGTAAAAAGCACACCACTTCTGGTCATGCCTCTGATTGGGTCCGGGAGGGTGGTGGGTGGAGCTAACTGCTGGTGCTTCCATGAAGTTCCCGGGAGAGGCATCCAAGTTGTGCTATGGGGTTGGCACCGGGGAGCGAACATCATGGAGGCTGCTGTGACTGTCTCCACCCCCAGCAAGTGGCCAATGAAGTGTGCACCAAATAAATGGACAGCTACTGATCAATACATAGGCAACAAAAGAAGTGTCAAGTGATAAATTGTCTAATATCAACAGTTTTACTCTGTGGTAAGGTGGACAAATTTGTTGCCTGTGGTACTATGTACACAAATACAGCATTGTACCTGTAGTGGCCTCTAAATGGGCATCCAGGTGCTCCAGGGCTGGCTAAGGGGTTAGAGGTGCCCAGGGTGGGAATGTGCCCATGTTCAGTGCCCAAGGGTAGATAGTTGCCCCCTGTAGAAAGGTACCCCTAGTTTAAGGTACTCCCCCCAGAAACATGAAGCCCCAGCTGAGCTTATGTTTAAAATATTGTTTTTTAATTTATTCTGCTGTCTGCTCCATTTTTCCCTGCCTGCTGCATCTTGTACAGACCCCCCCCCCCACCAGTTACCTCGCGCCTGCAACCTGCTTTTGTGGGTCCTGGTTGTGAGGCAAGCAGGCAGGGATGGGTTTGTGAGGATTCCAATGGAATACTCAGCCCGTTTGAATGGCTACAGCCATTCAGTCCATTAGAAAAGTGCAAAGGAGAAACAGCAGAGTTGGAAGGGAGTGATCGGCTGGCCAGGGCAGTGCTAAAAGAGAGGGACATACCTGATGTCCCTGTGTCCCTCCCAGTGTCCTGGTCAGTCCAGCAGCACAGTGCTCTCCTCCCGCCTGTCCGGCAACAGTCCATAGGGTTTCTGAGGCCGTGGCAGTGAAGTTTCATTGGGAGCAGCAGCAGCAGCGTACGGCCAGCCCCACCATCAGCAGCACAGCAGCAAGTTGGAGGAGGCTGGTGGGAGGAGGCAGGTCCAGGCCTCCCCACATTCCCATCCAGCAGTCCCGGCCTGGCACAATGAAGTGAGTGGCAGGGTGAGTGGTGGTCGCACCATGCCCAGGTGCTGACCGCCATCTGTTAAAGAAAGACTTGTTTTTTATGTTGCTTGCAGGCATGTGCAAGAAACATAGTGCCATCATCGGAGATTTTGGAGGTGTGTCACCTCCTCCTCCAATTCAGTTAGTGTGCTGGCAGGCGCGGCCCCTGTAAGCTAATGCATTTTGGAGCTGTCTATGACACGCTCCAAAATGCAGTGGCTATCTGATTGAGGGGCTTCGCTTGGTGAGCAGCGATAAGATATCGCCTGCTCACCGCAACTCCCAACACGCAGCGCACCCATGCAGGCGTGCGCCCCCACGCACTGTGTAGCCGGCGGGGTGCCCAATCGCTGTCGGCTGTGCTGCATTCCCCCGCCTTCCCCAAAGGCTTTTCAAAAATGCCATGCTGGTGCCCACCCCAGCGTGGCATAATTATCATATAGCCGACGGGGTGCCCAATCCCCGCCGGCTTGCACTGGCCTCCCCAGTGCAGTAGTGCGCACGCTGGGAGCCCACCCAGCGTGGCAAACTATTTCAGGCCGACGGGGTACCCAATCCCTGCCGTGGCTGCACGGCCCCCCAAGTCCTTGTGCCATGCTGGGAGCCCACCCCAGCGTGGCAAACGCCCCCAGGTAGTCTATTTGTTTTATTTCAACCTGTAAAGAAAAACGGTCCCTGCTGGGCGTGGTCTCCAAACCCCCCACAACCCGCAGACCCACCCACTTCGCATCGAAGCCTCCCCACAACCCCACCCCATACTTACCTCGACCGCGACGATCTTCGTGGACCGGAACACGCCTGCACTCTTCAAAGCTGACCGCGAACTGAGGAAATGCCGTAAGCCTGATAATGGGCTAGATAGGGGTTTCAACTTTGTTGCATATCTTAGGATTTTGGGAATTTTTACATGATTAACATGGGGTTTTGGGACCCCTTCTTATGAATGATGTCATTGTCATGGCAAAGAGAGCTGTTCGGCGGCGATTTCACGCAGATCTGCAAATCACCCTTCGGCCTGAATAACACCACGACAGTGACATCATGCATGAGAAGGGTTCCCAAAAACCCCATGTTGAAAATTTGGTGCCAAAATTCCAAAAAATGACTGTTTTACGAGCGTGCATTGCACAGTTCCTACGCAGGCTCGTAAGTTCGTGAAATTTCAATATTTTCACTCCAGATTTTCAACATTGCCATTTTACCACACCTTTTTATGAGTAGTACAGCTGTCATTTTTCACATCTCACCCAAAATGTGTTTCCGTCCATGTAGCGCAGAATGGTGCAGTCGGTGTGCTAAATCAATGTACGGGACAAATTAAGAAAATCACAGTGACACTGTTCATAAGCAGAGGTCTTAAAATGGCTATGTTGAAAATTTGGTGAAATAATTCCAAAATGATTGTTTGACGAGCGCATTGTATGAATTCCTAGCACACCGAAGTTCAGCGAATTTAATATTTTCACCCAGATTTCCAACATTGTCATTTTGCCACACCTTCTTATAAATAGTATAGCTGTCATTTTTCACATCTCACCCAAAATGTGTTTCCGCCCATATGGCAGCACAATGCGTGCATGATCGATTAATGCGAAATCGATATCACCAAGGTTAAATTAAGAAAATCACAGTGACACTGTTCATGAGCAAAGGTCTTAAAATGACTATGTTGAAAATTTGGTGAAAAAATTCCAAAATGACTGTTTTCTGAGCGTGCATTGTACAGTTCCTCACGACGCCATAAGTTCGTGAATTTTCAATATTTTCACTCAGATTTTCAACAGTACCATTTCACCACACCTTCTTATGAGTAGTACAGCTGTCATTTTCACATCCACCTAAAACGCAGTCCGCCATGAAGAGACAATGACGCAGTCGTGTGCTAAATCAATGTATGGGACAAATTAAGAAAATCACAGTGACACTGTTCATGAGCAGAGGTCTTAAATGGCTATGTTGAAAATTTGGTGAAAAAATTCCCTTCAGATGTTCTGCAATATTACTAATGAAGACATTGAACAGAACTAGCCCCAGGACCGATCCCTGCAGCACCCCACTGGTCGCCCCTCTCCCTAGACTGCATACCATTTACCACCACTTCTGCCTCCTGTCTGTTAGCCAGTTTCTAACCCAGTTTACCACCCTTTCCCCATGTCCAGCCTACCCAGCTAGTTTATCAGCCTCCTATATGGGATGGTGTCAAAGGCTTTGCTGAAATCAAGGTAAGCTGCTTGTCCACTGCCCCACCCTGATTCACTTCCTTTGTCACCCAGTCAAATAAATCAACCAGATTTATCTGACATGATGTCCCCACTGTGAATCCATGTTGTCTATGGTCCTGGGTTCCGATGGCATCTAGATGCCCCACTATCCTTTCTTTAAGCAATGTCTCCATGATCTTCCCCACTACTGAGGTGAGGCTGAATGGCCTATTGTTCCTGCCTCCTCCCTGCTGCCAGACTTGTGTAGAGGGACCACATGTGCCCTCCTCCAATTCACTCATGTTGAATGACTCGTGAACATGGCTGCCAGAGGTGCTGCTATCTCCCTTCGCAGTTCTGTTAATATCCTTGGGCGTATGCCATCTGGTTCCATCGCTTGTCTACCTTCAATTTAGTGAGCTCCTGCAGGACTCTTTTGCCTTTGAATGGACTATTGTCCACCTCTTCACCCCCTTGGCAACTGCTGTACTGCTGTGGCCCTTGCCCCTCCCACTCTTCTGTGAATACTGAACGGAAAGACACAGTGGATGTCTTGGGAGGAAGGCATGAAACTGTCACTTCCAAATACCTAAACAGCACATACAAGCAAGCAACATTCGGCATTGACAAATGCTTGTTTAAAAAGAAATAAACGTTGGGTGCTTTCAGGCACTGGCCATAGCAATAGCCTTTGGGCAGAGCAAGGCCCCAGAAAAGGACCACCCACAGGGCAGAGATTGAAAGGGTGCCATTGAGCCAAGGAACTGTGGCGGCGGGCAAGGCCCCACCTCTGGACCGCCCATAGGGTGCAGCAAGAAAGAAAGCCCCACAGACAGAAAGAGAAGGGGGCAGGAATTGTTTACATAAATAAATGAATGAATATTTATGAATGCCTACATACTGAATTTAAAGGGGCAATGTACCAGCAAATCCAAGTTAAAGGGGTAATACATCAGATTGCAGAACTGCCTGTTAAACACTGCACTGTTTGATGTTTGGGGCCCCTTCCACAGTACTGCCCACTGCCCAGCATGCGAGTGCCACCCTGAACTGTGCTACGTGGCCTGCAATTTTCTCAATGGTGTAAACTGGGTGCACAGAAAAGCTTTGCCAAGAATAACTACCACCAACACAATGGTTTAGATAAAGAAATGTTTCATTGTTTTGCCACCTCTCTGCCTGTGTGTCGTCCCAGGTGCCCCAACCATGTTTTCCCCCAACCAGCTGTCTTGTCCCTGTCTGTTCCTTCTAGGATCCTGTGTTCCTGTTCATCCTGGTGTCCAGCAGTCCTCTTAGGGGCTGTGGGTTGGTGACTTTGTGTCCTGGCAATCCACGGAGGGGCTGTGGCTGGGTGATTTTCATTTGGACTCATTCCTGGAGGGGTGTCCTTTTCCAGTGGTCTGTGGAGACCTGAAACCAAAGATCCGTACAGCCTTGGAAGAGTCTTCTGTGTTCTTGTTTTGTGTTTTTCTTGTCTTGGACAGCTGGTTCCCCATTCTGTTCACTTCTTTTCCCCCGAAAGACACACGCCTTTGGTGGCTAGTCCCTGTATGAACTGAAAGCTTTTGTGATGACTTGTTTAGTTTAGAACAAAATGTAGAGTCAAAGGAATAATTGATGTACAATACAGAATGTAGAGCAATAGGAGCTTTATTGCTCAGTAATAGTGATTTAGTGGTGTTTACATATTTATAGCTTTAGAGTTTAGATATTTAGGTGATATTATTTTCAGTATGTTCAATAAACTTTGCCTTGTGTTGCACTCGAGTCAGCTTCACTCCTCTCCTTGTATTCCCAGCTAGTGGCTATTAGGCCTGGGCCCCTTCCCCAAGTTTTCCCAACACCCGCTGGCCGGGCATTACCAAAAATCCACCTACGAGTGGTTGGCATAGTTGGAATTCATGTTTTCCTTCCAAGTGGTAGCTGGGGTGGACCTGTGCCCTGACCCGACCAGACCATTTTGAGAGCAGTCGGCGTCAGCGGCTCCCTCGCCCAATACACATCATCAACAATGAAAATTCCCCAAAGGCTGGGGTGGGAGCCATTGCAGTCCAGTAGGAACAAAAAGAAAAAAATTACAGGAACATCCACACAAGAATGCTGCACAGTCTTGGAAAAAAACAATATACTTATCTAGTGGGAAAAACTCATTGATGAATCCAGGCTGAAAGCCACATCCCAAAGCACAGGCATGTTTTAGAGGCAGACAAACGTTTGTCTAAAAATGAGGGCAACACTTGCAGGATTATGTACTGTCATGGTACCAATCTGGGAGACATGTTAACCCACAACTATTTTTGCAAAACTTAAACTGAATGTCCAGCTGGAATTCAATGGCTCCCACTCCAACCTGTGGGGAATTTTCACTGCTGACACTGCATAATGTGTGTACATAGTAACACAAGCAACACATTTGTCCAGCCTAACACAGGTAAAACTTGATATTGGACAATTTGTCACTCATGGCACTTCATCTATTATTTGTGCACTTGTCTGCAGCCGGCCACTCGTTATGTAGGTAGGACTATACGCCCTTCATGAAAAAGGATTCAGAACATGTTAGGTCTGTCCATGCAGCCTACCCTGACACACCTCTGGGGGAACATTTTGCAACGCATCACAATAGTGACCCCAGATATTTAACTTTTGTCGGTTTGGAACGTGTCCCAGTTAACCTCCGAAGTGGTGACAGAGTTAAGGTTCTTTTACAGAAAGAGGCAAGATGGATCTGTACCTTACATGCCATAAAACCATTTGGTTTAAATTATTATGTTGCTATTACACCTTTTCTTTGAATTTGGCTGTCTCATATCATGTGAATTGTCGTAACTTCATTTAAAACATTTTATTTTTCTATTTCATATAGCATGTCCTCACACACATATCTTGGCATGTGAAGTGAACTGGTGCCAGCACTACTATCTCTTCCTCATTCTACCTCAGTATGTTCTCCTCCGTCTGGGGCCATCACCCTTTTATCTATTATAATTTTACTCTTGGTCTAGGGGTTCATTAATTTTGCTCTGTGACTTGGTTTCCCCAGTACTCTTTCTTTGCCTGCCTGTTTTTGTATTGGTAGCAGTTTTGCTCTTTTTCCAATGTATGCAGTTTTTATGTTTGCTTGCATGCATGTGCAAGAAACATAGTGCCATCATCCGAGTTTTCGGAGGTGTGTCATCCCTTCTTCCAATTCAGTCAGTGTGTTGGCAGGCGCGGCCCCAGTCCTCCAATGCATGCTGGAGCTGTCTATGACAGCTCCAAAATGAAGCGGCGTACAGTTGAAAGGGGGAGCTACGCTTCAGTGAGCAGCGATCAGATATCGCCTGCTCATGTGCAGCTCCCCACACACACACCTCACACACACACAAACAAACGATGCATACTGCGTATGCCCCCCCACGCACACACTGTATAGCCGACTGTGCTGCGCCCCCAAAGCCTTCCACATGCCATGCTGGGTGCCCACCCCAGTGTGGCAACTCATGGTAGCCGATGAGGTGCCCAACCCCCGCCGGCTCCACTGTCCCCCCAGAGTATAGGTGCCACGCTGGGAGCCCACCCCAACGTGGGCAATAGATGCTAGGCCGACGGGGTGCCCAATCCCGCCGGCCCACGCCCCCAACCAGCTGAGTCTTGTGCCATGCTGGGAGCCCACCCCAGCATGGCAACGTCCCGCTGCCTTTTTAAAAAACAACCTGTAAAGAAAAAACGTCCCACACAGTCTTCCTGCCCCCAAACCTGCAGACCCACCCACTGCGACCCTGCCTCCCCACACCCCCCTCACCCCATACTTACCTCCGGAGTCAGGCGCGACTATCTTTGGTGGACTGGAACATGTTCGCACTCTTCAAAGCTGACCGCGAACTGAGGAAATGCCGGTAAGCTGTATAATGGGATAGATAGGTTTTTCAACTTTGTTGCATATCTCAGACATTTTTTGGAATTTTTGCACCAGATTTTCAACATGGGTTTTTTGGGACCCTTTCTCATGAATGCTGTCACTGTCACAGCGTTATTCGGGCCCGAAGGGTGATTTCGCTGTCACTGCGCAAAATCACCTTTCAGGACCGATTAACGAAACAACACTGCCAGTGTTCATAAGGTGGGCTCTCAAGAAGCCTATTTTGAAAATTTGGTGAAAAATTCAAATGACTTTATGAGCGCAGTATCAGCAGTTCCCACGCACCGTAAGTTCGCGAATTTTCAATATTTCATTCCAGATTTTCAACATTGCCATTTTACCACACCTTCTTATGAGTAATACAGCTGTCATTTTCACATCTCACCCAAAACGGTTTCCACTCCATGTAGCGCATAATGGCGAGTTGGTGTGCTAAATCAATGTACAGGACAAATTAAGAAAATCACAGTGACATTGTTCATGAGCAGAGGTCTTAAAATGGCTATGTTGAAAATTTGGTGACAAAAGTCCATAAAATGACTGTGTTACGAGTGAGCATTGTGCAGTTCATGACTTTGTAATATTTTCAGTCCAGATTTTCACCAGTGGCATTTTTCCACACTTCCTTACAAACAGTACAGCTGTCATTTTTCACAACATGGCCAAAGTGTGTTTTCACACTTTCAGTGCAGAGGTGCGTGGTCGCTGTGGGAAATCATTGTTTGGGACAGATAAAGAAAATTGCAGTGACACTGTTCATGATCGGAGGCACCAAAATGCCTGAGTTGACAATCTGCTGTAAAAAATTCCCAACCTAATTACTGTATAGCAGGAAATATTAGCTTTCAGTTTATTTTCGCTATATTAGCTTCACTGACAAAAGCGCTAAAATAAGCTGATCACTAATATTACAGGGAGCATAGTGTTGTAATGGGACATGAAGTTGATGTGCTAATTTAATAGGGCGCAAATAGTGCTGCATCCCACTCTGCTAAATAAAGAGGGCGCCAATATAAGCTGCTATACAGTATATTACGGTGTGCATTGCACAGTTTCTATGTACTGCAGTGACTTCACCAGTTTTTTAATATTTTTACTGCAGATTTGCAACATTGCCATTTTACACCTCCCCATGAACGGGTACAGCTGTCATTTTTTACATCCTGTTCGAATGTTTTGCACCCAGAAAGCAAATGCCGTAGTCGCCAGCATAAGCAACTTTCGCTAACAAACTGATATTGCCGCTGTTCATGAGGTGGGTCACAAAAACATGTTGAAAATTTGGAGTGAAAATACCAACGAATGCCTGAGGTATTAGGGTTTCCAACCATAATGCCCAACCCTGTAGAGAATGACAGGCATCAGGGGTGTGACTTGGGATTCTTGCCTGTAATGCTCATACCATTCCACACCCTGCAGCCAGTGAGAGGCATCGAGGTATGCCTTGGACTCTTCGGCCCCGAAGTTCATGCATTCTCCTATATCGCACCCATCTCACCATATTTCCTAATGGAATGGGTGCGATAAGGCCAAAGACCCCATGAACACCGTGACACTTGTCAGTGTCTGCAGTGTGTGGGAATGGCGCACAAGTTATGCCTGACGCACCCAAAGGCACACCCAATGCCTGTCACTCTGCAGGGTGGTGGTGGGTTGGCTTCAGTTCAGTACTTCACTGCCATTCCTATTACGGAGCTTTGTAACTTCTACACTACAATGCCAATGCCAGCAAGCAAACATTCGGCATTGACAAATGCTTGTTGTGTTTTGTCTTGCTCACTTCCTGTTTCCTTCCTCCCATTCTAAATTTTTCACAGATTTGAATTTTTCACATGCTGTCACAACAGCTTGCACTTCTATTGTGATACCATCCTTTTCAGGCACTTTGTTCAGGATGGGAGTTAGTTCCACCCTTCCCCTTCTTTTTCCCCACTCAGAAAGAAGGGGGGCTCTGGTTTTGAATGGCATTTGCCATTTGTGGTTGAGTCCACCTTTGGCTACTCTTTATCACCCCCCCCCACCCACACACACACACATTTTTGCTTATTTCCTCCAACCCAGGGGGTGTCTTTGGATTTGAATGGCATTTGCCAGTTGTGGTTGAGCCAATTCCCTGGCTCTCTTTTATTTTACAACCTTTTTCCTCCACTCCCCCCCCCCCACCACTATTCTTTTTGTTTTCTCTCTTACAGCAGGCTTTGTGATTTTGTTCCTTGCCTCAGCTATTTATGTTGTCCCTTTGTATATTTCTGCATGCCCATAATTCTGGCTTCAAGTGGGGCATCTGTAAGTATAAGGTGATCCTTTTCCTCTGTTGTTTTACATTTTTATACTTGGTATTTTTGTACTTTTCTTTTTTCTCCTTTTTACGTTGGCTGCACTTGCACACCCAACATTTTGTGCCAATGACAGGGATTTCGGTGGGGGGGTCACTGCCGAGTCCATTGCAGCTCTCAAAAGCAAGAGCTCGGTAGTCCACACCAGTGACCGCGCACTATGGTCCTGACATCACTTTCTGCTTGGTGGACTAAAACTTTGTGTGTCTCAAAGAACTGAAGTTGCTCCAAACAGAGAGGGCTTCAGTCCTTTGAGTTGCATGAGGCCGGTCATCAAACAGCTGAGTGGCTTTCAAAGGAGCCCGTAAGTCTAGTTAAAAACAAGCATTTGTCAATGCCGAATGTTGATTGCTTTGCTCCATTGAGCTCGCTCACTCCCTCTGTCAGTCGCTCATTCTGTTTCTGTTAGCGCTGCAGGCTGCGCTTTTTGTACTGGTTCCTTACCTGCTATAACTTTGTACTGGGCTCCTGCCTCCATTGGTGCCTTTTTCTGCCCACAAAGAAATTTGCAGCAGTCCCAACAGAGTTCCGTTGAGCTCGATCACCCTCTCTCAGTCGCCATTCCGCTTTCTCCTGGTGTTGCAGGCTGCCCTTTGTACTGGGCTCCTGCCTGCATTGGCGCCTTTTTCTGCCCACAAAGAAATCTTCAGCAGTCCTGATAGAGCTCCATTGAGCTCACTCAGTTACCCTCTTTCACTCGCTCAGACTGTTTCTCCCACCGCTGCAGGCTGCCCTTTGTACTGGACCCCTAACTGCATTGACGCCTTTTTCTGCCCACAAAGTATTCCAGAGCAGTCCTGACAGAGCTCTGCTGAGCTCGATCACCCTCTCTCAGTCGCTCGTTCCATTTCTCCCAGCGCTGCAGGCAGCCCTTTGTACTGGGCTCCCGCCTGCATTGGCGCCTTTTTCTGCCCACAAAGAAATCTGCAGCAGTCCCGACAGAGCTCCGTTGAGTCCACTCACTCCCACTCCCTCACTCGCTCTCTCGTTCTGTTTCTCCCACTGCTGCAAGCTGCCCTTTTGTACTGGGCACCTGCATTGGGGCTTTTTTCTGCCCACAAAGAAATCCACAGCCATCCCAGCAGAGCTCCATTGAGTCCTCTCACTCCCCCTCCCTCACGCACTCTCTTGTTCTGTTTCTCCCACTGCTGCAGGCTGCCCTTTTGTACTGGGCACCTGAATTGGGGCCTTTTTCTGCCCACAAAGAAATCTGCAGCAGTCCAGGCAGAGCTCACTTGAGCTCGGTCACTCCCTCCTCAGTCGCTCGATCTTAATCTGTCCCAAACACTGATTTCACACAGTGACTATGCTATTCTGTGGCAGGAGTGCAGAAACATTTTATGGCCAGGATGTGAAAAATGACAGCTGTACTGTTCATAAGGAGGTGTGAAAAAATGCCAGTGTTGAAAATGTGGCGTGAAAATATTACAGATTTGATAAGTTACAAGGGTGCATGGAAACAGTTCAATGCACGCTTGTAACACAGTCATTTTATGGAGTTTTGTCACCACATGTTCAGCATAGGGATTTTAAGACCTCTGCTCATGAACAGTGTCACTGTCATTTTCTTACTCTGTCCCGAACACTGATTTCCTACAGCTGGAAGCGAGAAAACATATTTTGGTCAGGATGTGAAAAATGACAGCTGTACTGTTCATACAGAGGTGTGAAAAAATGCCAGTGTTGACAATCTGGCGTGACAATATTACAAATCTGCGAAGTTACAAGGGTGTGAAATTGTATCAATGCACGTCAGAACACAGTCATTTTATGGAGTATCGTCACCAAATGTTCAGCATAGGCATTTTAGGACCTCTGCTCATGAACAGTATCACTGTCATTTTCTTAATCCATCCCGACACTGATTTCCCACAGCGACCGCTTATTCTGGCACCGGAAGTGCGAAAAGACATTTCGCCAGGATGTGAAAATGACAGCTGCACTTTTCATAAGTAGGTGGGAAAATGGCAATGTTGAAAATCTGGAGGAAAATATAAATTCACGGTTACGAGAGGGCATTGGTGTGGGAAATGGGTAATGTTGAAAATCTGGAGTGAAAATATTATAATTATGTTGCTTAGCCATGCGTGCAAACTGCACAATGCACGCCGTAATAGAGTCATTTTATGGACTTTGTCACCAAATTTTCAACATAGGGATTTTAGGACCTCTGCTCATGAACAGTATCTCTGTCATTTCTTAATCTGTCCCAAACACTGATTTCCACAGTGACTGCTGGCTATTCTGCGCCAGAAGTGCGAAAACACATTTCGCCAGAATGTGAAAATGACAGCTTACTGTTCACAAGGAGGTGTGAAGAAATGCCAATGTTAAAAGTCTTTCATGACAATATTGCAAATTTATGGGTTATGAAGCATGAATAACTGCGCATAATGCACATCAGAAAACATTTTTTGATTTTTTTTTCCACCAAATTTGCAACATAAGCTTTTTGACAGCCACCTCCATGAACACTTGCACTGTCATTCGTTAATCAATCCCAAAAGGTGATTCTGTGCAGTGACCTGGAAATCACTTTTCGGGGCCGAATAATGCCATGACAGTGGGAGAATTCATGAGGAGGGGTCCCCAAAACACCATGTTGAAAATTTAGTGTCAAAATTCCAAAAAATGCCTGAGATATGCACCAAAGATGAAAAAACCCTATTTATGCCATTATACAGCTTGCCGGCATTTCCTCAGTTCGCGGTCGGCTTTGAAGAGTGCAGGCATGTTCCCAGTCCACCAAAGATCGTTTACAGCGGACTCCGCAGGTAAGTTTGGGTTGGGGAGGGTGGGTGCGGGTTGTGGGAGGGGCAGGAGACGCAAGGGACCATTTTTTTTGACAGGTACAAAAAATACTTTTTTTTACGGGATTTGGCATGCTGGGTGGGCCCCAGCATGCCAACAGAGTGTTTGTTTGGGCAGCTCTAGCTGACAGGGATTGGGCACCCCATCGGCAGAAAAGGGGACGAAGGGCTGAGGGGATTGGCACCGGCACAACTGTAGTGTGTGTTTGGGGATTATGCCGACGAGGAGTGGGCTCTGTTGGCAACATCAATGTTAGGGCACTGAAGCCGATAGGGATTAGGGCCCCAGTCGGCAAACCGCGTTGGGGGCACATGCTGCCGTTGGACACCCCTTGACGGTGGCGTTGTTATTGTTTGTGAACATGGCAGCTTGCCACCATGTTCACAAACAATATCACATTAACAAGGTTCTGCCCAGCAATGACTGGTCGCTTCCTCATTGCAGCAGAATGGCTTATGCTGCAATGACGAGCAGCCTCTGATTGCAGCGGCTGAAACCTTACAAGGTTGTAGCACGCTGGCTGAACTAGCATCAGCAACAGTGTGCCACCCCATTGGGAAAGGCGGGCCAAGCCTCCAAAGGCTGTGGGGGCATTGGCCACAACAGTGCCGCACCTCCACAACCTGCTCTGAGCAGTTGTCAAGAATGTTTCTTGCACATGCGTAATCAACATAAAAAGTCCATCAATGTTTTTCGCTGTCCCCACTGTAACTGTCCCCCACCCCACCCGACCATCACTCGCATCCACCACCCCACACCCTCCAAACATAACACTGACACTGGGGTGCCCAATTCCACCAGTGTCGCCACCGCATCGGTTTTTTTATCCGTCCATCAATGTCTGTAGCTGGTGCCCCTCTAACTGTCCCACCCACCCGATCCTCCCTCTGAGCACCCACCAAAAAGCAACATGGTGAGGACCAACAGATCTCATACACAAAAACTTGCTTCACCTGTGCAAAAGTCTCAGAGCTAGTGGATTGTGTTTTTATTTTTGTCTTTAGGTACAGAGAAATGTGTTTCTTCTAAACAAAATATGCCTTTTCTAAATAAATGGGGATGTTTCTGGACAGTTCAGGATTTGGATCCTTACTGGTTGCAGTCCACTCACCAACCCTGTCGTCAAAGGGACAGGCGCATACATATTTGAGCATTGAGCAGGCGTGGCGCGCCGTTAGCGGAAGCCTTGCAGTACTAAACTGCTGCCTTGACAAGAATTCAATTGAAATAGTATTTTTATTATGTTTCCTTGCACATGCACAAGAAACATTTTGTTACAGAGAATGGCATTTGAGAGGTGTGTCAGTGACTAGCCCAATACAGGGCAATCTACATTGGGTTTGTCCGTGACAGACCAATGACCACCCAAGCTGAGTATGACAGTGGTCACAGTTTCATGGGCAGAAACTTTGGGTACTTGAAAGGACTGAAGCACTTCAATGAAAGACTGCTTCAGTACTTTCGTTTGCATGTAACCCCTAGGTGGCACTATCCCAAGGGGTACTACCCCTGCCTGCTTGGCCAGTAGCAGGTTAAGGGGCCTGGGTAATGAAACAGGTGCCTTCACTCGGAGGTCAGGGTTGTTAGTGGTCAAGCTAACCTGGGCACAGCCCTCAGGGATTTATTCAGGGGACTTGAACAAGGGAGGGGTGTAATAAGGTTGTTTTGCTTAAAAGCTATATTAATCAGACAGTTATGCATGCAGTTCTGAGTCCCTACACAGTCACACACTCTGGGTACCCAGGTAGGAAAATGGCGGGCTAGCCAGGAACATTACAACTGGTTGAGGCCCTGTGATGGAAGAAAGCAACATGCACAACACACATTATTTGTAATCCAGAGCCAGAGGGCTCAGTTCATGAAAGAAAAGGCAACAAGACAATCAGATGACAACACTTTTAGATTTAGCTGTTGTTGCAGGGAGCTACCCTGATGTTTACTCATGATATCCAATATTGGACACAGGCAGGATGAAATTGAGACTGCAGGCTGTTGAGCTGGAGTGCCCGGAGAAGCAGGGCCCACACGAATCACTGAGGCATTGTTCCTGTTCAAGGCGTTGAGCAGGGGGCTGATTCCCAGGCCGGTCTTTCGTCGATGACTTTCTATGCGTAGCAGGAGTTCTAGCTGGGCCAGTGTAGCAGGGCCCAGGCAAATGGAAATGGATACAGATTCAGTCCGTAGAGCTGGATACAGCCTCCAGCTAGCAAAACACAGTTCAGACACACAGTGGGGAACTAAATCATGACCCACTATAAGCACACAGCACATTCACATATAAGGAAATTCCACTGTACCAGGCAAATGGCTCTCCGGATGCAATTACAGAGTCTCTGCACAATCTGGTAGTTCAGAGGTAGGTGGAAGTCCTGACAGACTGATCATATTCAGCAAATCTTCGGTCTTCTTCAGGTTAAAGCCTGGTCACAATTCAGTTGCATAATTTGCTCTCCAAATTCGGATTCAGTCCGAAAAAAGCCCTCTCAGGAACAGCAGGCAGGCATCAGTGCTTAATTTCTAAAGTAAGAGGTGCCGGGGCTCTGAGTTGAAACACCAAAAGCGGGGGGTCTGGTGGCCACTAGGCCCCCAGAAGCTGTGGGTTTTTAGGTGCTCTGTGGTGAGTTTTGGGGGTTATATTGCAGATAAAACACATTTCTATGTCAGCTTCCCTACCCCTGAATCCAGGGAAGAATTTATTTTTTGGGGTGGAGTCAGGGTTGAGAGTCTGGCTATTGGGCACTGGTAAATGATCATGGGCATGTATAAGTTTAATGCAATGGCAAGAGGTTCTGAATTGGCCCAAAGGCCAGGGGTCTGGGGCTGGTAGGCCTGAAGCTGATTAGTTTTAGATGCTCTGTGAGTTTTGGGGTTATATTGCAGATAAAACACATTTCTGTGTCTGGTTCCCCTGCCCCTGAATCCAGGAGAAGAATTTTTTCTTTGGGGGAGAGTTAGGGTATTGGAGAGTCTGGCTGACCACCAGTAAAGGATCGTGGGCTTGTGTAAGGGCAAGATGCTGTGAATTGACTCAAAGGCCAGGGGTCTCTGAGCACAGGAGAGGTCCCAGAAGACTGGAGAAGGGCTCATGTGATCCCACTCCACAAGTGGTAGCAGGGAGGAGGCAGGGAACTACAAACCAGTCAGTCTTACCTCAGTAGTGGGCAAGATTATTGAGACACTCTTAAGGAAAGTTAGTGCAACACCTGGAATCCATAGGAGCACAGGATCCAAGACAGCATGGGTTTACAAAGAAGGTCCTGTCAAACTAAATCTCATGATTTCTTTGACTGGGTAACCAGAGTGGTGGACTAAGGGGGGCAGTTGATGTCGCTCACCTTGACTTCAGCAAAGCTTTGATACTGTTCCACATCAAGATTGATTAATAAGCTGGGGAGGCCTGGGTGGGTCAGATGTTGGTCAACTGGGTAGCAAACTGGTTGACAGGCAGAAAACAGAGAATGGTGGTAACGGTATACAGTCAGAAGAGATGCAAGTCACAAGTGGGTACTTCTGGATCAGTCCTGGGGCCATTCTTCTTCAATATCTTCATCAGTGACATTGCAGATGGACTGGTGGGTAAGATTTGTCTTTTGCATATGACACCAAGATCTGCAACAGAGTAGATGATCCCGATGGGGAGGCAGAATGAGAAGAGATCTGGATAAACTAGCAAAATGGTTGGAAGAGTGACAACTGGGGTTTAACGCAGAAGTGCAAGATCATGCACATAGGGAAGAGAAACCTTGAAGCCACCTATAGGCTGGGAGGAGTTGCTGTCAGTCACAAGGGAAGAAAGAGACTTGAATCATAATCGCCGATGATCTGAAATCATCCAAGCAGGCCAATAAAGTAGTAGGTAAGGCTAGAGGGATGTTGGGGTGTATTAGTACAGGTATCACAAGTCAGAAGAGGGAGGTAATAATCCCTTTTAGAAGACACTGGTTAGGCTCCCATCTGGAGTACTGTGTGCAGTACTGAGGCCACACCTTACAAGAACATTAACCAAATTGAGGCAGTCCAAAGAAGGGCAACCAAATGGTGCAGGGACTGCATCAGAAAACATATGAGGACAGATTAACTGAGCTCAATATGTATACCCTGGAGCAAAGGAGGGAGAGAGGTGATATGATTGAAACATTCAAACATCTTAAGGGCATTAGCAAGGTGAAAGAGTCTAACATGTTTCAATGAAAGAAAAATAGCAAGACAAGGACACAGCATGAGATTAGATGGAGGCTGATTAAGGGGTAATGTGAGGAAGTTCTTTTAACAGAAAGGGTGGTGGATACATGAAACGGCCAACCCCAGGAAGTGGTGGATATGAATACAGTGCAGGGCTTCAAAACAGGCATGGGATAGGCATAAGGGAGCAATACAGATGAGTATGAATAGATAGGCCATTGACAGAGCAAAGGCCAATGACAAATTCAAAAGGTAGAAAAAAAATTTGGGCAGACTGAATGGGCCTTGAGGTCCTTATCTGCCAGCAACTTCTATGTTTCTATGTCTCTGGGCCGGTAGATCCCCAGAAGCTCTTTGGTTTTAGATGTTCTGTGGTGAGTTTTGACCGGGGTTACATTCCAGATAAAACCCATTTCTATTCTGTGTCAGGTTCCCTACCCCTGAATCCAGGGGCAGAATTTTTTGGGGGGAGGTACCCAGAGTCTCCAACACCATACCTCGGAGTTATGGTATTGGAGACTCTGGCTGGCCTTACTAAGCAACAAACTGTGCCACATAGCATCTAGCATGGTACAAGCAGTAGAAGAACAAATTAAAACTGAAGCATGAAAAGGCTTTTGTAGGTAAAGGATCATGGGCATGTAGAAGCAATGGCACAGTGCTGTGAGGACCCAAAGGCCAAGGGAGTGGGGGCTGGTAGTCCCCCAGAAGCTTTTTGGTTTTAGATGCTCTGTGGTGAGTTTTGGGGCTTTTATTGAAGATAAACACACTTCTGTTACATGTTCCCTTATTGAAGATAAAGCACACTTCTGTTACAGGTTCCCTAACAGAAGTGTACTTTATCTTCAATAAAAGCCGCAAAACTCACTTCAAAGCATCCAAAACCCAAGAGCTTCTGGCCTACCTATAACATTAGAACTATGCTCCTGCAATTAATTTGTTACAACGGGAGGTTAGCTGCTCAAGTAAGAACATTTCATCATAAGACAGGGCCTGAGACTTGTCGAAGAACCCCAGGCCGTGCACCATACAATACCAGGCGCAGTTGCACCCTGCTAGATGCTATGTGGTACGTGTCAGCGTGGCTCAGTTGGTAGCACATCCGCCTCTGGACCAGGAGGTCGTGGGTTCTCGTCCCACACTGGGATTGGACTTGCACCTAAAAATCGCTGGCATCTGAGTGCAGTATTGGGGGGTGCTGTACTGCTGGGGTGTGCCGTCCTTCGGATGAGATGTTAAACCGAGGTCCCTTCTGCCCATCCTGGTGTTGTCCTGGTGGGTGTCCAGGTGGAAGTAAAAGAACCCAGAGCAGTCTTCGCAAAAGAGTAGGGAACATTCCCGGTGTCCTGGCCAACATTCCCCTTCCCATAAACCGGTTCATGCAATTATCCAGGCTGTGTGTGGGTGATGATGTGCAATATGGCCGCCACCACACATTCAGTCACTTCACTACCAGTCTAGCATTGCTTGTAAAGCGCTTTGGATGTATGAAAAGCGCTATATAAATACAGATTCTTCTTCTTCTTCTTGCTTAATAAGGTGAGCGGAAGTCTCCAATATCCTGACTCCGTCCAGGTGAAACATTCTTTTGGCCCTAAGAGTCAGGGGGAGGTACTAGGGAGCCTGTAACAGAAGTGTATTTTATCTTCAATAAAAGCCACAATACTCAAAACAGGACATCCAAAACCCAAGAGTTTCTAGGGGCTGTCAGAACAGGTTATTAAATGTCTAACTGTGCACCATCTGCATTTAAAAAAAAATATATATATATTTTCAAGAAGATTTTATTTAGTTACCTCTCTTTTATTTTACAGGTCTTGACATGTCTTACAGTTGCGCTGTCAGATAAGTATAAACATTTTTTTAATCTGATGATTTACATGTGATTTAAATCCAACCCTTGATCCTTTGTGTCCTGTTTAAATTTATCGTTTTCCTTTTCAGGCATTCCTCAGGAACAGTTTTGATGAACAGCTAATCCCTGACTTGGACTGGTCAGGTAAGAGACACTACCGTCCTTAACAAAAGTTACTATAATATTTTGTGTAAGTATCCATCATAATGTAAAAGATGCTGTGGTAGGCCACCACTACTTCATGACGGATGCTTGCTCAAAATGCTGCAGCAATTTGTGTGTGTGTGTCGATTAATGTATGAATATGATGGAAATGTAGCACAAAGAGAAAAGTATATGAAGCACTGTTTCAGCAGCTGCTAGCCAAAATACAGTTTCTTCTGTATTAAACTACAAATAACATTAAGTAAGCATCCAGGTTGTTACACCAGTTTTATAGCTTGCAGAAAGAAATTCTGAGTTTGATTTGGTTTGTTCTCTACTTATCAAGAAAAGACCAGAGAATGTCCATATTTCTTTGGTTATCCTTGTGTTTTCTCTCCTTACTTTATGTGTCATTGGCTGCTCTGTGCCCTTTGGCAAGCCATGACCGAACATAAGGTGGGACTGAATTTCTTCAACGGTGGGCCAACTAGATTGAGGAATAGTAAGGATGAAATAGTTTCAATAGGCATTGATGCGCGTGTTGATGTGCACATGAGCTTCATTTGGGAAAAGCCTCACTCACACTCCGTACTGGAGATAACAATAGTGCTCATGGCTGTCAACAGGCCCTTATACTGCTCCTGAATTTCTTTACCACACAACTCCTTGTACACCCTTTATGCCCGAATGGTTTCATGAGTGTTACCAATATCAAATCTTTCGCAAAGAGACTTAGTCTCACTTTTTTCATACAGTGTAGGTAGCTCATCAGGCCAGTACTGCTGATATAATACTTTCATTTCGGTGATCAGATTCTCTTATCCACTTTTATCACCAGAGGTGCATCCTGTGGACAGCATACATTTTCGTAAATTGTCTGCTAAGCTACAGAAAAGTTGTCCTGGGTGAATCTTCTTGTCGCAGACATTTCCTTCATGCAAGAGAACACCCTGAAACATCTTTTCTTCTATGGCTTTCTCACACTGTGCTGAAAATGTCCCTCGCTTTTCTACCAGTGTGTTGAACACCACTATTTGGCGGCAGATAGCTCGGTGAGCATCAATGATTGTACAATCGCGATGTTGCAATTCAAAAGATAACTTTAACAACTCCTGTAGGGCATCATATATAATTCCAAAGTTGCTGACAAACCGAAAATATGACAACCGCTTGCTTAGGCCAGAGTAAGTTTTGCGTGTTGCACTGTCATGAGAAATGTTATCAGCTGCAGATATGAAGTGCTTATAGAGAGCAGGGTAAGCATTCCTAACAGCCACTACTGTTCCAAAGCTCGACGCGACCCACCGGGTGTCTAACACTCTACCTATCTTGCAAAGCTGAATGTCAAGAGCTTCAGCGCACTCTTTCAGCTCTAATCTATTTTTCCCAAATGTGCTATAAAGAGAATATAGTTTGTTTAGCAAACTTTTAAAGTGATTCATAGCTCCAACATCTTTCATAACATCACCAACTGCAAGCTCTGGCCAGGGGTTCTCAAATGGTGAGGCCAGCCTCCCTAGGAGGCCCCAACCTTTTCCAAGGGAGGCTCAAGCAAGTCTGAAAAAGTCCTGTATTTAAATTTTGGGTTTTATATATTTTGTGTGAAGAGATGAAGCAAACTGAAAGACGATAATAGTAGGTGAATTTTATGTATTTATTTAGTAGTAGGTGACAAGGGAAGGTGAATGAGCCAAGGCTCATTAAGGGAAGGTGAATGAGCCAAGGCTCATTTCAGGTGTACCCGGGGAAGGGTAGGGAGTGAATACATTTCAAAAGGTAACTGCAAAAGACTCAAGAAATACACAGTGAACAGTAGTGTAAACACATTTGAACAATAAACTAATAATGAGTGGTGGTAACTGATCAATTTGTAGACTGATGTCAGAACAACCCAAATATAAGGGTTGAGCATAGAAGTGCTAACAGCAACAGCAGGAAGGAGCAAAGTAATCCCCGAGAAGTTACTTAGGAGCGGGGAAGGAGACAGGCAAGGTATGTTGGAAGGTTATTTTTACATAGAGAGGAAATAGAAAAAGTAGTCTGACCCATGAAGGGACTGCAACCATGGGTAACAATGGTTCAAGAATGAAAATAGCAGAGCAAGTAGGCTGGCCTATTGAAGGGGGTTACAATAAGCTGAATAATAATATTTATTTTATTTATTTGTTATTCAGAGAACATCTTTGAGCACATGAGCTCTTTTTCAAAGGTTCCATGTCAGTATAAGACAAAGAACTGAATGTGAGCCAAGTACTCAAAGGGGTTTCAATGCATTTATTCATGGTGTGAAAGTAGTACAGTAGTGTTATTTTTCTCTGGGAGGCCCAAGATTATTTCAGTGTTTGGGGAGGCTCAACATCTTTTCCATGGATTTGGGGATGCTCACTGTGTCAAAGTCTGAGAACTATTGCTCTAGGCGATGAGCAGAGCAGTGCCATGCTATGATATTTGGAAACATGTCTTGCAACCGCTTCACAACACGCGTATTGCGGCCAAACATGACTGAAGCTCCATCGCAAGCAACTGCTACCAGGCACTTGGCAACGAAGTTTTCAGTTATGTTACTCTTTTTGAGCGCAGACAATAAACTGTTCACTATTTCCTCAGCTGTCAGATCCTGTAGCTCCACAAGGTCCACAAATAAATTAGCAGGAGACTCCATGCCAGATAACATCAGTCACATGTACCCAGTCAAAGCACTCTTCTTGTTTAAGCAGTACCTTTATCAAGTAAAGACTCATTTTAGGAGAAATCAATGTGATTTGGGCAAACAACTTTTTCTTCATTTCAGAGGAAATGTGATGTTGAATGTTTGAACATTTCATATTGGAATGCAAAATCCATCCAATGTCCAGTCTATTCAACTGCTGACAGTCGATTTCTACCTCAAAACCATACAACGGCCTGTTACGCTTCACTTCTTTATAAGCAGTTTTGAAGATTCTGGCCGTAGTAGCAATTTGGGCAGACTGTGCATTTGCAGCTAATTGCAACAATGTGTCTTTCTTTGCTCAAGAATGCAAGAAGCCACAATATATGACTTAGTTTGCGCATGTTCTCCTATCTTTTTCCATATTGATTTCTGTTGCTTTGTTCTATTGGTACCATATGAAGTAACAGTAGTTTCTATCCATTCTTTAGCCAACTTCATTCCGGCAGATTTTTCAGGACCCAAGTTACTGACTTGCTGACATACACTACAACCGAGGTTTGATCCGTTGATGACTAACCACGGTATTTACTCTGAAAAAAAAAATTTTTGTTCATGCTTCCATCCAGCAGGAAGTAAATCTTTGTTGTGAGACGGACATGTTCAGGGAATTGCCTTCACTACCAGAGCTATGTGATTCAGAGTCACTAGTAGCACAAATGCTTTCATAAAACTCTTCCTTTAATCCCTTTACAATCATGAACCCGCTTTTCATTTTGCCACTGAGGCCGCTGACACATGTAACAGTGGCACCCGGTACATCTTCTGATTCTTTTCCGTGGTTTTCATCACTGTCCTTTTTCTTCCACTTAGTGACTGGCTCAGACTCATTCGTACTACCTCCTGGCTTAGAAAAATACGACCATATTTTCTTTTGACCGTGAGACATTTTTTTTGGGATTTATGATGTGTCAGCACTCACCAAAATGAACCAAAAAGTAACCTGACCCTCTGCCTGTCTTAGTTAGCCTTTTGTTTTACAGCCCCTTCATAGTCAGTTGCTCTAACACAGTAATGTGCTGTATGTAAGTGGAACTTGTGGGAATCAAACCCAAGCTCGCAGTCCGGACACCTGCTTCTCTGCCTGTCTTAGCCTTTTTTGAGAGTTACAGCCCCTGCCCCTTCACAGACAGTAGCTTATTGAACACAGTAATGTGCTGTATGTAAGTGGAACTTGAGGGAATTAAACCCAAGCTCGCAGTCCCCACACCTGCTCCTCTGCCTGTCTTAGCCTTTTTGGGGTTACAGCCCTGCCCTTCACAGACAGTAGTTTGTTGAATGCAGTAATGTGCTGTATGTAAGTGGAACTTGTGAGAATCAAACCAAGCTCAGACACCTGCTTGGTTCTACCCAGTCTTAGCCTTTGATTTTATTTTAATTTTACTGAGTTTAACTACAGGCCCTTCAGAGACAGTCACTCGGACACAGTAATGTGTTGTATGTCAGTGGAGCTTGTGCAAATCAAACCCAGTCAATCTACTATGTTCACACAGCTCCTTCTCTGTTTTTCTGGTTTAACTGTTATTTATAAATTTTTTGGGTGATGAAACCAACTGCAGAGCCCAGTACTCAGCAGCACAGTGTTAGATTGTAGGATTCAAACCCTGTCAGTCTCCTGGATATATTATACCAGTCGCACACAGCTCAGCCTTTATATAGCCTAGGGGGTTTCATTTTTTTTTTTCACCTGCTGGAGTGGGAACTGGATAGTATAATAATTATTATACCACAGGTATCTACTCTCAGCCAATCACAACACAGGAAAACTGACAGTAATTCTCCCACAAACTACCACCTACATGCCCACAGTAGTTTATTCATATAGCCATGCCCACAGTAGTTTAACTGCCTTTCCACAGTAGTTTATTCATCTTAACCACGCCCACAGTCGTTTATCCACATTCCCTTTCTCTCCACTTACAGTCCTACACTGAATCTCATTCACAAACGCCCTAGCCTGTGTAACTGACTTTCAAGGTAACACAACGTCTTTAATATCTACATTGTGCCCTGATTTCTATTTAGTAGTAAAACAAATCTTTCACACATCAAATTCAGCTCTGGCGCCGTAATATCTCTAGACCATTGCTCACACTCTAGTTAAGGCTGCAAGAGTAATCAAGCATAGCTTAACCACATTTCAGCTTTATTTCTGGAAAGTAGTAAGATCCTGAGACTTACTGCTAGATACAACATTTGTAAGTTAGTCCTGTTCAAAGTGGAGCGCTGAACCCTTTATTTTTTTCTTACAACGATCTGTGATTCCGGACATGGCATTGCCAGCTTTCGTAATGCGCATGTCCAAAAATCACATATTCAATTTAGAAACAGACAATAAAAAGGGTTCTACTGCTCGCTTTTGAATGGGACTAACTTACAAAATTGTATCTGGCAGTAAGTCTTATATACTACTACTTTCAGAAATACAAGCTCAAAATTATTAGTCAGAACGCCGCTTTGTTACTTTTGCTGCTGTAGCACTAGACGTGGCAGATGCACGGAAGAGATACTACGTGCGCTCCGACTATTTTTACCACAAATTGTAGTGGTATAATAGTAATAGCATTCAGTTTTGTGAAGTATACTCGCAATAACTGGCTTCTGTGGAGATTAAACACCTCGGCTTCCCCTCTGCGCTTAATCATCCACAGAAGCCGATTATTGCTTCGTATACTTCACAAAACTGAATGTTATCACTTAAATGAGCCCCGCAAACTCACACACTGCTACTCCTCTGCCTTTCTTATTTAGCTTTTATTTTTGGTCAATTTATTTTATTTCATACCCAGTATGTACCAAACCCACACAGAGACACAGCTCCTCTTACAATAATGAGTTAGTTTTTTTGTTGGGGGGACAGTCTCCTGATTATCAGCGCCAGACAGCCCCTGTTTAATCACAAATATAATATTGTAGGAATCAGAAATTAAACACTAGGCTGTAAGTCTACTGGATGTACAGTATCACCAGTCTCTCACACAGCTCCTCAGCCTGTGCCACTATAGCCTTAGGGTTTGATTGTTAATTCAGCTTGTGGAGAAGTAAATAAATAATTATTCAAACCCAGGCAGACTGCTTGGCTGAATTTACCAAGCTCATACACAACTGAGCTGATGAGCTCTCAGCTTGAGACCAGGCTACACAAACCTGTCAGCCTCAATGCAGTGCTTCTTCTTCTTCTTTAGTCTGTTTTGTTTGCAGAGGAGAGCCAAGAATGTTTTAAATATGTTTTCTTTACCAATCCTACTTAGTTATTTAGGTTATTTATTTTGGTAAGTGAAAGTCCTGGCCTGGCTGAAGTACAGAAGCAGGCTCTTCTTCTGTTCTGCCCTGGCTGGCCCTGCAGTTAGTACTCCTTCACCACTACTACAACTACTAGTACACAGCACACCCAATTGCTACACCACTTGAGCACCCTTGAGAAATGTTGCTGGCTCCCTTGCTTCCTTGAATCTCCTCCAACCAGGTTATTAACACACACACAGAGTACAGTACTCCCAACGGACTGTCCCCGACTCCCCACCCACTCAGCCAGTCCCTCCCAGCCCCAGCTACCGCCAGCTAGTTTCCCACCACCTAGGAGTTCTGTTTTTCCCCTCAGTCAGCCCACTCACTCCCCGCCTTGCACACCCGAAGCGCTAATGACCGATTAATTTTTCCACAACGCTGACAGGATCCTTGAAGTCTGAATCCCCTATCCAATTTCCATCCACAACAAAGAAGTTACTATTTTATTCAGGCAAGTTTTATTTTATTTTAATGACACCCATCGATGAGATGACAGTAAAATGCAGCCATAGCCTGCTGCAACAGTCAACTACTGACTCACTCGCTCCTCCCACTACGTTCACTGATGAAGTCTTGCACAGCATAAGCACCAGCTGACCACAGAACAGTTGGTCAGGAGATGCCTGTACTGCGAGCACTGCCACCAGCAACCTGCACACCCCCTCTGAGAGGGAGTAGCACAGTGTGGACAAGCAATTGCAGGCAGAGTGGCAAACTCAAGAGACAGGCAGCAGCAAGCTGCAAGGGTGTATGTGTTGCACAGTAGATGATTACTCCGACTGCGATCTGCACTGCGCTGCAGCTCAGATGGCTCAGCTTGCCTTCAACTCTCTCTCTGTGAGTGCTGACAGTAACTTTGTTCAATGTGTATGTCAGGGAGAAGAGGTGTCAGGGCTCACTCCAGATTGAAAAAAGGTGCCGGGGCTGAGCCCCGGCTAGCACCAGCACAAATTAAGCACTGATTTGATTAGTCCTTATTCACTCAAGGCAGGCGGCCAAGCAGCTCCTCAATCACGTCCATGAAAAGACCCCTCCCCCCCACGGGACAAATTCTGGATCCCAGGAGGACATGTGCAGCACCCACCTGCACCATTTTATTTCAAAAGGGGGCAATGTATTTTGGAATGTTGCAATTCGGTATTCTGATCTATAGATCTCCTGCATAATACCTTGCCAATCCCCTACTGAAGGAGTCAAGAGAGTCCATCTGCGAGTTATCACCTTTCTGGCATCAAGTACGTAGACTGGAAGTAAAGTATGGTCCCATTGTGGTCTATGAGGGGGATAAATTGATAGAACCACAATTTCTGCTGTCAATTCAATATTTTGTCCCAAACTATCTCCCATTCTAGCTGTAACTATCACCAAACGGGTCAATCTGGGACAAAACCAGAAAACATGACCCAAGTCAGCTAACTTACAATTACAACCTCTCCAGCATACACCGGAAGGCATTTAGTTACTATTGCTGGGGTTCAGAAGTATCATGACCGGGATTTCCATGCAAACTCCCTCCAGATATTGGAAGAAGTTATCTTAACAGCTTTCAAGGTTGCCCACTGCCAGGCTGAAAAATGAACCTGCAAGTCCAGGTCCCTATTCCAAGCTTCCAGGACCAACAATGAAGAAACATCCCATGAGGCCTTTGGCATTTTATCTATATAGCCAATTAAATTTTCCCATGAATTGCCCTCCAGGGTATCCTTTAATAAAAGCCAAAGAGGTGTAGGGGAGGAAGGTGGGGGGGGGCATATCGAAATGTCCCTCTGTCATAAAATATAGTTTCTCACTTGAGTGTATCAAAATAGGTCTCCATCTGGGAGAGAGAAAGCATTTTGGAGGCCTGAGAATGAGCTAATACCGATAGTGTCAAGAAACAGGTAGAAATAATTGAGGCCCAATTTCAGGAATAAAAAGTGGTATCGAGGCTAGCAGGGAGGACATTTTCATCAGCTGATATCAGGGTATAGAAAATAAAATATTTGTTTTATGCTGTTTAATCCTGTACCAAATTTTCAAGATCTGTGCAGTAAATACTGTATAATGTATGTTAGAACGCTGTTAACCTTAGGAAATCATCTTTTCCTAAGGTTGTTAACCTATTGATGTGACGTAGATATGTTGTTAACCTATTGATGCTACGTCACATCGATAGGTTGACAACAGCGATTGGTCTGCGCATGTGCGCGCTTTTTTTCGGCGGGGAATCAATGCATGAACAGCAGTGGTTAGGGAAGGACTAAGCGCCGCCATGTGTGACTACTAAAGAAAAGTAAGCAGCCTTTTGGTGGGACCATACACTATAAAAAATAATGTATGGTCCCTCTATCGTCAACCAGTCAATTTTAACAGGTCTGGAGTTGCCACTTAGCGGCGAAAATCTATAGCTCGCTTCGAGGTTTACACTGTCGCCTCTGGCAACCTCTCGACTGTTAACCAACCGGTTAATGACCATACATTATCCTCTATATAATCCCTCAAAGGAGAGGAACCTTCTAGAGGCAAAAAAACACTTTCTCAATGTCGAAAGGTCATTAATTAAAAATCCAATGTCCTTCCAAATATGAGAAATTGTAGATGAAAGCCAGAGTATTAAGATTTTAAGGAAGGCTGCTGTTAGCATCAACTTAAATTTGGAAGGTTTACTCCTCCTAATCCACCGAGGAGCAGAGCAGAGCAGCGAGAAACATACCCTTGGTCTCTGCCCCCTCCCAAATATAGGAAGTGACCATTTTATTCCAGGACTTAAAATAGTATTTGGCTGGGAAAATTGGGACATTCTGAAAAAAATATAATAATCTGGGGAGGATATTTAAGTGAATCGTTTCTATATGATGCAAGAAGGTTGGTCTAAGCCGTCCCCATTTTTTTTATGTCCTCCTGAATCTGAACTGAGATTGGTTCAAATAATTTGCCAATTCCATATGTAGTGTATTAATCAGAATATATATTCCAAGATAGTTATAGATACATACATAGATACATAGACAGTGTCGGCAAATAAGGGCCTATGGCCCACCCAGTCTGCCCATTTGACCTCTTAAGTTCAGTTTATGTTTTCCAAGAAGTCTGTTGCCCTTTACCCCTGACCTCCAGAATTCCTCTATGTCTATCCCATGCATTCTTAAATCCTGTGATTGTTTCAGTCCCCACCACTTCCTCTGGCAGGGTGTTCCACTTGTCCACTACCCGTTCTGTGAAGAAATTCTTCCTCACGCTTCCTCTGAATCGTCCTCCCTCCAACTTCATCCCATGCCTCTAGTCCTGGAACATCTTTTCACTTAAAATAGTGTATTCCTGCACCCTGTTCCTCCCTGTAAGATACTTGTATGTCTCTATCATATCCCCTCTCCCTTTCTCCTCTAGGGAGTACATGTTCAGTTCCTTCAACCTGTCCTCATATGACTTGTGATGCAATCCATGCACCATCTTTGTTGCCCTCCTCTGAACCTTCTCTACCCTGTCTATGTCCTTACGTAGGTAAGGTCTCCAGAACTGTACACTGTACTCCAGGTGGGGCCTCACTAGTGTCTTGTATAGTGGAATTATGACCTCCCTTTTCCTTCTGGTGATGTCCCTGCCTATGCATCCCAGCATCCTATTTGCTTTACCTGCTGCCTTGTCACACTGGTTCCTTGCCTTGAGGTCATCAGAGATAATAACCCCAAGATCCCTTTCCTGCTTGGTGGATGCTATATCCTCACCCCCCAACTGATATGTTGTGCCAGGGGTTTTGTGCCCCATATGCATTATCTTGCACTTCCTTGCATTGAATTTCAACTGCCAAACCCCTGACTATTCTTCAGGTTTCTGCAGGTCCCTTCTCATTCTGTCTACACCCTCTGGTGTGTCTACTCTGTTACAGAGCTTTGTGTCATCAGCGAACAGTGAAATTCTGTCTTCTAGGTCCTGCGCAATGTCACTGATGAAGATATTGAATAGGACCAGTCCCAGCACTGATCCCTGTGGTACCCCACTGGTCACTCTTCCCTCTGTGGAGTGACAGCCATTTACCACCACCCTCTGTGTCCTGCCACCCAGCCAGTGCCACTACCCTTCCCTGATCCACCTCCCTAGTCACCCAGTCCAAAACTTCAATGAGGTTGGTCTGACATGACCTCCCCCTGGTGAAACCATGCTGCCTTGGGTCCTGTAGTCCATTGACAACCAGATGTTCCACCAATCTCTCCTTCAGTAGTGCTTCCATGATCTTCCCCACTACCGAGGTGAGAATGACTGGGCTGTAGTCCCCCGCTTCCTTTTTGTTCCCACTTTTGTATAAGGGGACTACATGTGCTATGCTCCAGTCTTTGGGTACCTCCCCTGTTTCCAGTGATTGGCTAAACATAATAGCCAGAGGTTCAACCACCACCTCTCTTAGTTCTTTAAGGACCCTGGGGTGCACCCCATCTGGCCCCATTGCTTTATCAACTCTTATTACTTCCAGTTCCTTCAGGACCCTTTCTCGTGTAAAGGGACTTGTGTCCATTTCTGCACCATTCTCACCCCTTGTACTCCATTCAGACCCATTACCCTCCTCTTCCTCAGTAAAGACTGAGCAGAAATATCTGTTCAATATGCCAGCTTTACTGTTGTCATCCTCCACACAGTCCCTATCCTCCTCCTTCAGTCTCACTATCCCTCCCTTTGCCTTTATTTTTTCACTTGTGTACCTGTAAAAGGTTTTGTCCCCCTCTACCCACTGATTTTGCAATGTGTTCTTCTGTCTGAGCTTTGGCTTCCCTTACTGACCTCCCTGCCTCCCTTTGCTTCTCCTGGTACTTCTCCTATCCCCTTCTGCCTGTGTCTTTTTGTATTGCCTGAATGCAATCTTTTTGGCTTTCACTTTCTTTGTTACTCTTCGAAAACCATAATGGTTTCCTCTTCCTTTTCCTCTTGCTAACCTGCTAAATGCATAATTCTGTTGCTCTTATAATCCTCATTTTAAATACTGCCCACTGTTCCTCAACCGCTGATTCCTGCCTCGCTCCTTAATGCCTCTTTCAGTATATCCCCATTTTCCCAAAGTCTGCCCCATAAAATCCAGGATACGTGTTTTTGCGTGGTTTGGTTCTCTCTTTCTGTGATTTCAAACCACAGTGACTGGTGGTCACTGGTTCTCCAGGTGCTCCCCCACTGTTACCCCCATCACACTGTCCCTGTTTGTGAGCACAAGGTTCAGTGGGAGCACGACTATTCGCTCCCATGATTTCATACCGCGTCATTTCACTCCCGACTATACACTCCTGCGTCAATTCATTCCTATGACCCTATCCACCTACGACAATTCGCTCCCGCTCCCGGATTATCACAGAATCCTCAAAAGTATGCAAGCAGAGTCTGTGAGTTGTCTATGCAGATTAGTGCTATTCAGCATCTGGTTCAGTGCTGCATTAAGGTAATCTGGATATTGTGAGAGTTTGGAGGACAACGCTAAAAAGTCCAGGGCAGGTTGCTATGACCATAGATAGTTATTAGGATAGTTTGGTATTAGCTATGAACCCAGTCCCTATGAGTATGCACCCCTTAGGATGCCTTCATGCTGTTTCTATGATAATGTTGCTCAACATTTATAAGCCCTCTTTAGAAGTACTAACACTGGTTGCCATTTGGCCCCTACTTGCATACCTTTGACATTCCAGGATAATAAGTTGATTAGTGTGTCACTCATATTCAGCAAATATTAGTGTAGTTTGTCACATTCCTTTTTGCCCTATTATTACAAGTGATGCACCCTTCTGAAGGTATATTAAGTAACAATGCACTCATACGCCTTCATTGTTCTATAACTTCTATTGTTCTAGGCTTGAAAGCATGTCTGCCTCTGCTCGACTTCCCAGCTGCTCAAATAAGCTTAGTTACATAAACAAATTAAGAGAAAACCCCCAAGGATGCAAACTTTACCCACGATGTACAACAGAAGGTCATCTGCAAGATATGTGAGACCAAGTAGGGAGACAAACCATTTTCTCCATGGTCCAGATTAGCAAAAAGTAGCTACCAGGCACAGCAGCTCCTACCTCCAAATCAGAAGGTAGTAATGATAGAGGTACAACTTATTTTACTCAGTGTGACAGGAGCCTTTCCAAATCCCCTGCTCAGTGCTCATAGCTGCTGTCATCACTACAGTTATGCTAAACTGACTTTTACAGTATTATTTGAATCGAGACAGAGGTAGAGGACCCCAGACTGAGTTTTTGGTGAACCTAGCCAATTTGTCTTAGAATTTAATACATTTATGTTTTCAGGGGCAATACTATCTTCAAATCAGTGGCACTGCCATGGGGGCATTTTTCCACAGATGACAATGAATACAGCGGGAGCGAATTATCGTGGGCGGATAGTGTCATAGGAATGAATTGACGGGATGGAATTGTCGTGGTATGAAATCACGGAGCGAATTGTCATGTACCCAGGTTCAGTATTGCCTTCTGCCAAGTTGGTTCCATGACCAGTTGCTTGAGGAAGACACCCTGAGGGAATCTGGGATAAATCTGCTCCTAGTTGATGCTGCTGCTGGGATGCTCCAATCCACGTCTGGAATATTTGAAGTCTCCAACCAGTACTACTTCACCCTTGTCTGCCATCCTTTGGATGGCTAGCATCAGCTCCCCATCTGTTTCTTTCTCCTGGACTGGTGGTCTATAGACCACACCTGTGAGGATGGCTGGCTCCATTTTCCTTTCCAGCTTAACCCACAGTATCTCTTCCCCATTTTGTTCCTCCTGGATCTCTGTGGCCCTTATGTCATTTTTCACATACAGTGCCACTCCTCCTCCCTTTCTGCCTGCCCTGTCTCTTCTGAATATGTTGTAGACACGTATGGCCATCTCCCAGTCGTGGTTATCATTATACCAGGTTTCAATGATGGCCACAATGTCCAGGTCTGACTGCACCATGACAGCCTCCAGATCTTCCATCTTGTTGCAAAGGCTCCTGGCATTTGCACATGGCTTCTCCGTGATTTGACCTCCCAGACTGTTTTGCTGTTCTGCTCCAGCCCCTTCCTTGGTTGTCCTTTATCCTGGTTCTCCTTGCTGTCTGCCCTTCTGCTGAATTTTGCCCTTTTCTGCCTATTCACATCTTGGGCGCTAATCTCCATCTTTGCACACTGCTTTGTAGAGACAGTAACTCCTCTGGTTTGCTGGTTCCACTGCTCGTAGTTTATTTTAGTTCCTCTCCATTTCAAGGGGAAAGCATTTCTCAGTGTTCTAGAGGGTTGAAAATAAAACATTAGGGCATCAGTTTTGGAAATAGTTAGCTTGAAATTTGCTGATCTTTCGTAGTCCTGAAGAAGGTCCCATGCTGCTGGTATAGAGAGTTCTGGAGAAAGAAGAGTGAGAAGAACGTCATCGGCAAATAGAGTAACCTTATAACTTTTTTGACTGAGGAGAATCCCCTCAATCTGGGGATCTGAGCGCAACACTATTGCTAAAGACTCAATATACAGGGTAAATAGAGCTGGGGAAAGGGGGCATCCTTGTCTGGTGCCTTGGCTTAAAAGGATGGGGGAGGAAAAGTCCAATTAATCCTAATGTAAGCTCTCGAGTGATCGTACAGGTGCCGGAGCCAGGAGCAAAAGGAAGTGGAGAACGACAGGGTCTCGAGAGCATCTCAAAAGAAACCCCATGAGACTCTGTCAAAAGCTTTTTCAGCATCTAAACTTAGTAAAATCATAGGGATTTGTCTAGTGTGAATATATTCAATTAGTATTATAGTATGTCTAATATTATCTGTGGTGTTCCTAGCTCTAATGAAGCCAGACTGATCAGGGTGTATAAGGCCCAGAAGGATTGTTTCCAGTCTTGTGGCACATATAGCCATAAAGATTTTGTAGTCTACATTTAACAGGGAGACCAGGTGGTAAGAAGATATATTAGAAGGGTCCTTATCTGGTTTAAGAATTGAGGTTATAATGGCATAGCTCCACGAAGGGGGGAGGAGATTCTCCCTCCATTATGGCCCTAAAGGTCAGGAGGAGAGGAGGTAAAAAAAGCCCAGAGAATCTCCAGTACCACTCTGCAGTAAACCTGTCTACTCCCAGGCATTTGTTAGGCTGAAGAGCCTTTATACGGGTAAGAACCTCATCAAAGCCTATTGGAGCCTCCAAAGAGGACCTCTGAGATTCTGAAAGGGTAGGGAGGGAAAGACCGGAGAGAAAGGCCTTCCTATCCCTTGGGGAAGAAGGATCTGGAGGAGGAGTGTATAGGGATTGGTAATACGAGAACGATGAACGAATATGGTTGTCCGAGTGCGATAATCTCTTGGTAACCAGGTGTTTGACTTTTAAAATAGTTGCTGCGCATTTCCGAGCGTGGCGTTTTTATGGGCTAACATGTGAGAGCCCCAGGCCCCTCCCTCATAATTGGATTGTTTTAAATACACTAGGGCTTGCATTACTTATACATCTATTATTTTTTGGATCTCCTGTTTAATTTGTCTAATCTTTCTCTGAAGGACCCTATCTCCTTCCCTGTATAGAAGCTGGTAAGACTGTTGTTGTTCTACCAGATAGTTGTAGGGAAGCCTTAAATTCCCTCCTCCTCCTGGAGGAATACTCCATAGTCTCTCCCCAATTACTGCTTTAAGAGTATCCCATACGTTCGAGTTCGAGGTGTCTCCTGTATCATTCTCCTTTAGTGTCTGAGGTATTCTATTATTTAAGTGCTCTGCATATTCTGGGTCTCTTAACAGGGATGCATTCAAGCCATATTTTAGCTCAAGAGACATCTTGCCTCTTCATCTACCTATGAGCCTTACCAGTCTGGGTTTCATGCTGGGCATAGTACAGAGACCGCCTGGTGAGGGTACTTAATGATCTCCTGATGGCGTAGGGACAGAAGAGACTAGACTATCTTGGTCCTCCTGGACCTCTGCAGATTTGACACTGTGGACTGTGAGGTGCTACTTGGCTGCCTGTGGTTCTGGTTTGGCCTGTCCAGTACCCAGTGCTGTGTGACTAGATTCATGCCCCTTTCTTGTTCACTGCCCCTAAATAAATCTGATTGTCTGTTTTCACGTTTCACCTGGCTAGTGTGTATATTATTAGTTGGATTACAGTGGTGAAAGTGTGCAACTGCACTGCTTACCTTACTTTGCAGGGGGTCTCCATGGAAATTGCTGCAGGTTCATCCCTGGTGGTAAGTGTGAAGGGTATGTGCAATATTGTTGTTTTTTTTCGCTGACTGTAAAGTTATTGCTGTGTCAAGTACTGAGCCACTAGGAGGGTCGGTGAGTGGTTATAGCTTCCCAGAGGGCTATAGCAGTACAGACAAACATCCCCAATACTATTACTCTGGGTGGAGGCACCTTGTTAATGAACACAGGCCTCTCAATCTGTGCATAACTATACAGGCAAGGGTAGTAGCCCTTGGAATAGCCCACCTAGTGGTAACAAATGAGTACTTAAATTTCACTGAAACAGCATTATTACATCTTCAGCATGTCTTATGGGGTAACGCAGTGTGCAAGCAGGGGCAATTGCTGTTTAAATCTATGAAAGACAGCACTAGAGTGGACAGGCCTATAGAGCCTGCGGCCAAGAGCAAAGGCAAGGTGGGAGGAGTTCAGAAAACAACAGGGTCAGTAACAGCACTGGGGACAAAGACCTAGCCTCCAGCAGCCAGTAACTTTAATGTTTCAGCTGAAGTATGAAGTTAAAGCTGGTTTTGACAATCTAAACGCACAGTATTTTATTTATTTTATTTTATTTCAAGATTCAGACATTATATTTGAGCAAAAGCTCTTTTACAAAGGTTCCACATCAGGTACAACACAGTGTGAACAACCAAGAACAAGAAAACAAAAGAGGGTGCAGCCCCAGAGTAAGCAAATTACAAGGGTGAAACATTGCTAATCAGAGACATAAGCTATCTGGTAAGTGCAAAGAAACATGACGAGGCCAGACATTGTCAGGTACACAGGTATAATTTACAACAGTCAAAGGCTAGGCCAAAGGTATAATCAGTAGCAGGAGCATCCATGGCACTCTAAATGCCATAGGGACCTCAATTGAGGACCATTCTAAAAGAATCAAGTTGCTGGAGATCTATCTAGCTGCCCAGGGAGAAATGCCTGTCTCCTGTGCTGCTGTAAAGTTTGGAGTAGGTCCAGTTTCCCGAGTGTGTGCAGGGCTCATGGAGTAGTATGTAGGCCTAGATGTTCTGGCCCTCCCATTCCTCCTGCTACAGAAGGGCAGGTAGTGGGTGCTTGGTTCCAGGTCTAGGGGAGATAGGTTGGTAGGCTGCTCCAGTCAACATTGTGACATGAAATGCCCCCTGCCATGCCTGGGTTGCTGGTACACTGGGGGGCTGGACTGAAGTAACAGTTGGCTGTTTAATGCACAAAGTGCCTGTTTCAGAGGGTGGATTTAATCCCCTGAGCATATCAGTAACAAGTACTTGCACAGAGTCAGAGATACCACTGTGTGGGACAGGATGAAATGGTGCCTCAGAAATATAGACAATGGGGAAGAGAGAGTGTACCCCACTGATGCATGCAGCCCTAAATGAATTCTGGGCTGCTAAAAACTGGAGCAATAAGAGGAGATGTGAGATTTGGGGGTAACTGAGTGCCATCCCTGTAGGTAACCTAACAAGAATGCAGGATGGAAATTAATTGACTGGGGACCTGAAATGAACTTTGCTAGTAGAGGAATTGTTAAAACTACTTACCTTTGGAAACGGTGCTCGTGAGATTTGAGGAAAATAAAAGGATCCTGTTTTAGACTTATCATCTACTATGTGGACATTCAGATACTGTTCCAGGGACTGTTATGTTGCTAACCCCTTGTGTTTGCAGCTCTGTCTGTTCCAAAAGTATCCGGGTCATCCCAAGTCCCTGGAGGTCAAGTAAGTACAAGTCATTGCATGTTCCCTCCCTTTGTTACCATCTACATACCCCTAGACATGCTAACAAATGGGGCTCATCTGGGATTTGTGGGTCCTAGGTACCCAGGGTCTCATCTGAGTCGCCGGGCTGATGAAGAAAATGTTTCCCTTCATTTTTAACTGCCTGTGCAGTTTCTAAGATGATGCCTGCTGAATGATCAAATTCGCACCTAAAGTTACTGTTGGGCAGTTTGCTCTGTTAGCACGAGGGATGCCCACACTAGTTCCTGAGGACTCATTTGCATGTTGCTCCCTGCTTGGGCAGTTTTGTGCTGGTACCTGTGTACTGGGAATGCTCCTCATGCTGTTCAGCTAATAGTGTGCATGACTGCGTCAACATAGCACTCAAGACCCATCCCTACAACTGTCTGCCACCCCTGTTGGTTTCCTTTTTGGGGGGGTGGCAGACTTTACAGGATGAACTGCAGAATGGGACACCCAGCACCATCTTTGAATCAGGTGCTGGAAGACAGTAGAGTAGCAGTGGTTTTACATGTTTGAAAGTACCCCCCCTCCCTTCAACCTGGCTGTACTGGTATCCTGAAGACTCCCCAGAACATATTAGGAGTGAAGAGAGTGAAAGTCTGCAACTGTGCAATGAAACTGGAGTGGGAGGAAGGGCAACTGCACATGCGCGCAGCTCCATGATGACCTGCCTCTTGACTGTGAACAGGTCAAAGAAAGAGAGAGGGAGAACACTGCACAGCTGTAGAAAGAAAATAAAATAGATTCCAAAAATGGGAACTGCTGTAGGGGAAAGAAAAAGTTAAAAATGGCTCTTGAGCATACCTTAAGAGAACAGAAAAACCCTACAACTGCTGTTAAAGCCTGCTGCTTTAAATTTAGAGACTCGAGACTCTGCCACAATATTGAACAGTGCCGCAGTATAAGGAGCAAATGGCCCTGTATCTAATGCAACACCTCCCCATTCCCTGCTACCTGACTGAACTGCCACCTGCCATGTGCATAAGAGAAGAGACTTGTAACAGCCAGCTGGCCATGAGGTGCACTATAGAATTCTCGCAGCAGCATAAGCCACACTGGAATGCTGCAGCAGGGGGTTAGCTGTAGAACATTAAGGAATTCAAGTGAGTCTTGAGAAGTTCAGAGTGGGAGCAAGAGGCATGCGCAGCTGGCAGCCCCTCAGAGCCTAGCTCTGATTTAGAGCTATACAAGACAGTGGGTAGTGTGTTCTCACCCTAGAGAAGAAAACAGAAGATACCAGGGGAAGTGGTAGAAACCGTTCTCAGTGTTAGTTCCAGTGCCCCATCTCTGGAACGATGGGGTGAGAAAACATAATTTCAGGGACAATCCTCTGGCTCTGCTTTGGAAAGGGAAAAAGCTGACTGACAGAAGAGTTTGTACTAAGGCACCTGAGAATCAGTGTTTTGTGGGAAGAAGTCCTGGGGCACCTGCATACCACGGTGAGTCTGCTCTGAATTAGAGCCCATGTTTTCACCAAGACAGAGTTGTGTAAAAGTAACTGCCTATTGTGGGGTCAAGAGAAGACTAGCCAAGTACAGTGCTTTTAAATTTGTGTATGGCTTGGAAACATCTGAGACAGTGGGGGTCTAAAGAATGGACATAGCCACTTACAGAACTTTTTGAGTCAGGATACCACCTAAATACAGTGTAGAATGTTAAATGTGTCATACATTTCGGGATAGCATCTACAACCAGAGAGTTCAAAGAAAGGTGTAGTTCCAAATGAATGGCCAGGTATGGATTTGGGAACAAGAGGTGGGAGATCCCCATTTGGAGTAACCAGGTTTACCTCTACATATTCACTTTGGGCACCTATAGCTTTCTCCTAGGCACTCGGCCAGTGTCTGCAGAAAGTACCCAAACGCGGGATTAAGAATGTTATTTCCCTTTCGAGCTAGAAAGTGCTCATGGGTAGTTGAGGGAGCCATCATCAAACTCCATGCCTTATAGAAAAGTGTCCTAGTGCTGGCCGGCTGCCATGCCAAGGAATCCAACAGTAAGAGTAGCAGTTCAGGCTAGTGAGCCCAGATGTGTTCAGAACCTGAGGGTTTTCATGTAGTGAAGAAGATGTACTCTGTCTTCTGTAAATCTGCATTGCCAGAAAGTGTAGCCCTGTGGGGGTCCATCTTTGCTTTGTTATTCCTATGTTGATGTGAATAAAAGTCACACTCTAGAATTCCATTCCTGGTTTGGACATTTTCAATTATTGCTTCCTGGGTCCGGAATTACTTGGGTGCCTCTGACCAGAAGTACAAACCTAGCCAAAATGCTGAGTAAATGTTTTCTCCCCGAACCTCGGCTAGCCCAGGTAGTGGTTACAAAATGGAGGCACCGTGCCTAAGGCTTACAGAAATGGAGGCACTGCACCTAGGGCTTACATAAATATAAAAATGTTTATAGCCTAAATGTTACAGCCGTTATGGTAAATGGTTTAAGATTTGGTCTGGCCCTTAAGGCACCTAAATTCTGAGGTAAACCTCATTTGGGAACTTGGGGTAAAGAGGTATGTTGGGGACAATGTGAAATGTATTCTATTTTAAAGATATTCTTCCAAGTAACAGGTACACTACACCTAAGACACACGAGATTCAAAGTGATGTACACTTGTAAAGTGTGTGTGTGTGTGTGTGTGTGTGTGTGTATATATATATATATATATATATATATATATTCATAGCAAAAAACTCTGTTTAATGTATCAGTTAGGGTTGTTCCACAGCTGACTGGTGAGGAAATTCGTGTTAGAGTTGAAAACCCTAACTCCGACCACACACCCCAGCACCACACACACACACAGACACACACACACACACACACACACACACACACACACACACATATGCAAGTATGGGGAGGACCAAGGCAACACGACCAATGACAGACAACCAGCAGCAGGTGACAGAAATAAGAAAAATTGTCTAAATGTACTACAAGACATCCCCACCCACCTAACCAGGTACTCCATGCTCAGTGGAGATCAACAGCAAAACTGAGGACATGTACACCAAACGTACACATCCCTGATTGCAGCTGCACACAACGTACCACACTTAGTAGTTGCATGGCCTTACCTACCGATGCCCCACACCACAGCACATGTGGTGGACCACCTGAGCAATACAGTTGAGCAAAACCAAGGAGTTGTACAGTTATAATATCTCTGATTATAACAAGGGTTTGAGAAATGCAGCTTTCTGATTGGCTATAAACATTCTAACAGCCTTATGTTTAGTTTTTATTAACATACATGTAGAGCCTAACCATATGATGAACATGGTTTAATGTTGTTTAAAAAACAGTTTTATTATGATAGCAATAAGCCACTCCCAGGTATTATGTTAATGGTCAGTTTAGAAACATAGAAACATAGACTTTGACGGCAGATAAGGACCGCTAGGCCCATCTAGTCTGCCCAGTTTATCACTGTCTAGTGACATGTGGCACTCGCTACACTTCATTCAACATTAAACCCTCAGAGGTGATTAACAGACCATTTAACATAACCGTTGGTCATGCCTTATTGCTTAATTACCTTCATGTGTAGATACTCTCCCTCTGCTAGGCACTGCAGGAGCTTTGCAACACAGTGTCCCACCCAGTTACACCATCCACTGTCTAGTTACTGGAGAATGGCTGTGAATATTAACTCATGAAGATCATTGAAACCTTAGTGTGATTATAACTGACAGTCAGTGATAGAGAATAACCCCTGCCGTCCTAGTACACTTATCCCATTGTGAGTTAATTCTATACTAAAAGACATTCTATTTATATCTACACTATACCTACTTGATTCCTGTTGTAGCACAATTAATATAGTTATCACTTTGATAGCATCAGTGACAGAATTGTGGCAAACCCAAACACGAGGCATACAGCCTGAGTATGAAACAACTGTTAAAAAAATTAGGCTGTGTCCATAAGTGGCATAGATCACTCATTGCAACAATAGTAAATGTATCACTATTTCAATAAGTTAGTCATCACAGATGCAATGACATTGTCTTTATCAGGTACAACATATTCAGTAAGTGCCTACAGGAAAATCTACCCTATACACATCTCCGATACAGCTACGCCATTGTTGGCTCAGTAGTGCTATGATATTTAGAAGTTGCTTGGCCTAATCCACGCAATTACACTGTTTCTTACAAAGAATACTTACTGCATCTTTAGTATTCAAACACACTGAAGGTATATGTATGTACATGAGCAGTACACCTTCATAAGTAAGAATGCATCTGATACTGGCAGTACAAATTTCACAGCACTGAACAGGCAATGCTTTTCCATACGTTTACATCAGCCTCTCTATCTTGAGTAAACAGTTGCAGTAAATGTACTACTATGTAAATCAGATACTACATGCAACACTACTTTTATCTTGACCATGGCTGTGTCTTTGTAGTTAATTTATGTAGTTCTCTTTAATTGACGATATTCACTAGTGTTAAAACCTTGGTACAACTGTGATCATGCACCTTCAGCATTTATATTGACTAACGGCACAGTAACAGTTGTGCTGTGGTGTGGGGCATCGGTAGGTAAGGCCATGCAACTATTAAGTGTGGTACATTGTGTGTAGCTGCAATCAGGGATGTGTACATTTGCGTACATGTCCTCAGTTTTGCTGTTGATCTCCACTGAGCATGCAGTACCTGGTCAGGTGGATGGGGATGTCTTGTAGTACATTTATACATTTTTTTCTTATTTCTGTCATCTGCTGCTGGTTGTCTGTCATTGGTCATGTTTCCTTGGTCCTCCCCCGTACTTGCATGTGTGTGTGTGTGTGTGTGTGTGTGTGTGTGTGTGGTGCTGGGCGGGTGAAGTCGGAGTTAGGGTTTTCAACCCTAACACCGAATTTGCTCACTTTTGTTGCTGTGGAACAACCCTAACTGATGCATTAAACTGAGTTTTTTGCTATGAATTTCCCTTCTTTTTGAGAATGGTAAGTATAAGTAGTAAATACAGACATGGCACTGCAGTCACACAATGGCAACAGCTCATTCACTGTATGAATGCAGATGTGGTACCATGGACCCTTTTGCTCCTACGGTCTCATAAAATCATTTGTTATATATATACTGTTCTGGCAGTGTACGTCCTACAACCCATATAGTGACATTATCTGATTTGGCATATACATGTGGTGGTGGTAGAGGGACAGGTCCTTCAAGATGTACAGTATCACCGCATGATCACCTGCATGACTACAGTGCTGCTACTGCCTAACTTTCTGCCATCACACTCCCACCACATAATCTGGTGTATGAGTACAGTGGTAATACAGAAATAGTTTACATACCCCACAGTACCAGTTAATCACTAACATTTTGCATTTGTAGTGCAAGTATACACCTTTGGGATGCTGTTAAAGAACCACACTATTTAATGTATGAAACATGAAAGGTAAGTGTAAAAAAAAACCCCTAACATTTCCACCCACAGAAATGCAAAGTTAGACAGATGACATGTGTAAAGCAGCAGAAGTATAGGAGAATGGGGTGAGAGTTAGGACCGACGATCCCAATGTGCACCCCAATGCCGGTTGGGGGGCTGGGTGGAGGGGTCCAAGGGGGTTTTTCAACCCTAACACCGAATTTCCTCACTTTTGTCGCTGTGGAACAACCCTAACTAATGCATTAAACGGAGTTTTTTGCCTCTAATTTCCCTTCTTTTTGAGAGTGATAATGAGAAACAGTGAATGTAATGCAGCGGCAGGGACGTGGGGCCCAGCCACATAATGCGGCGGCGATAGCGGGGCCCGGCGCTCCCGCCACGTGATGTCTTGTGGCATAGTAACAGGAACAGCAATGCAAACAGAAGGACTAACAGTGGCGCACATGGTAATGCAAGCGCGAATGCGAACAGAAAGGGTAACGCACACGGTGGCGAAGACGGGAACAGTCTGCCTTGTGATCTGTTATCACATAGTAACATGGTGCCTGCAAACTGAAATGTCAATGGGCATGGTGACGCAAAGTGAAACAGAAAGAGAAACAGTACTGTAGACACAAATGGCAAAAAATAACAGAAACACAAGCACAAATGAAAACGCAAAGGATAATGCACATGGTGGCGTAGACATCAACGGTAAGTGAAACGGGTACAGAACCGCAAGCATAAAGGGCAACGGTAACAGTAATGTAAGGGCACAGGCTGGTTTTCCCCAAAAGCTGAGTAGAGAAAGACAGTGAGTACAAAGAATGTATGCATAATAATGGGTATCGGAGCAGAAAATGAGGACTTGGAATACTAAATAGGTCATATCTCAGGAACCGTACGATGTAGAAAAAAAATTTAAAAGTCATATAATTTACAACTGTCCTGGCTAGTTTTGTACTTAGCCCCTCATTTTCCAACGAAAAGTCCAAATCTCGCACCATTTCGAGATACGGGCCCTGAAAGCACGGCGAATACCGTAATGTTATCCTATGGGAAAAAAGAAGTTCAGAGTGCCATAATATTGCCTCCTGCAATATTTTTTCACCAAACCACTGAAAGGCACATCTGTGGGCTATTGGCTGTCTTCCTCTAAATTTCAGGAAAAAGACCAAACCATTATTTTGCAGCAGGGTGCCAAAGGATTCCTGTAATGCGTCGGCGCCGTAATGTTATCCTATGGGAAAAACCATCAACTTTGGAGTGCTGTAACTTTGCTGCCATGTAATATTTTTTCAATACAACACTGAAAGGCACATCTGTGAGATGTCGGCTGCGTTCTCTCCAAATTTCAGCCCAAAACTCCCAACCGTTCTTTTGCAGCGGAGTGCCAAAGAATTACTGTTATTTTGGGCATAGTGTCACAAAGCAGTGTCGCAATTTGCGAAAGCTTTCACAAAAATTTGCGGCACTTTCATGAGAGTGACATTACTTTGCGAAAGTACTTTTTCCAGAAATCTGAAAAACATATTTCTGGGGTGTTTTACCCCAAAATAAAGACATGGCTAGCATCCTCAGGGCCCGACTAGGTGAATACAAAAAGAATTAGGTTGCTAGAGGGTCTCAATTTTAAATGCCAAGCATTTTTCTGATCACTAACTGAAAACAAGATGGCAGATTTGCAACAGTAACAGGGCCATTTGCGACAGTAAAAAGTGCATTTACGACACTGTCGAACTTTTTGTTAACTTTTTCTATTGACTTATAATGGGAAATTGTTTTTTGAATAACTTTTGAACCGTTTAATATTTTTTCACGAAATCTTCGAAAGGCACATCGGGGACCCTGGCCGCATGTTCCCTGAAGATTTTGGGCAGGTCGCGCAAACCGTGCGACCTGTAGGTGCGACAGCAGAATTCCAGAAAAAGCATAAACACACGCGCAGATCACGCTTAATAACTCCACAGCCGTATATCCGACCGGTACAAAACTTGGCAGATCATGTATTCCAAATTTTAGGTAAATCCATCAAATGGTTGTAAAGTTATTAAGGTGAAAAATTTTGGGTTTAACATAGAAATGGCTCCTCAACCCTAACTATGGTAGCACTATCGTGCTACCATAATATATGTAATAGATATACCACTCTGAGGTGTGCGGTCGCACTCTGATATACGCACGCGGCCACAAGGCCGAGTGTGTCAACCGCCCAAGCAAGGAGCACAGAGCGCCGACCGCACACCCCAGGGTGGTATATATCTATCTTATAAATGTCAAAATTGTTTTGAGGGTAAAGTGCAGGTGTGCGGCCCACTCTGATATATGCACGGTCATGTGATGGTGTTTAGTCCAATGCTATGGATCGTGACTGATTCTTTTTTTCTACCCATTTTATAATATATATATATATATATATATATATATATGTGAATGTGACAATGTATATACTGTAAATGTGATTTACAGCATTGTGTGAACCAATTTAGAGTAGACTCTACTAGTAGGTGGTTCATAGAGTTATGGTTACTTTGCCATGAGTTCAGAACTGAAATGTCACTCCGGGTCAATTTGGCACAGTGCCCGAGGACCTCCTGAAGGATGGAGCTATTAGGCAGCCCTGAAGGTATTGGACCTTGGACTCAGGGGCCTCCATTCTTTTGAAATATCAGACAATTAGTGTGACTATCATTGTGCTTGTACAGTCAAGTTTCCCCTAGCTTTCCCATGGGTATGTAGGACTTGATCTCTTTCAGTGGAAGGCCAGGGAGGAAGGCTAGCAAATGTCTGAGTGCTCACGATGTACTTCAAGCATTCAGAGATGTGTGTGTGTGTGTGTAGCCTCCCCCCCACCCAAGGAGTTCTTCTTATGGAGACCTACTAGAGATATATTAACTTATTATGTAGGCATCCATACCACAAGGAGTAAACGTCTGGCTTCTTTGGAGGCTGAGACAGCAGGACTATGCCATTGTGTTACAAAGGAGAGTGGCCACCTGTGGAGGCTGGAGAACAGAAGCAGATTCCATCATTCTGGAGGGAGCCACATGGCTAGCAAGGAGTGCCAGTGCTCACCCTATGAAGCACTTTTCTAGAGAGTGAGACCAACTTTAATCCAACGAGATGTCATGGTGGCTGCTCTTGACAGATGACCCAGTGGGGACTGACCCGAGAATAGAAGAAAAATAGGAAGCTTAGGGGGAGTTTTGCTCCAAGAGAGAGAGAGAAAGAAACTGGGAGAATGGACTGGCAATCTGAAGTGAACTGTTTTTAGTTCTGAATGGAGAAACTGTGTAGGCACTCAGCAGTGCCCCTTCCCTGTATCATGAAGGATGGTTTTGAAGAATTGTACTTTGAGAATGAATTTGGCCAGGGAACCTTAACCCACTGGGGTCAGTTCTTGGGAGGGTGGAGGCAGCACCTGTGGTGGCCTCGGACTCCCAGAAGTGTTTGCCTCACCTAGCCCTTCTAAATTGGTGAGAACTCCACCTGGATCCCCAAAAGTGGGGATGTAGTCTCGATGGAACTTTACTTGAAAAGGACTCTCAACCTTTGGAGGCAGTTCCTAGGAGAGGGTGGGAAACAGCACCTCTGTCAGCCTCAGACCTCCAGAGGGTGACTGTTGTCCCATGCCACTGTAAAGTTTGGTGTAGGTCCACTTTCCCTGAGTGTGTATAGGGCTTGTGGGATAATATCACTCACCCCTGCGATTTATACTCCAGGCTAGGGTGGCTCCCCCACCCCAGATCTGTGAACATTTTCCCTGGGGTGTCTAACCCATTCTGTTTTTAACAGGCTGTCCTTCACGTCCCTGTCTGTGCTTCTTAACCTTGACAATCGCACTTACCCCCTTAGAGACAATGTGTCTGGGTCCTTGCATGTACCTAAAACTAAGACCAACTTTGGTAAATTGTCCTTCACCTTCACTGCCCCTACCATCAGAACTCCATCCCTGCTGTGATCCGCAATGTAAATCCCTGCTGACCTTCAAAAAAGCATATCGCTCCTTCCTCCTTCAGGCTGCTGTATGTTCCTGCCTATAGGTCTTTACAGGGGAGGGCTTCCCCAGTCTACTTCATGTTTACTTCTACATCTACTGTTTTAAAATGACCATGAATTCTACTGTATAATTCAGTTGGTTGTATACACTGTCTAATGTTTCATATGGTGCTTATTTTTGTCCATTGAATAGTCACCCATGCCTGCAATCCATTTTGCTGCTATTAGCTTTCCTTGACTGTTGCACTTTACATTGTAGTCTAATCGAAACATTTGTCACCATGTTTTACTGTTCCTCTGTTGTACTGTCCCAGGTTGTGCCCGAAAATAGGTAACTGTCATTGTCTAGTACACTTACCTGGTAAATAAAAACAAACTAAATAAATAAAATAAATAATATATGGGCCTATGGGTTGGGGCTCCTGCTGTTTTCCCACTGCAGAGGGGCAGGTAGTGGGTGCATGGTACTAGGCCTAGGGGAGGTACTGTAGGTGGGTAGTCTTCCCAGACAGCATTGCAGTGTGAAATGCCCCCTGCTGTGCCCAGGTTACTGGTATGCTGGGGGGCTAGACTGAGGCAACAATTGGCTGTTTAAAGTGTAGAGTACCTGTGCCAGATGTTTGGATTTAATCCCCCTGATTATATCAGCAACAAATACTAGCATAGAGACAGAAACAGAGTGTATCCCACTGGGTTGTATGCAACCTTTAAATTAATTCTGTACTGACAAAAAATGGGTGCAATAAGAGGAGTTTTGCAAGGTGGGGGGTATATTGGAGTGTCACCCCTAAGGGTAACTTAACAAGAATGCTAGAAGGAAATTAATTGCACTATGGACCTGGAAATGAACTGTGCAAGCAGTGGATTGTTAAAACTGCTTACTTTTGGAAATGGTTCTCATGAGCTTTGAGGAAAGGAGGAGAACAAACTGAACACACTACTGTAACTACCAAAGAGCAATCTCCCATTAAGAAGGTGTCATTCCTGTCCATGGAGATTGCTCCAATGAGGAACAGACCAGCTCACCTCTTTTGGACTGTAGACAGGTTACTTCAAAAGAGCTTGAAAGATCAGTTTCAGCCACAAAGTTTTAAGAGTGCACTCAGTCCTTCTCTGACAGGGTGTCCTCTGTCAGGCCTGGGATTACTCCAGGTGGGCTGTCACAGCCTTGAAGTGGAGAGCTGGTTATCGCTAGGAGCACTCCTTCTGTCTGGAGCAAGTTTAGGCCAATGGGGGTGAAGAGGTTTGTGAGGTGATCTCGAAGTTGCGGCACACTTGTTGTGAACTGTCCTTTAGCTGTCTGAAGCTCAACCCAGACAAGACAAAGGTTCTTGGGATTCAGCTTGCTCATTGGCAGGGTGCAGAGGCAGTAGGGGAGATGAATGGCCTGGTGCTTGGTTCCTCTCTACTTGCTGCCTCTGCTAAGGTGAAGAATCTAGGGGTCCCTCTGAATGATAGGTTGACACTTGAGGCTCAGGTGTCATCTGTTGTCTAGAGTGTTTTTTATCATTTTAGGAATATCGCCTGGATTAAAGCCTTGATCCTGCCTAATGATCTGCCCTCACTAGTTCATGCTTTGTGACTTCAGACTCAACTACTGCACACCTCTTACCTTGGAGTTAATGGAGGAGTCCTATGTCACCTGCAGTTGGTGCACAACACAGCGGCCAGGTTACTGACAGGGCCGCCTGAAGTCCTGTCATGTGACCCTGATCCTGCATGACCTGCACTGGCTGTCGGGGAGGTGGTGAATCATCTTCAGGGTCAGTTTACTGACCTAAAAGCCCTATATGGACTGGGCCCTGGATATGGGTAACCTCCTGACTCTTTACCATACCCAGTGCCCTCTCTGCTCCTCTGAGGTGGCCTCCTAGTGGTTCCCAAGATACGGCTAAAATCATCTAGTGATTAAGCATTTGGACGTGGCTAGACCTGCCCTGTGGAACTTGATTCCAAGATCCTTGAGGAGGCTCCTTGCTGGAGGCCCTTAAGAGGGGTGTGAAGTCATACCTACAGTATTTAGGAGGCCTCTGGAGGTAGGCAAGGCTCACTACACATTGACTGCTAGTCAGACTTGCATTCCAGATTTGAAATTCTTTATTTGATTATTTAACTTATTTTATCTATTGTATTTATTATGACCTGATAGTTATTCGAGAGTTTATATCTAGAAATGTTTTATGTTTGTATTGCCCAGACCTCTGTACTGTGCCCTGAGCCCCAGGGAATAGGTGCTCAACAAATAAAATGTTACTTACTTACTTACTAAAATAAAATGATGCCTGAATTTGGAGTCAACTGTAGGCTGATACAGCACTCTATAGCCTCAGTTGGCTCGGCTCCTGGGATTTGAACTGCCTGGTGCCTTCGCTGGAGCTCATCTTTCTGCTGCCTAAATTTCTTTTCTTTTCCTACCTTTTTTTGGTTTTGACTTTACCATTAGCAGATTATATCTTCTAGCCATCAGAGGGTCATATCTCTGGTAGGAGTGAAATTTGCAGTGTCCATGCCACCAATAGCAGGTTATATGTAGTTGCTGTCACAAACACACTCAGTAGGTCAGCCCTCTACTCCCAAAGTGGCAACCTCCGAGCACAGTCTTGTGAACAGTTTAACAGAACATGGTAACCTCTTGTCTGTTTTGTGAGTTCGAATCAACCTTTGGTCTCAAGTCTTGGAAGGATTCAAACTGTGAACCTCTTGTTAGCATACCCAATGTACAGGCTCAGATAATTCTGTCTTCAGGGTGCCAGATATCTTTGCCTATGGGCGCCTAACCAGGTGTACAGAAATTAACCCTTAACAAGACCTCAGATTTAAAATGCTTCTCTTCCAGTTTGGTATCACCATTCAAGCTTATGCCTAGTGTCAGCTTATAACCATATATACTTTTCTTACAAATGAAAGAAATTCAAAGACAGACCAAGTATGCTCTACAAAGAGTTTTACTAAAATAGATAATAATATGTAAAACATACAATACAGAACTATTATATCACAAGACATACAAATCTTATAAAAGAACAAGGTTTTAAACAATGCAATTCTTACTTCAGTACTTAGGTTTGTCTTTCTGTTCTAAATACCTGCTTAAAGTACTCCGAAGATGTTTCTTTGTCAGAGTCTAGATAAAAGTGTCTCTGTATAGTAAAAATAGACTATTCCCTAAAGAAAACTGTATTTGCCAACTCCTTTGTGTGAGGTCACTTAGCTCCTCCTCCTCTGTCAGAATATATATATACAAAAAACAGGATGTCTTCTCAAAGTATTAAATTCTGTAATCCTCAAAACAACTAATTTTCATTTCCAAATGCCATCTCTTTTTCATCTATTGATCAAGCTTCCTCTCACACAGACACCAAAGCATTTTGATTTTGCACCAGTGTACTAAACCTGGTTTCCTCCTCTTGAAACATCATAAAATGGATATCCTCAACTCAAGTCTCTTCCAGCCTGTAATTAACTTTAGATAAAGCAGGAGATCCTTGATCAAGGTCTGTTCTACTCTGTAATTAGCTTCAGGTCTTCCATGTAACATCTTGTATCTAAAACATGTGTGTGTGTGATGTCACATGCTGTTTCAGTAATTTCTCATGGCTTTCATCTTTCAGCTGAAACCTGGGGGTGAGGTCACCCAGAGCACCAGATTTTATCAGCATCTCTCATGACATACAGTCCATAACTCATTTTTATTTTAATAAAAACGATACAATGATCAGAACAAGCTGTCCAAGCGCCACATTTCTCCTCACCTAGACTGAATTTGGGAGCTCTGTCCCCTGCATGGGATGAACTTCCCAAATCAGTTCACTTCTGATAGACCCTAGACAGACCATCTGAGTTCTGATTTTGTTTTCCAGCCCTATGTGCGATTTTCAGATCAAACTGTTGCAAAGCAAGACTCCATCTTAGCAATCTACCATTGTTTTTCCCCCATCTGTGTCAGCCAAACCAGGGGGTTGTAGTCAGTCTGCACCACAAAATGCTACCCATACAAGTATGACTCCAGCTTCTTTAGGGCCCACACTATAACAAGACATTCATTTTCCACCGAGGAGTATGCCTGCTCTCTGGGAAGTAACTTTTTACTCAGGTAGACTATTGGGTGATCCCTCCCTTGGCTGGATGTCTAACTTAGTGCTGCCTCAATACCCACGCCTGAGGCATCAGTCTGAACTATAAAGGTTTTGCTATAGTCAGGATTTGTCAAAACAGGAGCACTGCACAGTGCACTCCTTTTGTTTGGTAAAGGCTTCCTCACAGGTTGGGCCCCAGGTAATTTTCTTTGGCATTCTTTTCTTTGTCAGGTCAGATAGGAGAGCAGCCAGGGCACTGTAATTGGGTACAAATTTTCTGTAGTACCCTGCTGTCCCTAGAAAACTCCTGACCTGCTTCTGTGTTTCTGGTCTGGGCCACACCTAGATCACCTCTATCTTTATTTGGTTAGGACGGAGCTGTCCCCGGCCTACCACATGTCTGAGGTATGCCACTTCCCCCATGGCCACCTGGCATTTCCAAGCTTTGACAGTGAGCCCAGTCCTCTGTATCCTGTCCAGCACTTCCCTAAGGTGGGATAGGTGTTCCTCCCAGCTGGTACTAAAGATGGCAATGTCATCCAGATATGCCACGGCATACTCCTCAGCACCATTTAACACCTGGTTCACCAACCTTTGGAAAGTGTCCGGGGCGTTCTTCATTCTGAAAGGCATTACTTTAAACTCAAATAAGCCTATCGGAGTGATGAAGGCTGACCTCTCCCTAGCTCTGCCTGTCAACTCTACCTGCCAATACCCCTTTGTCAGGTCAGTGGTCAGTAAGGAGGTCGCCCTCCCAACTTGTCCAGGAGTTCATCCGTCCGGGACACCAGGTGGGTGTCGGCTCGGACTGCATTCAGTCCACAACAGCCTACACAGAAATGAGTAGAGCCATCTGGCTAGGCACAAGGACTACAGGTGAGGTCCAGGGGCTATGGGATCTCTGGATTACCCCTAAATCCAGCATCTCCTCCACTTCCCTCCTATTGTCCTTTTGGATAGCCTCTGACACCTGATATGCTGTCCGCTGTATGGGCATCTGTGTCCCTGTTTCCACATCATGTGTGCGCTAGGGGTTAAGTCGGGGCTTGGCGGCTAAACAATGGGGCAAAGTCTGCTCAAACCTCCTTACTTTCTGGATCTGGTCGGGCCAGCTGGGGAGACAATTTACTTCCTCACAGAGGACTCCGCTTACTTTCCTCCAGCAAGTCCAGAAGGGGGTCTCCTTCGTCCAGCTCCTTCCCATGACTACACACTGCAAACACCATGTCAGACCTATTTGCATATGGCTTCATCATGTTGACGTGGTACATACTTTCTGTCTGTCTTCTGTCAGGTAACTCCACAATGTAGTTCATGTCATTTACCTCCTTAAGCACTTTGTACGGTCCTGCCCACTCAGCTTGCAGCTTGTCTTTCCAGACCGGAATAAGGACCATGATTTCCTGACCTACCATATACGATCGAGTTCTGGCTCTGCGATCGTACCACACTTTTTGTTTCTGTTAGGCAGCTGCCAGGTTGCTCTGGGCTGTCCCCATAAGCTCCTTCAATCTTTCCCTAAACCTATGGACATAATCCATAATGGGAGTTTCCTGGGTGGCGTGCTTGCCTTTCCATTCCTCCCGGATCAAGTCTAGGGGGCCCATGTACCCGGCATCTACATAAGAGTTTGAAGGGAGAAAATCCTGTCAACTCCTGGGGCACTTTCTTGTATGCAAACAACAGGTGGGGAAGCTATTTCTCTCAGTCCCTCCTATGCTGTTCAGCAAATGCCCAGAGCATTGATTTTAGGGTACCATTGAATCTTTCCACATGTCCATTGGCTTGTGGGTGATACAGTGTTGTGCATCTCTGCACCAGCCCACACTTCTTTCATAAGCATTTCATCAGGTTCAACAAGAAAGAACCCCCTCGATCGGTGATTATCTCCTGCAGAAACCCAACACGGAAATCCCAATTAAGGCATCTACCACTTTGTCCATCCTCAGTGAGGATAGGGAGACTGCCTCTGGGTACCGTGTGGTGTAATCCACCACAGTCAGGATGAATCTCTTCCCTGAGGAGCTGGGGGTATTTAAAGGCCCTGCAATATCCATTCCCATCCTCTGGAATGACTCCTCCACTATGGGCAATGGAATCAGGGTGGCTTGGGTTTTCTTTCCCGCCTTTCCTATTTCTCAGCACCGGTGATAAGACCTGCAATACCCCTTCACCTGCTGGATGAAGTTAGGCCAGTAGAAATTCTGGGCCAACCACTGCATTGTCGTACAATTCCCAGATGACCAGATAAGGAATACCATGTGCAATCTTGAGTAACTGCTCCCGATACTCCTGGGGAATGACAAGCTGCCTGCCTAGCATCCCCCCTCTGTCTGTACTGCCTGAGTATACATAAGTCCATTTTCCCAATAAACCTTATGTCTGCTGTCCCTCCCTGTGTGCCATCCGAGTCTGACCAAGCCCTTAGCTTCTCTAAAGTAGGGTCACTCCTCTGAGCAGCTGCGAACCCCTCACACATTCCCAAGGCATGGAACAGGTCCCCTTCAGTGGCTAAATTAGGGTCCCAAGCACTAGCGTCAGGGCACTCAGGATCACTGTCAATCCCAACCCTCTGACAAAGGGTCACCCCTCGCTCTTCGAAGTAACCCTCTGTAGCTGTGTGGTTACTTGCTACTGGTGAAATTTCTACCCCCTCTTCATTAATCTCCATATCGGGAGACACAGGCTGGGGAACCAGCCTCTCAGTGGTTTCCACAATGGCTTCTATGTGGTTCAGGGAACTACAATTTTCCCTCGCCACTTGGTTACGGCAACTGCACACACCATTTCCTGTTTGAGATTGTTGCCCAGGATCACATCTGCTGCTAGGGTTTGGGCTACAGCTACCTGTTGCACAGTTCCCCCTGTTTCACCCCAGTCTGGAGAACACTAGCGAGGGGCAATGTTTCTCCCCACCCACAAAGTCCTACAGTGACGTATTTATTGGGTATAAGCTGACCAGGCTGTACCAGATCCCCCTTTACCAAGGTCAGGGATGCCCCTGTGTCCCTTAACCCCTGTGTCTCTACACCATTCACCATGACTGGGTCCCTCATGTTCACTGGCATGCTTCCAGGGACACACAAATAACCTACTTCTTTTCTAGCACCCTGTTGTGTATTGCTCGCCTTTTTGGGGTACTGTCTGGCAATATGCCCAGTTTCTTTACACAACCAACATTCATTTCTTCTCTCAGAGAAGTCTTTTCTCTGAAACCTGGAGCTAACTGGTTTCAGTGGAGGCAGTTAGGGTTTTAGCTGCCCTGAAGGCGCGCTTTTCCTTTTCTATGTTGCCACACCACCCCATTTGCTCTCAAAGCAGGTCTGCTCTAGGCATAGCAGTCCGAGAGTTCAGCAGCCTCTTGCACTGTTTTGGGATCTTGGTCCTCTAGCCAGGTTTTAGCTCCGCTGCATGCCCAATAAAACTGTTCTAATAAAATCACATTTTCAATTTTATCAACAGAGTTTGCCTCAATTCCTTCCACCAACATTTTAAAACTGATGTTGTTTCATGGCTAGCTCCTCATAGCTCATATCAGGGCTTCTCCTGAGCTTACGGAATTTAGCTCTGTATGATTCAGCAGTTAATTCAAATGTTTTTAACAGTACAGCTTTTAGTTTGCTGTAATTAGTACTGTCCTCATCGTCAATTTGACCCAATGCATCCTGAGCTTTCCCAGTAAGTAGTGGGGATAGCTGGAATCTCCAGGACTCTCTAGAAATTTTAGCCTGAATACAAACCTTTTCAAAATAATAAAAAAAAAGGCATCCATATCCTCCCCTACTTTAAATTTGACTATTAATTTGGAATTCAATTTGTAACCCAGTTCTGCAGTCCCAGTTAAACCCAAGCCACTTACCTGCTCTAGTGCCACTGGTTGAGTTGTAGCTTCTCCAGTTCATGTTGCCTCTGGCACTCCTCTCTCTCTCTGCTGCAGCTTGCTGACACTCCACACTCCTCACGGTCTGCGTCTCTGCCTCTCAACGTTCTCCCTCTGCCTCTTGTTGTTCCACTTTTCTTCTCCTGGAACTCCAGCTCCATCCTGCACAACTCAATTTTTAGCCTGAATACCTCTGGATTCAGGATGCTGGTGACCTTCCTGCTGTTGAGTCCCTTCACTGACAGAGGCCCTGGTGACCTTCCCCTGCTGCTGTGTCCCTTCACTGACAGAGGCCCTGTTGCCCTCTCATCTGATCTGGACACTGCACTGGCCACTAGCCCTGCACGCCGCAGGTTTGGTCCTTTTCAGTCATGGTCCGTGACTCGCTGCTCTGGGCATCTGCTACCATCAGGGCATCTATGAGGTTCTACTTTTTGGCTATCACCTCGAATGAGACTCCTCTGTCCCTGCACAACTGCTTTAAATAATGTACAGTGTGCCTGCTGTAGTTAGAAGCCATCATTTTCCTTGACTACTGCTACTCTGACTTGTACTTTAGAAAAAAAAATTAAAACAGTTAGGAACTTGACTGTACGCCAAGTGATATAGTTCTGTTTCCTTTTTAAAAAAATAAATCACTGAGACTTCAGGTGATGTCATGGAGCCAACAGCGAGCAAGTGAGTGGAGCTCCCTACCCCTTTAGCTCAAAGAGACAAAAATTCTACAGTACTGCATTAAAACATAAGAAAATGGCATCAACAAATCACAACAAAGATAAAGCAGGTCAGGATAAGCCAAAAAGCAAGTTCAATATGCAGGATGAAAGGAGATCGAGCTTACCACTAGAAGGCTGTGTCAGCACTTCTGTTGCTAGTGTAGTCGACATGGAAAAAGAAACATATCATTTATCTTGCTCTCATTTTGAACAACTCTTTAAGGAAATGCAAGAGATGAGAGCTGAGACAAAGCTGGAATTCAGAAATTTAGATCAAAAATTATCTGGGTTGAAGCAGCAACTGGAGACAGCTGAAGAGCGGATTGCAAAAACTGAGGATGGCACAATTCAAATGGGGATGATAATGTAAACGCTAATAGCCCAGACAAAGAAACTACATGAAAAGTGTATTGATTTGGAGAGTCACTCGACGGAGAATATTAGATTGTATGGTCTCCCGAGGTACTGAAACTGGTCAGATAGCAGATTTCTTACTGATTTATTGATGGATGCCCTGCAACTGCCTGCAGGATATCTGCTGAACATTGAGAGAGCACATAGGGCTCTTCAGCCAAGGCCCACGGAGGGAGGAGCTAGACCACAATCTATAATTATAAAATTTAATAGCTATAAAATAAAGGAAGACATGCTGACAAGAGCATGGAGACAGAAGGAGGTTATGTACCTAAATCATAGATTGTACTTTGACCATGATTATCCACAAGAGATCCAAAGGCAGCGCTCTCAATACGCAGACATAATCAAACTGCTAAAAGCCAAGAGGCTCTGTTTTCATACACTCTATCCTGCAAAAATCAGTTTTTTTTGGCCAGAAGGACCTAAAATGTATGACTCACCAGAGGAAACCAGAGGGGTGCTAATCGAAAAAGGCCTGATGGAGTCACAGCCCTCCCTTACCAAAAACTCAACTTCCCAGAAGTCTTTGGAGCGCTCTACGGGTTGAGCAATCTCAATAGGAAGCTTGATCCAGAAGCTACAAGAGAATCGTGAAGGCCTGCAGATGGATTCTTGAGATTGACCAAAAATTCCTGGATTCCTTGAGAGTATAGGGCTGCTGCCTCATGGCACAATTTGAAAATCATCTGTAGGAGGAAAACAGGTCAGTGCTTTTATAGCTCATTTTCTCCTATCTGGTTTAGCCTTTTAGAACTGAGATCAAAGCCAGACTGAACTATATGTTTGCAAGTCTTTTACATGAAGGCACATTTTAGTTTTAATGTTTTTTCCTCTTTGGACATGTTTTCTTTTCCCAATTCAAAATGTATATTCTGTTTAATGTAGTTACCAGAGAGAGTTCACTGGATTTAACAGTAGCGGTCTTTATTTTGTAACTAGCATTGTCTTAGCTACATTTAGGTACAATATAGTACTTAAACAAAAGCAGTATTGTTGTTCTTATTATTTAAAATAGAATTGTAGTTCCTTTGAGCAGGGGAGGGTATAACACTTGCCTAATTTGAACAAAGTTTATTTTTTTCTCTCTGGCTGAATTGGTTGCGCGTCACAATCACACTTTTCAGTGTAATTAGAAGTGTGGTAAAAACACTCCTCATTCTGGTGATCTTCCAGTAGAGGGTGATCACTGGAGCTAGAAACCACTGCTTGGTGCACTTAAGGGGTTTTCACATTTGAAGTACAAGTTCAAATTGTTACTGTTTTAGTTTTTAAATTGTTTCCACATCCATGGTTTCGATGTGGTATTATTCATTAAGATTTGAGTTTATTAGATGTTATGGGGATCTGGTTGCAGCTGTTTTGAGGAGTGTGTTGTGGGAGAAAAGGAAGAGCTGGGAATATGAACACGCTAACGGGGGAGTTTTAAAAGTTACCAAATATCCCAAATGGAAAATGGATAGTTCTGAGATAACTACTTTGTCCTTTAATGTAAATGGTTTAACGCACACAATTAAAAGAAGCTGAACAATGTCCTTTTTGTGAAAATTATAAGCATCATTCATATTGCTCCAAGAGACTCATTTAAACAAGAAACAGCATGATAAACTTAAAAAAATCTGGCTTCCAGTCAGTTCTGTCTTCATCATATAAGAAAGGCAGATGGTGAGGTGTTGCAATTTTGATCCTGAACAAATGCCCATTTGAAGTATGTGACTCCATCAAAGATTGCAATGGCTGCTATGTAGGTGTAAAGGATAAATACAATGGTACCAAAATCTCTTTGGTCTCACTGTATGCCCCTCCAGGCTCAGACTTTTCCTTCTACAGGGAATTCCTTCTTAGAATAACTGAATGGGCAGAAGGCCACCTTGTTATGGGGGGATTTAAACTTGAGGTTTAACATTCATTTGGACTCATCTGGTGGAGTGGTCTGGCAGGAATGTGGGACAGCTAAGAGGGTAGTGAAACTAATGGGGGAATTAGGGCTTGTGGATATTTGGAGATAGATGCATAAAAGAAGTAGACAGTACACATTTTTTCATCGGCTCATAAGTCATATTCAAGACTACTTCTTAATGCCTAGAGACTCCATGGCTCTGTGCTCTGATTCTTGGCTGGGGATATGGTGCTGTTGGACCACTAACCAATTTACCTGAAACTTAAGTTAGGCCTATTAGACATAACACTTGCTGGAGATTGACTCTCTCATTGTTACATGAGGATGAGACTAAAGAGACAATAGAAAAGGTACTGTAATAGAACAAGTGGTAAAGGATAATACTGATCCAGAAATATCCCTGGGGATTTTATGGGATACAGTGAAAGCAATAGTGCGTGGCAAATTTATAGAGATTTCATCTAGAAATAAAAAACTGAGGGAAGGAAAAAAAGTGCAGTTACAGAACCAAATAGCCATTTTGGAATGTCAACAGCAGCAGCAGCAACTAGATAGGTATAGAGGGAAGCGTTTGAAAAAGTTGAAAAGAGAGTTGTTAGATATACTCGATTACCGAGTCGAACAAAAATTACTCTATTTGTGCCAAAGATATTATGAAGGGGGTCCAAGGGCATTGAGACTTCTAACTTATAGGCTTCGACAGCAGAAGGCCAAAGCATGCATTCCAAAAATATTGGACCCAAAAACTAAGACCTGGCAGTTCAAGGTGGAGGGGATTGCTGAATCTTTTAAACATTTTTATATAACATTATATAGTAAAGGGGCAAATCCCACTCCTGAGGTGATTGAAAGGTACCTGGCACCCCTTTGTTCACCCAAAATTTCTAAACAACAACAGAAGACCCTAGCTTCCCCATTTTCAGTGGGAGAGACACAAATGGAGATAACCCGCCTAAAGGCAATAAAATGTCCTGGCACTGATGGTTTGCCAAATGAATTCTATAAATAATTCAGGGAGGTTGTTATACCCCTAATAAGGGATGCATATAATTCCTTATGGGTGAACGAGGATAGTTGCACTCCATCCTGGACCCAGGCCATCATTTCAGTTTTGCCAAAGCTGGACAGGGACCCCACTATATGCTCTTCATATAGACCAATTTCCATATTAAACACAGACTATAAAATACTAACAGGGTTAATGGCCAGAAGGCTTGAAAAAATACTACCAGAAATAATTAATTTAGATCAGACAAGTTTTGTCCTGGGAAGGCAAACTTTTGATAACATAAGGAGGTTGGTGGATATAACTGAACATTTACAAAAGTTGGGGACTCCAGCATATGTGATGAGTCTGGATGCCGAAAAGGCTTTTGACCAAGTATCTTGGTCATTTTTGTGGGGTGCCCTGGCCAGCTTTGGCTTTCCCGCCCCCTTGTTGAGATTTTTATCCAAATTATATACCCACCCCCATGCAATATTAGGCCAATGGACACATGTCCAGCTCCTTCATGCTTGAGAGAGACACAGCAGGGTTGTCCCCAATCTCCTTTACTTTTTCCTCTGTATATAGAGCCTTTAGCACAGAATATATGGGTAAAAGAGGGGATTGCTGGTGTAACTATGGGAAACACCAATCACAAAATGACCCTTTATGAGGATGATGTCTTGTTGTATTTGACGAATCCTTGCCAGAGGTCTTTAAACAAATTAAGTGTTTTTCATTTCTTTCTGGTTATATTTTAAATTGGTCAAAAATGGATGTGTAAGTGATATCTGCTACTGTTCCTGAAGATATGAAATCAAAATACCCTAGGAAGTGGAATAGTGAGACCTTTACATACCTGGGAGTTAGAGTAGGTAAATCCCCAGCAACATTATATGAAGATAATTACCCAACTTTGATTAAACAACTGTGAGCAGACCTACAGAGATGGAACTGTATACCATTTCCATTTTATTCTAGATTACAAATAAATTAAAACTAATATAATGCCAAGGCTCTTATACCTAATTCAAACAGTTCCATGCACAATTCCACAAAAGGAACTTAATAGTTGGCAAAGCTGGGTTATGGCCTTTATATGGGGAAATAAGCATCCCAGAATAGCAAAAAACACATTGTACCTACCAAAACAAGAGGGGGGGGGGAGAGCCTGTCCACATATAATAGATTACTGGATTGTACTTCAAATGAAAATTGCATTGTTATGGGCCCATCAGAAGTACAGGGCACACTGGCAACAACTTGAACTGCATCAGGTGGGTAAGACACAGCTATGCTCTAAGCTGTTTGATCCTCATGGCAGACCTTCTGACTTAGAAACATCACTGTCCTCAGTCATGGCGACCTTGAATCGCTGGTAGCAGGGTATCAGAAGGGATCATACAGTCAGGAATATCTGGAGATATGCTTGGTGGTCTTCAGATACGTGGTTTACCCCAGCTAAGTTTTCAAACTGGTACCAAAAGCAGATGGATAGGGGTGTATACACTTCTTGGCAGCTACTTCAAGGAAATACGATTATTCCATTTGAAAAGACTAAGTCCCTGTTTGGTTGGACAGAGAGAGAGACCTTTTACATTATTATCTATTAAAGAACTATATTATTGATAGGATGCAAAAGGACTCACAATATGTTGATCTTAGACCTTTCCCCAAAGTAATTGAACTTATTTGGGGCTCACCACATGGCAAGGGAGCAGTAACAATGCTTTATTGGAATCTAATAGCTGATCGAACACATAATGCATGATCTTTACAAAACGCTGGGAGCAGGAATTGGGAATGCTTAAACCATTACAGTGGCGCTCATGCTTAGAAGCAGTTGGTATATTACATCTTCCCAAATTAGCAAGAATTTGCCTGGAAGATTAAAGTCAGATACTTCTAACCCCATGCAGACAGTTTAGAATGGGCTTGAGAAATAGTGCAGAATGCTGGAGAAAATGCGGCTGTTTGAGGCTGACATGACACATATTTTGGAAGTGCCCTCCACTCCAGACATATTGGAAAGAGGTAAAGAACCACCTCAATAAAATATTTGGAACAGGTATCAGGTTAGGCCCAGAAAATATAATATTGGGACTATATCCTTTGAAATCAAGGGGAAAGAAGGGCATTATTTATGGGCTATACTATGTAACTGCTTTGAAGGCCATTACTAAAATGGCTTCAGCAGTCCATACCAGAGACTAAGGACTGGCTGCAGATAGTTAATCAAATTCAAACAATGGAGAGAATTACTTTTGCAGCTAACTATTGTATAAATTTCATATGAACAGATGGACTTGTTGGGATTTATATAAAGATATAATGGAATAAATTGTAATGCTTCCTCCTTCTCCCTATTTCATGTTTCCTTAACTTTGTTTTCTATTTCTCTATGCTGCTATTTGTCCCTTAAAGGTTTTGTTTTCTTTGTGGATAAATTTTAAAATAATGTTGAGATTAACTGTTATTAAAGCGTGTAACAAGAATACATCAGGAATTAGTAATGTTAGTATTGGAATGTAATCTTTTTTCTTAAAACAGGCATTTCATTAGAATGATTGTCAGTAAATACTGTATGAAAGTTGAATTGTAAAAATGAAATGTTTTAAATAAAGTACAACAAAAAATCATTGCCTTTTTCTTTCTTTGCAGGTGAGCTTACGGTCTCAAGCTGACACTCTAAGCAATAAAAGCTTGTGATACCAAAATTATCCACACAGTTGCAAACCAATCTGTCACAAACCCACTCAACAGATCAGCCCTCTACTCCCAAAGTGCCAACCTCCGAGAGCAGTCTTGGAATAGTTTAACAGAGCAAGGTAACCTCTTCTCTGTTTTGTGAGTTCGGATCAACCTTTGATCTCAAGTCTTGAGGGATTCAAACTGTGAACCTCTTGTTAGCATACCCAATGTACAGGCTCAGATAATTCTGCTCTGGGGGGGCAGATATCTTTGTCTATGTGCACCTAACCAGGTGTACAAAATGAACCCTTAAAACGTTAATAAAAACCTCAGCTTGAAAATGCTTTTCTTTCCAGTTTGGTATCACCATTCAAGCTTATGCCTAGTGTCAGCTATAACCATATATACTTTTCTTACAAATGAAAGAAATTCAATGACAGACAAAATATGCTCTAAAAAGAGTTTTACTAAAATAGATAATGATATGTAAAACATACAATGCAGAACTATTATATCACAAGACATACAAATCTTATAAAAAAACAAGGTTTTAAACAGTGCAATTCTTACTTCAGTACTTAGATTTGTCTCTTTGTTCTAAATACCTGCTTAAAGTGCTCCAAAGATGTTTCTTTGTCAGAGTCTAGATAAAAGTGTCTCTGTATAGTAAAAACAGAATATTCCCTAAAGAAAACTGTATTTGCCAACCTCTTTGTGTGAGGTCATTTAGATCCTTCTCTGTCAGACTATATAAAAAAATATATCTATGCAAAAAACAGGATGTTTTTTCAAAGTATTTAATTCTGTAATCCTCAACACAACTCATTTTTGCTTCCAAATGACATCTCTTTGATCTATTGATCAAGCTTCCCTCTCACACAAACACTAAAGCATTTTTGATTTCTCACCAGTGTACTAAACCTGGTTTCCTCCTCTTGAAACGTCATAAAATGGATATCCTCAACTCAAGCCTCTTCCTGCCTGTAATTAACTTTAGATAAAACAGGAGATCCTTGATCAAGGTCTGTTTTACTCTGTAGTTAGCTTCAGGCCTCCCATGTAACATCTTTGTGTGTGTGTGTGTGTGTGTGTGATCTCACATGCTGTTTCAGTATTTTCTCATGGCTTTCATCTTTCAGCTGAAACCTGGGGGAGGGGGAGCGAGGTCACTCCAAACGCACCAGATTTCTCAGCATCTCTCATGACAGACAGTCCATAACCCAATTTTATTTTACAAAAAATAATACAGTGATCAGAACCAGCTGTTCAAGCATCATAGCTGCCACTAGGGGTTCCTATCCTATCTGGCACATCAAGTACATACCTAAATATAATGATGCTGTCTCATCTGCTCCCTCGCTTATTTGTGCTCACATTGCTGATTTCGCATGCTAGCATACCAGGAGCCTGCTACCCATCCCAACCTCCCCTACATGCGTGCTCAATAAAATCTACCTTACTCCTGGTACTCCTGCCTTGATCCTCTCTCAGCACATTGTAGCTGTATGCCTTATGCCTGGTTTGACACTTACCATCAGGGATGAGTAACATGCACCCATACTTTATCACATTCCTCTATCCCTCATGCCCACCATCTGGGAATGCTGACAACAACCAAGACAGAGGCGGATGGCAAGACTTACCTACAGACAGTTAAGATTATGCCTGCTCAAACATATACTTATGTTGTTACTGCTGACTGGAAATATACATCCAAACCCTTGCCCCAGCCCACCACATAAGGCAGCCTCTTTAATGCAGCCTGGGTTACTTATTTTAGCAGCTATGAACATCTGCAGTCTCCTCTGTAAACTGGATGCTCTACATGTCTTTGTTAACCAACACAATCCAGACATCCTGACAATTGCTGAAACATGGCTCTCACCAAAACTCCTGAAACGGCTATTGCCTTGCCAGGTTACACCATCTTCAGACTGGACAGGACTACCAAGAGAGGAGGGGATGCAATCTATCTCAAAGAGTCACTCATGGGACACCCTCTGCGGTACCTACTGCTGGTTCAATCACACAAATACTAGCCATCAAAATTCTGCTAGGTGCACATAATAAGGCACTTACTGTAGCATCAGTGCACATCCCTCCTAAAGAGCAGGGAGGGTCTCAATTCTGTCATGGACTTTATCAGAAACCAACCCCTGGCTCGGAGTTAATTCTGATGGGGATTTAATATTAATTGGCTTGCATCTGAGAATGGGAGCTTTAGGATGCCATCTCTGCCACAAACGTTTCCTAGCTTGTTAACTCCCTGACTAGATCCAACTACAAAATGGGACCCAGCAGTCTACTAGATTGGGTCCTAACCAGTCTTCTGATCACATTACTAACACTACAGTCCCCTGGACAGGCTCAGTGACCATTCCCCTGTCATCTGCACGTGGACGAACAAATTCTGCAAACTCTACCAAAGACAATGACCAGCAGGGTCCTAGCATGGGGTCATCTTGAACCCCTCAAATCCCTCCTTAGTGTGCGAAATTGGACTCCCATCGACAGTCTGAAGGATGTCCAATACTGACACTTGATTATTTCATCAACACCTTTAATGCTGCCTGCAACTCCCATGCTCCCCTAAAAAGTAGAAAATCAAAGGCCCTTGCAACCCCAGCTCCTTCAGACTTATTAGCTCATATGAAATCTAGGGACCACCTTGACATCAGGCTCGAGCCACCAGCATGCAATCGGACATTCAAAAATACAAAAGAGCATGGAATGATTGCACAAGGTCCATCCGCCTTGGAGAAAATATGTAACCACCCCTTCCCTTCTACCTGCATGCCCACCACAGGTGGTGCTGCCTCAGGGAATATAGGTTGGCACCTGAGTTCGTGATTTAAATTGGTTGGGTGATTGGCATGGTGCCTTCACCTATGGGAATCCTTCCAACAGCGCACTGCCAGGGTGCTTCACCACAGGAAATGATATTCAGCCCCCTCCCTTGGAAACAGGTAAGACAATATACAGTCCCTCCCCACTTCTAACTCTAAGCATGAAATATCACACTACACAATAATGCAATGGCTGCAACAGTTTTCAGAAAATAAACAACAGTGGGTTATTTTGGGGTGGATAAAGAGGTAGGGAGCATTGGAAGCAAAGGGAAACGAAAACAGTCCATAATCAGGCTCTAAACTCTATGCAAATCAGTAAAATCACAACACATTGGCATTCATAAGTGCTACGATGCATTCCAGTATTACCAGCCCCAGTTCTACTCCCCCCACTGGTGCACCAGTTAACCCCACAGGCCTTGTGACAGCTTTCAGTTTTGGTGTGCATACACTGAGCAGTTGCAGGCCTGTGACGTGGAAATGCTGGGTGCAGCATAGATGAAACACTGAGTGGCTGCAGAACAAAGTACCAACCACACCAGGGGTTCAGTGAAACAGTTTATTCCTGGCTATACTAGTTGCTAAGGTCATGCAGGAAGCTCAGATGTACAGTTAACAAGCTAGCTAGCTGAATAATTACAAAAGTGTTTGGGTAAAAATCAGTACTCACGACCTTTGATGAACAGGTGCAGGATGTTGGGGATGTCTCCCTTTTTCAGGGAACTTGGAAGAACAGGCAGGAAGGCTTGGAATGCAGGCGATGATCCTCTTTACCCCACAGAGGGACTCAGCTTCACTCACCTCGACTTTAGGTAGGCAGTCTTCACCCCACGAAGGGACACAACTTCACCCACCTCGACTGTAGGTAGGCAATCTTCACCCCACAAAGGGACTTGTCTTCACCTACCTCGACTGTAGGTAGAACCTCAGGGCATGGGTCCTGACAGGAGACTAAGTCTCTGAACTGGTAGAAAAATGAGGCAGTGCTTTGGTTTACCTCACTCTCCACAGCAGACAACAAATTCTTTAGTTGGCTTTGGGTATTTGTGACAACCAATATCATAGTTAGGCTGAGGCAGATCCCAGTTTTGTGGAATCCACCAGGGCTGCCAATAGACATTTCTGGGCCCGGGACATGCCTTTAGGACTGGTCCCCCTCACCCTCCCATCCCCTTGCAAGCCATACAGTATATAAATCAACAAGAATTTGTCAATGCTGAATGCTGATTATGTTGTCCATTGAGCCCGCCTCACTGGTCCTCTGTCACTCGCTTCATTCTGTTTCTCCTGGTGCTGCAGGCTGCTGTTTTGTACTGGGCTCCTGCCTGCATTGGCACCTTTTTCTGTCCACAAAGAAATCTGCAGCTGGCCTGACAGAGCTCCGTTGAGGTGGATCACTCCCCCATCTCTGACTCGCTCATTCTGTTTCTCCTGGTGCTGCAAGCTGGCCTTTTGTTCGGAGCTCTTGCCTCAGTTGGTGGCTTTCTCTGCCCACAAAGAAATCTGCATTAGTCCTGACACAGGTCCATTGAGCTTGCTCACTCCCCCTCTGTCACTTGCTTGTTCCGTTTCTGCCAGCGCTTCAGGCAGGTCTTTTGTACTGGGCTCCCGCATGCGTTGCCGCCTTTTTCTGCCCACAAAGAAATCCACAGTAGTCCCAACAGAGCTAGGGTGAGTTCATTCATTCCCCCTCCATCACTCGCTCTTTCTTTGTCTCCTGCTGCTGCAGACTGCCCTTTTGTACTGTTTTCCTTCCTGCATTGGCACCTTTTTCTGCCCACAGAGAGATCTGCAGCAGTCCTGACAAAACTCCGTTGAGGTCGCTCACTACCCCTCTATCACTCGCTCATTCCATTTCTGCAGGCGCTGCAGGCTGGCCTTTTATACTGGGCTCCTGTCTGCATTGTCACCTTTTCCTGCCCACAAAGAAATACGCAGCAGTCATGATAGACCTCCATTGAGCTCGCTCACTTCCCCTCCCTCAATCGCTCGTTCTGTGTCTGCCAGCACTGCAGGCTGGCCTTTGTACTGGGCTCCTGCCTGTGTTGCCACCTTTGCTGCCCACAAAGAAATCTGCAGCAGTCATGATAGAGCTTCGTTGAGGCTGCTCATTCCCTCTGTCTCACTTGCTCATTCTGTTTCTCCTGGTGCTGCAGGCTGCTCTTTTGTAGTGGGCTCCTGCCTCTGTTGGAGACTTTTTCTGCCCACAAGAAAATCTGCAGCAGTCCCGACACAGCTCCATTGAGCTCGCTCACTCCCCCATCTCACTCACTCAATCCGTTTATGCCGGTGCTGCAGGCTGGCTTTTTGTGCTGGGCTCCTGCCTGCATTGCCGCCTCTTTCTGCTCACAAAGAAATACGCGGCAAACACTATAGAGCTCCGTTGAGGTTGCTCACTCCCCCTCTCTCACTCACTCATTCTGTTTCTCCCGCCGCTGCAGGTTGCCATTTTGTAGTTGGCTCCTGCCTCTGTTGGCACCTTTTTCTGCTCGCAAAGAAATCTGCAGTAGTCCCGACACAGCTCCGTTGAGCTCGCTCACTCCCCCCTCTTACTCACTCATTCTGTTTCTGCCAGCGCTGCAGGCTGCCCTTTTGTACTGAGCTCCTGCCTGCATTGCAGCCTTCTTCTGCCCACAAAGAAATCTGCAGCAGTCATGCTAGAGCTCCATTGAGCTCACTCACTCCCCCTCTCTCACTCGCTCATTCTGTTTGTCCTGTTGCTGCAGGCTGCCCTTTTGTACTGGGCCCCTGCATGCATTGCTGCCTTTTATTGCCCACAAAGAACTCGCAGCAGTCCCAACAGAGCTCCTTTCAGCCTCTCACCCTCCCTCACTGCTCGTCTGTGTCTCCCTGCTGCTGCAGGCTACCCTTGGTACTGGGCTTCTGCCTGCATTGGCACCTTTTTTCACTCACAAAGAATCCGCAGCTGTCCTGACAGAGCTCCACTGAGGTTGCTCACTCCGCCTGTCTCACTTGCTCATTCTGTTTCTCCTGGCGCTGCAAGCTGCCATTTGTAGTTGACTCCTGCCTCTGTTGGCACCTTTTCTGCCCACAAAGAAATCTGCAGCAGTCCCAACAGAGCTCCGTTGAACTCTCGCTCACTCTCTCATACTCACTCATTCTGTTTCTGCTGGTGCTGCAGGCTGCCCTTTTGTACTGGGCCCTGCCTGCATGGCCACCTCTTCTGCCCACGAAGAAATCTGTAGCAGTCATGACAGAGCTCCGTTGAGCTCGCTCACTCACTCCCCTTCTCTCACTCATTCGTTCTGTTTCTCCTGCTGCTGCTGGCTGCCCTTTTGTACTGGGTCCCTGTGTGCATTGCTGCCTTTTTCTGCCCACAAAGAAATCCACAGTAGTCCCAACAGAGCTAGGGTGAGTTCACTCATTCCCCCTCCATCACTCGCTCTTTCTTTGTCTCCTGCTGCTGCAGACTGCCCTTTTGTACTGTGTTCCTGCCTGCATTGGCACCTTTTTCTGCCCACAGAGAGATCTGCAGCAGTCCTGACAAAACTCCGTTGAGGTCGCTCACTCCCCCTCTATCACTCGCTCATTCCATTTCTGCAGGCGCTGCAGGCTGGCCTTTTATACTGGGCTCCTGTCTGCATTGTCACCTTTTCCTGCCCACAAAGAAATACGCAGCAGTCATGATAGACCTCCATTGAGCTCGCCTACCTCCCCTCAATCACTGTTCTGTGTCTGCCGGCACTGCAGGCTGGCCTTTTGTACTGGGCTTCTGCCTGTGTTGCCACCTTTTGCTGCCCACAAAGAAATCTGCAGCAGTCATGATAGAGCTTCGTTGAGGCTGCTCACTCCCTCTGTCTCACTTGCTCATTCTGTTTCTCCTGGTGCTGCAGGCTGCTCTTTTGTAGTGGGCTCCTGCCTCTGTTGGAGACTTTTTCTGCCCACAAAGAAATCTGCAGCAGTCCCGACACAGCTCCATTGAGCTCGCTCACTCCCCCTATCTCACTCACTCAATCCGTTTATGCCGGTGCTGCAGGCTGGCTTTTTGTGCTGGGCTCCTGCCTGCATTGCCGTCTTTTCCTGCCCACAAACAAATCAGCAGCAGTCACGATAGATCTCTGTTGAGTTTGCTCACTCCCCCTCTCTCACTCGCTCATTGTATTTCTTCCGGCACTGCAGGCTGCTTTTTTGTACTGGGCTCCTGCCTGCATTGGCACCTTTTTCTGCCCACAAAAAAATCTGCAGCTGTCCCGACAGAGCTCCGTTGAGGTCACTCAGTCCACCTATCTTACGCGCTCATTCTGTTTCTCCTGGTGGTGCAGGCTGCCCTTTTGTACTGTTGTTCCTGCCTCTGCTGGCACCTTTTTCTGCCCACAAAGAAATCTGCAGCACTCCCGACAGAGCTCCGTTGACCTCACTCACTCCCCCTCTCTCACTCACTTGTTCCGTTTCTGCTGGCACTACAGGCTGCCATTTTGTACAGGGCTCCTACATGTGTTGCCGCCCTTTTCTGCCCACAAAGAAATCCGCAGCAGTCATGATAGAGCTCCATTGAGCTTGCTCACTCCCCCTCTCTCAGTTGCTCATTCTGTTTCTTCCGCCGCTGCAGACTGCCCTTTTATACTGGGCCCCTATGTGCGTTGCTGCCTTTTTCTGCCCACAAAGAAATCCACAGCAGTCCCAACAGAGCTCCTGCTGAGCTCACTCATTCCCTCTCCCTCACTCACTTGTTCTGTGTCTCCTGGTGCTGCAGGCTGCCCTATTGTACTGGGCTCCTGCCTGCTTTAGCACCTTTCCTGCCCACAAAGAAATCATGTAACAGTCCCAACAGAGCGCAGTTGAACTCGATCACTCCCCTTTCTCACCTGCTCATTGTATTTCTTCCAGCACTGCAGGCTGCTCTTTTGTACTGGGCTCCTGCCTGCATTGGCACCTTTTTCTGCCCACAAAGAAATCTGCAGCTGTCCCGACAGAGCTCCGTTGAGATCACTCACTCCTCCTGTCTTACGCTCCATTCTGTTTCTCCTGGTGGTGCAGGCTGCCCTTTGCACTGGGTTCCTGCCTCTGCAGGCACCTTTTCTGCCCACAAAGAAATCTGAAGCACTCACGACAGAGCTCCGTTGACCTCACTCCTCCCCCTCTCACTCACTTGTTCCGTTTCTGTTGGCACTACAGGCTGCCCTTTTGTACAGGGCTTCGTGCAATTGCCGCCTTTTACTGCCCACAAAGAAATCTGCAGCAGTCAAGATAGATTCTGTGAGCTTGCTCACTCCCCTCTCTCAGTTGCTTGTTCTGTTTCTTCCACCGCTGCAGGCTGCCCTTTTGTACTGGGCCCCTGTGTGCATTGCTGCCTTTTTCTGCCCACAAAGAAACCAAAACAGTCCCAACAGAGCTCTGTTGAGCTCACTCACTCCCTCTCCCTCACTCGCTCGTTCTGTGTCTCCTGGTGCTGCAGGCTGCCCTTCTGTACTGGGCTCCTGCCTGCTTTGGCACCTTTTTCTGCCCACAAAGAAATCCACAGCAGTCCCAACAGAGCACAGTTGAGCTCAGTCACTCCTCCCTCTCTCACTCGCTCAATCCTAATCTGTCCCAAACACTGAATTACGACAGTGACTGTGGTATTTTGCGCCGGAAGCGCAAAAACACATTTTGGCCAGGATGTGAAAAATGACAGCTGTACTGTTCATAAGGAGGTGTGGAAAAATGACAATGTTGAAAATGTGGCATTAAAATATTACTAATTTGCGAATTTGCAAGGGTGCATGGAAACTGCAAAACACATGCTCGTAACACAGTCATTTTATGGAGTTTCATCACAAAATTTTCAACATAGGCATTTTAGCACCTCTGCTCATGAACAGTGTCTGTGTGATTTTCTTAATGTGTCCTGAGCACTGATTTCCCACAGCAACCACGCTATTGTGCGCCAGAAGAGCAAAACACATTTCGTCAGGATGTAAAATGACAGCTGCACTGTTCATAAGGAGGTGTGGAAAATGGCAATGCTGGAAATCTGGAAGGAGAATATTGCAAAGTTGCAAAGGTATGAGCATGCGTGGAAACTGCGCAATGTATGCTCGTAGCACATTCATTTTACAGATTTTGATCACCAAATTTTCAATACAGGCATTTTAGGACCTCTGCTAATGAACAGTGTCACTGTCATTTTCATAATGTGTCCTGAACATGGATTTCCCGCACCGACTGCTCTATTCTGCACTGGCAGTGCGAAAACACATTTCGGCCAGGATCTGAAAATGAAAGCTATACTGTTCATAAGAGGTGCAGAACAATGGCAATGTTGAAATCTGGAGTGAAAAAATTATACATTCGCAATCTGAGCATGCGCCAAACTGCGCCAGCCTGCGCTGGTAACAGTCATTTTATGGATATCGGCAACAAATTTTCAACATAGGCATTTTAGGACTTCTGCTCATGAACAGTGGTACTGTCATTTTTGTAATCTGCCCCAAACACTGATTTCCCACAGCGACCTTGCTATTCTGCGCTGGAAGTGCGTAAACACATTTTGGCCAGCATGTGAAAAATGACAACTGTACTGTTCACAAGGAGGTGTGGAAAAATGCCAATATTGAAAATCTGCTGTCAAAATATTGCAAATTTGCAGTTACGAGCGTGCTTAGCAACTGCGCAACGCAAGCTCGTAAAACAGTCTTTTTTTGGATTTTTTCCACCAAATTTGCAACATAGGCTTTTTGAGAGCCCACTTCATGAACACTGGCACTGTCATTTCATTAATCAGTCCCTAAAGGTGATTCCACTCAGTGACCGCGAAATCACCTTTCCGGGCTGATTAACACCATGATAGTGGCAGAATTCATGAAGAGGGGTCCCAAAAACCCCATGTTGAAAATTTGGTGCCAAAATTCCAGTCAGTGACTGAGATATGCATCAAAGTTGAAAAAAACCTATTTATTTCAGTATACAGCTTACCAGCATTTCCTTAGTTCGTGGTCGCCCTTGAAGAGTGCAGACGTGTTCCTGGTCCACTGAAGATCGTCATGCCAGACTCCGGAGGTAAGTATGGGGTGAGGGGGTGTGGGGAGGCAGGGTGTGCAGTGGGTGGACGCGGGCTGCAGGTGGGGGGCAGGAAGACTGGCGAGGGACCGTTTTCCTTTTTCACAGTGGAAAAAACTAAAAAACATCACGGAACCGTTTTTTTTTTTCAGGGGATGTGGCATGCTGGGGTGGGTTGCCAGCATGCCAACGGACTCTTTTTTGGGGGGGGGCAGCTGTAGCTGACAAGGGATTGGGCACCCCGCCGCACACAACAAAAGGGGGCCACATCATGCCGACAGGGATTGGGCACCCCGGCCGGCACACAACAAAAGTGGGAGGGGTGACATTATGCCGATGGGGATTGGCACCCCTGGCCGCATACTGGTATAGGGGGATCTCATGAGCCGAGGGGACTGGGCACTCCTCAACACACAAGAACTTTGGGGAGGGAACATGCCAACAGGGATTGGGCACCCCACAGCAAATAAAACAGGGAGGGACATGATGCTGAGGGGATTGGGCACCCCTCGTCAAACAGGCAGGGAATGCAAGGGAGCCCTGTAATGAGGGGTCGCTCACTCATTGCAGCAGATAATGCTGCAATGACAAGGTAGGCTCTGATTGCAGCAGCTAAAACTTCAGGCTGTGGCACACTGGCTGAACAAGTGTCACAGCAGTAGCCACACCATTAGGGAAAGCGGGCCAAGCCTTTAAAGGCCGTGGGGCATTGACCACAACAGTGCCATGCCTCCACAACCTGCTTCTGGCAAGTTGTTGCAATATGTTTCTGCATGCCGCAATCAACATAATAAATGAGTAAATTTATATATAAATAATATATTTAAATAAAATATTGCACCACCACACCACGAAATGAAAAGACTATAAAAAATATATAACGGAATTAGCACTTTATTTGTATTGTACTTGTACTTAACCAACTTACATAATGCAATTAGACGCATTCCACTACACCTTCCCTCTAAATTCAATCTGAAGTCCATCTCTCTGTGCTCCACCTCCCAAGGGCAAAGGGTGATGTGAATCTACCAGCTTCAGGTGACACGCCCTGGCAGCCCCTCTCCACATCCTATACCTCTGGCAGACCCCCTCCTATTAATTCTATTGGAAGCAGATTGAACTCATATTAAATGATACACACACCTAAGATATACATCTCCTAAGCAACCCCCCAAATGTCAGCCCGTATCTATATTATGTCAGTTTACAGTGAAGACCTATCACCAGCGGCTGACCATTCAAAAACAATTCTTATCCCTCCCGCATTGAAAAACTGTTTCTCCAGACCATTGCCACAACAAAGACTACTCTCCCAACAAAATTAGATAGACTCAGCCCTGCTACATAGGTACTGACTAGGCCTTCAGTATAGCACAATACCAGGTTCAAATCCCATCATTACTCCTGTTCCTGGCAGCCAGTAGGATGATTTCAAAACAAAGTGACTACTCTCTAGTCTCAGGCTGAGTAAAAATTATTATAAAAAAAGTTTTCCTTCAGTAGACTTGCAGAAGCTCAGAAAAATTACTTACTTACCAGTTGCCCAACTTGCCCTGCCTGCCCAGCCAGTGATCCAGACCCTGGTTGGCTGTAGCCCAAATGATTGAGGGGGTTAGCTGCCTGGTCAGGGATCCTGCTTTGCTGCCCTTGTGGCCTCCTCCATGGTCCTGGTCCTGTGGTCCATCCGTCGTCCATCCAACCTTGTCCTCCGCAGTCTCTGGCTCTCTGCTCCATGCTTCCAAAGCAGCAGCAAGCAACAAAGAAAAATTATAAAGCACTCATTTAGCCACTCGCATGTGACTGACCAAAATAAATGCCACCTAGACAATGAGTGAGTTGGTGACCAACAACTCCCAATGAAGCAACAACATGCGACAGGGTCTTGTCCTCCTTCTTGAATGATCAATGCAACTGGAGGAAAGACAAGGATGAAGTATCTCACATGCGATGGTCTGCAACCCACACATCACCAGTCACCATCCAGGGCCCACCTCAATGAACTCCTCCTGACCTGTGACCCAGAAAACTGTGACTGGATGACCTCCTCCACTCCCGAGCTGACCCCTGGGCTGGCTGGTATTTAAATTTGATTAACTCCCAGTCCCAGTCTGGAGATCAGGATAGGAAGGAAGGAGGATTTGGAGTACTGAGCATGGAGTGGAGGAGTGGAGGGCAGAAGGTGAGGTTGCGCGAGTCTGAGGACTCAGAGAGTGGTTGTTGCAGCAAGGCACAGGAGCCAACTGGGTGTTGGAACTGGCAGGGGCAGCAAGGTGTGAAGCAGGAGGGGAGAGACATGGAGTTGATTTGAGCCTTGAGGTGTGGGTGGGCAGGTGAGTTCTGCAATTCTTGCACGAATTCGAGAACAAACTGATCATCGGACAGCGGACAGGGCCGCCCCGAGCCACCGGGCCCGGGACTGTTGCCTCGGTTGTCCTCCTCTGTCAGTGCCCTTGGAATCCACCAGGATATTCAATCACCGGTTCTGGACTTGCACAGAAGGCCCCACTAACAGGATCTATCTGGCCACAGCAGAAGCAGATAACAAATATAACTTCTCATATACAGTCACTGGCAAGTCTCACTCTGACTCCTAGCTTGTGCAGAAGGCACACAATTGCAGGCTTTTCAGTATGTCAGCAGCAGGAGCTGACAAGAAACACTTCTTCTCACTTCAAACTCTCATTCAAAGTTGCACAACAAACTGTAAACTTCAGAATCCTCAGGTTTTAAAAGTCAGTCTCTGATTGGTCCACACAACTTACGAGCTCTTCATCCTGATTGGATGTACTGCAGCTACCAATCAGATCCTACGCTGTTATCCAGCAACCTCTGCAAAGATGGCCACCATCAAACAGTTCCTCCAGCTCAGTCACTTTTCATCAACTGTAGAATAATAAAGGTTCGCTGTTGGCAGCATCTGGCTGCATGGCTAGCACCCTCCTTGTCCCTTCTGAGGTCGCTAGAGCCAGCGGGTACATTTCTGGTACATGAGTCGAGTTGCTGGCTGCATTTTAAGGGCTCCCCTGGTGGAACTGTGTCTCTAAATGGCCATCCTCAGACGCTAAGCATTATGGTACTTGTAGTCCCTGACAGTCACCATTTTTCCCATTACTCCCCGACCCACTGGAGGGATTGATAGGTTCGGGGAGTGCTTTTAAAAGTTAATTTCTTCTTTTCTGGTCCCCCAGCCCCTTAGGCAGTCCTGTGGTGCTGGGGAGATGAATCCTTCCTTGCGGTGCTTCTGCTGCTTCTTGCGAGCACCCGGGAAGTGCTAGGCTAACAATGCAGCCTTTCCTGGAGATCCCCGGCCCTCTGTGCAGCAGTTCAGGGGCAGGGAAGCAACTGAGCTGTGCTGCAGTCTGGCTGTTGTATTTAGGTGCAGGGCGCCAGATTTAACTTTTTTCTGCTCCCGGCCCCAATGGCAGTTCGGGAGCTGGGAAGCAAGAAGACCAGACGGCATCACTGGCCGCTAGTTAAAAGTGCAGGAGACGCCGATGTAAATTACACCACTCCCGGCCCTGATTGCAGTCAGGATTGGGCCGGCAGTGAGAAGAACAGCAGCCCGGTAAGCTTCCAACTTTGGGAGGGGTTACAAATAAATACTAAAGGAGTGCTTACTGACACGTGGGGCAATGGTAAACTTTCTGGAATAATATCAAAGAGGTTACAGAGAAACAGCAACATGGAAGTCTGCAATTTTCCTACCTAACAAATAAGCTGCGGATCCAGGTTAACCAACAGCTTACCTCCTCCTACCCCCACTAGACTGCCTTATGTCTGTCCCATGCATTCTTGAATTCCCTCACTGTTCTTGACTCCACGACCTCCTCAGAGAGGCTGTTCCACGCATCCATAACCCTCTCCATGAAAAAATACTTCCTCACATTACCTCTGGGTCGCCGCCCTCTATCTTCAAATTGTGCCCCCTTGTTCTTGCACATCTCTTTTTCTGAAAGATACTACCCTCTTGGACTTTGTTGATTCTCTTGAGGTACTTGAAAGTTTCTATCATGTCCCCCCTTCCTTCTTTCCTCAAGGGTATACATATTAAGCTCCTTTAGTCTTTCTTCGTATGCCTTCTGGTGCAGACTCTGCACCATTTTGGTTGCCCTCCTCTGGACAGCCTCCACTCTGTCAATGTCTTTTCGGAGATGGGGTCTCCAGAACTGCACACAATCTCAGATGGGGTCTCACCAACTGTCTGTACAGAGGATAACAACTTCCTGTTTTCTACTATTGATGCCTCTCCTATGCATCCCAGTATACCCCAGCCTTAGCCTTCCTTACTGCCTTCTCACATTGCTTGCCCACCTTTACGTCATCTGATATAATTACCCCCAGGTCCCTTTCCATTTTTACTGTTGTCAGTATCTCACCCCCCATTGTGTACTCTTCCCCTGGGTTTTTGTTTCCCAGGTGCATTACCTTGCACTTTTCTGCATTGAATCTGAGCTGCCATACATTTGACCATTCCTCCAACCTTGCAAAGTCCCTTCTCATCCTTTCCATTCCATCTTGTGTATCAACTCTGTTGCAGATCTTTGTGTCGTCTGCAAAGAGACATACTTTTCCTTCCAGGTCCTCTGCAATGTCACTTATAAAGACATTAAAAAGGACCGGTCCCAGTATTGAACTCCTGCACTTCCGCCAGTAACCCCCTTTCATCACTGTGACTCCATTTACTACTACCCTTGCATCCTGTTGTCTAGCCAATTTTATATCCAGGCTACCACCTTGGGACCCACTCCAAGGCTGGCTAACTTGTGTATTAATCTTTGTGTGGGACTGTGTCAGATGCCTTGCTAAAATCTAGGTAGGCTATGTCCACAGCCCCTCCCGGTTATTGCTTTGTCACCCAGTCAAAGAAATATATAAGATTCATCTGACATGACTTTCCCATCATGAATCCATGTTGCTCTTGGGTCCTGAGCCCCAATGGCCTCTAGGTACACTTCTTTCCTTCAGAAGTGATTCCATCATTTTCCTACCACTGAGGTCAAACTAACTGGTCTGTAGTTTCCTGCCTCTCTCCTGCTCCCACTTTTGTGAAGAGGAATTACATCTGCTCTCCTCCAGTCCTCAGGTACCACCCCATCCTCCCATGATTTATTAAAGAGAGTAGTCAAGGTGTCACTAGTTCTACCTTTAGTTCTTTTAGAATTCTTGTGTGAATCCCATCAGGCCTCATTGCTTTGTCCACCTTCAATTTTATTAGTTCTTTCAGAACCCTTTCTTCTGTAAATGGACTGGTATCGACCTCCGTCTTCAGAGTGTTTCTCTTGTTCGGTTTAAGTACCTCCCTCTCCTCTTCCTTTGTGAATACTGAGCAGAAATATTCGTTCAGTAACCCTGCTTTTAACTGTCATCCTCTGCTCACATTCCCTCCCCTTTATTAAGCCTCAGTATCCCTCCTTTGGTCTTTCTCCGCTCCCTAATGTACCTATAAAAGGTCTTATCCTCCTTCTTAACAGAGTTGGCTATCCTTTCCTCAGTTTGGGCCTTTGCTATTCTGACTGCCTTCCCTGCCTCTTTCTGCTTTAACTAATAAAGTTCTCTGTCCTGCTCCTTCTGTGTTTTCTTATATTTCCTGAATGCTATCCTTTTCTCCTTAACCTTCCCTGCCACCTCTTTTGAGAACCATAGCAGTTTTTTCCTTAGTTGTGTTTTGTTGATTTGGTTTACTACAAAGGCTTGTTGCCTCTGTGATGGCTGTTTGATTACTCCCCATTATTCCTCCACCCCTCCTTCTTGCCTGTTTGCTAGTGCTTTTCTGAGGCACTCTCTCATTTTCCCAAAGTCAGTCCTCCTAAAGTCCAATACTTTTGTATGGCTTGATTGTATGGCTGTGTTTATCATGAACCACACTGTTTGGTGGTCGCTTGTTCCCAGATGGCTACCACTTCTAAATCTGAGATTCCCAAAATCTGAGAAAAACCCCAAAACATCACCCACTTTACTTGGGCGTTAATGGGACAACTCTGGACCCCTAACTGTTGCCGATACCTTTAATAATGTATTCATGGGCCTTAGCAGTGTTCTTCCTCCTGACTTTTTGATGCAGATGTCACCCCACCAATCCTGTAAGCTCTCCCCAACGACCAGTCACCGCCATTCTACTTCAAGAAGTCTGCGTTAGAGTGCACTAGCACTTGAAGTGATGGCATAAGTGAAGGCTCTCTCAACCTCGGGATCTGTTCATGTCTTCATTGTCATAATATTTTATTTTAAGCATGTAATTGGTACATTTTTAAAAGTATTTCGTCTTTTATGTGTAAATCGACCAGGATTTCAGCAGATATCAGTCCCGTAGCATCAAGGACTTTCCTAACCTCCCAATGCCATCTGACAGTAAGATTGCTACTACAGGATCCTCAGGCCAGCTTGGGGTTTCTCCATGATCTATGGAACACCAGCCACCCCAGGAGGCTCCGGATATAACCTGGCAAAATTTAATACAACAAAAATACTATGCCACAGACAAATGACATGGATTATATTAAGAAGAAATTGAAAAGTATGCATTTAGACATTTCCTCTCTAAAGCAGCAAGTAGTTTCAGAAAAAAATAAAACTGAGATTATAGAGGAAAGGTTATAATACCATGGAAGAAATGCTAGCTCTCTTAGAGGAGTCACCATGCAAAATTAAAGATAAAATGGATTACAACTATTCAAAATTGAATTTATTAGGAACCAAAGTGGATGATCTTGAAAATAGATTGAGGCGTAATAATCTGAGATTGGTTGCAGTCCCAGAACAGCTGGAGGGTAAAGATATGGTGAGATTTTTACAGGAGTTCATCCCTCACTATTGAATGTTAATTGGCAATGTCTTCTGGAGATTGAGAGGGCACACAGGTCCCTGAAGCCCTTACCTAAGCAAGGACAAAAACCCAGACCAATAATTATCCAGTTTCTGAGGTTTAATACCAAGGAAGAAATTTTCGCTTTTCCTTGACAAAAAAAAACTTTGTACTGGGGTCAGGAAAGGATGTTTATATTATAGTACTTTTTGGCTGAAGTGGTTGAAAAAAGAAAAGCTTATGGGGAAATCTGCTGGGTTCTGCAAAACCTTAACGTGGCTTATCATATAAAATACCCTGCAGTTTTGGTCATCGTTAGGGGAGGGGGATCACACAGTTTCAAAACACCAGATGAGGCCTGGGATTTTATACAAAAACACTGGAAAGAGGCATCATCCATTTTAAAACATAGGTCTCATGGTTTTACTAATTCAACAAAGGCCCCAACTGCCCCTGAAGGATTTTAAAAAGCATCGGATTCTTTTTCAAAAGGTATGCCTCGTGCTCCTATGCTTCAGCGCAGCCCTCGAGCTTATCTCCCTCAGGAGAATTCGACAATGCCACCTTTAAACAAACGCATATTCTAATTCCAAAATACAGCTCTAGGTTCCAAACAACAAAGGCATCTCAGCCAAAATCGATGGCATGGCCAACCAACCAAAATAACCAGGAAAACTCAGACCTTTTTTAAAAATAAATCGACACTCCTAACATCTACGGCTCCTAAACATATGAAGAATAATGACTGGCAGCTACCTCCTAAAAAATTTATTGCTAACTCTGATGTTTTCGGCACCCCAGTTTCAGTACCTGAATGTTTGTTGGACACATGTAGTCCAGTCGCTGATATGTTTGGAGAACCCTTCTTTCCGGATCCTTTGGTTTCTGAGCTGGCATCCTTGGCTTCCTGAAGATGCCATCTGGAGGTTTTAAAGAAATGACTCCTCTTGGGAGAAGAAGCTGCTAATTGGTATGCTGAATCACATGGTTGTTTCCAGGTCAGACTGCTTAGTGAAGTTGGAGTATTATTATTTTTCTGGATTTATCTGGGACTATCAGACAGATAACAAGGTTTTTTTTTGGGGGGGGGTATTGTTTTAAGGTTATAAACATGCCTCAGTATTTTATTATATAAATTTTGGCTTTCTTAAACAGGGTCACTGAGGGGGTGGGCACTACAGAGGAAACAGAGGTCAGGGTTCACTTCCCATCCGAATGGAGCTTCATATGTACACCTAGAAGGGAGTAAGTCCTCGATCTGGGGATCTCTTCAATACTGCTTGTTTGTTGTCGGTAGGATTTTACAATCTTAAATATAAGCCCGCTTGCAAGATTTAAGATTGGTGTAGCAATGCTGTAATTAATTATCTCTAGCATTTGCTCTGTGGTTTCCAGGCGTATGTCATTAGTGTGGTGCTGCATTTGCTTTTCATGTCTCGGGGGGTGGGGGTTTGGTTGAAAGTGTTCAACAAAAATAAAGGTGGTACAAATTGCATCATGGGGCAGCTAATTATTCTTGGTTCCCAGATATTTAGTTACAGCTACAGGTAGTAAATATAAAGGTTATTGCGAGACTATTTACTTTCATGGCCCTGCACTTCTATTTGCAGTTTCTTCAGAAGGGTATCTTAGGGTTCAAAACTGAGCACAGGCAGCTTTGAAGAGGGCTTGGGTATAATATGCACAATGAAGCAAATTGAAAGTCTGTATAGTGGCTGTGTTAGCATTATGTTGCCTATTTGCTATTCAAATTGAATTCTTGTCTTATTTCAGGATTTCTCCTGTGGGACAAGATTTGAAGCAGTGCCTACTACATTGCTGTAGAGTTTTTTCATTGGTGGATACCTTCTGTATACAAAGGTAGTAGCAAGTAGTGCTTGATCAGATTGTAACAGTTTATGCAGTCTTCTATTAATCTATTTATCAAATCACATTCTCTGTGGATCCTGTTTTCCTTTGCTGCCCTCTTTTCTCAAAGTGCCTATTACTCAGAGATTTGGATTTAAATATTTATGGGCCTGTAAACATAATGCAGCATCATATGCTTTTAATGGGTTTGTGGATTAATTAGAAAGACTCATTCTTTCTGTTAATAGTATTCATATATTATGGGTGGGTAATGTTTACACTGGCTGTCATAAGATAGTGTGTTCCATGTTGAGGTTTGTCCTTCAGTGGTTGACACATATACTTCTTGCTGTGTTTGTCTTTTGGGTGTTAGTCTGTGTGTGTGTGTGTGTGTGTGTGTGTAGTGTTTGTGAGTGTTTCTGAGAGCAATCAATATTAGTCATAGTGCTTTAGTTAGATAGGTTACTGTTTAAAGTTATAGTTATTTTTACCACTGCATTTCCTCCTTTTAAGAGTTTTATCAATATTTTCATCGGTTGGAGAAATTTGGGAAATAGTGGTGAACATTTATAGTGAATAGGTTATTTATAGTAGTTAAAGTGCTTTGAAGTTGTTTACTATAGGCATCTGAAATCTTTTTAAAATGAGTACTGTCTGTATTGGTTCTTGCAATGTGGAGGGACTAGGTTCCCCTATTAAGCGTTACAGAGTATAGCAACGCCTTAATAAGCACAGATCAGACATAGTTATGTTGCAGGAAACTCATTTGCTGCCTGATGAGGCAAATAAGCAGTCTTGGTCCTGGGTGAGTTCAGTAGAACATTGTTGTTTTTCATCAAAAAAAGGGTGGTTATTCTAATAAGAAAAGGGTTAGTTTTACTAAGCATTCTCACATAACTGATCCTGAAGGTCGTTTCCAAATTTTACTGGGTAATCTATACAGTAGAAAGGTGGCTCTGTGTAACATTTATGCTCCTAACAGTAACGAAGGATTTTTTAACAAATTGGCATTCATATTAGCTAACTTAGGTAACTATGAGTTTATTATAGGGGGACATGAATGTGTTATGGATCTCTCCTTAATAGGTCCCATTCAAGGGGTTCAGGCCTCTTTATCCCCTCAGAAAAGCCTACATAAAACACTTAAAGAAGTGGGGCTTTTGGATGCTTGGAGGATTATCCATCTGAAGAGCAGGGATTTTTCTTTCTATCAGCTAGACATGGTACTTTCAGCAGATTAGATTACCTATTTATGCTTCTGAACCTTTGTAGTAATATTACACACATTAGCTACGAGAATGCATTTATTTCTGATCACTGCCCTCTTAAATGTTCAATAGTCTTTGAGAACAAAGCAGAGAAATCTAAGTGCTGGAAGCTTAATGTATCATTATTGAAGGATCCGGAATGTCCCTTCCTCCTTCCTTCCCCTCCTCCCCATCTGCTGCATTATCCCTCCTCTTCGTACCCCCTTTTCTTGACATAGCACTTACTGGATATCTCCTCTGACAAATGCCTCTGGCTGCTTCATCGTCTCACTCTCCACCATGCCGCTGTTTGTCATGCTAGCAGACCTAATACCTATACTATCTGTAACCATTGCACTCTGTGAAATGTTTTGTGTGAAATGTTTTGTCTACCATTTGTATTTCTCTGACGTGGAACCTTTGTAAAAGAGCCTTGGCTCAAAGGTATTTGTAATCCTAGATCTAAATAAATAAATAAAAATGGATACAGGATGAAACTGTCCTTTTTTTAAATAAACAGCAGAGGGGAAGTTGCAGCAAGGGTTGTTTAGGACACATACAAAGCATTTATAAGGGGAATATTAGCTTTGTCTCAAAAAAAAAAGAAAAGGTAGACTGAAGAAAATTCTAATTTTGAAGAATTTCTAGGTAAATTGTTGACAGAGTTGAAGCAAAGCCCTCCACATAGGAAACAGCTCTTATACCAGATTCTAGGGTTGAAATTTGAAATTAATTCAATTTATTTGGAAAAAATTGAGTACTCTTTATTTAGGATCAAGTAAAGTTTCTGGGAATCTGGGGAAAAGGCTGGAAGACTCTTGGCACACCATCTGCAGAAAATATAGAACCACAATGCTATTAGTGGTATTAAAAAGGATCTGGGGGTAGTCACTCATAATGCTAGAGAAATAAATGAGTGTTTTAAATCATTTTATGAGAAACTTTATAGTTCCCATATATCCTCTCAGGAAAACAAGCTTCATGATTTCCTCTTCAAAACAAAATTACCTAGCTTATCAGAATCCGATAAGGAAGCATTAGATAGGCCTATCTCAATCCAAGAAATTAATGAGGTGATCGCTCAAGCATCAAAAAAAATCTCCAGGTCCGGATGGTCTGCCTAGTAAGTTTTATAAATCTGTCATTAGTTCACTTGCTCCTCATTTGTTAAATGCCTTTCAATATGCTTTTACAAATGGAGCATTACCTGATTCAATGAATGAGGCCTATATCTGCTTACTACGATAAGAAAGGCAAGACCCTCTGAGTGTGGTAACTAAAGGCCTATTTCGCTTCTGAACTTTGATTATAAAATTCTAGCAAAGATATTAGCCACTAGGATCTCTAGACATCTGTTCATACATATAGGAAGGAGAGAGGGCTTCATTCAGGGTAGACATGCTGCAGATAGTTTTAGAAGATTATTTTCAATCATATGGGCGGCTACATCTGGGAATTTACTAACTCTCCTACAGTGGCTGTCTCCTTGGATATAGGTAAAGCTTTTGATTCATTAGAATGGGCTTTCTCAAAGTTTTAGAAATATTTAATTTTGGTGGTGAACTGATTAAATGGATTGACTCTATACTCTTTACCGAGAGTTTGTATTATCATCAATTCTCTTAGATCTCCCCTATCCAGCTACATAGAGGTTCTAGACAAGCTTGCCCATTGTCTCCTCTCCTTTTTATCCTAGTAGGAGAATCATGGATTCAGACAGAATCCATTGGATAAATATAGGTAAATATTCTAATAAACTATTGGCCTTTGCTGATTATATCATATTAACTGTGTCTCAACCTATATATTCATTGCAGAATATTATGATTATCCTACAAGATTTTGGGGAAATCTCAGGTTTATTTGTTAATTGGAATAAATCAGAGGAGCTAATGTTAAATAATTCTGAATCGGAACTGGTCACTTTGAAGAATATTCTGGATATTTCATGGCCCTCTGAAGGACTATCCTATTTAGGTCTTAATATTTTTCCTTCAGTCGATAAAATACTAAACTTTAACTTGACTAGGTTAATCCAGAACATTATGGTTGATCTTGAAATGTGGTCTACCCTTCATTTATCTTTGTGGGGAAAAATAAATTCAGTTAAGATTATTGTAGCTCCCAAATTGTTTTACTTCTTCAATAATTTCCCTGCATATATCCGTAACAAGTGTTTTTTTTTTAATTGAAGAGGTTATATCTACCTTCCTATGGGGAGGTAAACCTCCTCGATTATCTAAACTCAAATTAACAGCCGCAGTCAAAACTGGAGGTTTTGCACTCCCTTGGTGGCAAGGTTATTATTGGGCTTCAAAACTCAAACAAACAGCAAATTGGTTTAATTTTAAGGAAATTAGGAACTCCCCTTTATGGCTAGTAATAGAACAGGACATCATTTCTCTTCTAGTCCTTTCTGATCTATTATTTGTACATATTCCTTGTCTGGTTACAAATCACCCTCTCTCCAAATCTTGGTTATGGCTTGCAAAGAGTTTAACCAACTCAAAAAGTTGAATCTGTTCCTTTGAAATTAATGCCTATATGGAACAACCTCTGTTCACTCCAGATAATAAAAGCATTAAGGACGAGGCTGGATTGGTAGGGGCATTTTAAGGCTTGGGATTTACTTGATGAACAGAATACCTTACTGTCTTTTGAGGATCTAAGAGCTACATTTCAGTTAAAGAAATGTGATTTCTGTTATTTTCTGCAAATTAGAATTTTTTTACGTAAAAGATTCCTGGATAAGAATTACACTCTGATCGATTCTTGTGAATGGAACACTTATCTAAAATTAGCCCAGCTTCCAAGAGGGTTTAGTCTGCTGTATAAATATTTAAATGAAAATATCTCTCCTCAGATGGAAAATGCCAGACTCAAATGGCAGAAAGACCTAGGTTCATCTATTTCTGTACAAACATGGAATCGGTTATGGGAGAACGTTGTAAAATCTGGTAGAGAGGTTCAAGGTAGACTATTTCAATTTAAAATTCTCCATTATTATTGCTACACCCCTAGCCAGCTATATAGGTTAGGTTTATCTCATAATGATCTGTGTTGGAGATGTGCTGAGCCCCACTCAGACCTTGCTCCCTTATTTTGGGATTGCAAGGAGGTTCAGAAAGGTTGGAAGTGAATACATGAGATGTGTGTAGATATTTTTAAGAGTGTCATTCCCTTTCCCCACTGATCTTTATTTTATCAAATGTACTAGCTTTAAATAAACAGGAGGGAATTTGGATTTTGACTGCTTCCCTTGCTTTTAAAGGCTACTGCTTCAAAATTGGAAAGAAATGAAGGTGCCCTCCTTTCAACAATTTTTAGACACACTGGGTATCTTGGCAAACAATGAAAGAATCAATTGTACTCTCTTAGATAAGATTGATATTTTTGATATAATCTGGGACTCATTCTTAAAATATTGTTCCAGCTCAGTCTGAAATCTCCTTGTTTATAAATGAGTAAGACATAATCTTTATGCTTATGCCTGTAATGTAGACTTCAAATTCTGTTATGTTCAATTAGTTTGTTCTCTGACTCACTGTACGTTAAATGATTGTATTATTGTACACATTGTAAAAAAGTTGGAAAATGAATAAACTTTTAATGGAGAAAAAAAAAAAGAAGTCTCTTTGCATGAAGCCTGAAAATATATCCGTAAATCAACTGGGAAATCTAGACACAGTGGGGACTCCCTTGACCTCAAACTACTGTCCCTCAACCTTGAGGAAGTGTTAGCACCTTTAACCAGGATCTTTAACCTCTCACTCAGACTCACACAGTTCCCCAATAAATGGAAATCAGCCATGGTTACCCCGGTCTACAAGAGTGGAGACAGGACTCTTCATGTGAACTACCAGCCTATCTCCATATTATCACCTCTCTCTAAGGCTCTTGAATGCATTGTAGCCGACCAGCTTACTGAATATCTTGACAAAAATAAGATCCAATGCACCTAACAACATGGGTTCAGAAAAGGGCATAGCACCACCTCGGCCTTTACGGAATTCACAGGTTCTATACACAGTTCCCTGGACCACGGTCAATTAGTTGGTGCTGCCGTCATCGACTTGACAAAAGCATTCAACACAATCCATCACCCTCTACTACTGAAACAACTACTTAATGCAGGGCTCTCCTCTGACTCCACTGCCTGGTTTATAAGTTATCTGGACAACCACACTCAACAAGTCAAAATTGTCGACGTCCTCTCTGACTCAAGACCTGTTCGTTCTGGGGTTCCTCAAGGGTCCATCCTGGGCCCACTCCTATTTAGTCTCTTTCTAAACAGTCTCCAAAGCTCCTGCCCTGAATAAATCCTACTCTACGCTGATGATGCTGTAATTTACACAACTCACCCGGAGCCTATACCCCTTGAGACCCAGCTACAACTCGGATTTGCCTCGGTAGAGAAATGGTTTAGTCATCACAAGTAGATACTAAACTATAAAAAAACTTAACTTATGCTCTTCAGCAGCTCCCATAACAAGCACAGGCAACATCCTCTGACTATCACTAACTGCATTGGTACTATCCTTGAATAGGTACAATTCTTTAAGTATCTTGGAGTCACCATAGACAGCAACCTATCATATGGGGTGCATATAGATAATGTTGCTAAAGCTGTAAATATTCATATTGGTCTACTCTACAGACGCAGGCAATCTCTGACCCCTGAAGCCTTAAGGATAGCTGTACAGAGCTCAATTATTTCTATAATTGACTATGGACTGATGCTCTACGACTGATACCGCCCTCCAGCGTATCTCCACTGCTCTTAATATGGCATGTTGTCTCATCTCAGGAGTCCACCATCTCACCCTCACATGTGACCTCTATGCCCTAACCGGTTGGCTACAGATTAAAAATCGCATCAAATACCAAACATGCATGATGGCCAAGAAAATAATCTTAGGCCTCTTGCCACCTGGAGTACAAGATCTTCCAAAGGCCCCTTTCATAATCCATGCTGCACCCAAGGTTCTGAATCTCAGCTCCTACACATTCCTAATCGCTGAACCACCCGGGGCTAAGATCATTCACCTACAGGGCCCCCTTCTAGATGAATGCTTTCAACAGTGACATCTCCTCCAAAACTAAGCTGGGCCCATTCAAATCCAAGCTTCAGTCACTACTCTGTACAGCTAGCACCTGTGACTGTCTCCTTAGCCATGTTTTCCCAAACCTCGACCTTAGCACTCAACCTCTTCATAGTAATTTAGCAGTCTTGTCTCCTACCCCTCCCCTGCATCCCCTACCCCTCTCCACCCTTCCTCTTCCTCCCTTGCCCCACCTCTCCTCATGTCCTCCACTCTCACTGCTCCTTCCCAGCCCACCCTCCCACATCCCTTCCTACACCTTGTGCCCTGTTTGTCTTGATAAATTCTGCTGGCTGATATCAGTGTACTGTATGCATATTCCTATGCTTGAAACTGATTAGCATAATGTGTCTCTGTTGTTTTATGTTGTCTGTCCATTCTGATTTTGTGTCCATTATGATTTTTGTGTCCATTATGATTTTTGTACCTCCTATTTACACTTTACTGTACCATACTTTACTGTCCTGTTTAATCTGTTGTCCTTTCTACTGACATGGAACCTTAGTAAAAGAGCTCTTAGCTCAAAGGTATATGTAATCTGAGACTTAAATAAATAAATGAAAAATAAATAAACCACCCTCTCGAGGATGCTTATGTAACCAGGGTCGGGTTGGTGTTATTTTTGTTTTAACGTGGTGCCTCCATTTTGTAACCAACTACCTGGCTGCCTGGGTTCAGGGAGAAACTGTTGCTCGGCATTTTGGCTTAGGTTTGAAACCTCTGCACAGGGGCACCCAAGTAATCTGGACACAGGAAGCAATAACTGAAATGTCCAACCCAGGAGTGGGATTCTAGAGTGTGGCTTTTATTCACAACAACAACAGAATAATAAAGCATAGATGGACCCCCACGGGGCTACACTCCCTGGTAATGCAGATTAACGGAGACTAGAACACATCCTCCTCACAACACTGTAACCCTCAGGTTCTGAACACACTGGGCCCTCAGCCTGATACTGGTACTCTTCTCTTGGATTCCCTGGCGTGGCACCTCGGCCAATGTTCTTTAAGTGGCTATGTCCATCCCTGTAGACACCCCACTGTTTAGATGCATTTTAAGTCATACACAAACTTCAAGTACTGTACTTGGCTGTCCTTCTCTGACCCCACAGTAGCAGATACTTTACACACTGTCTCGGTGAAAACATGGGCTCTAAATCAGAGCTGACTCACCAACTGGTTTGCAGGTGCCCCAGGGCTTCTGGCAAAGAAAAAACATATCTTGGTACCTCACTACAAATCATCAGGCAGCTTTCCCTTCCTCAGCAGGGCCAGAAGATTGCCCCTGAATTGCTGGTCTCTTCCCCCTATCCCTCCAGGGATAGGGCACTGAAACAAGCTGGGGCGCGGTCTCTACCATTATGTCAGGTTTCTTCTGTGTCCTTCTCTAGGATGAGAACACACATCCTCTATCTCTGGGTAGCTCTAATGCAGAGCTAAGTTCTCAGGGGCTGCCACTTGCAGCATACCTCCTTCTTCCACAGCTCACTGCCCAAGACTGACTAAAAAATCCTCAACATTCTAAGCTAACCCCTTGCTGCAGCATTCCAATGTGGCTTATGCTGCTGCGTGAATTCTATATGATGTCATCCCTCCAGCTCAGCTCAGACTGAGGACAGAGTGAGACTGTGTGAAACCCAATTAACTGGTGTCTCACAAGCTGCCTTTCCCTGCCTGCCACTAGATTTAAGTGGGATTCTTGTAACCCCGGGTGACAGGGATGTTACACCCACCCTTGGCCAGGAAAATGACTGTCTGCAGTCATTACTTACCCGGCCCAGGCCATTTTACGCTATGTGTTGACTACGGGGAGGTAGCTCTACCTTCTCCCCTACCATGTGCCAGCACAGGCAGACAACACTAAGGGACCAGAGGCCTTCGGCTGGTGCATCAGCCTCTACTCTATGATGTTACTATGGATACCTAGTGGCCCTGGTAGAATTGTCCAGAGCATAGCCCTAATAGATCAGCACTTCGGCCGGTCAGGACCACAGCCTCTCTATCCCCCCCTAGCCCTCTAGGGAAAACCTATCTGACTCTAACCAAAGTTACCCAAAAACAGACAAACAGGGGAACCTTCCCCCAACCATGGACACCTGCAACCAAACACAAGGTGCTAATGCTACACTCTATACATTACTCCCACACTCCCCCACAACCATACCTGTGGAAGGAAATGTTACACACAGTAATAACAACAACACTGTACTTTAAAGACTACCGCATTAAAGTACTATGAGAAACTCCGCTGATTCCCTCTTCCTCTTCTTGTGTTCTCTTCTTGTCTTCTTCAGAAACACCTGCAAGAAAAAGAACGACAAACACCCCTAATCTGCAAACACAGTACTATCTAACCCCTACCAACAAAACACTGGAGAATCCCAAATATATTTTTTAGAAAAGTAGAAAAACAGCGGAGAAAATAACAAACAGTAGAAAAACAATGACATTATTTACAATACACATCATGGGGATGGAAGGCCCTAAAAGTCCCATCTAGTGACAACAGTGCCCAAAGGCAAGTCCAATAAAGAGTCTCTCCTGGGCCAGACCCCAGTGAAGCACAGTTCTAGCAGGCTGGAATCCCAAAGGGAGAGCTCTTGAGGAGAGTTCAAACATCTGGAGTCTGCTAGTGTAGGTGTGTACTGCAATGTCATTAGAATAGAAAAGTCTGGACTTACCAGTCCCTTGTAGAATAAAACAATATGGCACCTGGTTCCACTGAAGACTCCTCCTGGCAGCATTCTTCAGATACAGCTGACGGATATCTTCTGGAAAATGACAGGATGGCACATCTGGAAACTGTTGGTGATGCCATCTAGAGATGGAACCTTGGAACAGGAAAGGAAAAACAGCTGGTCTAAAGTCATCCGAAATCCCAGGCGATGAATCAGGATATAGCTGGGCTGGTGTCCTCTCTGGATATGAAGTCATCTGGTAGGCCAGTCGATGGAATCTGGAAAGCCAGTACACTGCAAGGCTGATGAATGTGGGGCACCTGGTTCCTGGAACGCAGACTGGCGGAACAACATAGGTACAAGCAACGCTGGATGGCAGCACTGACTACCACTGCTCTGCTCTCCACTTAGTAGGCATGGACACATTCACAGGAAGGTCTCTGCATTGCAGAAAATAGCACAATGGGTCAGGTGCAAGAATTATTACCCTATCTGGATGCTCATAATATTGTGAAAGGTTTCATTGCCCTCTCCATCCACTATTCGAACAGTGTCTATAAACAATGTCCTGCCCACTTTCCACTGTCTGAATTTTACTTGTAACACTTTGTTTCTGACATATCTGCTTGCACCAGGATGCACATGTTTTGTGGCCTCTTCCACTATCCAGGATTTCCTGTTCCTTCAATCTCCTCCCAGACTTTCTGAGGAAAGGTAGGAAACGATATCCATAGATCTCTTTCGCCTTCCTACTAACCAGTCTTTCCTCTTTACTACACTTGGTCAACTTGAGACCTCTGGTGGCTCGGGGCGCCAGTCATGGTTCTGCCAGCTATGCATACTCAATGCAATGTAAATGGATCCTTGACTCCTCATTGTGGGGACAGGGCTGTGGAGTCACTACTCTCTCCTACTTTCTGCTCCTCTGAGGCAAGAGCTTGAGGCTGTGGATCCGCACCTTCTTCATAAGGCCACATGGGTCCCCTCATCTTCTTCTTCCTTGCTAAGGATCTATGCCCAGGAGTGAGCAGTCGTCCTCACTCCTGAGACTGTCCACTCTTCACTGGGCACAGAGATCGACACCTCCCATTCAAGGGTCTCCCTTATCTCATCTTCTCCTATGAGACTTGGGCTAGGCCCCTTTCTCCAAGGGTCTGCTGATGCTCCTTCCGCCGTGTCTGTCTGTGACCCGGACTCGGAGACGTCAGTACTTTGCTCTGCCTGTAGCTCTGTACCCTCCTGCTTTATGCCACACTCTGCTGGGCTTCACCCATCAGGCTCCACCTGGTGCTGTGTGCTGCCAGCTGCAGATTCTTGAAGTTTTGTCCACGTAGGAGTCAAGCGAATTTTGGGTGCTTTAATCAAGCCATATTTCTCTAGGCACCCAGAACAGTGAGGAACCATGAAGACGTCCCTTCTAGCCTTTAAGCAATTACACACACTCTAACTGGATATCCAGGAATCACCACATGAGGAGGCAAACGTTCCCCGTAGTAACATCTCTTAATGTCTTTTAACTTGTTAACTTTTTCTACTATCATAGCCGGGCATGATCCGGGTAACGGGCTAATCCCGAAGCCATGACTGCAGAGAAAAACAAACAAACGCTCACTGTTATTTCAAGTCCCACTTTGATGGAAAAGATTTTACAAAATGGCTCCCCTGCTGCTGTGTTTACTTTACTACCCCACCCTGTAATGGCAATGGCAGCACTCCTGCGCATCAACCTTCTGTTTCTGACTCAAGCCACTGCGCATCCAATTTACACACTCTACTGATAATGTTCACTCAAACTGCATAAACTGCACTGGTTGCTCTCTCAGCACTTTTATATGATTTATGCAGGACTTTTCATTCACTTTAAATCACTGGTCTAGCTTAAAGTCCCCTAAAGCCACAGTATTTCATTGCACAGGACTGCCTGTAAACTCGTTGCATCTATCATACAACTCACAGTCTCTCACTTGGCTTTGAAAATTATACTGTTGCTGAACCTATAATTATGCTCACAGTCTAATGCCCAGAATTCTTGCTTTAGCAGATTAACTTGACACAGTCCTTCTTTGCAAAATAATCACACTGTTACACACAGATTCAACTGGCTTTAGATGAAAATCACACACAGTTTGAGCTGTTTCTCAGGATGGTACTCACTCAATCAGTAGCTTGTTATTGCGATGGAAAATGCAGCCTACAGCTGGTCTTGAAGGCCTCTGGATGAAAGCGGACTGGCAGTCCTGCCGGTTGTCCCTCCGAACACCACGCTCTCTTTCCAGATGATCCATATGCGGGTTGAATCCGATTTTAAACAGAAAAGTCCGATTTTACTAGTTTTACAATGTTTTCAGTCACCGCGACGCTCCTCCTGGCAAGCCAGTTCACACACTTCTCTCTGTCTCTCTCTCTCTCTGCCTCTCGAACACTGTGCAGTCAATCTAGAGCTGGCTTGGGGGCGGGACTGATTGCAGTCTCACCAATCACTCAACGCCATGCAAATGAGCCTGTCTCTTCTCGTGCTCTTCTCCTCCACAGCGATCGTCGAGCAGGCAAAATTTAAACTGCAAACCGCACTTTTTTTTTCAACTGTAGCTCCTCAGCAGCAGCACCATTTCGACACTTTTTCATGGCATTTTACTCAGCGACTCTCTTAGTCCATACCACAAGCACTTCCAACTTCTAGGGCACAAAACTATCTTTCTTTTCCACAGTTTTTCGCACTTTTTCCTGTCACACAACACTTTAAAAGCTGGCAAACGTTGTAATTATGATGCAGGACAAGGGCATAAACTCTCGGGCTTTACTGCTCCTTGGTAAACAGTTGGCACAATCACAGCAGCACATAGACAGCAGCACACAGTGGCACATCCAGCCAGCAATGCCTCTGACTTCTAGGCCACCTACTGCCAGACAGCCAAAATGCTAGCCACCATCTGAGCAACCTTTCTTGCTTTTCTCCCTAAATTGCAATCCAATCCCAGCAGTAGCCTCCAATTTGTAAGCAGGGTCAGGTTGATGTTATGTTTTGTTTTAGTGCTGTGCGGTGCCTCCATATGTAACCCACTACTTGGCTGCCTGGGTTGGGAGAAAACTGTTGCTCGGCATTTTGGCTAGGTTGAAACCTCTGCACAGGGACACCCAAGTAATCTGGACACAGGAAACAATAACTGAAATGTCCAAACCAGGAGTGGAATTCTAGAGTGTGGCTTTTATTCACAACAACAACAGAATAATAAAGCATAGATGGATCCCACGGGCTACACTCCCTGGTAATGCAGATTAACGGAGACTAGAACACATCCTCCTCACAACACTGTAACCCTCAGGTTCTGAACACACTGGGCCCTCAGCCTGATACTGGTACTCTTCTCTTAGATTCCCTGGCACCTCGGCCAGCACTGGGACATTTCTCCATATGGCATGGATATTTATCTGGTGACTCCCTCTACCACCCAGGAGCACTTCCTAGCTCCCAAGGGAAAACATCATCCTCAGTCCCACATCTGGGTACTTTCTGCAGACACTGGCCAAGTGCCCGGAAGAAAGCTATAGGTGCCCAAAGTGAACCTGTGGAGGTAAATCTGGTTATTCCAGATGGGGGGTCTCCCACCTCTCACTCCCAAATCCATACCCGGCCATTCATTTGGAATCAACACCTTTCCTTGTGAACCTCTCTGGTTGTAGAATGCTATCTTGAAACGTATATCACATTTAACATTCTACTCTTCATGAACTGGTGTCCTGACTTGTAATGTTCTTTAAGTGGCTATGTCCATCCCTGTAGATCCCCACTGTTTAGATGCAGTTTAAGTCATACTCAAACATCAAGTACTGTACTTGGCTGTCCTTCCCTGACCCCACAGTAGCAGATACTTTACACACTGTCTCGGTGAAACAATGGGCTCTAAATCAGAACTGACTCACCAACTGGTTTGCAGGTGCCCCAGGGCTTCTGCCAAAGAAAAAACACATCTTGGTACCTCAGTACTTGTTCTACAAATCATCTGGCAGCTTTTCCTCCTTCAGCAGGGCCAGGGGATTGCCCCTGAATTGCTGGTCTCTTCCCCCCATCCCTCAAGGGATGGGGCACTGGAACAAGCCGGGGAGCAGTCTCTACCACTATATCAGGTTTCTTCTCTGTCCTTCTCTAGGGTGAGAACACACACCCTCTATCTCTGGGTAGCTCTAATGCAGAGCTAAGTTCTGAGGGGCTGCCGCTTGCAGCGTACCTCCTTTTTCCACAGCTCACTGCCCAAGACTGACTAAAAAATCCCCAACATTCTAAGCTAACCCTTTGCTGCAGCATTCCAATGTGGCTTATGCTGCTGCTGTGAGAATTCTATATGATGTCATCCCTCCAGCTCAGCTGAGACTGAGGACAGAGTGAGACTGTGTGAAACCCATTTAACTGGTGTCTCACAAGCTGCCTTTCCCTGCCTGCCACTAGATCTAAGTGGGATTCTTGTAACCCCAGATGACAGGGGGTTACACCTACTATGCCCAATTCTCTTCCATTGGCAAGACTCCTTTTTTGGGGCATCCTGTGTTCTGCCCCCAGGAGGGGCATTGCATCCATGCCAGGGTTCAAAAGGAAGGGTTCCCTGTGGGGCCATCGGGCTGTATGTAGGCAAGTCGAAATAGTTTCAGAACTCAGCCCAGGTGGCACCAACTATTTTTTGCATCGATGACTACGTGGATTTTCCTTTTATTTTCTGATGGGAGGTGTCAAGAGTGTGGTGACCGTTGGGGACTGGGGTTCTGGGCCTCAGCAATCAGGAAGGAGCAGCTGGAGGTAAGCCATTTTTGGCTGGGTTTCAGGAGGCCTTGTGTTCCAAAAAACAGGAAGGCTTGGCAGTGGGGCTGTCGTGGTGGTGGCAGGAACCTGACAGAGGCCTCTGGAGGTGGCAGCTTGGAGAAGGTTGGTTTCCTCATGGCACACTGTCACAGGCAAGTTGGGTAGGTGCATTCTGGGTTTCACTTTATCGGGCCTGCCATGCCCGTGTCTGGGGCAGGACCTATGTTAGACCCATAAGGAATGCAGGAACAGTATAACTGAAAGAATGGAACTGTGTTGTGCACTCTGTAGTTCAAGCTGGCAGGCATCCTGTTTCATGGGAATGAGGGTCACTAACTGGCTGGTTTACAGGCAAGGTTTTCATGGCAGCCACGGTATGCGTTTAAGACCGCATCCCAGGAATTAGTTATATCGGGGATGGGGAGTAAGGCACTCTCCTGGTTCTGGTTCTGGACATGTTTTCATACTCTCTAAGGTCCTGAGCTTTACTTTGACTCTGGGTATCTGCGTGGAGTCTGCACCTGGTCTAATCTTCTAGGCCTGTTTTGAAAGCAGTCCTATTAGCCTGGTACTATTTAGCACCTCCTATCTCATGCCCTATGTTTGTTCTGTCTCCTGGCTCCATGGAGCTGTGCACTCAGTTTATTTATTTATATTTTTTATTTTTTTAGCTATTATTTTATCCTCCTGATTGATTGCCCCATCTCTGGAGGGAGCTCCCAGCCCTGTCCACCAGCCGGTGCCGACCATTACCCCCAGGGCTCCCCCCCCCCAGTGGGGCCGGCGGGGCTCCCCAACACCCACCGAAGACCAGATCCAGTGTGGCCAGCACCGTGGCTAGTCGAGGGCAAGACCTGCGAGGTGCCCTCCATCATTTGCCAAGCAATCTGATTTTCTCCTCTGATTTTTAGTCCCCTAGAGGCGGGGCATGCAATGACGTCAGCGATGGCAGCATGCATGCTCTTGTGTGCACTCCCCTAGCCATTTGCCCTGATCTCTACCCCACTGTCAGCAGTGTCAGTGTGCAGTCCCCAGCCTCCACTAGGGGCCAGTCATATGCCAACCACTGGAGTCCCCCCCCCTCCCCGGAGAAGGAAAGCAGTCCCTAGGATGTTCGATCCTTCTCCTCTTCTGCTGACCTCTGGCAGCCCACGCTCATTCCTGAACATGGGTTGCTGGCGAGAGGTGTGGCATCCAGCGTATCAACCCTCAGCGCCACCAGGTTGGGCTTTATTAATTTTTTAAAACGAGAAACAATTAAATTTCTTCTTTGTTTTTCATTTCATGTGTGCAGGGATTATTGAATGAACAAACTGATTCCTTCCTCTAAAGAAACCATATTTCCAGTTTTGCCCTCCCTGGACCGGCCTGAAGTTGCAGGAGATGGTAAGCTGAAGCCTGTGAAACCGTTATCAATCCACTCTACGCTGCTGGAACTGCAACTGAGGTAAGGCCTTGTTTGTTTGTTTTTTTGACATCTGCTGGCCTTACTTTTTCCCTGGAGGATTTTTGATTTGTACCTCCCTACCCAGTTACCATCAGGACCCCTAGACAAATAAGAGGAACAGAAGGGGGTGTGTGTTACAAAACTGATCCTGTTTTAAGCGTTATCTATTGTTTGGATCTTCAGATACTGTTCCAGGGACTATTGGTTGCTAGTCCCTTTGTGTCTGCAGCTCTGACTGGCCTAAAAGTGTCCGGATGCTCTGGATGTCATCCCAAGTCCTGTGAGGTCAAGTAAGTGCAAATCATTGTTTGTACGCTCCTCTGCTCTTTGTAGAGATGTTGCGAAGTTTTTAATTCGCAGGCGAGGTTAAGGTGAAATTATCAAATTTGCCTCCACGGATCATTTCACAAAGTTTTTCTGTGTACAGTGGCATAATGCATAATCGTAAATCCCACTTAATTGAATACATTTCTCAAACCCCGATTCTTTTCCTATGTTTACCATTCTACATGGCTCACTTAAACGCATGCAAGTGGCTCATATAATCACAACTTTTTTTACTGATTTCATGTCCATTCTCCTTCATCACACTCCTCCGTACCGCTACCAGTGTGAAGTAATTAACTGCCATGACCATAATATTGACCACAATAGACCCCGTGATCGATGCAAACTCTGAACAGCATCCTGTTTATTGCTGGCAATTGCTGTTAAGTGCTTCATTGGCAAGCTATAAAAAAAGAGGTCCCTGCTATTCATCAACCGAGCAATGAAAGAAAAAATGTGTCAGTCAAACATTTTTGACCATTTTAAGCCTTCATTTATTGATTAATAAAGTTTTTTTTTTTTTTTTACTTTCTGTTTATTGCACCTTTGCTTCCCCATTCTGTCCTTTCTCTCAGACCCCTCAAGCATCCACACACTCCATCTTACTGAGGCATCTGCTCCTAGAGTGCACCACTCCGGTATTTTTACAGAACCCCGGTTAACCCCCCGGGCAGGGTGAGGAAGGTTCCCCACTTACCTCCCTCGACCTTCAGGGGAGGGCACACACAGTGGAGTCTGCCCTCGGCTTCTGTGGATGTGTGGAGTGGAGAGCTCATCACCAGGACCGACTGGGAGTTTTTCCCTTTTTCTTGCTCCCACCCCTGCCGGGTCAGCGCCCAGGGAGGGCCACTGAGAAGTGCGCTGAGACGCTGCCTCCGCCCAGGTCCTCAGCCAACGCCAGACCCCCTAGCTACTTTCCTCATCCGCACTGCCAAATACCTGTGGTCACCGGGAGGTGGCAGTATCACGGTGGGGCTAGCTCCCACCCCTCTCTGGAGAAGGACAGCAAGCCATCAGGCGCTCGATCCTTCACCCCCCAGCCGACCCCTGGCGGCCCGAATCCATCACCGAACCCGGGTCACCGGCGTGGCGCGAGCTGTTGCATCCAGCACCTCAACCCTCAGTGCCACTGGGCCTGCTTGATTAATAAAATTTTGAAGCCCATTTAAAATGTGTTCCTCTGTCCCAAAGTTCAAGCACCCCACACCTTGCAACACTGTAATATTGTGTCCACAAGAAAATCATCTGAAAATCACATCACACAGTTCTAGAACACTGTTTTAAGTTTTGATGCCCATTTTAAAATGTTTTCCCGTGTCCCACAGTTCAAGCACCACCACAGTTCAAGAACACAGTTGAAGCATCAGCCCTTCAAAAGTGAAAACCCACTGTTTGCCATTAACATGTTAAATCCCACTGTTTCAAACACACCCTCCATAGTGCCGGGAAACAATAAAATATTCCTGTTCACTTTGTCAATTCTAACACCCCCACAGTAGCTGGTCAAATCCACCTACTCCAGCACACCAAAGAACAATACAGTACTGCTTTCGATCTCACAGCAAATCATTTCTTTAAAAATGTGTAGGAGGGTGTGTATAGTGACAGACCGAAATGACTTTTGTTATCAGAGCACCTCAAAGCTACAGAAGGGCAAGATCGCAAAGGCACATAACCTGCTTAAACACATAATTAGCCGTAGTCCTGTGGTTATGCGTTTAAGCAGGTTTGACTGTAATAAGAAATTCACTATTGGTAACTTCACCATGCAGTTACACCTGTAACTTCTCCTTGGGGTACACAAAGGTGAAGTTGGGTCAAAATGACTTCTACCAGCTTATCCCTTCGGGTTTTTTAGGCATAACTCAGTCAAGTTTTGCTGAACTTATCTGAAACTTGGCATGGGTGTAGTCCAAGAGGAGGTACATATATGGCGCATTGTGTATGATTATCCCTTCCCCCAACTCTTAATTATATGCCCTGTTAAATCTGATTGACAGGAGCTAAACACAGGGTATAGTAAGGGGTATGGAGTAGGAAGGGCATAAGGGGGAAGAAGCCCACCCTCAGCACGACAAGTGTTTTGACTCATTTATTTATTTCTTGGTTTATTTTCTTTTTTTAAAAAGAAAAGTATCTGAGGATCAGTGGCAGGATTTTTAGGACAGTAAATTAATAGAAAGGTGTAACCCCTTACAGATGGGGGTACTAAAAGCCTTCCCGAGCTTGCCTAATGTTCCCTGCCTAACTGGTGCTCAGTGCTATGGCGCCAAAATGCAGGCAGTGTGAGGCTTTAAAGCCTGCGGTACTGTCTCTTTAAGGGCTGCTTTCGCAGGGTTTAGCGGGCTGGTATGGGGGGACTGGTGTTTCCCTGTTCGAGTCCCGCCTGCACCGCAGTGACATCGCACCCATTTGGCAGTCGATATATGTGCAGGGGGAGCCCCTTTTGAAAGATGTAACTGTTGGGGTATAATTAGTTAGACTACTGGTGGGGTTACAGTTTGTCTAACCCTTTTTCTTCTGCAGCTGGGACTGTGTGTGCTGTGCCCCTCCATGTTGGACCAGGACTTTCCGAAGGGTCCAATAGGGGCAGGGGGTGTCCCAAATGGCATAACTGGTGACCAACCAGGATTAGGGCTCTCTAAGGAGCCGGCGGACCAATGAGGACACAGCAAGTAACTGCAGGAAGTGAAGGCTAGACCCTGGCGCCTTTTTCGCACCACTGAAAAGCAGGACTAAGTGACTGGCATCTGTAGCCAGCCAATGGGATCGGGTGGCGCCTGAGCAGAGAGGATGGCCCCATGCTGTCAAGGGGCAGCTGCATTGTGGCTGTGAATGAGGAAGGAGCTCTGAGCTCCTGCGCTGTTGAGTGTTCGCGTGGGGAGCGAGTGAAAGGCCTGAGGCAGCCGTTGAAATCGCTGGCGATCCACGGACTAAATCCGCAGGGCAGCAGTCAGAGGAGGCTGTGTACAAGCACAGCTACCTACCAGGCTCAACCTGAAGAGGACTGGAGAATCTGCTGAATCGCGCTCGGTCTGTCAGGAAAGTTGAAGCTGCAGTGAGACTCCCGATAGCTGAGAGTTCGGTCGGGCCATAGGAGCAGCTGCCTGGTATGGTACCCCTCTGTTGTCTTTCATATAAATGTGTGGAGAAGTATCTGAAGTTCAGGCTCAGCCCTGTGAGTGATGTGAGAGCGCTTTTCCTTCTGGGGTTGTGAGTACTAAATCAGGATAGCTCCCTGTTAAACGTTGCTAGCCAGGGCAAGATTTTCTAGTTACGTTGCTGACTACATTAGCCGAGCCAGCTGGCTCCATCAAATCGTAGTAGGAATTAATGGTTATCTGTGTCAGGGCCCTAACCAGCTGCATCGAGGAACTAGCCTTTAGTGCTTGGGACCCATGGACAGTAACTTATAGGTTAGGCCTGTGCACAGAGCCCTAGGTGAATATTCTTATATTGTAGTGGTAAGCTAATCAACCTGATTCCCCCCAGTCCTTGCTGTCTCCCCTTGAATAAATCAGATTGCTTGTTTTGCAAAAGTACACTGGCTAGTTTGTGTATTCATGGGGAAATATTGCACAGTGAATGTGGTGTAACTGTACCTTGCTTTTCAGGGAATCCCGGAGTGTGCTGATTGGTTCGAGCCGGGGGGTAAGTGTATATGATAAGAACACTGAAATTGTACTATGTGGGCCACTAGTGGGAAGAAAGAGGGGTTGCAGCAACCCAGAGGGCTGTGACCGAGTCAATCTCGACTGTTCTAACCCCGACTCGGGGTGAAGGCACCACAATTGATCTGGGCCCTCACCCTGTCACAGTTAGGGCAGGCAGGGTAGTAGCCCTTAGGATAGTGCCCTTAGGGGTTACAATTGGAGGCACCACTGGGATTAGCGCCCCTAGTGGCCAAGTGGGTGAAGTGCATAACTATGAATAAATTAAAGGAGAAATTGGAAGGGGACATCATGGCTAAGATTAAGCTGGAACCTATTAAGATGATGGTACATAAACTGATGGGTGGGTGAAGTCGAAGAGCTGGACTCTCAGAGAATTGTGTTACTACTCGATGTACCTCTGGGGACAACGACCGCTGACATTATCTCTGCTGTGGAGCGTGTTAAGTGTTTAGGCAAGGTGGAGGTGAAGGGGCATATGGCTGACCTACTCGATCAGACTTTGCAGGTGCTACTTTGTGTAGCATAGCCATCGACCCTGAGAGGGTGCCCCCAGTGATTTACCAGGAGGGTGCCCAACCAGGGTGGAGGGTCATTCACATATGGAGTGGGTCAGTCACCCCCGGGGGGGGGTCTCCCCAGACTAATAGTTTCAAAGATAAGCTACTTAAATTGTTGGCTGTAGAAGGGAGAACTACCCAAGAGTTAATGCAGACCTTGGACCTTTCCAGTGAACCCACTCCTCAGGCCTCCCCTGGTGCCTCTCCGGAGCCTCCCAAGAGTCCTATCTTGGCTCCACCACCCCTAGTAATTCCCTCTATACAGCTGGATTCTTACCGTAGGCTAAAACTTTTTTCTGGCACAGTGCCAGTGCCTTCAGGGGAGGATGGGAGGTGTGGATGGACTATGCTACCCCCCTAGTCCAGGAGTGGCAATGCTCTGAGGGGGAGAAATGAAAGAGACTGATGGAGAGTCTGCAGGGTCCAGCTTTGGAAGCCATTCGGTTTTTGTGGGCCACTAGTCCGGAAGCTATAACCGCAGAGTATCTTTCCGCTCTAGAGGGAGTGTTTGGGAGCACAGAAACTGGGAAGACTTATTATGGAAATTCAAGTCTGCTAAGCAGTGGAGGAATGAGAAGCTTTCCGCCTTTGTCACCAGGGTGGAATGGGCTTTACAGAAGGCCTACCGAAAGGGGGTCACCGCCTCAGCCTTGAACCAGGTCAGGTTGGAACATGTTTTAAAGTCTGCTAGATTTTCCAGTGTGATACTATTAAAACTTAAGTTACATGATCGGCGAGCTGCCCTGCCTGAATACTGTCAATTGATGAGGGAGATTAGAGAAGTAGAGACTGATGAAGAGGGGTAGGAACCATATGTGGGGGCTGTGAATTTGAGCCAAACCCCTGAGTCTAGTGAACCTGATGAGACCCACCCTTCAGGAGGGCCTGATGTATCCCCAGAGTTACAGTGAGGGGTAGGGGTGCGTGCCATTTCCTCTGATCCCCAAGTAGAAAGTGAATTGAAGGCCGAGGTCAGGAATTTACGAGAACTGCTGAGGGACTTGAAGCGACCCACTACCCACCCAGTTAGGCTTGGGGAACCTGAGTTATCTAGAAACCCATGCCCTGGCCCAGGGGAATCCCCTTGTCCCCCAGAGGGCCCCCAGCAAATGAAGTATCTCCCTCCCAATAGAGACCCCCGGGACCCCAAGTTCTGTTACCATTGTGGGGAGGATGGACACTTTCAGACTGAGTGCCAGTTGCCGGAGAATGTAAGGAAGGTCAACAGCAGACTAATCACTTGACATCGTAGGGCCCACGTCCAATCCCCCAGAAAGGGTTTTGTGACCCGGGCCAATGCCCAAGCAACTGTTAATGCTGTGCCCCCCGAGTGGTCTGATGTGGTCGGGCCCTCGATGGAGGCTCCGGTGCAGGTAAATGGGATTCCCATCCGAGCTGTATTAGATAGTGGCTCTCAGGTGACCATTATGTTTCAGGACTGGTATCAGACGCATCTACCTGAGGTGCCACTACAACCCTTGGATAGCCTACATGTATGGGGGCTGAGTGACAAGGCTTATCCGTAGTTGGGGTATATCCAGATCTGATTGTCATTTCCTACTTCTGTGGCTGGAGTGGATGAACAGGTGGAAACTTTGGCTTTAGTCTGCCCCCCCACTGGGCTGCATGATGGGGTGCCCTTGTTGATTGTGACCAATGCTCACACGTTTGGCCGATTAGCCCAGTTGTGTTCTGAAAAGTAGGTGTCCAGGACTGGGCGAGCCCTCGGGATACCCGTCTTGATCCAGAAGGCCTATGAGGCTCAGAGAAAAGCTAGTCAGGAGGAGCCAGAAGGCCCGGTGGGTGTTGTCTGGAGTAAGGATCCAGAGCTGTTGCTATTAGCTCCAAATGCCCAGTGTGTCTTGCAAGGGGAGGTTCGGCTTAAAAAAGATGCCAAAAATAAACTATTGATGTTAGATGCACCTGGAGAAGGGAAGTTGCCTGGAGGACTGCTGGTTAAACCCAGTATCTTGCCTGCTAGAGCCATGCTTATGCCAGGAGAGTAATGGTTCAGGTTCATAATGTGTCTGACAAAGAGATTCGAGTAAATAGGGGCTGCACCTTGGCTAGTGTACATTGTGCGGATACTGCAGTGCTCCCTCACCACAAGGGTTTGGGGAAGGATGACAGAGTCACGCCAGACTTGTTTGATTTCAGTGACTCCATTGCCTGCCGAATGGAAAGTAAAAGTCAGTGAGAAGCTTGCCAAGGAGACCAGGTTTTTCCTGAAGGAGTGGGATGTGGGTTGTGTGCGGGGGGCTGAGCACCGCATTCGCCTGCATGATGAAAGGCCTTTCTGAGAGGATGTCTCAGTGCTTAGCCCCTGCCGATATAGATGATGTGAGACAACATCTGCAAGAGATGCTTGCTACTGGTGTGATACAAGAATCCAGGAGCCCTTATGCTTCCCCCATTGTCGTAGTGAGGAAAAAAAATGGGGCTGTTCGGATGTGTGTGGACTACCGTACCCTGAACTGGCAGACCATCCCTGACCAGTATACCATGCCACGCGTACAGGATGCCTTGGACTGTCTGAATAACAGCAAGTGGTTCTCTGTGTTAGATCTCCGCAGTGGGTACTATCAGATCCCAATGGCTCCTGAGGACCGAGAGAAGACTGTGTTCATTTGTCCCCTAGGTTTTTATGAGTTTATCCGGATGTCTCAAGGGATCTTAGGTGCCACGGCTACTTTTCAGTGCCTGATGGAATGAGCTGTGGGGGATATGAACTTGCTCGAGTGTTTGGTTTACTTGGACGATGTCATACTGTTTGGCAGCTAGTTGGAAGAACATGAATGTCGATTGTTGAAGGTCCTGGATCGGTTGGAGGATTTTGGTCTTAAGTTATCTATTGACAAATGCCAATTCTTTCAAACTTCTGTGAAGTATGTGGGCCACATAGTATCCACTGAAGGCATAGAGACTGACCCCAGCAAGGTGGAGGCATTGACTACTTGGCCTCAGCCAAAGACTTTGAAAGAACTGCAATGGTTCTTGGGGGTTTGTGGATATTATAGGCAGTTTATTAAAGACTATTCTTGAGTGATCCACCCCCTCCTCAACCTCATTCAGGGGTACCCTCCCACCCACAAAAAGTATAAAAAAGTGGTGCTGTCTGGAACAGAAAGACAGTATTTTCATCCGAATGATGTGTCTGGAAACCGCTGGACTACTGAGTGAGAGAAAGCTTTCTATGACATTATATATCAACTTACCCATGCCCAATGCTGGCCTATGCTGACCGCCAAGCCATATGTTCTGCACACTGATGCCAGTCTACAAGGATTGGGGGCTGTCTTGTATCAGGAGCACCAAAACGGGCTGAGACCTGTAGCTTTGCCAGCAGAAGTCTGACTCTCAGAAAAAACTATCCAGTGCACAATTAGAGTTCTGGCCCTGAAATGGGCCATTGTTGATCAAGTTCATGACTACTTGTATGGTGCCAAGATATTGGTGAAGACTGATCACAATCCTTTGACATATGTGCAGACCTCAGCCAAGTTGGATGCCACTGGCCATAGATGGCTCTCTGCATTGGCCACCTACGACTATGCTGTTGAGTACAGAGCCGGCCTAAACCATATAGATGTGGATGCTCTCTCTCAGAGGCCTGTGCCCCGGACTGACTGGGTCAGGTTGTCAGAACCTGACATAAGAGCCCTTTGCCAAAAATTTGACAAGGAAGAACAGGTGTCTCCTGATGCTGTGGACTGCATGGTGGATTGCTTGGAACCATCCGAGAACTGCATACCTGCTGCCTACTGTCATTTTTATGCTTTAGACACTAGTGCGCTGCCCAAATTCAACAATGATAGTCTCCAACAGGCTCAGTCCCGAGACCCCATGATAAAAACTGCTTTGGAGGCTCTGCAAGAAGGGAGAGACGTGTCCCAACTGCGGTCCGCTGAATTGAGAACTGCCCAGTTATACAAAGAAGGTCCAAAATTGAAGTTGAACAATAGACTGTTATATAGGGAGACCATAGACAAAGAGGGGCGAATAGACAAACAACAACTGGTGTTGCCCACCGCTTTTAGAGGACTAGTGTTGAGGTCCCTGCATGACCACATGGGGCATCTTGGTATAGACCGAACTCTTGACCTGGTACAGACCCAATTCTACTGGCCAAAAATGAGTGCAGACGTAGAGCAGTATGTCAAGACCTGTTTGCAGAGAAAAGCCCTACCTCAGAGAGCTGCCCCCATGGTCAATATCACTACCAGTGCCCCCATGGAGTTGGTCTGCATTGATTTCCTGAGCTTAGAACCTGATCTGAAAATATCAGCAACATATTGGTGGTCACTGATCATTTTACCCGGTATGCACAGGCTTTTCCTACTAAAGATCAGAAAGCAACCATGGTGGCTAAAGTTCTTGTTGAAAACTTCTTTGTCCACTATGGGGCTCCCAGAGAATCCATTCCGACCAGGGAGGGACTTTGAGAGCAGCCTGATTAAAGAAATGCTATCCTTGTGGGAGTACGAAAGTCAAGAACCACCCCGTATCATCCCCAAGGAGATCCTCAACCTGAAAGGTTTAACCGCACATTGCTTGATATGTTGGGCACACTGCAACCTAAGAACAAGCCTAGATGGAGCCAGCAGATTAGCACCTTGGTACATGCTTACAACTGCACCAAAAGTGATGCCACTGGATTTTCCCCATACCGACTGATGTTTGGGAGAGAGGCTAGACTGCCAGTGGATGTGTGTTTTGGGGTTTCCCCTGATGGAGTACAAGCAGCAAATCATCTACAGTATGTACAGAAGTTGAAGGCCCAATTAAACCATGCCTACCAACCGCCCAGACCATGGCTGCTAAACGAAACCTGGCCAATAAGGAGAGGTATGATAAGAAAGTGAAAGCGTGGAACTGAAAGAAGGGATAGAGTGCTATTGAGGAATTTGGGACTGCATGGCAAACATAAGATTGCTGACAGATGGCATCACCTCCTCATATTGTTGTGGGAAAACTGGCAGATTTACTCTGTATATAAAGTGCAGCCTGAAAACAATTCAAAAGCTGTGAAAACTATACACGAAATCATCTGCTGCCAATCGGGCAAATCTTGATAGAAGCTGAACCTCCAAATGCCCCACCATCCAGGCCTATAACCAGAGCTGCTGCCAAAGAAAAACAGACCACTTGATTCTTCGGCAAGCAACTAAGAGGGTCTTCTACAACCCCTTGATGAAGATGATTGTCAGTCTGTGTCTGAAGACAGTGAGAATAATATTGAATACTATCCCTCTTATGAACTGAGCCAACTGTTTCAGGGCAATCCCCTAATTAACTCTGGAGATGAAGTTGGGCTTTCTGGACTGTCTGAGCCCCCAGCCTTGTCTCTGGAGCCAATGCTCCCAGAGAATGACGTGAGTGGCCTCCAAGCCGAGGGGGTGGGGTCCTTGAACCTGGCTGAACTGTCTGGCCTGGCTGAACTATCTAACTTTTCCAAAGAAGGAAGTGATGTGGTGGAGCAAGCCAGTGATATGCCAGAACCTGAGGAATATTTTGAGTGCCCTGATGGTTTCTTGCCAGTACTCAAACTGTCCCCAGCTGAGCCCAGTGGTGTGGGTCCTGATATAGAGGGTCATGTCCCCGAAGGTACTATGGGCACGGGGTCCCTTTCTCCTGTGGAGGTTCCCTCTACTAATCTCAATGAGGCGGAAATGGAGCCAGGGCCTGTAGCAGATTTTAATGGGACCCCTAGACGCACTGGCCAAGAAGGATGGCCTGTAGTGAGGTTGAGTTAACTTATGAGTCCCTGGGTCAGCCTGTGGACCTGCCTTTAAATGTGGTCCATAAGGGGGTGTATGTGTCCCCGAGCTCCTTGCCCAAGTTAGCTTTGGAAATGACTCAGACTGTGAGTATTGCCTTCTGAGTATGGTACCCTGCCCCAGTTAGCCCCAGTAGCTGATAGGAAGGGCCCCTCTTTCCAGGTGTCATGGGCAGGAAGTGACGACCTGATTTAAAAGGGAGAAAAGGTTGTCTGTAGTGTAATATTGCATAGACGATAGTAAGCTGATGGAGTACAATGACAATGTATGTGACAAAAGGTCTAATGTGCTGTCAATTTAAACTGTTTTACCTTAAAGTGATTTAAGGGTAATTACTTAAGCGTGGACACCAAGTTCTTTCCAGACCAGGAAGGTGTAACCCCTTGGACAGATGGGGTATCTAAAAGCCTTCCCGGAGCTTGCCTAATGTTCCTGCCTAACTGGTGCTCAGTGCTGTGATGCCACAATGCGGAGACAGTGTGAGGCTGTTAAAGCCTGCGGTACTGTCTCTTTAAGGGTTGCTTGCTCGGAGGTTCAGCAGGCTGGTATGGGGGGCTGGTGTTTCCCTATTCGAGTCCCGCCTGAGCAGGTGACATCACTCCCATTTGGCAGTCGCTATATGCACAGGGGAGCCCTTTGGAAAGATGTAACTGTTGGGCATAATTAGTTAGACTACTGGTGGGGTTACAGTTTGTCTAACCCTTTATCTTCTGCAGCTGGGACTGTGTGCTGTGCCCCTCCATGTTGGACCAGGACTTTCAAGGGTCCAATAGGGCAGGGGTGTCCCAAATGGTGTTACTGGTGACCAACCAGGATTAGGGGCTCTCTAGGGAGCCGGACCAATGAGGGATACAGCGAGTAACTGCAGGAAGTGAAGACTAGCCCTGGCACCTTTTTCACACCACTGAAAAGCAGGACTAAGTGACTGGCATCTGTAGCCAGCCAATGGGATCGGGTGGCACCTGAGCAGAGGATAGCCCCATGCTGTCAAGGGGCAGATGCGTTGTGGCTGTGAATGAGGAAGGGCCTGAGCTCCTGCGCCATTGAGTGTTCATGCAGGAAGCTGCGTGAAAGGAGTGAGGCGGCCTTGAAATCGCCCGCGATCCATGGACTAAATCCAGAGGCAGCGGTCAGAGGAGGCTGTGTACAAGCACAGCTACCTACCAGCTCAACCTGAAGAGGACTGGAGAATCTGCTGAATCGCTCGGTCTGTCAGGAAAGTTGAAGCTGCAGTGAGACTCCCAGCTAGCTGAAGTTGGTGAAGGAAGCCATAGGAGCAGCTGCCTGGTATGGTATCCCTGTTGTCTTTCATATAAATGTGTGAGAAGTATCTGAGTTCAGGCTCAACCCTGTGAGTGATGTGAGAGTGCTTTCCTTCTGGAGTTAGTGAGTACTAAATCAGGGTAGCTCCCTGTTAAGCGTTGCTGGCCAGGGCAAGATTTTCTGGTTACGTTGTTGACTACATTAGCTGAGCCGGCTGGCTCCATCAAATCGCAGTAGGAATTAAATGGTTATCTGTGTAGGGCCCCAACCAGCTGCATCGAGGAACTAGCCTTTAGTGCTTGGGTGCCATGGACAGTAACTTATAGATTAGGCCTGTGCACAGAGCCCTAGGTGAACATACTTATATTGTAGTGGTAGGTTAATCAACCTGATTCTCCCGGTCCTTGTTGTCTCCCCTTGAATAAATCAGATTGCTTGTTTTGCAAAAGTACACTGGCTAGTTTGTGTATTAATGGGAATATTGCACAGTGAATGTGGTGTAACTGATTCTTGCTTTTCAGGGATCCCAGAGTGTGCTGATTGGTTCGAGCCAGGGGTAAGTGATATGGTAAGGACACTGAAATTGTACTGTGTGGGCCACTAGTGAGAAGAAAGGGGTTGCAGCAACCCAGAGGGCTGTGACCGAGTCAATCTCGACTGTTCTAACCCGACCTCTGGGTGGAGGCACCTGCCACAGGATCTGGGCCCCTCACACTGTCACAGTTAGGGCAGGCAGGGGTAGCCCTTGGGATAGCGCCCCCTAGGGGTTACAAAGGAACTAGGAGAGCTTCGGTAGCAGACAAGTAGTGGAATAGCTGTATAATTGCAGTATAATGTGGGGAGTGGTGCAGTGCAGTGGCTGTGGGGCAGCCATATTCAGGCAGACCTTCTGGACACTGAGGTGCTGCCCTATCTGCATGCATCTCTCTGGACTGTGGGATGAGGTAGCCAGACTCAGAGCAGAAGTAAACTGGGTCAGGAGTACCATCACCCCTATCCAGAGACCACCCAGTCCAATGCAACTGCCTCAAGGATGCCCGAGCGAGGGAGCACTTGGATGACAGTGGGCTCAGGGAGATTAGAGCAGTCAGGCAGAGGCACATCCCAGATCCTATTCCACTAAGAACTCATATGCCACACTGGCAAATGGGGACAACCAAATAGAGGTACCCAGAGAAGTGGAAGGAAAGGATGTGGAGGTTAGCCAAGGAGGTGACCTCAGCGGGGAAAGCAGTAGACCCCAGAGGAGGAGGAAGCAAATCCTGGTGGGGTACTCCATCATAAGAAGGATCCAGCTAGGAACACAGGAGGGGGAGGACAGGGAGGTAAGGTGCCTACCAGGTGACACGGCAAGGAGGGATGGAAGGAAGATCCTGGGGATCACTGGGAAGGCAAGATGGGAGGGTGAGCTGGATGTCATTATCCACCTAGGTACTAATGACCTTGGCAAATGGGGAGCCAAAGGAAGTTCAGGAAGAGTTTAGGAAATTGGGGAGGGTTCTCACAAGTAGCTACTTCTGTCACTTTCAGAAGTACTACCTGCGAGAGGCAAGGGAGACATAGGGTGCATGCACCAGGAACTTTAACTCATGGTTGAAGAACTGGTGTTGTGAGGAAGGGTTTGGATTCACTGGTGACTGGGGACCCACCTGGAGGGATGGAGGTTTGTTCAAGCCTGACGGCCTGCATCCATACTGGAGGGGAATCCAAGCACTCAATGATAAGTTTAAATGCTACATTGACAAGCATTTAAACTGGCAAAGGGGGGTGGCAGGCCAGCAAGGAGGGTACCTACTTGCTCACCCCCCACAGCTAGCAGTGGAACCAGTGAACCAAAGGAGTGGCTATCTCTACAAAGCAGTGTGCAAAAGATGGAGATTAGCGCCCAAGAGGTGGATAGGCAGAAAGGGGGCAAAATTCAGCAGAAGGGCAGACAGCAAGGAGAACCAGGGATAAAAGACAACCAAGGAAGGGACTGGAGTAGAACAGTGAAACAGTCTAGGGAGGTCAAATCATGGAAAGCCATGTGTGCAAATGCCAGGAGCCTTAGCAACAAGATGAAACATCTGGAGGCTGTCATGGTGCAGTCAGACCTGGACATTGTGGCCATCACTGAAACCTGGTGCAATGATAACCACGACTGGGAGATGACCATACCTGGCTACAACATATTCAGAAGAGACAGGGCAGGCAGGACAGGAGGAGGAGTGGCACTGTATGTGAAAAATGACATAACGGCCACAGAGATCCAGGAGGAACAAAATGGGGGAGAGATACTGTGGGTTAAACTGGAAAGGAAAATGGGGCCAGCCATCCACACAGGTGTGGTCTATAGACCACCAGCCCAGGAGGAAGAAACAGATAGGGAGCTGATGCTAGCCATCCAAAGGATGGCAGACAAGGGTGAGGTAGTACTGGTTGGAGACTTCAATATTCCAGACGTGGACTGGAGCATCCCAGCAGCAGCATCAACTAGGAGCAGATTTATCCTGGACTCCCTTCAGGGTGCCTTCCTCAAGCAACTGGTCATGGAACCAACTCGGCAGAAGGCAATACTGGACCTTGTGCTCACAAATAGGGACAGTGTGATGGGGTAACAGTGGGGGAGCACCTGGGGAACAGTGACCACCAGTCACTGTGGTTTGAAATCACAGAAAGAGCAGAACCGAACCACACAAAAACACGTATCCTGGATTTTAGGGGGACAAACTTAGGGAAAATGGGGAGATACTTGAAAGAGGCATTAAGGGGAATGGGGCAGGAATCAGGGGTTGAGGAACAGTGAGCAGTATTTAAAATGGGGATTACAAGAGCAACATAATTATGCATTAAGCAGGTTAGCAAGAGGAAAAGGAAGAGGAGACCATTATGGTTTTCCAAAGAGGTAGCAAAGAAAGTGAAAGCCAAAAGATTGCATTCAGACAATACAAAAGACACAGGCAGAAGGGGATAGGGAGAAGTACCAGAGAAGCAAAGGGAGGCAGGGAGGTCAGTAAGGAAGCCAAAGCTCAGACAGAAGAACACATTGCAAAATCAATGGGTAGAGGGGACAAAACCTTTTACAGATACTTAAGTGAAAAATGAAAGGCAAAGGGAGGGATAGTGAGACTGAAGGGGGAGGATGGGGGCCCCGTGGAGGATGACAACAGTAAAGCTGACATACTGAACAGGTATTTCTGCTCAGTCTTTACTGAGGAAGAGGAGGGTAATGGGTCTGAAGGGAGTACAAGGGGTGAGAATGGTGCAGAACTAAGAGAGGTGGTGGCTGAACCTCTGACTATCCTGTTTAGCCGATCACTGGAAACAGGGGAGGTACCCAAAGACTGGAGGACAGCAAATGTAGTCCCCTTATACAAAAGTGGGAACAAAGAGGAAGTGGGAAACTACAGACCAGTCAGCCTTCACCTCGGTAGTGGGGAAGATCATGGAAGCACTACTGAAGGAGAGATCGGTGGAACATCTGGTTGTCAGTGGACTACAGGACCCAAGGCAGCATGGTTTCACCAGGGGGAGGTCTTGTCAGACCAACCTCATTGAATTTTTTGACTGGGTGACTAGGGAGGTGGATCAGGGGAGGGCCTGGACATGGCCTATCTGGACTTCAGCAAGGCCTTTGACACTGTGCCACATAGAAGACTATTACACAAACTGGGGAATATGGGTGTGGGCAGGACAGTAGTGTGGTGGGTAGGTAACTGGCTGGGTGGCAGGACACAGAGGGTGGTGGTAAATGGCTGTCACTCCACAGAGGGAAGAGTGACCAGTGGGGTACCACAGGGATCAGTGCTGGGACCAGTCCTATTCAACATCTTCATCAGTGACAATGCGCAGGACCTAGAAGGCAGAATTTCACTGTTCGCTGATGACACAAAGCTCTGTAACAGAGTAGACACACCAGAGGGTGTAGACAGAATGAGAAGGGACCTGCAGAAACTTGAAGAATGGTCAGGGGTTTGGCAGTTGAAATTCAATGCAAAGAAGTGCAAGATAATGCATATGGGGCACAAAAACCCTGGCACAATATATCAGTTGGGGGGTGAGGATATAGCATGCACCAAGCAGGAAAGGATCTTGGGGTTATCATCCTGATGACCTCAAAGTAGGGAAACAGTGTGACAAGGCAGCAGGTAAAGCAAATAGGATGCTGGGATGCCTAGGCAGGAGCATCACCAGCAGGAAAAGGGAGGTCAATATTCCACTATACAAGACACTAGTGAAGCCCCACCTGAAGTACAGTGTATAGTTCTGGAGACCTTACCTACGTAAGGACATAGACAGGGTAGAGAAGGTTCAGAGGAGGGCAACAAAGATGGTGCATGGATTGCATCACAAGTCCTATGAGGACAAGTTGAAGGAACTGAACATGTACTCCCTGGAGGAGAGGAGGGAGAGAGGGGATATGATAGAGACATACAAGTATCTTACAGGGAGGAACAGGGTGCAGGAATACACTATTTATAAGTGAAAAAGATGTTCCAAGACTAAAGGGCATGGGATGAAGTTGGAGGGAGGACGATTCAGAGGAAATGTAAGGAAGAATTTCTTCACAGAATGGGTGGTGGACAAGTGGAACACCCTGCCAGAGGAAGTGGTGGGGGCTGAAACAATCACGGGATTTAAGAATGCATGGGATAGACATAAAGGAATTCTGGAGGTCAGGGGTAAGGGGCAACAGACTTCTAGGAAAACATAAACAGAACTTACAAGCTCAAATGTGCAGACTGGGTGGGCCATAGACCCTTATCTGCCGACACTGTCTATGTATCTCTGTATCTATTATCAGACTTAAATTGTGAATTTGACACTATGGCCAAGTTGGGAGGTGATTTTGGGGTGTTGTGCACACCCCGTTACTTTTTCCAGGGGAATTATTTATTACTATTGTAGTGGTATTATGTATTACTATTGTAGTACAAATGGAGACCCTTGTTTGGATGTATAGAGTGTCTCAACTCCAAAGACTGGTGGCGTTATGGCTTGATAAAGTTACAGTGTTATACTATGGGACATTAGGGTTAGTGTGGTCACTTGCAACCTATTCAGTAAACATGCCCCCCAGGGCAAGCAGAGGACCCACATGGGTACCGGGGGCAAGAGGACCAATCTAATGGCAAATCATCAAGCCAAGTAGGAAGAAAGGCAGAGGGAACTGGTGAATGGGGATGGTGGAGGTGGTGGTCCATGCATGCCAGCAGTGGTTCATGGAGGGTGTAAGGGAAGTATCATGGCTGGGTGGCGGGCACACCCTGTGGAAACAGCAGTACCCTCTGTTGAAGTTCAAGTTCCTCATGAACTAGCATCACTACGCACTCTCACCTGCTGCAGAAGTGTTCCTGCACTTGCTGCAGTTTATTGGTTGCATTTTCACCCCTACTGCTGCTCCTTGTACACCCGTTTCCACCACAGCTTAATATGTCTCCACTATATTCTTGTTTGATTACTTACTTTACCCATGGCTGCTACAGTGATTTACCTTGATGGTCCATGACTTTTGTTACTTCCTCAGAGTGTACCAACTCCCTTGTGTTTAATTTGCTGACATTTGACTTGTGTTTCTGTGTGTTGTATTGTACTTGTAACATGTTTCTCCTTTTAGCCCTCCCTGGGTCGCACCCGGAAATGAGCCCTGGCTCAGTGTACCTTTCCCGTTTGCCAACTTTTTAAATACATAAATCACCAGCAGCACCCACACTGCCATCAGTTTTTTTTTTTTTACACAAACAATACACAACAGGGATTTCAGGGACTAAGGGGAACACGCAAGAAGCCACAACTCAGGTAATTATAACAACATTGCTGTGTATACAAAAAAACTCTAACGTCACTCAATAAACAAAAATGAAATCAATATAGTCAAACTACAGTGACAAAACAAATTCAGTAAAACACACCTAACTGTTCTACAGAACTAAACTTGCAAATCAAAGAAAACAGGAAAATAAATTCACATAAAACAATGACTACAACAACACTAGTATTGCTAAGACAGAAAATGCTGCCTAATTTGCCTTTTTCTTTCTGCAAATTGCTGCAGCTAAGCTCCCCTCCCCCCAACAGTATTGCTTCACTACACAATATGGAAAACAGAATTATAGCTTTCGCAGAATCGCAGAAAATATCACAAATGTTTGGTGATCTGGAGGCGCACTGCACTGTAGACACTTAATGAAGTGATTTGTTGGAAAAACGGTCTGTTTTAAATGCTTTCCAAAGGTTTTTAGGCACAAAGATACAGAGCACACTTAACACCAACTGTCTCTTCCTCACACTGCACTGAATTCAGACTACGCATTGCAATACAGCTCACTGCAGCACCATGTGACCTCCATTCCCATGGATCCTTGCAAATTTCATCTGAGAGCCAAAATTCGCAGGCGAAGTTCACAAATGTTGCCACTCGCAATGTTCTCCTTTAAGGCGAAGTAGAACTTCGCCTTAAAGGAAAATATTATAAATTTGATGAAATTTGCGAATTTCTCCACGAAATGAAGTTTTCTAACTTTGACCACCTCTACCCCTTTGTTAACATCTGCATACCCCTAGACGTGGGGAAGGGGTTGCACTTATTTTTGAGGGTGCTTTACCCACTGTGAGTTGGGAGGACAAAAATCAAGGGAGACATGGTTTAAATCCCACCATGGGCTCCTTGCTGGTGCTCCAGCGGTGCGCAGCAGTCCCCACAGCAGCAGTTCAGTTCTCCGGGAAAACGGAAGGTGAAAAAAAGATATTGGGCTAAGGGACCACAAAGGTAAACCCCAGGTTTTGGGGGTCTTACTTGCATTTGACATGGTGGACCATGGGGTGTTACTAGATTATTTGTTTTATTTTTATTTTATTTAAACATTTGGTAACCGGGAAAGGCAAACTGAGCCAAAGGTTAATTTCCAGGTGTGACCTGGGGAGAGGGGGAAAATGTAGGGTACAAAATGCAATGAGCAAATGCATACAATAAAACGAAACAAAGTTACATTGAAAACATAGGAGTGATAATCAGGAATGCCAATACATGAGACAGAATACTACAAGGTATACTTGAACAATTCACTTAAGACTGTCAAAATAAATAAAGCAAGGGTACAAGTGTGACAGCAGTGAAAATATATACAAGGCAGACAATGCAAATATAGCATATAAGTTAGTTGATGCTATGGGTGAAGGTGTGGTGGGCAGCTGGCGCTGTAGAGATTTGACAGCAGTGTGGGAAAGAGAGTTATGCAGGAGAGGCGTTTAAGAGTTCCAGAGAGAGGGAAGCCAATAGGAGTAGGCAGATTTTTGGTTTTAAACTTCTCTTTATTCGCCCCCTTCCTCCACGCCGGAGCCCCGCTCCATCGAGAGATGCACGTGCACCAGCCCCGCTTTGCTGCCTTACCTGGAATCCCTGGTGGACCCCCATGGAACCGTGGCTGTACCCCCCCAAGGTGGGTACAAGGTGGGGCCTGTACACCCCAAGAATTCAAATATTGTTGAGTCCCCCAGTGGTCAGGCAGGCAGGAGCCATTAGGGTCTGTGTTCTGGCACTCCTTCCTCTCAGTGCGCCGACGTATTTTTCCTGTTCTTAGCGGAATGGCATGCACCCAGATGTCACGGCGTCACTGCCAACATCACCACCCCCCAACCCCTCTGTGTGCATCTGCGCTTGCTGTGCATCTGGCTTCAAGTGCCAAACATGGATCCCTCTCCCTCCCAGGAGAGGAGAGCTGTCCTCCGGACACTCAATCCTCTCCCTCCCTGCTGACCCCCGATGGCCCGGGCTCATTCCTGAACCCAGATCACTGGCATGGCGTGGAATGTGGCGTCCAGTGCCTCAACTCTCAGTGCCACTGGGTCAGCCTGGTTTAGGCAGATTTGCCTGCATTACAGGATGGTATGGGAAGAGAGAAGGAGCGAGAGTCTCTGGAGCAGAGGGAGTATGTAGAGGAGGGAGCAGGGGTGAGGTGGGAAGAGAGGTAGGAAGGAAGGAGGTTGAACCAGTACTTGGAGACAAAAGAGACAGAGTGGATGAGGCACCAATGAGAAAGGAGAGGGAGATCCAGGGAAGAAAGAAGACAACAGTGGTGGGTTCTAAGTGGATAGACTCCAGAAACACGCAGGCTAATCAGGAGCTGTCCTCAGATGGTTCTGATATTTCCTTGTGGATTGAGAGTAGTTGATGGTGACTGGTCAGTACCTGTTGAGGCCCGCTGCTCTTGACTGCAGTGCTCTGCAGGGGTCTGTCCTCTCCTGAGTGTTGTTTTCCATGTATATGAGGACTTTAGGGTAGATCATAAGGTGGGACAGTGTTGTTTTCCATGTATATGATGCCTTTAGGATAGATCATAAGGATATACAGTGTTGGGTATCACTGTAATGCAGATGATACCCAGCTATATCTTTCCTTCATGCCTGATCGGGACCAGGGCAATCACTCTGTAATGAAATTAGAACATTGTTTGGTGGAGATAGATTTATTTATTTATTTAGTTATGTATTGCAACCATTGGAAACAACCTTTGAGCAAGCTGCTGTTTTACAAAGGTTCCACATCATACAAGCAAGACAAGTACCAGTATACAGAGACAAATAACAGAAGGTTCATTGCCCTCAGAGATGGCTGGGTTACAATATAGTTACTACCATAGTTTTTAAGGAACAACTTAAGGTAAAAAGGAAATTAGTGAGCAGCCCAAACACGGGCCTTGTTCATTGAAAAAAAAAAATGCTCCAGCTGTTAACCCATTTGCTCACAGTGGCCATTTTGGGTCAGATCCAGCAATGGATGGTTCCGATGCCATATGGCATCTGTGGGAACAAAGGAGTTAAGGAGACGGGGAGAGATGGTGGGGGGGTTGGTAGCACAGATGGCAGCAGGTGAGGAGAATTAGCTAAAATAATGATCTAGCTGTAGTTGTGGTGGCAGTAACAACTAAAGTTGTAGATGTGTGCAGTTGAGGGGGGATAGACAGTAGGAAAGGAGAAGGCAGACTCAGTGTCTGGGTCAGGGCGAAATACAGGAGAAGGATGCAGGGTAGAGTTAGGGAGCACGGAAGTTGGAAGTGAAGTGGTAGGGGGGAGTAATGTACTTAGCTGATTTTGTGAAGAACAGATGAAAAATAATTTAAATTAAGAGTACATCTTAAAGGGATGGACTAGGTCCAGTGGAGAAGGAGTCTGGGGCAGGGGAGGCCATGAACCTACAAACATGGACACGTATCAGTGCTGACTAGATACTGTCTCAGTTCTGTCTTAAAGGCCCGTATTTTTGCTGTACTCTGAATATCAGCTGGAATCTCATTCAACCAATGGGGGGGCCCTGAATGAGAATGAGCGTTGGCCAAGTGCCATTCTATGGAAAGGGATGCTGAGCGAACAATGTGCTTTCTCTCTAGTTGCATATGGAGAGTGCGCTGCTAATAGTATTTCAGAGATTCAGGGGTAGTTAGGCTTAGCAGAGCTTTTTCCCCCAAGGAGGCAAGTTTGAACTTTATTCTGTTGGTCAGGTTTAGCCAGTTGGTTTGTTCATGCAACACTCATATATGAGTGTATTTATCAGCCCCAAGGGTAAGTCTGCATGCATACCTCTCAACTGTACCACATTACGAAGAACGTTCCTCATTTTACTTTACAAAAGCTCCCTGTTCCACATTGTGAGGACTTGTCCCACATTCAGTGTTAACATTTTAAAGCAAAAATCTATAGTAAATTATGTAAAAAATACATTATTCAATTAATAACAGACTTTCTGAACATAAATGCAAACATTTTAACAGTGTTCTGAGCTTCTTAGGTAAAGATCTGATTAAGTGTTCCACATTTTGCCCATTTGTTCCACATTCTGAGAGGCAATGTTCCACATTTGGGGGACAAAAGGTTGAGAGGTATGTCTGCATGCTTTGTTAAGGGCTGTCCCTACCCACTTAAGTGCCATGACAGTTGCAGCCCCATAAACTACTAATCTGTAGTCCACAACAGACAGAACTGAACTGAAGACAGAAAGGCGGAGAGCTTTGGTGTCAGATATTGCCAGTGCCTGTATAGAATTCCTAGTTTGATGTTAATTGCCTTCACCACCATGTCTAAGTGCTGCGTGAAGGAGATGGTGTCATCTATAATAACCCCAAGGTACTTGAATGAATTGACCTGCTCAAGTGAGACAGCCTTGTTGTTGTAAACTGACAATGTCAAATTGTTCTTCTTGACTTGTTTGCTAGAGATGAGCATAGTTTCAGTTTTTTATAACTGAGTAACAGATTTTGTGTGCTGAACCAATCCTCTAGCATAAGGAAGTTAGACTGCAGCTTTTTCTGGAGTGTCTCAGTGCGAGGGGTGCTGCTGAGGATGACAGCGTCATCTGCGTATAGAATTATTTTGCTGTTGCATACATTGGGAAAAGCATTCAGGAACAAACTGAAGAGTAGTGGTCCCAGGATTGACCCCTGGGGGACCCCAACTGTAACTTCTTTTAAACCTGATACAGCTGAACCAACCTTGACTCTCTGTGTTCTGTGCGACAAGTAGTCTTGGAACCAGTGTACCGAGTTGGAGGCCACTCCTAGTATCTGTAATTGCTCCAGAAGGAGCAGGTGGTTGACCGTGTCCAAGGCCTTCGTGAGGTCAATGAAGATTGACCCCACCATATTACCATCATCCAGTGCTTTGTGGATGAAATCAATGAAATCTGCCAAAACCGTAGCAGTGCTGCGGTTCTTCCTGAAACCATGCTGTTGGGGGCATTGCAGGTTGTATTTCTGGAGGTAGTCGATTAACTGATTGGCTACTATCCTCTCAAGTGCTTTGGATAAGGGGGAGAGGATGGAAATGGGTCTGTGGTTGGCAACACCGGTCTTTTCTCCACTCTTGAGTATGGGATCACAAGGACTTGTTTCCAGACTGTGGGAAATTTGGCAAGAGCTAGTGATTTCTTGAAGATTTTCAATATTGGTACAATAAGTTCATCAAGTGCCAGGGCAACTAGTTTTATGTCTACATTATCACTTTCTAACCTAGTTTTACCAAGGACCTAACGAGATAACAGGATGGAAGGTCTGCAACTGGCTAGCTCTTCTTTTTTAACTCAGCTTTCTTTTATTAGACAAGTACATTGTACAAGTAACAATCAGATTAGCAGTACATTCCTCTGATACTAACAATCATTTCGCTTTCAGGATGTTTTCTTCAGCCCTGTTGAGTATAAAAATTCCAGATGTCTTTCTATGTCCTACATGTGGGTTACTGTCTAATACATTTCCAACTCCTATAATTCTACATATAGGATACAGTTTATTACCTATGCTGTACTCTTTCCTATAAATAAAGCTGAAACCATGTTTTAAACAATATTCAGGGTAAGAATACTAGAAAATTATTTTTCCTTATCCTGCACCTTATAACTATGAAGAATAAATTATTAGCACCTTAGCCAAAACACAACTGTCATGCCACTTTTATTTCACCTGTGTTCTTTATCCCACTTCCCAATAGAATAATGCCTTGTCATAATTTCTGTAGAACAGGCTACCTCTTAATACAAATAAAATGGAGCTCCTACAGGTGGGTAGAGACCAGCAGATGTCAAGTCTAAAAAGTAAACTTAGGTTACTTGTCTAGGATGGTGTTCAACTTAAACATTATCATATAATTTGACAGCAAAAAAGAACTGCTTTGCCCACCTACAGTAGTCTGCTCAGATGTCCACTACCGATTTTGTCTTCAAAGACCTTATCTGGTCTTATTTATTTATTTATTGAATAATCATAATTACAACCTTTGAGCTAAAAGCTCTTTTACAAAGGATTCTCATCTGACAATGGAGGGGAAACCAATACATGAGATAGGGAGACAGTAGTAGCCATTAGGCATAGTCAATAATCATCAATTAAGAACAGCCAGTAATCCATACAGGAATAACACAGGCAACGCATAACATAAAACATGACATGGGTACATTGGAGGAAGTGGATTACAGGCTAAGGGGGCAAGGGGGAGAATCAGATTAGCAGACAGAGCTGGAATTAAAAGGGATACGCAGATGGGGCACATGTGGGGGGTGAGAAGGGGAGCGGGTATAAGGAAGGCAGGTGAGAGCTCATCAGGAGGTGTTGGGAGTGGGGGGGTACAAGGTAGGTAAGCAAGGGCAGGTGGGGAGTAATGAACTTCTGGGGCCAACTGAACAGTAGGAGGTGACCCTGAGCATTGCCCAGGGGTACAAGGAAGCTAGTTACAGCTGCGTTAAGTGTGACACAAGCAGCATTCCAGAGGGTGCTAGATTTCCTGAGCTGGGACTTAAAGTGACTGAGGTGTGTGAGGCTTGTGGTGGCATGTGGGAGCTCATTTATCCAAGTGGGAGCCCTTACTGCAAAGGCTCACCTCCCTAGGGCAGTTCTTCTCAACGGCACTGCTAGGGCTTGTTTAGTGACACTTCTTGTAGCATGTTCGGTAGGGGCAAGGCACAATAGGGTTTGCAGGGAGGGAGGGAGGTGCAAGTCCTAGGAGGGCCTTGTTCCCTAGAAGGCAGGAGTGTAGTTTAATGCGATACATAAGAGGAAGCCATTTTGTCCTAATGTATAGGTCGCATGTATGTATTAGGTGATCGGCACCTAGAACAAATCTACAGGCTTTATTGAGGGTTGTATGGACTCTGAGCAGGCTCGTATCAGAGGCAGTGGCGGAGCCAGAGGGGAGGCTGGGGGGGCAGTCACCCCTTCTGGCTGCCCCAGTGTGAGTAGTGGTGTCCTGCCACCATCTTTATTCACTGTTTAGTGCCCATTGTAGAGCCTGTCATTGACTGAATGGCCCTCCCTGGCTCCTAAATGACCCCAAACCTGGCTCCACTACTGATCAGAAGCTGTACCATAGACCACGTGTCCATAGTCCAAGATGGGTAGTACTGTACCTCTAATCACCAGGAGCCTGGCCTTGGGTGTGAGGCAGAACCTCAGCCTATGAAGAACCCCTAGTTTCCTGTTGACTGCAGTGGTGATATTGCGTATGTGATCATCGAATGAGAGGGACTCGTGTATTGTGATTCCTAGATACCGGAATGAAGACATCTGCTTCTAGGTGGAGTTAGAGTAATAGGCAATTGATAGGGGTGCAGGAGATCTCCTCTTTTGGCATCTGGCAAGGAGCATTGTCTTGGTTTTTTTGCTGTTAAGCACTAGCATGCTATCTTTGAAGTAGTCCTGGAGGAGATTGAAGTTGTACTGCAGATTCCTTGTGGGAGCTTCTTGGCAGGAGTTTCGAGAGAATACTACCATATTGTCTGCAAAGAGTAGGATCTTAGAAGTGGGGCATGCATCAGGGAGGTTGTTCACAAAGAGGCTGAACAAGAGTGAGCCCAATATAGACCCCTGGAGACCCCTACTGTGACATCACAGGTGTCGGAGATCATACTGCTGATTTCCCCAACCAAGTTGCCTTGGTCAAGAGCCTTGTGCACATAGCTAGTGAAGTCAATTAGTGCGGTATTAGTGCTATGCAGCTTGTGAAAGCCATGTTGTTGGGGGCAGAGTAGGTTGTATTTAGCAGATGGTCCGTAAGTTGATCGACAGTGATTCTTTTCAGTGCTTTAGAAAGCGGGGATTATACTGAAATGGGTCTGTAATTGGATACAATAGACCGGTCACCTCCTTTTTGCACAGGCATAACCACAGCAGTTTTCCAGGTAGAAGGGAAAGTGGACAGGAGGAGAGACAAGTTGAACAGCTTGGTGATGGGTACGATGACCTCAGGAAGGACAATAGATATTAGTTTCATGTCAATACCATCGCTTCCCATCCTTGTTTTTCCCAGGACTCTTGCAAGGTATTTTCTTGGTTCCTTGATGGTTACCCATCTGAAGTGAAAGGCTGGACAGGTCCTAGTGCTGGAAGAGGAGGGTGAGTGGTCTATGGAAGGTATTCCACCAAGGTAAGTAGCCGATCTGGAGGGGCAGACTGCACTGTAGTCCATGAATGCCTTGTTAAAGATATTGGCCATTGTGGCTTCATTGAGGATGACCTCATCATTATGGTGTAGCATGGCGGGGGGGGGGACCTGTTACTGGATCCAAGGAGGTCTTTTATTGAGGCCCAGAATTTCTTCCTTTCACCCCAACATTGAGACTGACGGTTCTTGTGGTATGTAGCCTTGGCCTGCCACATTGCCCAAGTGCACCTGTTTCAGGCCTCTTTGTAATTTTGGACATCCATAGTAGTCCCTGTTGCACTGGCTTGGTGTCAGAAGAGATCCGATTGCCGCATCATCCCAAGAAGTTGTGGGGTGACCCAGTCCATGCTGCCTCCTTTAATTATCTTCTATCCTTCCCCCTTCCTGTATCCTATCTAATATATCCCTATAGCTATTCCATGCATGCTTGTACCTTCCCACTTTTTCAGCTCCCACAGCTTCTACTGGCAGTTTATTTCAGGCATCGACTACCCTTTCAGTGAAGAAATATGTTCGGGGGGGGCAGCAGAGTCAGTAGTCAATTGGAAAAGTCACTCTAGAGTGAGCTATGTTTCTGCAGTGCTTTAAATGGTTAAAACTATACTTAAAAGTGTAAACTTCTGCCAGCCTAGTAGAGCTGAGTGTTGACACGTTGGATGCCACACCTCTCACTATGCCAGCAACCCAGGCTTGGGAACGAGCTTGGGATGCTGGGTGTCGGCCTGGGAGGAGAGGATGGAGGGTCCACAGGATTGCTCTCCTCTCCTGGGCTGGAAGGGGGGACTGTCTCGCGCAGACAGTGGTACCCAGTGGAGACTGGGTACACTGCAGATGCAGAGACCACACTGGAAGAGGAGTGTTGGGCGGCCACCTTCCAGACATGTGTGGGAGTGCCCACATAGCAGTTTGGACAGCACTGCACATCCCACGTTGGGGAGGGAACTACTCCTGGAGTACTGCATGCAGTACTGGCGCCCATATCTGAAAAGGGACATTAAGTTACTGGAGGGGGTGCAGCGCAGGGCGACAAAGATGATCAAGGGGCTGGGGGACTTATCATACGAGAGGAGGCTGAGGGAGTTGAACATGTACTCGCTGGAGGAAAGGAGGGATGGGTGGACATGACTGAAACTTTTAAGTACATGAAAGGAATAAACAAGACAGGTACAGAGGGGCTGTTCAAAGTAAGGGAGGGGAGGGACACCAGGGGCCATGATATGAGACTGGAGGGAGGAAGGTTCAGGAGGGAGATGAGGAGTCACTTTTTTTTTACAGAGGGGTGGTCGCTGGGTGGAGAGCATTACCTGCAGAAGTAGTATCCAGTAGAACAGTGGACTGCTTCAAAAGGGGATTGGACAGGACAAGGGGAGGGTCAATGGAGGGGAAGGGTGGAAGAGAGGGGCAGCTGCAGAATAAGGGGTGCTAGCTGCACATTTGAGCAGACTTGATTGACCTCTAGGCTTTTATCTGCTGGCAAATTTCGTATGTTCATACTCCTAACAAAATCCCCCTCTCCACTGACACTAACACCACTGACTGTATATATTAAGGTCTAGCAAAAGAAAAATGTGTAAAGAAATCAAAATAGTAAAAGCTCTAAGAAAATTCTATTAAAATTTGGTTAGGTAGTAGCCTCTTAGTGCAAATATATAGAATAAAACTACTTCATATGACTCCAAACTTAGATTAAGTAGGGTTTGTCACTCTCTCCTAATAATGATGTATTAATAATAAAGTTCAAAAAACTGATTTGTATATACAGGTATTTCTGCAACTATTCACAAAGTGATCAACAGTAATAAATTAGTAAACTAGCTAGTACTTAAGTTCTATATTCTTTCAACACAACACAGTAGATATTTTTACATTAAATTCTAACCTATGTACTGGAAATTTTAATAGTATACAAACAAACAACTGATTTAAAAAAAAAAAAGGAACAGTAGGTTGCAGACTACTGTATGGTCAGTAGGTTGCACCAGACTATTAGCCTAAGGTGTCACTGACTGGAGTAGTAAAGCGCTGATTGGATTCTCAAGGAGTAGCCTACCTTTTCCCTAGATTCAGCTTTAGTATATGAAAATTGCCGGAATACTGCATAGAAACCAACTTATCAATTAAATTGCAATACTCAGGTCCAGGACATATATACATATATATATATATATATATATATATATATATATATATATATATATACAGTATATATATAAAGTCACAGATGAAAAATTATGTCTACAAGGAGTTTGTGCCAATATTGATGAGAGCGACACATAAGAAAACATAAAGATATGTATATGCATGAGACAAAAGGAAGGTAAAAAAAAGGGATCTACTTAACTTGCCATCTGGCATGTTACTCAATTCCACATGTCATCCCTATAGCCCACCTCTATTCAGGCCTCCAAACCAGCATTCCTGCATTGATCTGACATCAATGAGTAAATTCAAGCAATATCAAGTATAAATCCCTCTATACTAGGCTGCTATGCTGTACTCATTTCAGTTCATGCATTTTCTCAGTTAACAGCCCAAAGGCCTAAATCTAGGTAGCATCAAAAGGGGTCAGTAGAATCAACATAATAAAAGACACCATCTTACCAGGCCTCGATGACAAATTATTAAGCAGACAGAAAAAATAGGTTGGAGACTGAGAAATAAGAAAATCAAAATCAGCATCAACTCAAGAGTCTTGCAGGCAGAATTTAGTAAAATTACCTCTTATCCATAATGTACGTATCAGGACCCCCCTACAACAGGGGGCCTTCATTGCTATTTGATCAGTAATTAGCTTTTTGCCCAATCTACACCATCTGGTGAGAACATCTCTCTTCCTGTCATTTAGATGACTCACACTGACAGCCTTTCATCTATCAGCCCCAAATTATGACTTTACATGAAGTATCAAACAAACCCAAATCAAAGTCAGCAGACACATAGATACATAGACAGTGTCGGCAGATAAGGGCCTATGGCCCACCCAGTCTGCCCATTTGAGCTTGTAAGTTCAGTTTGTTTTCCTAGAAGTCTGTTGCCCCTTACCCCTGACCTCCAGAATTCTTTTATGTCTATCCCATGCAATCTTAAATCCCGTGATTGTTTCAGCCCCCACCACTTCCTCTGGCAGGGTGTTCCACTTGTCCACCACCCGTTCTGTGAAGAAATTCTTTCTCATGTTTCCTCTGAATCGTCTTTTTCACTTAAAAATAGTGTTTTCCTGCACCCTGTTCCTCCCTGTAAGATACTTGTATGTCTCTATCATATCCCCTCTCTCCCTCCTCTCCTCCAGGGAGTACATGTTCAGTTCCTTCAACCTGTCTTCATAGGACTTGTGATGCAATCCATGCACCATCTTTTGCCCTCCTCTGAACCTTCTCTACCTTGTCTATGTCCTTACGTAGGTATGGTCTCCAGAACTGTACACTGTACCCAGGTGAGGCCTCACTAGTGTCTTGTATAGTGGAATTATGACCTCCTTTTCCTGCTGGTGATGCCCCTGCTCTATACATCCCAGCATCCTATTTGCTTTACCTGCTGCCTTGTCACTGTTTCCCTACCTTGAGGTCATCAGAGATGATAACCCCAAGATCCCTTTCCTGCTTGGTGCATGCTATATCCTCACCCCCCAACTGATATATTGTGCCAGGGTTTTGTGCCCCATATGCATTATCTTGCACTTCTTTGCATTGAATTTCAACTGCCAAACCCCTGACCATTCTTCAAGTTTCTGCAGGTCGCTTCTCATTCTGTCTACATCCTCTGGTGTGTCTACTCTGTTACAGAGCTTTGTGTCATCAGCGAACAGTGAAATTCTGCCTTCTAGGTCCTGCGCAATGTCACTGATGAAGATGTTGAATAGGACACAGTTCTCTTGCTTTTTCACTCTGTATTTCCACGACATGACCGCCTCCATCGAGCTGCATACAGGAAGTTTTATGTCCCCACAGGAAGTAAACATGCTGGATTCCACCTCTCTGAATCATTGGTTCCCATTGCAAATGGCGGATTCGCAATGCAGGTTTACTGACGGCTTCCATTCCGGAGGGGTCCGAATCTTGTTTGGCAACCGAATCAGGGGAAGCTCTAGCAGAAGAGTAATTACTATCTTTGCGGTGCCCTCTTTTCCTAGGATTGTGCTGTAAATTGGTCGGTTGGGAAATATTAGAGGAGCGGAGCAGATGTCTGGCTTTCCTCGAAATCGAACTGCCTGAGGTACTTTGGTGATGCTTCTGCAGGGCCTCCGAGTATGAGAAGGATGTCGTGGGCCTAGAATTCCACGTAGATGAGTTCACATAAATGCCATCAGCTTGAGCCAGGGCACGAGGTCGGGGGTTGTTTGGAGAAGTTTTACTTGTGGAGTCATGGTGACCTGCTCTACACTGGCCTCGCGCTTCATTTGAAAGTTGACAGTTTAGATCACTAGGTTGTGATGTGGAAAAATGACGATCTTTATACTGCTGGATGTATTTCCATACCTCATTTACAGTGGCACATTTCACTGCCTGCCCATTAAGATCCTGAATAACTAGTGAAGTGGTATATTTAAAGTGATATTTTAATCCTAACTCCCTTAGCTCTCGTTTCACCTCATAACATTCTTTTCTTTTTGTGACCACTTGTATGGAAAAGTCCTGAAATATCAGAATTCGTTCTCCTTTCCACCTTAATGTTTTTCTCTCTCTGGATAATCTCATAATATCTTCTTTTTTTGTGAATCTTAAAAGACAAGCAATTATGGGTCTAGGTCTTTGACCATTGATTTTCATGCCCAAGGATCTATGCGCTCGTTCAATTTCTAGGGGCCAAGGCCACTGAAAGTTTAGTATGTCTGGCAAGAAAGCTTGCAGAAATGCAATCATGTTATTCCCTTCAACTCCCTCAGGGACCCCCGTATCCTTATATTGTTGCGGCGACCTCTGTTTTCTAAATCATCTACCTTCTGAATTAAGTAGGAAATCTGCTCTGACTGCTTTTGATTCAATTGCTCCATGACGTAAGTTCAGTAATCATTGTGCTGTTACTAAGTATGCAGGCACCCATCTCCTCATTTTGTTTTAATAGAATGGAAGATGCTGTTTTGGCTTCTGTCTGACCAAGCTTAATTTCATTTAACATTTCTTTTATTTGTAATATGTCTGACTTAGAGGCAAAGTCGTTGTTTAAATCTCTATGTTCTTCTTCAGCTTTCTTAATGTGGCTCGGCAGATGTGGTGAGCTGGGCCTTCCAAGAGACATGACAGCTTACCTCAGACTCTCACAGGGGCTCCGTCGATTATATCAAGAAAGATGGATTTTCAGATTAGCAATTTAAAAAAAAAAATTGATTGTTCCTTTGTCTGAGCTTTCCTCCTTTAGCGACATCAGTTTTTAACATGTTTAGCAATAAAAGCCGGCATAAATCATTTAGTTTAGGGGAAGGTTTAACCAGAGCTCACTCACTTGGGACCATTATTTCCCAGCGCCAGCGCACAACCCCATGGTAACCCATGCTGTCACTGGCACCATCACTAGCCACCACCAGGAGCTGCAAGAGAGCAACACAACATCCTCCCTCCCCTCCCCCTTGGGAGGAGAGCATCTGTGAGACACTCTTTGAGCCCTCCCTACCAACCTCCTTTCCTGACATCCCAGGCTCTGGGCTCAAACATTCCAAAGTGGTCCCCATCACTTGGCACCACAGAGCCGGTCTGATAAAAGAGAACAAACAACTTAAATGTAGACTTGAGAGTATTGAGAACTCTGTTAGATCTGCCAACATACATCTCCTGGGAATTGCTGGAAGTCCACAAGCACCGAACCCAGTACAGTTTATTGCAGATTTCTTCAAACGCGGTTTGGTAACCTGCAAGGAATCTCGATGCTACAAGCCTACAGGATCAACCCGCATAAAACCCCAATAACACTACATTACCAAGGACTTTTTCTTATAGGGACTGGAGGTACCCATCAAAATACTTTTGATGGCCAAGGAACACAGTCCTTTAGAGATCTAGGGTACTTCAACCATCCACTCCTACCCAGATTTAAGTTTTGCCACCAGCGAGAGGAGGAGGAGGAGAGCTTTCAACAGAGTTCAGGCTGGACTCAGAAGCTGGGAATCACTCACTCATAACAGTTGCCAGCTCAACTAAATATTTTGTAGACAGGGAACAATTCTTGTTCAATGAACTGAGTGAAGCAAATGAAACAAACTCTAGCCAGAGCCGATACAGCTGTGGCGAGCTGCCTAGCGATCAAAGTTACACGTGTACGTAGAAAATTTTGAACGACCAGGTGTAACTCGGCCATTTTTTGGAGTTGTTTCACTAAATTTTCAACATGGCCTTTTTGGGACCCCACCTCATGAAGAGTCCCACTGTCATTTCGTTCACTTGTCCCAAAAGGTGATTTCACAAAGCAACCATGCCATTTTGTGCCACAGGTGCGAACATTTTTTTTTTGGGAAGGATATGAAAAAAAAAACAGCTGTATTGTTAATAAGGAAGTGTGCAAAAATGACAATGTTGAAAATCTGGAGTGAAAGTGTAAAACATTGGCAAAGTTAGGCGCGTGCATAGAAACTATGCAACGCACGCTCGTAACACAGTCATTTTTTGGAATTGTTTCACCAAATTTGCAACATGGGCTTTTTGGGGTCCATTTTGTTAATTGGTCCCAAAAGGTGATTCCATGCAGCGATCGCGAACGCACCTTTCGGAACTGAGTAACAAAATGACAGTGTTCACAAGGTGGGGTCCCAAGAACCCCATGTTGAAAATTTGGGGCCAAAATTCCTCAAGATGGCTAATATATTAATGATTCTTCAGTTTGCGGTTCAGCTTTGAAGAGTGCAGACATGTCCCAGTCCAGAGAAGATGACAGCACTGACCTCAGAGGTAAGTATGAGGTAAGGGGTTCGGGAGGTGGGTGCTCTGTGGGAAGGTGGGGATGGGGAGGGGGACTGGAGCATCGACGTGGGACCATTTTCTTTTTCACATGTAAAATGCAAAAAAGATGTCAGGGGATGGTTTTCTTTATTTATAGGGGGGAAAAAGAAAAAAAACACATGTAACCCCCCCCCCACAAATGGGGTTTCCCAAAAGTCTTCCAGGAGCTTGCCTAAGTGCTCCAAGCCAGGCTGGTGTCCAGTGTTTCAGCTGTTTAAAATAACTTGTATGAGAATGCCTAAAGCCTCCAAGTACTGTTTCTTTAAGGGCTGCCTGTTTGCAGTCATAATTAATCTGAACGGGAAGGTTCTGTGTGTTTCCCTGCTCAAGTCCTGCTTGAGCTGCTGCCAAATCGCTCTGTTTCTGCCATTGCTAAATGCACAGAGGGAGCTCAGCTGAAAGATATAACTATTTGTGGGGAAGAATGCAAAGAAATAATGAAAATGCAGTTTGTTCTAACCTGTTTTCTTGCAGCCTGGACTGTTTCTGATCTGCTTCCCCATTTTGCTCCTGGACTGCTGAACTGGACCAATCAGTACTTGGGACTCTAAAATGGAGCCTGCTTTGGGCCATTCAGGACTGGGACTCTGAATTGGAGCCTACTGAAAGGAGGCTGTATGGAAGGTGCCTCTGGGTAGTATAGTTTTGGATCCTTGGCACCTTTTTGCACCTATAGAGGGAGCTCTGCTGTGATTGACACCAGAATCAGCCAACCAAATCTTTTGGACCTAAGAGAAATTCCCCAGCAGCTTGCAGCACAGGGCAGACTGAGAATGGAGCTGGAAGAGTGAGGAGCTCGTGGAGCTGCTGTCCCCCTGGGCAGCATGGGGACTTGGCAGGAAGGCTGAGTCTGGCCTTCCTGCACTTGGCTTTCCTGCAGGGAGAGAAAAAGAACAGCTTCAATTTGGACCATGTCTCCAAATAATTTTTTTGTCCCCCATGTTATGGGCACGATGAGCAGAGAGGAACAGAAGAAGGAAATCTTTATGTCAGACTGCGTCTCCGAAACAGTTATGAGTGTGCGAGCCGCCGAGGTGAGCCATAGTTCGTGTGGGAGAGACGTGGATGTGCCCTGAGAGAGGCAAGAGAAGAAACCAGATTCAAGTTGGAAGCTGGAGAGAGAAGGAGCTCTGAGTGTGCGAGTGGCCGTTTTGCGGCGTAGTTCGTGCGGGAGAACCGTGGGAGGCCTGAGTTCTGGCCTAATTGTCTGATTTCTGCCCTGAGAGGGAGAAGAGGATGTTTTCAGATTGAATCAGAAGTTTTGAGAAGAAAAACCAAGCTGCTGCTGTTGTGAGACCAGGCTTACCCTGTAGAAGACCGAAGATTTTGCTGAAAGCGATCGGCCTGTCAGGACTTTAGCTACCACAGTGCTCCTGGGTAATTGCAGTGTTCTTTGCGATCGGCATCGAGAAGTCACCTGCCTGGTACAGTAAACTTTCTTTTACATATAAATGTACTATGTGCTGGAAGGGGATCATGATCTGGTTTCCCCATTTGCTATAAACTGTGTGCTAGTGCTGGAAGTAGTTTTTCCAGCCAGAATCGAACTGAATCCGTGCTGCCTGGCACATATGGGCCCTGCTAGGAGGGTCCTGCCTCACTACCTTGCTACACAGAAAGATCCATCGTCAAGGGGCCAAGCTTCCTCTGGCAATCCAGAGAGTTCATCCATCAGCCCTCCTGTGCTTAGCCTGGGTATCGTGAGTAATTGTCAGGGTAGCTCCCTGCAACTTTTGTTTAATCAAAGTGTGTCATCTGATTGTTTGTGCTTTTCTTTCCACGAACTGAGCCACCCGGCTCCAGATTACAAATTGTGTGTGTGCATGTTCTTTTTTTCCATCACAGGGCCCCAACCAGCTGCAATGGACCTGGCCAGCCCCTTTCTCCATTCTGGGTGCCCAGAGCACGTGACTGAGTGGGACTCAAAGTGCATGCACAGTACTCTGATTATTATTGTGTTTAAACCAATTACTGTAACCTGATTTCCCCCTTCCTTGTTACAGCTCCCCTGAATAAATCAGATCTGTTTGTTTCTGCAAATTTACATTGACTGTGGTGTCAGTTTATGCTAAAGGTATTGCATTGTTGCTGTTGTACTGCATCACCTTATTTTATAGGGGGTCCCCAGAGTCAAGCTGAAGGAACCAGTCCTGGGGGTAAGTGCCAAATACAAGTGTATGTGGTTTACATATCTGGGGCATTGGGAAAGTTACTGTTGTGTACTGTGAGGGCAGCCTGGATCTTCTGCCCTCCTCTGAGCACCACCGATCGCCGGCAAAATTATCAGGTAGTCACCCGACACACAAGGCAGAACTCCAGCTGTTTGGTTTGCTCTGAGTGAGCAATCCCTGCCAGCGCTCCGCGTCAGCTGCCCCACCACCTCCCTTGGTGAGCTTTTAGCTATATAGGCTGTCCCTCGTGACCGGCTGAACCAATCAGCCCACTTTCCCCTTTGTTCCTTATAAATTCCCAACACTAGTGGCCGCCCTTGAGCTACTGCCAACCAACTATATTAATATGCTGTCTCTCTCCCTAGCTATGGTCTCTCTTCTCATAACAATATCATCTCTCCCACCCTCCTCCTACCCAAAGCAACAAATCACACCAGCTCTCATCACTGAGATTGCCAAGCAACCTCCCCATTCTTCCTCAGACCTTGCACACTACCCTATATATCAATGGCAAAGCTGGTTACTGGGAGTTGCTATCCTCCCTCCCTCCTTTCATGCTGGGCTGTCAGCATTAAAGGACTCCGCCACACTCGACCCTATGGCTACTTCGTGTTCTCATCTCCAGCTCCCTAGCCACCGCAAGCCTATAAGGGCCATGCACCTAGTACAACATCTTCTGTCTCTCCTGCTCCTAGTAGCCGGGGACATTGAACAAAACCCTGGCCCTACCCTCCCCTTTAACGGACTCCTCTCCTCCCTGGCAAAACATGTACCAAGAGATTTAAAAATTGCGCATCTAAATATATGCAGCATTCTGAACAAAATAACAGCCCTCCAAATAAGCGTCAAATCCCTGTGCCCTGATATCTTAATCATTACAGAAACCTGGCTGAAGCCTCACATCCTCAATGCAGAGTTCTCAGTACCTGGCTACTCCCTCATTCGGCAGGACCATCAGGGTAA